>JAQPPZ010016747.1:9970000-11220000 GCA_028583015.1 Wollemia nobilis | reverse complement strand
TGTGATTCTAAATTTAATCATTCATGTCCCAAATAAATTCAATTTCATAAAAGGTGGTTGCTTACTTACTATCACTTGGCAAATTTAAAAAATTAATGGAGGTGACATTACCTTATTCTCATTCCTTCTTGGGAAAATGTTATTATTGTAGGTATTACCTTTCTCCTTATGCTTCTAATTTTCCAAGACCATTTGAATGTATGTGAGTGATTTTATGTGCAACCTGCTTGCTCAATACTTTCTTACCTCCAACAATATCAGCCTTCTCTCTATTGTGTCTCTAATACCACTATTAGATTAACTCACAAAAAACTTTATCCAAGATCAAGTATAAATCAGATAAATGTCATACAAAAATAACAATGAATAATAATATTAGAATAACAACAATATCTCACAAATATAACTCAAATATATTTAATATTAAAATATTACAAGAATGATTTAAATAGATTACATTTCATGGAACTTTATCTCCAATATATAGTTTTACATGACTTTTTAGCACTCTGACTATTGCTCCTCTCAAACATCTAGGAGATGCATCCTTTCATATTTCCCTCATTAAGACAAAAATCTCATATTACCATATATCATATGACTATTTATTCTCTCTCTTGACACATTGCACTTTCTCTCATATTGACACATCTATTATATGAAACATAAATCACTCTACCAAACTAATATTTACAAGGGGGGCAAATAATCTAATACTTCCAATATTAGGTTGATCTAACACCAAGGGTGTGGTTTTCTCAGCCCACACATTGTCATATATATTTTTTCTTCTATCATGTCATCTTTATTTATTTATTTTTGTTACCCCTAAAGTATTATTTCTTTTTCATATCCCTTGATGGTGACCTTTAAACTAGCTATCTTTTTAAATGGGTCCCATTGACTCAATAATACATGCTCCATTTCATCCCAAGTGTACTCATAATTCTTTTCCTTAACAAAACTTTTCTTTTAAAATTTTGTAAAGATGACATTACCAAAATATAGACATCTAAACTTTATCCATCATTCTTGAACATCAATATCATTTGCTCTAAAAAATTGTAACTCCATAAGTTTACATCCATAAAAAATGATAAAATGAACTAGGCTTTTATGAATGAGAGTTGCATAAAAATATTTCCCTCCAATGAATTGAATCTTAAAATAGACATAAGCAATAAGATCCACAAAAAGAATCTCCTTCAAATACAACAAATAATTTTCTTACCTCAACTAATTGATATCTCAGATTTTGATTTCTAGAAAAAAAATGGAATTTGAAAAAATGTAATTGCTCCTATTATAGATGACAAATTTCACAAGCTTGTATCTTCATCAATATTGCTCGAATTTCTTCCTATGATCACTCGATTTGAATATCTTCAAATTTTTGAATAAAATAGTACATGAATTGTATGAATCAAACAACTTTATAATGGACTCTGCATATGGTCCACTTTTGGCTTATCTTGTAGAGAGTTGAACCTTCACGGGATCCTCTATACAGCCTGTTTATAAGTTTTTGGTTCCATTTAAAAAACCCGTTATCAATATAAAAAAAAACTTTATACAAATATATGGATCTTAAAAATAAGATATTTTTTGATAATTTCTTTTGCTAAAATTCTATGATCTATAAAAAACTTTTCACTTTACCAAAATTATTTCTTTAATGCCACATGTTATGAAACTTTATTTTCATTAACAAAATTATTTACTATTATGTAAAACTATCAAATCATCTATCCACAAATGGTTATATACAATAACAATCCATACAATGAGACAAAGATATATAATACCCATAGGGTAGAGAAACACCAATAATACTCCTTAAGAAAGATATGACTCCACAAGATCTCCCAAGAGAAGAGTGCCACTTAGATAGGGTAAAGTATCATAAGCAAATTCATAGGAAAAATAATTATAAGTAATAGTTAATATGAGTTATGATATTTATAATGACAACACCCCTTCTTTATAAACCCCAACTTCTAATGCTACTTTGAAGAAATGACTAATCAACCCTCATCCCACTCATTATTATAATATAATAATTTTTTGGTTGTATGGCCTATGCCAACTATCCACAATATCCTTATACAATATAATATCATATCTCCATATATGTATTTCTAGGTACCATATATGATGATACCTAGTAGTCATATATGATTATACTTAGACAATATTTGGCTTATCAATTAGATAGTCATAGGCATGATGCTGAGAAGAAAATGGAAGCCTCTAAAAAATAATTAACCAAACAAACATATGGTATGATAACCAATATTACTCAACTTTTGATTTCTAATAGAAACCTTATAGTGCAACTTGTTATCCCTTATTCAATGTTGAACCCCAATTCTACTCCTTCTCCACCTCCCCCAACTAACTAAGTGGAGGCATTACCTTCATCATTTGATCCTACTTTGAGGAATTTTTAATTCCAATCTCTAGCCCCTAATGTGGAAGTTGTAGACTTGTTTGGGCATGTGCCTAAATTCTTTTATGATGAGACAAATAAATCCCAATCATTCATTGATAGATTCATGGTACATTATAGGGTTGGTTACACAATGAAAATAATTTGCAAAAATTGATGACTAGTTATTTGGGATAAAATGCTCTTGATTGGTTTATATCCTTACCTAAACATTCTATTGAATCCCTAAACACTTTTTCGAAAAATTTGAAATAAGAATTTTACGATGAGATGATTATTATGGAGGCAATGGATATTTTTTTGAATACTAAACAAGGCCCTAATTCATTTGTTATTGGTTTCCATAAAAGTTGGAAAAGACCTAAATGTCATGCTAACATAAACTTTATTGAATAGGCCACAATGGCAATATTTGTAAACAATATTAGTCTATCCTTTTAGGCTAAAATACAAGAAAAAAACCCTTTTGGTTTTCCCTCTCTTCACAAGGTTATATACTTTGTTAAAATTCTTAAATATTTCAAAAAGAAAAAAGCCAAAAATCCATGAAACCTAAATCCCTAACAAAAATGTTGTAGGGAATGGGATTTGTAATGTAACTATATGAGATACCTCTCATGAGTTGGAGATAGTTGGAAATCTTGTGCATATGATAACAAAATCTAAGGATGGTCTAAAACCTAATAATATGATGCTTTAATGGTCCCATGAAGATATTTTCAATTTTCTACAAGTTTTAAAGTGGGAATCTAAGTTTATTTTATAATTTTCTTTTTCGGGATGGCCCCATCAAGTTGGCTTGGTGGGTTGGCCATGCTAGGATTGTAATTTTAATTTTGAATTTTTTGCTTTAGCAGGCGTTGGGTTTTTTTCTCTCATGGTTTTTCCAACTCAATTTTCAAGCAGGAATCTAAGTTTTTTAATTTTTCATTTTTAGGTTTGTCCCTTCAGGACCTTCTTCCTATTTTTTTCCTTGCTTTTTCAGGTTCAGGGTGGTTCTGATGACCTTTTGGTTTTTTCCTTGATGTTTTAATATTTTGGGGCTCCTTTCAAAACCCACTTTTAATTAAATTTTTTTATCAATAAAATATATATATATATATTCTCAATTTATTCACACCATCTAAACTTTAAAACTACAATATTTATGGTTGGTTTGAAGCACCTATATGTCACAATCCTAAATAATTTTGTTTTTGGCATGGAACTTATCACCATGATAATTCTAATTGTTCAAATTTGCATAGATTCTTCCTCAAGTAAACTTTTGGTCCTAACTGTAACATTGATCAAGTCAACAATGATAGGATAAATTTATTTTATGAAAATAAATAGAATCTTCAAAAAATGTATAATCACCCTTTGTAATTAGAGGTTAGGTACCTATAATACCCCTTTCCCAATCATAAGAAACAAGCTCCCTGATAATAAACATAGAGTAAATCAAAATCAAAGTCAAGGATTTAATTAGGATGACCAAAAAAATTATCGAAATCAAGGATACAGTTCTAAACGAGGCAACCAAGGAGGGGCCATAATAACCAAAACCAAAGTGGTAACTACCCCCAAATTCAAAATCCTAGAACTAGAACTTCTCATAATACCTCTCAAGTCAACCAAATATTTGTATAGCCTGGATCAAATGAAGAATACATTTTTTAGTCAACCAAATGTGGCCCATTATACCAATGTTTTAAAGGTGCAAAGAAAAATAATACCTCTTTGAAACAATAAATTGTTGCTATTACTAGAAGTGTACCTTAATACAAAAAGAAACAAACTTCTAAGGAGTAAAATAACCTATCCAAGTAACAGTTAACACATCCACAATGGATAATATTACATACCCTCCTTTAGTCATCTAGGAACCTACTACAAACACAAAAAGGTTAAAAATTATAGAAAAATTCCTACGAAGACCTCAACCCAATCTACAAAACTTACCACTACTAAAAACATCAAAATAGAAAAGCAACAAGATGTTACCCATTCGAAGGCATCGTTGCTTAAAATAGTCATGAACAAAACTATGGGATATTGTTGAGGAGTTATGTATGACCCCTTGTAAGGTCCCATACTTGGAAATAATTAGGATATATCTTTATCCTTGAAAATAATTAAGATAATTATTGTATAAGGAGATTCCTAGAGCAAGGGTTGCCAATATCATGTCTACCATTTTATGGGTCCTATAAAGTGTAATATATTTAATTCCATAAAGAAAAAAATTGCATTTATGCACATACTAGACCTAATTTGGTAAACAATTTCCTCTTGAAAAACATGATTCTTGCTGACTATTTAAAAGGGTTGATGATCTATCATTAATGATAATAGTGGTTTATAATGATATGGAAGTCCATAGGGCTTTGGTTGATGAATAAAGTGGTACATATGCTATGCCATTATCCTGATAAATAAATTAAATATCCCTATGGGAAATGTCCTCTCTACTAGAATGATTTCTATACTTATAATAGTAAGCAATAAGATCCTATGGGTTGCATATGGTTATCAATTTTAGCTACTCCTAAATAAGTGAGAGTGAAGTTTATGGTGTTTGATTTTTAGACCAACTATAATATACTCTTAGGTAACCTTGGACTAGTAAGATGAGATCCGTAACTTCCTCTACTTGTCAAATGGTTAAATATACCTATGATATAATGGTTTTTACCATAGATGGATACTTAGATCATTTGGGACATCATCCTCTAAACCATAAAAAAAAAGTATTCCTTCTATGGATGAGACACAAAAGGTTCCAATTTATGATCATTAGTCTCAATGGACTTCTAGAAGGACGTTATACTAGGGGTATCATAATTTTTTTTTAAATAACCCCAAGATATGTATAAATCCAAATATGATCAACCCGATATGGATGTTATTACTCCCCTTCCTCAAGATATAGTTGATGAATTGTCATTGTTGTTGAAACCTAAGCAAAGAGAAGATCCTATTTTGTTCTATCAATGGTTGGCCAAATTACATAAAGTATGGCCAAATTGAAACAAGTAATATTTTGTGTAGCTAATGATAGCATGGAGGAGGAAATTGATAGTGATATAGATAGTGACTTTAATCAAACCTTTAACATTTAATTTGAACATTGCTCCTTCTACTATTTTTTTTTAGGTGAGTGTTGGGAATTATCAAGTAGATTCAATGGAATTTCTTATTTTAGGTGATGATAATGATAGTCAATTTGATATTATATTTTTAAATAAATAATATTAATTTGTTTTCCTATTGCATGCTTAGGAATTTTTAATGTAATTAATACAAATCTAGGATACATAGACATAGAATAACTAATTTTTTTGTCATCTCTACATAAAAAATGTTGCATAATCTAAGTCAATTATAAAGTATTCCCTTGCCTAGGCATTGGTTGAAATCTATCAATTTTAAATTTACTATTAAGATATACCAATGGGTTGTTCTATCTCTGAAAATAGATTTATTCACTATCTTAAACTATCCTAAAGTAAAACCCACTAATAGCATGCCTTCTTTGAATTTTCTTGAACAAAACTAGGATCATCTCTTAAAGTGGCAATCCTAGTTAGGACAAATTTTGTAGCTACTTTTAGGCCTATTCCTGCTATTTTGACAATCCTTGATGATTGTTTGACCTATAAGAAACCTGCTATGCTAGACTGTCGAACATCTATGATAAATTTTATCTACAACTAATTTCAACTCATAATGTGTTGATCCCATTTCCTTTTATTATTTAGAAAATAATGAATTTCTAGGTGCTTATTGCTACCCCGATTAGTTTATTTCTAGATTTAGAAATATTTTCCTACTTAGTTTTTTTAATAAGAGGCTTGATAGTTTGATTGATCCTACACTCTCTTGTATAGCAAGGCACTTAATTGAAATTTATTTTTCTATTGAATATAAACCTAGGGTTATTATTAATACTTTAAAAAATTATAACTAATTAGAACCATACTTTGGTCCCCACATTCCTAATCCTTCTTAATTATCAGTCACATGCTCACAACATCTCTAGTCTTAAGGGAAAGTGACATGTGGAAGGACCAACAGTTTAAATCTTTGTTAATATCCTCTTTCTCTTGTCATTTCCCAATTGTGAAGCCATATGAGAGTTATTATATGCTAGAGAGAAAATAATCCCTTGATAATACCATAATAGAGGGTTACTTCAAGAACCCAATCCTAACTAGGGGAGGCATAAGTGATATGATTATATTTGCAAGGTTGAGATTAACCATAAATTAGAGAATCTTCTACCCAACCTAAAGTCTAGACCATTTTGAAAAAGCAATATCATGAATGTTGAGTCCACTATAAATATTAACATAGGTACCTCTATTTTCAAAATTGGGATAAGCATATCTAACAAAGAAAAACCTATTTTTATTTTCTTTGCCTAGGAATATTCTAACATGCCTAGAATGAATGAAAATTTGGTCATTAGTAGCATTTTTACCTATAAGGATGATATTATTGCCCAACAAAATAAAACATGGTTCTCTCCTCTCATTCAAGATATGTAAAATTGGAATCCATAAGTTATTAGATGTCAATTTTATAAGACCTATTGATTATTTGGGCTAGGTATCTAACATTGTGTCTATGAAAAATAAAGAACAAATTTTTATTTAAATTTGCTATGATTTTTTAAACATCAGCCTAGGTTTTCCTTAGGAAAACTTTTTTTTCCCTCTATTTATGCTATTATTAATTCTATCATAGACTATGAAACGTTATCCCTTATGGATGGATATTTAGGGTATCACTAATTTCAAATTATCCTTGAGGATCAAACTAAAATAATCATTACTATGTCCTTGGGTATATTTTGTTATGTTGTCATACCCTTTGGATTGAAAATTGCTAGTGCTACTTATAAATGGTCTATGAAAACCATCCTTCATGACTTGATGGGAAATATATTGGAATCTTATGTGGATGATATTTCAAGTAATTCCAAGGAATGGGTTCACCATCTAGCTGACTTTCATGTCATAATTGAATGATTGTGTCACTACAAGGTTAGACTTAATCCCAAACAATGTGTGTTAGGTGTTACTAGTGGTAATATACCAACATTTATGGTGTCTCATAGGGGTATATATATCAATCACAATAACATTAATTCCATTGATGCTATGCCTCCCTCTCCAACTATTGAAGATATCAAATATTTCTTGGGGAATCTTAAAACCATTAGGTATCCTATCCTCGAGTTAGCTTTGAAATATTATCCATTGAATAACTTGCTTTAAAAAGACATTAAAATTAAATGGATGGAAGCTACAACAAGACCTTTCTTGAATTTAAAAAATTTATTTTATGATCCTCATATCTTCACTCACCCAACCCAAATAAGCCATTTATTCTATACACATCAACTTCTCAAGTTTCCCTAGGAGTAGTCCCTACTCAACAAGATTGTAATGACCTAAAATCTAACTAGATTAACTAAGAGATTTTTTTAAAAGAACAAATTGAGAGGGATTCACAAATCTCTAACCAACACATGCATTAATGTTAATAAAACTAAGAAAATATAATGTTTAAGTTGATCAACCTTCTCATTCCCAAATCTACTAAATGATACACCCATCTCTATACCATACACAAGTCTTTCTATGTAGGTATACTACATGCATCATAAATAAGCTATCAATCTCATATTTCCAATGAGCTAACTTATCTCCTTCTATCAATCGAAGGAATACATCCATCTCTATGCCATACACAAGTCCATCTATGTAAGTATACTACGTGTATTATGAAATAAGCCATCCATATCATCTACACAATGAGCTAACTTATTCCTTTTGTAGATACCTAAGTTCATTCAATCATTTTGGTTCCTATTCTAAGTTTGTTGTAAGAGATCCTAACCCCTTATGTTCCTTTTCCTCTACTCTTATCTCATATTTGATAACCATTTTGGATAATAAATTAACCATCTAATTATGCTAAAATGTAAGACCTTCCAACCCTTCATTCTTTATAAGGATAAGACTAAGTCTATCTACTTAATTTAAACATAGAATAATATCTACATAAGCATCAAACAGGTACTCAAAATAAACATCATCATCTAATTAAAATATTTAAGCAAGGGAACTACTATGAAACCATAACAACTACAAATTTCATGAACAACAAGTTAGAGGTATATTCTTCATTTATTTATTACATCTTTACATAACCCAAGTATGGTAAAACCTCCATACTTTAAAATAATAAGGTATTACATCCATGTTCATCTAGGGATTACTCCACTAGAGTAAAGTCTAATAAATGAATTCATTACTGCAACCAATATCAAGGTCAATCTTTTGGTTCCAGGCATCCTCCTGGATTCTCCTATCTTTCCATCGCTCAATTGATGATGGTAAGGGATCAGGACAGCTCATGGATCTAATGGAACATGCACTTAAATGCATCTACTAAAGAACTTGAATCAAGTGTATATATATAATTTGATTTCCAAATTGCAACTATACAAAACTACTCAATCAAACATAGATCATCTAGTTAACATCATAAGAAATCACACACTTCTACTCTTATCTTTATCAATAGAGAAAGAGGATCATTTCATCAAATATAGAGTAACTCACAACTCTTCCTTTAGTCAATCAAAGGTTTATGATTTTCATTATGCAAAGTTACTTTCCAAAGTCCATTAAGGTCCCATACCCTTAATCAAACAAATGCTTAAAATAATCCATTTATTCAATTAGCTAAGGTTCCTATATGCCCAAAATGGCCACACATACTTAGAAAAAATTTGTAAAAAATTTTTGTCATAAAGTATGGTGTTCTACCCTGCAGTAGCGGCATAGCGCATAGTGCTCTATCCCACAATCAATGCAGTCAATGTTGCACTTAGCACTCTCAAAATTGTGGGCCAAAGCACAATGAAGATGTAGTTATTCACAATAGTGTTTCATACCGTGTGGTATAGAATAAGGTTCTAGCCCACGATAAACACAGTCAAACTTAATAATTCTGCTCTCTGAATCATGGTTCATAACACTATTCTACCCTGCATGGATCACAACATGTTCTATATTATATGGCTCAACATAATGCTCCAGCCCACGATAAACATCAATAAAAATCTACAAGAAAGCATTCCAAGGCACGGTGAACGAGCAGGTTCTACCCCACGTGGACCAGTGTAAGGTTATACCCTACACGGGCCAGTGCAAGGTTCTACTTCGTGTGGGCCAGCACAAGGTTCTATCCCATGCATCTCAGTGCAGTGCTCTACCCCACGGTCAGTATTGGTTAAACATGTGCATTGAGATATCAAATCATGGTCTATGACATGGCTAAGATGTGGTTCTACATCACAAATTGAAACAACAAGAAGTCTATCTAAATACTAAGAGGAGTAGGCTAGCACATTGTTCTACCTTGTGTGGCTTAGAAATTTTTTTATATATGAATACAATGAAGCATCCTTTGCTCTACCCTGTAGTCAAAGAGGTCAACTTGTTAAAATAAGGTTTTCAAAGAGCAGGCTATAACATGGTTCTATGCTGCTAATAAAACTAAGAAGAAAAGGTAACATTGGTTCTACGTTGTGGGGTTGTTAGTGAAATGAACACATCAAGCTTGGCACTAATATCATCCATTCATGGGGTGATCAACAATCCATTTATTCTGGTGCTCTTAAAACTTATAAAAGTAAGAAGTCTACTTAGCATGAGCTAGTTGATCGAAGTTCAATGGTTTATGATGAAAAGAGGAGGGAGATGAAGTGGCAAATGGATCAAGAACCAAGAAAGAAATTAGTTGTAGATCTATGACTAGATGTCATCAACAAGAATGATGAACAGTCTGGATGATGATTTGGGGTAGTCTGGAGTCAAATGCCATGAAATTCAAGCAACTTTCAAAGGTCAAGTTACAAAGGAGCACAAGATCATGTGATCTGGTATTTCTAAAAATAAATGAGAGGCTACCACCTCAACATCTAGTTGATCTAGAATTTATATTCCTTGTAATTTTCTATTTTATTTAATCTTTCAACATGTAAAACAATAAATAGAGGTCGAACCCTCATTTTTGGGGGTTGGATATAGAGTGTTTTCTTTCCCTACTATGTAAATACTTTTTGCAAATCAATAGAAGGAAAATTACTTAGATGTTTGCCTCAGGATGGTGTCTTCTGTATATTTTGGAGATTTAAACTATGAATGCATTTCTACTACTACTGCTATGGTTAGTGTATTCTTCTAATATTGGATTGCTAACTTAAAGCACCTTAAAATATTTCATGTTTGAATATACATTTGGAAGGAATTATTTTATGTTAGTCTGATCTAATTCTACTATTTGGATTATTAGTATTCTAGGTGTTTGAAATAATTTCTTGAGGCATGTTTTTATTCTTTAATTGATGAAGATTACTTGTTTTGAGTGTTGTGTGGAACACTAGAAATTGACTGGCGAGGGTTTCTTATAGATGCCTATGTTGTTAGATTTATCTATCCACTGTTTAACCATTATCTTTCTAATCCTAAACACATTTATATCCCTATATTTAAACATTTAACTGCGCTTAAATGAGTCAAAACCCAAGTCAGTTGATAAGGTATACCAGCCTACTCTAGAGGTTGGGTTAAAGTAATCTTTCATCCATCCAATATTGGGATTTATATTGTGATTAGCAGGTGCACACATAATCAAAAAACTAAAAATAAAAGTTGCAATTTCAATATTTCCTTGATGTCAATTCAGATCCCAATAGTTTTGGCACACCTGATGGGACACTATTTACAAGAACACTAGTTAAACCATCAGATTTCATTTTTACTTTTCTCGAAGGAATCAAGTTTTATTGGATTATCTTGACCTTATTATGCAGTAAAAATAAATTCACTTGGTGACTCCCTGAATGCAAGAAACCAGAAAAGACATTCCAATAGCTCATATTTTTTCATGAATACTAGGTCATATATAAAAAACAATCAAGATCCTATTATCTTTTATGAGCTCCCCTTAAGAGGATCCAATATTATAAGAAATTTGTCCTCATATTTTTAGTCAAGAGAGGTTCCAGGTGAGTTAGCCCCTGAAATACCTCCAATACCACCTCCATCAAGAACAATACTAGTAAATATGGCTGGATAGCAAAATTTAAATCCAAACTAGCCTCTGCAGAAATACCCTAATTAGGATACAACTGGTTCTCTGATACTTGCCCAAATACATGATATTCCTCAAGTTGTATCCAAATCTATACCTACTTAAGATGGATCAGGAAAAACTATTTATGAGCATTGCCAAGATATTATAAATCTAGTAGCCATACATAACATCAAAAATGAAGATGTGATTGTCAGGATTTTAGCCCTATCTTTTAGAGGTAAAATCCTACATTTTAGAACCTTATAGGACAACAACATCACTTCATGAGCTACATTAGCAGAACCTTTTGGAGAATAATTCAATGAATCTAATGATCCCTTTTCTCTCCTAAAATAGTTCACATCCATGCAAAAGAATCAACAAGAGTCAATTTTATATTTTAATCTAAGATTTGGTAGAACCTGAAAAAGGATTCCACATAAATCTAGGCTAGCTACCCCCTTGCTTTTATGTATTGTATCAGAGCTCTTGGGTCAAAAATTGGGTTACAAACTCAACAGTCTATAGTATACACCTTCCCCCAAGTATATAATGTAGTTTTATAGGTTGAGAATATCCTCATTAATGTAGGAATACTACCTCTAAAAATGGTTATGCCCTACTATTTTGATATTTCTCATACCCAAAGTTAGGCAGCTACATATTCCTACATGGACCCCCCTCCTTTGTTATCACCACTCCCTTCGATGGCTTCAATTCCACCCCCTAAAATACCATCTACTTCAGTTTCTTTTCATCTCAAGTACCTTAGGAATCCATCATGATGCTTGATATTTAGATTACTTTGAAAACACTTAATAATAATATGAATGCAATGGAGAAAAGAGATATGGAGAGGTCTCAATAAAGGAGATACCCCTACATTAATAGAGATCAAAATTCGGGTACCAGCAATAGTGTAGGGATCAGAGTTAATGTGAATTAATAAGATGAAGAATATGCCCCTAAGACTAGTCTTGTGAATATATGGTGCCTTGTGTGTAATGATCCTCATGATTCATATTCTTGTATTATGTACCAATGCCATGTACAACAGGCCATGGAAAAAGTGGAAAGAAATAAAAAGGGTAGAGTTAACATGCTATGGAAACTAGAGAAGATCATGGTTGGGAAATATCTTGATGAAGAAGAACCTATTTCTATCATGACAAGATCAAGTAAGAAGATATTTTAGGTTTATCCATAGAATATGGGTAAATTTCAAGTCCCTTCTCAAAATAATAAATATCCTCCCCTACAAAGTAATGATCAATTTCCTATTCCCCAAACAAATGAAAATAGGGATACAGTTCCTAAGATCTAAGAGAGAGAAGTTAATTTTCCCAAGAGATATGAGAAAAATAATTACAAAGAAAGAACGAGATCCAAAAACAAAGCACAAGAAAAGTTGATATTCCCTTCCATCACCAAGAGATAAATTACTAAAGCTACACAACAGTATAAGAGGAAATATGGTGAACCAAAAAATAAGTATGAGAAACTCCCTTCAAAAAAATTAGAGTACAACATTGTGGAAGAGATGAAAAGAATATTTCGAAAGCAAGTCTCTACGATACTCTCTTCATCTTTGGTTAGATAGATCTACTCAAGGCTTCTTTGAATAAAAATTATCAAGAAAATAAGACTACTACCATCCTTAGAATACCTCATGGTAAGGAGAAAATATCCTCTGCTACTCTGAAGAACAAACCCCCTCCTTTCTATATATATTTGAGAATGGAGGGTTGGATAGTTTGCAACTATATGATTGATTCAGGGGCTTCAACCATAGTCATGCCCAAATCAATCTATGAGGAGATGGGTATAGAATATACCTGATCTTGTCCTCAATTTTTGCAGTTGGATGGGACAATAGTTAAAATAGTTGGGGTAATAAAATATATGCTAATGATACTGTACAGGGCCCTAGAAGTGACCATTTTTCAAGAAATTATGGTGGTTGATCTAGAGCCTTATTTTAAAAAATAGATTATATTACATCATTTGGGTCATGTAAATGTACCTTTCTTGGTACATACTTAGGACATTAGATTACTTTAGGTGGAATTTATCTAGTTACTTCATGCAATGTAATAAATGCACAAGTGTCAATGTGCAAGATATCCCTTGCAAAGCTAGGTAGATTTTTGGGCAATGAATCTATCTTCCTATATATAGGGCCATAGACATAGAGCAACATAGAGTAGTAGGAAGTAGTGTGAAGTAGTGTAGAGCAGTGTGGTGTGATTTAGTAGAGTGTGATGTAATATGATGGAGTGTAATAAGATCAAAGCTCATTCTTGAGTAGTAGCTTTATTCATGGAGTGTTCATTTCCTCCATAGCTACTTTGTATACATTTCCATAATTTCTATTTATAGCATATTTTCATTCATCTCATAGATTTACTTTCTTCCATATTATTATTCATCTTGCAATTTCTATCTCGCATCATATGTTGCATCAAAAGCTAATAATGGTATTAGAGCTACGATAGATCAAGCTACAAAAGATCAATAGTAAAACCACCATTATCGTTGATCCTGAGTTTTTTGATAACCTGATGCGTCATTGGACCAGTCACTGTAAAAAACTCTCAAAAGAATCTAGGTGGTAGAATTAGGGAGAGCCACAAGTGAGGACTGAAATAAATCTTAGTTTCATAAATACTAAGATTACATATGGCTAGAGTCTTTCCACATAGTTACAAAAAAACTTGTGAAGACTAGGACTCAACATTTGATCCACTAGTTTGATGAATCAACTAGTAAAGCTCATCTAAGAGATCTAGAAAAATTTACCTAAAGTTTCTTTTATTGTAGATAATTAATTATCTAATTATTGGGACACATCCTACAATATAAATCTAGGATATTTCAACTTTTTTGCCTAAATATCAGAGTGCCTTCATAGTGCATAGATTAGTTGTTGCAAGAGAAGAATACTAAAGAAGAGACTTCTGGAGAAGAATCATGGTGAATTTGGGAGACAGGAGATCGCCATTGCTAGATTAGGAACTTCACAAGGAAAAAAAAATCCATAGAAGCCTTGATCCAGAAGAAGAGGCTATAGAAGCCTTGATCCAGAAGAAAATGCCACAAAAGCCTTGATATTGAAGAAAATGCCACAAAAGCCTTGATATTGAAGAAAAGACCACAGAAGCCTTGATATTGAAAAATACCATAGAAGCCTTGACCTTGAATAAGACTCCATAAGAGAGTATCTAATTCAGAAGTATATTTTTAGTACTAATACTTTGTTGTAGGAAAAGAAGATTCAATGCGTTGGAAAAGCTTCCTACAAGAAATATAGGAAGATAATATTCTTTAGAATCAATCCAGCACCTAAAGCAAAAGATATCAGGAGAAGATATCATTGAAGAACTTATAGACGAGGAAGAAGAAGGACTAGGAGATTCCTTATTGAATCCAGAAGCAAAAAAATTAGAGATCCAGGAGAAGATATCACCACCAACACTTCCAAAAGTAGAAGGTCGAAGATAAGGTCTCAAGGAAGTCAAAAATAAGTTGTAAGATCAAAGGCCTTGGAGATATCTCTACGAGCATCCAATAAAATTCTTGGAGAGCCTTACTGAAGAAATCATCAAAGGAGTTCCAAGGATAACTCATTGGATAAATTCACTACAAGAGATAGTGAAATATTTGGAACAATTATCACCATCCGACAACAAGCCCAAGAAGAAGAATTTGGCAAGGAGTTCCAAATATCAAAAAACCTCAAGACATTTAGAATATTGAGAAGAAGATCCTATTTGAAGTCAAAAATTGAAAAGAAGCTTGAAGGAAGATTTAGATAGAAGAAGACTACCAAATCTAGGAGATCTGGAGATTGCCTCTCACAGCAAGAGGGCACCGCTTCAGAAATGAATATCTCTTCAAATATACAGCAAAATGAGGAGACTACCAAAGAAAAATAAGCCACAAAAATCCTAGGCTCATGAAAGAAAGTTCGAGACCATCTTTTGGTGAAGACAAAGTTGTTTAGGGCAGTCTACAAAGAGCTGCAAGATCTTACTCAAGGTAGCAACTTGGTGATCTTAGACACCAAGATCTACATCCTCTACAAAAGTTATAAAATATCTTTTATAAAAAGGTAAGAAACTATTAGTGCAAGTAGATTCATTAATTGGATTACTTATTAGATTTATTTAAGCACCTTAATTTGGATTAAAGTTGCAAAAAAAGGAGAATTGAATTACAGTATTTAAAAGTGCAAAAAGAAAAAGGTTCCTTTAAGGTTCATTTTCACTTTAGGAGTTGATTAGATTTCATAATTTCAACTATCTATCAACTACCTATCATCTAATTTGGAAAGCAAAAGAAGACTAGCTCCTATTACCTTGCTTATAAGGAAATTGTAGAATAATTCTTGAAGATTCATTTCATATTATTCTTGATTAGTTGTAGTAAATTGATTAAGTGCATTATTTTTTAGAGTTGATTGGAGTGATAAGGTAACATTTTTAGTGCATTAAAAAATATTATTAGATTCATTTGCACTATTCTATTGCTCTCAAAAATATTATTGTTTGTGTTCATGAGAATGGCACAAAATTATAATTTGTCAAAGTGTCTAAAGATATTATTAGTGTACAAAAATCTGCAATGTTCAGTGGCCAAGAGAAGCCACCAAATCATCTCAAATCCTCCAAGCATTGGAGAATAAAGTAGCCACCAAAACTAAGCAAATGAAACCTCAAATCGAGACTTGGTGAGTCTTAGATTCAAAGCACAATAAGGTTTTTGAAACAAAGATATTGTGCAAGAATATACAAAAAAGGAGGAGCTTCTATCAAGTTGTTACAAGCTTAGGTTCATCTACAAAATAACCAAGCAAAAATGGAAAGGTGTATAATCAAATAGATAACCTCAAAACCCCTACATTGTATTCAAAATTCTGCCACAAAACCAAAAATTCAGGTTTGAAATAAGGAGTGCAAAAGAAGGTGCAATAAATGATATTTTATATAAAAATACATTACATTGTTTTGCACTATCCTAATCTAGTTTATACAGGGAAAGAATGTAGATTTTAAGGTACCCCAAAGGCACTATACGTGCTAGAAAAAACTAGTCAAGAGCGATTATATGCTAGCATCAATCCAAGCATAGCAAAAGGATCCACTCAAAGGGCTCATTCTCCTCACAGCCTAGATGGTCTAACCTGCAAAAGATAAGGAGCAAAAGCAAAGGGAGAAACAACATCATTCGAGAGCAACATTATTTACAAAAGGAGTATGTATAACAGGTGAGAAAGGAAGAAATATTAAAGCACCATTGGAGTGTTTCAAACTCCACATCCGCTTGCTCAAAATTGGTGCTCAAGCCTCCAAATCATTGCTCCACATGCCAGCTGAAAAATACTGCAAGTGAATGAAATAAGATTTGGGGATTTTCAAGGTTAAAATAATATCAAAAGGTCCCATTGAACCAATGATAGAGAATACATCTATACACAAGGAGGAAGTGACATTTGTCACTAGAGGTAAACCCTAACACTCATCAAGCAAGCGCTCATCTTCAAGAAAGGAGTTACACATAACAGATTGGTGCATTGAGTGTATGGGATACACTTTTCCATAGGGAGACCAAACGCTTTGTTGAAGAATGTAATATCCATATGTTACTCAAAGGGAGATAAGCATTTATTTGGAACCTTCTACTCCTCAAGCACTCAAAGGAAAATGGATGTGCCACTTGGCACTTCAAACAAGAATCTCCTCCATTTTAAGGACATCAATGACCAAGCACAAGTAGCAATTTTCATATCCATATTAATCACTTTATTATTTGCATGTACAGGGCCAAGTTGCAGCATGTAAAGAAGGTGGTAGAGCCTTCAATGCTCTAGTCAAGCAAGGTCAAAGGTAGAGTCTAAACGGTGCCAGATTTGGAATGCTACATACAAGGAAAAGTTCCAAGTAGTTCCATTGGAGGGTACAGTCAAAGCATTCAAAGCATCAATGTCAATATTGCAGCCCTAGCACATCTGCAATCAGCGTATATTATTGTTTGATATAAGGTAAGGTTTATTCCTATTTTTATGTCCTTTCTTTCCTTGGGATTTATAAGGTTAAATTTAAAGGAATTTGATCATATTGAAAGCCATACATTGAAGGGAATAATTTATCAAATCAATATAATATTTGCAATATAAAACCTAGGAGTAATAAGGATTTCTACTGGAATAAATCTAAATAGTTGCAAATATTATTGTGGTCTAATTTTTCCAAAAATTAGGGAGTTATAAGGGTTACTACATTGAATTAATTTATTGGAAAATAGATACACTTAAATTAATTCCCAAAGGAATATTAAATAGAGATGTTTATCATAGCATTTAAAAGGTTGGGAATTTATAAAATTATTGTCTCAAACTTTTCAAAAAGAGACAAAATATCCAACATTAAAACCTCTTTAAATTTGAAAAAGTGCTTAGTTCAATAGGAGCAATAAGGATAATAGAAGTTGATTTTGGTATTTACAAAACTTTATAAAATCAACCAAATATTGAACTATAAATTTACAAAAGCACTATATCTTATCCAAAACATACTACAAAACTTGGTAATATTAACATTTATCAAATATTATCAAGTTGCAAAATATAAGCTTTCTTCAAAACCTAAAATTCCTTAAGAGTATATACTCACATTACTTGGGAGACATAAGGAAGCCTACAAAAACTAAGGATTAATAAAGGTTTTATTAAATCAAGCTTATATATATATAAGGGAGCCATAAGTATGTCTACTTCCAATAAATATGCAAACATCAATAGGGATAATTGTTTCAGTAAGGAAAAAGTCAGTGCTATAAAACTTGGGATCATGAATCTTCTCATGAAATCTGAAAGAATGTTAGATCTAACTTCAAAATTAATCCATAGTGAAGCCTTAAAATATAATTTTGATACTATGGAATACTATATTCAAGCCTATCTCAATGAAGCTATTGATAATGGAAAAAGTGATATTACACTGTCCTTAGATCTTGTGAACATATTATACATGGCATTGCTCACATATAAACACTACAAGAATGAAAATGTAGAACAAAGAGGATTGATAGAACTACTCAAATAATACCAAACTTAATGAGTCATATCTAGAAAAACTCTTTCAATCCTCATGCAGCATTGGCATTTTAGGTTCTCCTAACTCAAGATATTATCATGATGCTCTAAGTGGTTCAAAAACTTCTATAAATATTGAAGACAAGAAAGAACCCTCTCTACAAGAATCAAGTAGTAGCACAACCACCTATGAAAGCATAGAGACTAGATTCAAAGGCAAGGCTAAAGAATAAGAAAAATATGAATCCAATCAAGGAGGAATATAGTGCAAGGTTAATTGAAAGAAGAACCTACAACTTCATCCTATTTTGCATCATCTAAATACTGAAGCAACTACAGAAGAATAAATTCAAAGTTATCATATGGAAGAAGATCCACATTGAAGACTAAAGTCTTCAATACCCAAATAATATAATACAGGGTGGTGTTATAAATAGATTATATTACATCATTTGGGTCATGTAAATGTACCTTTATTGGTACATACTTAGGATATTAGATTACTTTAGGGGGAAGTTATCTAGTTACTTCATGCAATGTAATAAATACACAAGTGTCAATGTGCAAGTTGTCCCTTGCACAACTAGGTAGAGTGTTGGCCAAGGAACCTATCTTCCTATATAAAGGGCCATAGACATAGAACAACATAGAGTAGTAGGAAGTAGTATGTAGTGTAGAGTAGTGTGGTGTGATGTAGCAGAGTGTGATGTAATGTGATGGAGTGTAATAAGATCAAAGCTCATTCTTGAGCAGTATCTTTATTCCTGGAGTGTTCATTTCCTCCATAGCTACTTTATATATATTTCCATAATTTCTATTTATAGCAAATTGTTAGTCATCTCACAGATTTACCTTCTTTCATATTATTCTGCATCTTGTGATTGATATATCCCATTACATGATGCATCAAAACCTAACACTTATTTTAGCCTATGCCTTTCTAGATAATTCACTACTAAGATATGAGATTATATGTACTTGGATTATTTTGGCATGATAATCCCTTTCAAAGGAAAGAGGATAAGGATAACACCTGAAAATCTTGTGTTCTATTGCATTGAGAAGATAAATGAGGATATGTGCAACCTCACACCTCTAGATGAAATTGAGCTAGTATAAAGCTTTGAAGAGTTAGATATGGAGGATGAATTGCCATTCATAGAAGATTACAACTAGTTTGGAATAGGTATGGGAACTTACAACATTTCTTTAGAAGTAGATAAAATAATCCCTACTATATCTAATAAATCCCTAAGAGAAATAGAAATTTGGACTATGCATTTTGATGGCTCAACATACAAAAATGGAGTTGGTGCTGGTGTAGTTTTTTTGTCCCCCTCGAAAGGTGTAAAACATTTTGCATAGAGACTAATGTGGTATTGTACTAACAATGTTGTAGAGTAGGAAGCTTTATGCTTGGGATTAATGCAAGTATAGAGCATGGGGATAAAAATGCTTAACATATATGGTGACTCTGATTTGATAGTCAATCAAGTGAGAGAGAGATGTTGTAGTAAGTACAATTACCTGAAATAATATAGAAACAGGGTATGGGATTTGATGGAATCTTTTGATGCCCTGAATATCTGTTTCATTCCTAGAAAATAGAACATGATGGCTAATTATTTAGCTATTAAGGGTTCAAATTTTAGTCCTTCAGATATGGGATCATCTAAAGATAGAATATTCAAACTAGATTTTTAGCAAGTTTTTGAAAGTGATGACCAGATTATTGATTTTTTGGTAAGAGAAGCTTGCTTATCCAGTATACAGGAGGAACTTCCTCATGAGATATATCAGCAAGATGTTATCCACTTCAATAAAAATCATATCCCCAAGGGTTTTGTCACCCTATAAAGCCTCTTTGATAACAAATATGGGAGAAAATCTAGAGCCATGGAGATCAATGAAAAAATCTATAAAGAGATTTAAATCAAAAAGGAAAATAAGCTCAAAGTTGGTATCTAATGTTCTTTAGAATAGGTAGAGGAGATCAAAGCCCTGTGCTTTAAGTACCAATACATTGTGGTATGGTCATATGAATATCTAAATGTGTATGATAAAAAGGTGATCCAATATATCCAATATACTATTGAGCTAGAGCCTGATGCAAAGCCTTTCAGACATAATCAGAGACCTGTAAATCCTAGTATTAAATCCATAATGAGATAGGAGCTACTCATATCATTGAAGGTTAAGATTATATACCCAATAAAGCACTCCACATGGGTGGCTAATTTAATTCCCATCAGAAATAATAATGGAGACATCTATCTATGTGTAGATTTTAGGAACCTCAACCAAGCATCATTGAAGGACCACTACCCTCTCCCTCAGATTGATCAAATTTTACATATTATCATAGGGGTAGAGAGGTTCTCATTACTATATGGTTTCTTACATATAACCAGATTTGGGTAAAGGATGATAATCAATTCAAGATAAAATTTACCACCAAATGGGGAACTTTCACTTACCAAAGGATGCCTTTCGATCTATTTAATGTAGGGGTCACCTTCCAGAGAGCTATGGATAAATATTTTGGAGAGCTAATCAATAATGTCATTCTCATCTACTTATATGATATGTGTATTCTCTCATAAGAAATAAGTTTATTTTGAGCACCTAGAACAAGTATTTTAGAAATGCAAAGAATTTGGTATCTCTTTGAACCCAAAGAAGTCATTTTTTGCAGTTCATGAAGGGAAGCTATTAGGACATGTATTTTCTAATGAAGGAATGTCTATCCACCTAGATAGGATAAATTCAATACTAGCCCTCCCTTTGCCTATGAACAAGAAGGCCTTGCAATATTTCTTTGGGTAAATCAACTTTGTAAGGAAGTCCATCTTAGACTTTGCTCAATTAGTTAAGCCTATCTCAGATTTTCTAAAGAAGAATGTAGATTTCAAGTGGATAAAAGTAAGGAAACAAGCTTTTGAAGCCATTAAATAAGCTATTGACACTGCCCTAGTCCTGGTGAATCTTTATTTCAGTAAAATTTTCATTTTGTATGTTAATGGCATTGAAGAGAGCTATGCAGTTGTTTTTACATAGAAGAATGGTGATGGATAAGAACATCCCATATTTTTCTGGAGCCAAACCCTTCATGAGTATCAGATCAAATACAACTTCATTGAGAGACAATTTTTTATAGTAATGAAGTCATTGAAGAAGTTTAGGCAATACTTGGCTCAAAGTAAAACCCTTGTTTATGTGTTCCACCCAGATTTTAGGAGCTTTATCCTACAAGAACTAGGAGATAAAAGAGTTGGCTAGATTACAAAAATCTAGGAGTATGATGTGGAAATCCATCCTACCAAACTAGTCAGAGGTAGAGAACTATTCCAAGGGTTGATAGAAAATGTAGTTGCAGAATAGATGTCATCTTGTCAACCGCCAACAATAGATCAGAGTGAAGAGTTTCCATCAAAAGTTTCAGACTAGGTTGATCAGATGATAAGTTATTTCTAAATAGAAGCTATTCTCAAGGTCTTAATCCATAAGTGTTTGCAATAATGAAGTCATTGAAGAATTTTAGGCAATACTTGGCTCAAATTAAAACCCTTGTTTATGTGTTCCACCTAGATGTTAGGAGATTTATCTTACAAGGAGAACTAGGAGATAAAAGAGTTGGCTACATTACCAAAATCTAGGAGTATGATGTGGAAATCCATCCTACCAAACTAGTCATAGGTAGAGCACTATGCCAAGGATTGATATAAAAGGTAGTTGCAAAATAGATGTCATCTTGTCAATCGCCAAAAATAGATCAGAGTGAAGAATTTTCATCATAAGGTTCATACTGGGTTGATCATATGACAAGCTATTTCCAAATATGAGCCTATCCTCAAGGCCTTAATCCATCACATAGAAGGAGATATAGGCTTCAAGCCTTGAATTATGTCCTATTACCAGAGGGATTATATAGAAAAAATATTGATGGAGTCCTCCTAAGAAGCTTGAAATATGATCAATATAAAAAGGTCATTAGGGAATTTTACGAAGGATTGTTTGGGGGATATTTTTTAGATAGGGTCACAACTATGAAAATTATCAAAGCAGGATGTAATTGGCCAACTATTAATTTTTGACACCTTCAATATAAAAAGGACATGCGATGAATTCCAGAGGTATGTGGGAAGGAATAGAAATGTGTCATTTCCCCTCAAACATATTCAAGTAGAAGAACCTTTTCACCAATTGGGAATGAACTTCATTGGAGTGATAAACCCCAATTCATCAGTAGGACATAAGTATATCCTGACTGCTACAGATTATCTTACCATATGGGTTGAAGCCATTCCCACAAAAAAATTAGATCAAGAAGTGGTAATTGAATTCATGGATATCTTGATCACAAGGTTTGGTACCCTTGAAGCTATAGTATGTGATAATGGTCCAACTTTTATAGGAGCTAAATACATTGAGTTTGCAAGCAAATATGGTATAATTTTAGAAAAATCCTCTAACTACTACCCTCAAGGAAATGGATTAGCTGAGTCAACTAAAAAAAATTACTTAGAATTCTGAAGATAACATTTGAGGATAACAAAATGAGTTGCCATCTCCTTTTAGAGCAAGATCTATGGATAGACAGGATCACTATTAAAAAATCTATCAAGACTACCCCTTATGCATTGGTGTATGGTAAAAAAATGGTCTTGCCTACTCATCTGGAGATACCATATTTAAGGCTGGAAAACCAAGAGGAAGAGTCTGATTAGAATCCAATTGAAACAAGGTTGATGTATCTCCTACAATTAGAATAAAAAAGGACTCGAGCATATGAGGATTTCTAGAAGCACTCAGTTGACACTAAAGGATGGTTTGACAAGAAAGCTAAATTTAGAAAGTTCAAAGTGGGTGACTCTATTCTAAGGTGGAATGTAGAGAGAGACAAATCAGGAAACTACCAATATTTTGACTCTTTTTGGGATGGTCCTTTCAAAGTGGCTGAGGTTAAAGAGAACAATTCTTTTTAGCTCCAAGATCTAGAAGGGAACATTCAATCGATTTTGGTTAATGGATTTCATCTAAATATCTACTTTGAGTGAGGGTTATTTTTCATGTAATATATGTATATATGTGTACTATACCTTTGTTTATTTTTAAGTTTTATGTACAAAGCAAAGAAAATGCAGTATAATAACTCATAACACATCGTTAACCAAGAGCCAAGATGGTCAAAGCTAAAAATGTGTTCTCTCCCGCACTGTATTCCATGTCGCACTCAAGGAGAATAAGATAAATATGGTTGTGGGATGTGATATGTGTTGCGATGTGACCAATAAATGAATGGTGTGATGTTTTCCATCGCTAAATAATCCATATTTTGAATAGTAAAGCGTGCAACGGGTAGTAGCCCATCAACCGCATTAATGGTAGAAGGTGTGCATACAGGATATTTTCACTAAAAATTCAATTGTTCATTTTGCAAACAATGGTAAGTTACCAGAAAGAGCTAAAGAAGTGGTGTGACGAAGCTACCAAGTAACAAACAAGAGCAGATTCCCAACAAAATTTTCTCAAAAATGGTACCAAAAGTAGCTCAAGAAACTATCCAACAGGCGAGTGGTGAACTAGAATGCTATGTGGATAAAGCAGAGGCAGTGGTAGATACTAAGATGACATGGAAAAGGAGAACTAAGCTCAAAAGAGAAATTGACTACAATTACTTTGAAGGGCTGCCAATTTTATTTCAAGGTATTATCATTGTAAATTCCTTCTTGTCATTTTATATTTGTGATTCAGTTCACCATTACCCTGAATTAATATCTGCAATAGCAAAATATTATGATCCTAAAACAAAAGTAGTAAAAATGGCTAAGGGAAAAACCCTATTTAGTATAACCACTAAGGCCTACCAAGATCTTTTTTCCATAGGTGTAGACCCTCTTGTGAGCCCTGAACCCTTTGACCCATCAACACAAGCCAAATATTACTCATTGCAGGGGTGTGCTCATGATGGTGAACCTTTTAGAAAGTGGGTTTATATTTAGTTTAAAACAATCAAGTCTAGGAGTACTTTACCTAAAACCCTAATTGCCATTGAAAATTTTGCTTCCCTGGAGCTCTTCACTATGTTAGCTTGCTTAGAGGGTTTAGATTCTGATTGGTATGTAAGTGATTGGTAAATAGCCACTGTTTATTGCATATCCAACGAGAAAATGTATAAAGCTTCGATAGAAGAAAAGGGCATCAAATAGATTTAATTTTGTTGGCTAATCTATCTCTCTAAAAGGATGCATGAACATATGGTCAGCATGAAAAGAGATTTAGAGACCCCATATTTTTAGTATTGTTTAAATTTGATATGGATGTTCTTCATTATCATAAGGCAAATGATGCCATGGATTTCAATGATGGATAATAATGATAATGGAGACCCTATACCAATTTATCAATGGACCAGCCATTTGAGTAACATAGAGTCTTACTACAAATTCAACATGGAATTTTTAAGGCCAACCCTGAAGATTATGTATGGCCAATGCCCTAGGATTCCACCTCTTACTAAGGAATGGTTGTGTGTAGATAATGCCAAAGAGGGATATTGGTATATCCTTATTGAAGGAACTATCATCAAACTCTGGCTTCACTGGAAAACCATTCTTGTTGCCTCATTTTATTACCAATAGTCTATTAGCTTTGGAATATTTGAGACAAGCTAACTTCATAAATGTCAACTTCAACACTGGTAAGGGAAGGAAGGGAATTGTGGTTTATTCTCATAATGTGGATGATATAACCATAACCAAAAAGGGTCAACATGAACAAATTACTTAATATCTGGAGAGACTCGATCTTATATATATTCCATAAATATGGAGATACAACCTTGATGATAAGTTCTTGAAAAGAAATATTACCCTAAATGGAGAAAGGGCCCTCAAATTTGAGAAAAATTTGAAGCCTCACTTTGAAAAGGGCAGAATTAACAAGGATAATGCTCCACTGGAATGGAATGTTAACAAAATGGAACAACTTCCCCCTTGGAGAGATTTTTATGAGAAAATAGTTAACTATGATCCTGAAAACAACAAAGCCCACCAATTGAAAGAATCCAAGATCAAAGAAGTGGAAGATACATAAATGAGACACTAGAAAAATTGTGGAATGGTGGCAGATGAGAGTTGAAATAGGTATAGAGAAAACCATATTTGGTTGTAAATTGGATACTAATTTTTTGATTTGTATGAAAAGCATATTAAAATATGGAAGGCCAAGAATGGTAGGAGTTTGGTGCTGAGTTACAAGAAAATAGGAGTAAAGGAAAAGAGGAAATATCAAGTATCATCAGATTCCCCTTCTCCACCTTCACAATAATAGGTACAAGAAGCTACGATGAATGATCCATCAACAACCAAGGGAACCCAAACCGCATTTGAGCCTTCACAAAAGCAACTACAACAATACTCTCTAGGTGCTCAGATTATGAAGAAGATGCACTATTCTGGTGGCATTTTGGGTAAGTATGAAATAGTAAATATAGAAATTATTCAGGAAATTAAAATATCAGAGCATCTAGCCTTGGGTAGAGAACCTCCTTTATAGGAAATATAAAGAAAGAAAAAATAATATAACTTTGTTTTCACTCCTATAAAATTCACCACTGCAACCTCAATAGAGCCATATCCTATTTCTGAAGTTGCATCACAAAAAACATAGCATGAAGGAGGTACTAAGAAATATAAGCCTACAACTACTATTGTGTTCAAGATAAATGTAAAGGATTCGATATATGAGGCTAAGAAGGATGTCATTAAGAAGCAAAAAATTGAGTAAAAGTAAACTATTGAACAAACCCCCATATCAGTTTCAGAGCAATAGGTTCAACAAACACAGCACCAAATTATGGATGACCTATTCCAACAAACTACTTTAGTAGGTGAATGTACAATTTCTATCCGTTCTTCTCCTTCTCCTTCTCCAAAAGGATCCCCCTCCCATTCTCAAAAAAAATTGGAATAAAATGTATCCCCTCCACCTCATAGTTCACCACATGTTTCACTTGTCATTACAAAGTTTCAAACTAATCCATCTCCTCCACATTCTCCTAAAATCCTAGTGACATCATCACCCACTCATATGCCTTCATCTCCAAAATCATCTCCTATAGCAACTATAGATAAGTAATCACTTCCATCTTCCCCATATCATCTCATGGTTATAACATCAGTTGTTATGATAACACTAGCTACAACTCCTATAATAAGCACATATTTCATCATCCTAACAACCACTCCCCTCTAATCCATGTCAGATCCTTTTTTTCCTTCACTGATGACTACCTCCACTCCTACAAATCATCCCATAGTAGATTCTTTGTGGAAGGTGAAGAATGTTTCACAAAAAATCCAAGACTTTTGGGCTGATAAATTGTCTAAGCCTTCAAAAAATATTGCTCAATGGAGGAAGACCATGATCATTGATCCAATGACTAGGTAAATAATAGCTATGTCCATCACTCCTCTCATTAGAAAACCAGAAAAGGATATGATTGTATAATATTATCAGCTAGATAAGCATACATAGGATATCAATAATTTCCAATGGAGGATTAATTAGTCATAGCCAAGGCTCACCTTGAAACCTTTTATGTCAAAACTGACATTTACAAGGAGCAATGTGGAAAACTGGAGGAAAATATTGAGAAGTTGGAGAAAACTATTAACAATCAGAAGAAGGTGGAAAATGTTGTAAGAAATGAGGTGAAGAGCTAGAAAAATAAATATCAAGAGGCCATAAAATTCAAATACTAGGTTGAAGAGCTAAAGAAAAAAAATGAAGCTCGGGCCAAAGAAATACAAGATTTGAATCATCAACTCCATATTGAAAAGGCTAGAGTTGTAGGCTTTTCTAAAGAAGGGATCAAATAGGTTAGGAAGAATATATGGTCTAAAATCCTTGAGAAATATTTAGAAATATAGCTTGTAATTGATTATATGGATGATGCCAACCATTTGTTGCAAGTGACCAAGGAAGATCTAGATAACTTCACTAAAGAGCTACAACCTATGGTGATACCAACAGAGTAGATATATAAATGATCTGAGAACATATTCAGTGAAGCTGCTAAACCTATTCCAAACAAGGCATGGAATACTTCCAGATTGGCTGCTAAAATTATGGTTGACAAGAATAAGCTACTCCAGAAAGGGTGGTTACTATCATATAGAATTGAGGGTAAACTGCAAGAGATTGTAGATATCCACCAAGAGATGATGCAGTATGGTTTTGGAGGACTTTGGGTTGAAAATAAGACCTTCAAAACAACGTAGCCTCAATCATACAAGATGATTCTAAAATAGATGCTTGGGAATATCCAATTAATCAAGAGCAGGTCTCTCAAATGATCAAATATTTAACTAGTCTCAAAGATTGAATGGAAGAGTTGGTGAACAGAGGTAATTCTATATCTTATGAATAGACTGCTAAGTTGGAGTATGTTCCCAAGAAGTTCAAAGAGATAACTAACCCCACTAAGTCATCTTGGAGTCAAGCATTACAGACCCTAAAACAAATGATCAAGCTATTTGGAGTAGAGCCAGAAGTTGAAGAGGAGGAAGAGCATGAAGAGGACCAAGAAGATGATAATGGAGGAGAAGAACAAGAAATAAATGAAGAGGAAACACACCAAAATGAGGAGGATCAATTAGAGAATATTATGGAAGATACTAAAGAGGTGCAATATGAACAACTTGAAGTGCAAGATCAACAAGAGAATGTACAAAAGTAAGCATTTTTACGATAGAGTAAGCTGAAACATTTTTGTATCACAAGCCAGCATATGGGGTTATATGTTTATATTTTTTGTAAGTTGTTTTGACCTTGACAATGTCAGAGGATAGTCATAATGTGTGAACCTATGAAAAAAGAACATGAAAAATCCATGAGGATATTTTACAAGGAAAATTCTGATCGGGTTAAGGTTATAAAAGGAACATAGTTTTGTGTAACCAGAGTAAGACTAGGCTCATGAAAGGAGTTGCAAAGTTTTGTTGTTTCTTGCATGATTTATATATGAACCGTTACTCTTTGAGTATCTTCACAAATTTCTTAGAGAGTCATGGTCATATGGAAGTCATTCTATGAAACATGGCTCACCGAATATTGGAGTCTACCCCTTTCCCCTCATATCTTCTCACCTCCCACTACATATATTCTTTTCCTCACTTCATACACATTTTCCTTTAAAAATTCCCTCCATTCATCTATCTTACTCCACTATTATTTTTCTTCATCAATTTTTGACTCTTGATGCTCAATGGATAAGATTCTAAGTTCTCAGGCTTTGCGAGCAAAATCCCTGAGGAGGCACCAGAATGTAGGTCCAAAATGGCCACATTCTTAGAAAAATTTTGTAATTTTTTTTGTCATAAATTATGGTGTTCTACCTTGCGGTAGTGATGCAACTCACAGTGCTCTACCCCATGGTCAATGCAGTCAACATTACACTTAGCGCTCTCAAAATCATGGGCCAAAGTACAATGAAGATGTAGCGGTTTGCAGTAGCATTTCATCCTGTGCAGCATAGAATAAGGTTTCAATCCATGGTCAACATAATCAAACACAACAAGTCTACTCTTTGAATCATGGTTCACAATATTTTTCTACCCCACATGGGTCACAACATGTTCTATATCATGTGGCTCAGCGCAATGCTCCAACCCGCTATCAACATCAATCAAAACCTACAAGCAAGTATTCCAAGGTACGATGCATGAGTAGGTTCTACCCCGTTTGTGCCAATGCAAGGTTCTACCCCACGTATGTTAGCACAAGGTTCTACCTCATGCGATTCAATGATGTGCTCTACCCCATGGTCAGAATTTATCAAACTTGTGCATTGAGATATCAAATCATGGTCTATGAAACGATTGGGATGTGGTTCTATACCATGGATTGAAACAACAAGAAGTCTATCTAAATACTAAGAGGAGTGGGCTAGCACATTGTTCTACCCTGTCTGACTCAAAATATTTTTTACATATAAATACAATGAAGCATCCTTTGCTCTACCCTACGATCAAAGAGGTCAACTTGTTCAAATAATATTTTCAAAGAGCAGGCTATGACATGGTTCTTTGCCACTGAGAAAACTAAGAAGAAAAGATAACATTGGTTCTACATTGTGGGGTTGTTAGTGAAATGAACACATCAAGCCTGGAACTAATGCCAATTGTTCATGGGGTGATCAATGGTCCATTTTTTCTGGTGCTCTTAGTATAAAAGCAAGAAGTCTATTTAGCATGAGCTAGTTGATCGAAGTTCGATGGTTTATGATGAAAAGAGCAGGGAGACGAAGTGGCAAATGGATCAAGAACCAAGAAAGAAGTCAGTTGCAGATCTATGGCTAGATGTCATTGACAAGAATGATGAACAGTTTGGATGATGATTTGATGTAGTCTAGAGTTGAACACCATGAAATTCAAGAAACTTACAAAGGATGAGTTGCAGAGGAGCACAAAACCATGTGATCACTTCTTCCTCAAAAAACAAATGAGAGACTGCCACCTCAGCATCTAGTTGATCTGGCATTTCTATTCCTTGTAATGTTCTATTTTCTTTAATATTTCAACATGTAAAACTATAAATAGAGGTCGAACCCTCATTTTTGGGGTTGGCTTTAGAGTGTTTTCTTGCCCTAATATGTAAATACTTTTTGTAAATCAATAGAAGGAATATTACTTGCTTTTTGCCTCAAGTTGGTGTCTTTTGTATATTTTGGAGATTTAAACTGTGAATGCATTTCTGCTACTACTGTTATGCTTATTCTATTATGCTGATATTAAATTGCTAAATTAGAGCACCATGAAATATTTCATATTTGAATATATGCTTGGAAGGAATTCTTTTTTGTTAGTCTGAATACTGATCTAATTCTGCTATTTGGATTATTAGTATTCTAGATGTTTGAAATAATTTCTTGAAGCATGTCTTTTGTTCTTTAATTGATGAAGATTACTTGTTTTGAATGTTGTTAATCACAAGTGTGGGACACTAGAAATTGACTAGTGAGGGTTTTCTTATAGATGCCTATGTTGTTAGCTTTATCCATTAACTATTTAACCATTACCTTTCTAACCCTAAACTCATTTCTATCCCTATATTTAAACATTTAACTGAGCTTAAATGAGTCAACACCCAAGTCATTTGACAAGGTATACCAACCTACTCTAGAGGTTGGGTTAAAGTAATCTTTAATCCATCTAAATTTGGGTTTTAGACTATGATTAGTGGGTGCGCACCTAATCAAAACATTGAAGATAATAGTCATAGTTTCAATATTTTCTTGATGTCAATTCAGATCAAGATTGAATATGATTTAGTCGTATGACCACTTGGTGATTGATGAGCTTAGGGAGCTAAGCTCCATTTAAAGCTCATCATCACCTGAGCACATCCTATGTGGTATAATGCTTATAGAAGGCTTCTGAGAAGCCTTCTACCTAAGTGGAGTTGAGCATCAACTAGGTGCTTTGGCCACTTAGGGGCACTTCCTAATGATTTTAACCTCATAATGAGCTCCCAAACTTCCATTAATAATCCTTGCACAAATATTTGGGGAGATCAAATATTGCTTGATGTATTTTATATGTTGGTTTGGTGTTTGAACATGGGGGAATATGTACTTCACAAGAAAGCATCTATTACTACAACATTCATAGGCTTCCTTTCAAATATCTATCAATGAGTCGACATCTATCAAGCAAAAACTTCTTTCATAGAGGATTCATGGTGGAAAATGTGAGTAGGAGGCTTATTAAACCCTATTTAGATGTCTTTCTATAATGTAATAACAAAGTACAAGCGGCTATGTATAATCAAATAGCTTCAAGCCTAAGATAGGTATTTATTCTAGTGCCTTTGAACCAGCAATATTTAGCAATAAAATAGGTATAGTTGATAATAAAAAATTAAGCATATATTTAGAAAAGTTCATGCAAAATGATGGTTAAAGAAACAGATCAATGGCTGCTAGGATAGGGGTTAAATTCTTATCAAAGCAACCATTCCAAATGGTGTTAAATTAAACATTGCAATAAAACAATTACATAAAGTATTAAGGAGTATAAAAGGGAGATTTGTCATGCTATAAACTGATTCATAATCAATGTATCAGAGCATTAACCTAAAAATCCCTACAAGATATGGCTCCTTAGATATTCCTAATTTCCTCCTTGCTTACCCCTAGTCTTTCCTCTAAGCCCCTAAGGCTTCTTTAATGACATTTTCTTCCCAATTGAATGCAATATTCCTTCTATTAAATAATTCATTTCTCCCATGCTAGGAAAGAAAATTTTAATAATATTAAATCATAAGTGGAGATATGGTGACTCATCCCCTTTATTCCTTGCTCCTTCCTCAAGAACATGATCAAATTAAAAACTATTAAATAAGAAAAAAGGGATTCTCCTTTAATCCTCTAATGCAATAAAATAATCATCATATTGTTAAATTATCTGAGTGCTCTTTTAGTCCAATCAAAATTAAACACCTTTTGTGAGGACAAATTCCACCTAATTGCAATCCAAAACCTATCAATTTAATGAGGTAACATGCATTTAGACTAATTAATCTTGATTAATTGATTAAATTTTGTTTTCCCAAAATATGTCTTTCACAAAAGCATAAATTAACTTCACAAAACATTTTAAAACTAATAATTAATCCCTAATTCATCATGTAAAATGGTCCTTCTAGGGTGGGTCATGACATACTATCCCCCTTGGACTAAAAATAGTCCCTTGTGTTTCTCATAATAGAAAGCATAAAGTAATTATATATTTCCATAATCATTCCAAATCAGCAAACAATATACTTTAAAAAATCATAAATCATAGGCATTAAATGTATTCTCAATATTTTACACCATTGTTTTATCCTTAAGTGAGATGCTTCTTTTAAGATAGGTTCAGTTACCACTGACCAAATCTAAGGGGACTACTACTAGACATCATGGTCCAATGGTGCAAACATGAGCATAAGTAAAATGCAATGCATCTACATGAGGATATTATTCCATGTTACCTTGAGTTGTCTAAATCATCATATCCCTTTTTCCATTATCCCATTCCTAGTGGTTGATCAACTTCTTCCACCCATGAGAGTACTTGGACCTATAATTCAACACAATATTAGTTCAAGGGATTTGATATTTTGCTCTTCTCAATAGGTTTCTTATCAATTCAATCCAACCCCTTCTAGGTGAATTGTTGCCCACACTGCTCAAGTTCCTAAGGAGTAGTTCTTCATTGTGAAGTGGATCTCTAAATCCTTTAGCCAAGCTTTTACTACATTACCTTCCCCTTATCCATCAAATTTGGAGGTATGGACATTCTTTAGGTCCTTTTCCAATTCTTTATCTAACAGAGATCTAGCCTCTTGTTCTTATATGGTTGGTTCATCATCTTGCCCAAGCTCTAAGAGATCCTAGCCTATGAATTTTGATTCACTAAGGTCTCTAGAAATTTTTTTATTTGATATTGCATTGTAGTGACCATTGCAGTGAGGTTCTCTACCTCCCTATTAGGATTACCCAAATTTTCTTCTCGGGTTTATTCCTCAACATTGCTCTATTGAGTTCACATATTAGAAGGAATAGGCCTTTCTCTCCTTGTATTTGGTGCCATTTATCCTAGTCACACCCAAGAAAGAGTAGTATATTAGGTTACAACTTCACCTTAAACTGCATTGCTAATTCTAACTAATCATGACATCTACATAAACTAAACATAAATTTTTCTTGCTAAGACCACCCTCACCCTACATGGAAAGGTACTCTAAAGGCTACAATGTAATTTTAATGCTAATGACCACTCTTACTATATGTAAGGTGTCATAGCATACAAGCTACCCATCCTAGGGTTAATCTCCTTTAGAATTCTTAGCAATTAGGAATTCTAGGTCTTCCTAGATTTAGCTTAAGAACTAAGCAAGGGACTGAATAGGAAGATACCCAAATCCCTAGCACATTCTATGAAGCTTCTAGTACCTCATACCTAGAGCTCTGATACCAAAATATAATGACCCAAAATATAACTAGATTAACTAAGGGAAAAAAAACTACAAGCATAAACTGAGAGGGATTCACAAATCCCTAATTAGCACATGCATTAATGTTAAACTAAGAAAATCTAATATTTAACTTGATTGATCTTATTCCCAAATCTACTAAATGATACACCCATCTATATACCATACACATGTTCATCTGTGTATGTATACTACACACATCACAAATAAGCTATCCATCTCATATTATTGATGAGCTAACTTATCTCCTTCTATCAATCGAAGTAATATGCCCATATCTATACCATACACAAGTCCATATGGGTAGGTATACTATGCATACTATAAAATAGGCTATCCATCTCATTTACATGATGAGCTAACTTATTCCTTTCGTAGATACTCAAGTTCATTCAATTGTTTTGGTTCCTATTCTAATTTTATCCTAAGAGATCCTAGCCCTTTAGGTTCCTTTTCCTCTACTCTTATCTCATATTTGATAACCAATTTGGATATCAAATCTATTGTAATTTTCAATCTATGTCCTTATTATCGGGTTTTGTATAGTATATGTCATTATTTTGGTTATGTTTAGTTCCCTAAGTTGTGAGGCTTATTCAAATGATTTTTGTAAGCAATAGTTTTATAGAAGGTCTTTCCATCAATGATATTGATGTCAAAGGATATTTGTCATCTAGCATTTTTCTTTATTTTTGCTTTACTAGTTTAGAATCTGTTTTAACAATCAAATGATGGAATACCAGGGATGAATCTAGTCTAGGTATATCTCCATAAGATAATGCAAAGATGTCATGGAACTCCATCAAAATATTTATATACTCTTCATGCTCTTCTAGGGTCAGGACTTTTCCTAATTTTAAAATATTTGGATCATCTTAGGAACCTATGTTGATGTCAATGGTTTTCTTAATCAAGATGTGAAATTCATATTCTAACTGAGGAGGGGCCAATAACACCCCTAAAATTTCAAGCTCTTTAGGCATTAAAATCCCTTGCTCAAGGTTTGATGATTGTGAGGGATGTGCAATTAAGGAAATAATCCCTTCATTAGATATGTCCTCTTGATAAAGAACATCAGCATGGGCATCCCTAGAAGGGTTGTGTGATAAATAATTTCACCTCACAATCATTGATAGTTGCTAAGGAAATTTTCATTGATTAAATAGGAATGATATCTTTTTCTTGATTTAAAAGTTGACTCATTTTATTTCCAAGGCTACTTTCAAGGATTTCATGGGGCTCTTGGATATTTTCATCAATAAATTTAGGATACATGATTCTTATTGTGTTTATATGAGAGAATTTTGGAAAGATATCAAAGAGTTGAAAAGGAGTTCAATATCCTCATCCTCATCCCAATATAATATTTTCATTAAGGTGATATCATTTGGGTTTCAATATAGAATGTGAATGCCATCATCACTACTATCCAAAGAGGGGTAAAGTAAATTTTTGTTTGGGTTAGGGATGTATCCTAATCCCCAATAACCTGTCCAAGCCTCAGGTTCTAAAGGTTATTTTTATGCCTTGCTTATACAGTCTTAGCCCTTTTCCTTGATAACTAAAGTTACAAAGAATCTACTTGGGGATAGGGTAAAGTTTGTATAGATAACATGAGGTATACCTCCACTCTATTGGATGTGAATTGGTTCCACAAATTCTTTCCTTATTGGTCGTGCCCACAAAAGTGAAGGTGCAACTTCCAATATACACCATCATTCCTTTTCTAGAGGGTAGTCCCAAAGTGTGAGGTGATGGAGGTAGTTAGATTTAAATATAACAACTCATTATACCGCTTGTTGAGATTTATATGATGAATATCCTCAATTTGAAGTTGGTGTCTCCTGTGGGTTGGTGCCCAAAAACTTGTATATGGTATTGGTGTCTCCTATGGGTTTGTGCCCACAAACTTGTATAGGGGATTGGTGTCTCCTGTCGGTTGGTGCCCACGAACTTGTATAGCGTATTTTTGTCTCTTGTGGGTTGGTGTCCATGAACTTGTATAGGGGATTGGTGTCTCCTATGGGTTGGTGCATAGGGTATTGGTGTCTCCTGTGGGTTGGTGACCATGAAATTGTATAGGGGATTGGTGTCTCATGTGGGTTGGTGCCCATAAAATTTATTGAAGAAAAATATAAGCAATAGTTTGTCATGGTTTTCTCCCGAAATGGTGTTTCCATGTAAAATAATTGTCTCTTATGTGTATGGAAATTGTGCATTGATTTATTATTACATTCAAATTATTGTTGTTATAATTTGAAAGGAAAATTTTTATCTTATACTGTTCACCCCCCTCTCAGTATAAGCTTGTGTTCTTAAATTAGTATTAGAGTAGGTTCCTTTGTGAAAACCTAACATCTTGAAGGAAGATATTTCAAGAACACACATGGCTTGCCAAGAAGATTTTTTGTCAAATAGGGATCCATTGTTTTATGGGTCTAACTATTTTTGGAGTGTGAGGATGTGAACCTATTTTATGGCACATGGTTATGATATATGGTAAACTATTGAGGATGGGTTCACACCACCTACAACTCCTCCCACGGATAAATATGGCAAGAGACCATATGAAAATAATGGCAGGGAAGTGAATGCAATATTAACTGGATTATGTGAATCAGAGTTTGTGAAAGTTATGCAATGTACCATAGCAAAAGAATTATGGGATAATTTACAAATAACATATGAAGGAGACGACAAGGTTAAACTGGCAAAACTTCAAACCCACAGGAGGAAGTTTGAAGACTTGAAGATGAAATATGAGGAAGATATTGCTAAATACCTACTCTACGTTAATGAAGTTGTCAACACCATTCATAGACTTGAAGAAAGTATAGAAGGCTCTAATATTGTTCAAAAAATCTTAAGGTCACTTCCCATGATGTTTGGTGCAAAGGTCTTAGTGATTGAAGAAATGAAGGATCTTAAAACCTTAAGCATGTATGAGCTACACATAATTCTTACAGCCTATGATATGAGGATTGAGAAAGATCAAACATCCAAATGGGAGATCACGTTTAAAGCTTCAAAGAAGACAAAGAATAAAGAACCAGAGTCAAGTCAATAATCAAGCAACGGAGAAGAAGCTAACTTTGTGCGAAGAAATAAGAAGGATCCAAGAAAACACAAAGGTATTAATTATGTGAAATATTTTAATTATGGTAACATTGGTCACTATGCATCTAATTTCCCACAAGCTGGAATTAGTAGTAGTAAAGAAGAAAAAGAATACAAAAAAAAGAAAGAAAAAAAAAATTATCATGAAATAAAAATAGGCATGGTCAAAGCAAGCATGAGAAGATCTTTCAAAGACACAAGAAGAGTTTTTATGTTGAAGAAGCAATAAGTTCTTCTAGCAGCAGTGATGAAAGTCTCTTCGATAGTAAAAGAGAAGAAATCCTATTTTTGGCCATAAAATAGGAAGAAGATGCTCCTGTTATCGAAAACCAAGAAGATGAGAAAAATATAGAAGATGAAAAGGAAGCCATAGTTGGCATAGAAGAGGAACTTGTTGTTTCTCTTGAAGAATTTAATGGGGTTAGAAAGAAGAACTCAAGATTTAAGGCTTAAGTAGAAGAGGATGAGAAGACAAAGGCAAAGCTTTCGCAAGATCTCACCAAATTAAAAGTGAAAATTGAAGAGGTAAAGTGAAGTGAAGGTGGTTTAGCTGAGCAATTAAGGTAAAAGAGTTGGAATGTGAAAAACTAGAACATGAGGTTGTCTCTCTAAGGAAGGAAGTGTAAAAATCAAATGATAAGCTACATAGGTTTGAGAAAAGCATAGAAATCATGGATAACATTATAAAAGCATAGATATTTTCAACTATAAAGATTGGACTTGGTTTTGAATAAAGTCAAAAGAAACAAAAGGAGGAATCAAGATCAAAAGGAATAGAGGCATCAAATAAAATAAGTAAACAAGAGCCTAATACCTATGTGGATGTATTGAGAAGTGGAATCATCAATAAGGAAGAAAACAAGGCATCATCATGCACCAAGGTCCATCACAAAAATAGTAATGAGAGAACCATGCAACCATATCCTCCAAAGCAATCAAACAGGTTTCAATATTTCTTTCGAGGTTATTGTTTTTCATGTAATAAATTTGGTGAGAAAGTTGTATATAGCAAGAGAAATTTCAATTCATTTGCACCTTTCATGGACTACAACATCATTTGTTACAATTGTAACAATTTTGGGTATAAAGCTAAATGGTGTAGAATAGTGTTCCCTGAACTTCCGAAGTCAAGTAAGAAGGAGGATGGTCAAAATGTTCAAAATGGTATGACCTCCAAAGTTTGAAGAAAGAAAATAGAACAAGAAAAGGAGCATAGTAATTTCGGATTTTAACTCCCACCTCATCATTGAACATCTCAAGAAGAGAAGGTAGTAAGCGGGCGTTGTCTAGTGTCTTATCTTTTAGCCTCGAGGAGCCTTTGCCATTGATGTCAAAGGGGGAGAATTTTAATAAGGGGAGTAACTTGTCAAGGGGATCAGTTTGTGATCATGTTGCAATAAAGAACAATTTCTTTGGAGGGTTTCCATCAATGACAAAGGGGGAGTTTGTTAGAAATAATGAGTTGTCATTGATGTCAAAGGCCAACATGGTGTGCTTGGGAAAATATTAGTGATGGTGTATGTTTCAATATTAGTGATGGTGTATGCTTTTCAATATTAGTAATGGTGTATGCTTTAAAATTAGTGGTGGAGTAAGCTTTAATATTTAAATTAAATATTTAAATATTAAAGTGATATAAAGGTTTGATATATTTAATCAAAATATTTAATTATTATTGTGAAGCACAAGATGGGTCGACCATTTGAGCACCAATAGCAAGAAGGGAAACATTTCATATATATAAAGGGGCAGAATTTATTTTGAAAGGTTCAAGTGTGATGATCGAATGCCTTCAAGATGTTTGGAAGAGTGCACACATGGAGACCAAGTGCAAAGTGAAGCAGATAGTGCACACACGGAGACCAAGCATAGATTGAAGCAGATAGAGTGCATATGAAGACCAAGCACAGAGTAAAGCAGATAGAGTGCACATGGATACCAAGGGCAGAGTGAAGCAGATAAAGAGTGCACACAAAAACTAAGCGTAGAAGGAAATAGTGGATTTTAGAGGACCACACATTGGGTGAAAACCAGATATATTCCAGATAAAATGATGTTGTTGATGAAGGCTTTCCTGCGTGTTTTGTATTGATAATATGGGACTTTTCATATTTATATGTGAGAACGTATCCAACTGGAGCGACAAAGTGGAACAGGAAACACGATGCAGGAAGAAAGTAATTAAAGTCTTTAACAATAAAAAACCCTAAGCATAGCGTGGAAGAAAAGCATCAAAGTACATTGGTAGTGTGAAGGAGCTATGAGATAAAGAAGCATAGTGTGTTGGCAGAGCTATGAAATAAAGCAGTGTAGTGTGATTCATAGTGTGTTGAAGTCTATCTCTCATTTGATGCTAAAGGAAGACGTTATATTGGAACCCGAAGAGACATCTTCATTCTTGGAGAAGCATGCTCATTTTAAGAAACCAACAAATACAAGGAGATAAAACAGCGAGTGTAAGGAAATAAGATAGGCAAGTAAGATATTTTTAATGTGCTAAAGTTGAAATATTTCTAGTAAAAAAATTTGAATTTTTGTGGAAGTATGAATCCCACATCTGCCCTACAAAGGGCATAGGATAGCATAAGAAAGCCTTCATGCAAGCAGTTTATTATGAGTACCTCACGGTACCCATGACACCTTACAGTACATGGGCATGCCCAGTTGGAGGGCGCTAGCGCTTTTTGGACCACATGGTAGAAATCTGAAAGTCTCTTGGAAGTAACCCTTGATAGGAATTTGTCCTACATAGTTTATCGTTGACATATTGTGAGTTCGTTGTTGACATACTGTGAGTTGATCGCACACACAAGGAATTTTGTTGAGGTAGATTTGAAGGGAACATACAAAAGAAAGATCATCATTGTTGAGGCAGATTTGGAGGTATAGTGAATTAATTCCTTTCTCAAGGTGGTTTAAATTATTTGAGGAAAATATTTTTGTTTTATAAAGTGGGAGGTATAAGGAATTATAAGATATATAAAATTGGAATGAGTTAGAAAAGTATTTATTGTTTTGAAGTATACATGGGAACAAATAAAAGAGTGTTTTTAATCAGATGTGGAAGTAGACCTGAGCAAATATAGCAAGGATGATAATGTGTTAGAGTGCAAATCTAATAAGAGATTTTGAGAAAAATTATGTGCAGCCCTGTATGTCACTTGTGATTTGATTTGGGAGCAGATTTAAGCAGTGTTTATGATTAGATTTAAGAGCATATTTGAGCAGTATTTGTGATCAAATTTTAGAGCATATTTGAGTAGTATTTGTGATCATATTTTGGAGCAGACTTAAGTAGAGATATAGTGCAACATGAAGGTTAGTTGTTCTACTGTCATCAAGTCTGTCTAGACTAAGGCTACCTTTTAAATGTAATAAATGTGAAATATGTGGAAGCAATAGATTTAATGAATGTGAAGGACATTTTAGCCATTTGAAGCTTCCAATACCAATATATCATTGTCTATTTTTTGACCAAGGTTGGTGCCTTTAGTCCTATGGGTTGGTGTCCATGAACTTGCAAAAGTAGATTGGTGTCTCATGTGGGTTGGTGCCCATGAACTCGTATAAGAGATTAGTGTCTCTTGTGGGTTGGTGCCCATGAACTTGTATAGGGTATTGGTGTCTCTTGTGGGTTGGTGCCCACAAACTTGTATAGGGTATTGGTGTCTCCTGTGGGTTGGTGCCCATGAACTTGTATAGGGGATTGGTGTCTCCTGTGGGTTGGTGCCCACGAACTTGTATAGGGGATTGGTGTCTCTTGTGGGTTGGTGCCCATGAACTTGTATAGGGGATTGGTGTCTCCTTTGGGTTTGTGCCCATGAACTTGTATAGGGGATTGGTGTCTCATGTGGGTTGGTGCCCATGAAATTTATTGAAGAAAAATATAAGCAATAGTTTGTCATGGTTTTCTCCCAAAAGGGTGTTTCCACGTAAAAGCATTGTCTCTTATGTGTATGGAAATTGTGCATTTATTTATTATTGCTTTCATATTATTATTGTTATCATTTGAAAGGAAAATTTTTATCTTATACTGTTCACCCACCTCTCAGTATAAGCTTGTGTTATTCAAATTTGAAAGTATTGGACAACATTTTTTGAATAGCAAAATAGTGAGGAAGATAAGCAAGACAAAAGGTAAAAGAGCAAGGAGAAAGAGGATTGCAAGTTTGAAGGTAAAATTGCATCTTAATAAAGCATTTGTAATGAAGAGATATACCCAGACTTATTCTAGAATAATAATGCAGAAATAAATAACTCATAATAAAATAACAACTCACACAATATATGGACATAGAACACAAGAGATTTATCCTAGTTCACCCAATATGGGGTATGCCCAACAAACAAGAGCCACCTCCTTTTCTATTATTATTCACCTTTGCTCGTAATGGGACATTACAATCAATATAAAGGAAACTCTTACAACCCTAAACCACAACGTGGTATTAGAATACCGTGGGCACAATACCATGGGCTAAAACCACCCATACCCACCAATCACGGGAATCCCTCTAATGCCTCCGAAAATATCTCCAAAAAAATGGGGCCCGAAGCAAGGGCCTGTCGTACAGTACTTCCTTTGCAAAGGATGAGACACATCCAACATGTAAAGGTTCTTTTTTAATTCTACAAGAATATTTGTAAAGGTGGAAACAACAAAAATGAAGGCACTAAAATCCTTAGTGTTTGAAGCTAAATTTTGAAGTCATATTATCACCATCAACCTGCATAAAGTTGTAGGAAAGTACAATAAGTTTATCATGACCCTCCCTCGTAGGATTTTTGGCACAAAGAAACAATGTATTAATTAATGATGTTTTAATACTTAGTTTGAGATATTGAACCAACTATGCAATGTTTAGTTGATTTTGAAGAGCATGGTACTATTGACATATTGCCAAATGTGCAGGATCAGGTACACTCATGGGTGGAAGAGGTAGAATCATCCCCCATAAGTGGGAGTGCTTGAGGTTGGGGAAACGATGATTAAGGCAACAAGGGTAACATTGATGGATACCTTCATATAGACATGCATTCAGTTAGGGATAATCATCAATAGCTAGCCACCTTGAGCCTCAGTTGATAACCTAGTAGTTATCGTAAACTCTCGGGCTGAGATAGGTGACTAGGTTGATGGAAAGATTCCATATTTATCTGTTGCATATGTTTGATTGCCTTTTACTTCATCACTATTACATCAATGGTTTGGAAAGCATGCATAAGTTGGTTGCTTTGAAAAAAGCTACTTGTTTTGTTTAAGCCATTCCAAATTAACATGATGAAAGTAATTATCAAGAAAACCTTTTATTCTATGTTATGTATATATATATAATAGATGTTTATTTTAAATGATAATATAATTTCATTTATAAATAATAGTTGTTTTTATTTTTAAATGATAATATAATTTCATTTATAAATAATAGATGTTTATTTTAAATGGGATTGTTTCGGCCATATTTCACTCATCTGGACTCGAATTGAGCTAAAAATTTGAGGGTAGATGCCTAAAAACCCCTAGAACATCTCCATAAATTTTTATGTCATTTGGAGAGACAAAAATCCTAGCATATCCCTATGTGTGAATGATATTTTTGGCAAGTGGTTGTGCGAGGGTTTCATCTAGGTTGAGTGCAAGCAGCTCCAGAGGTTGGTTTTTAGGACCTTCGGGCCCTAGAGGCCAATATTTTTGTGGTTTTTGCTCAATATTTTAGTAGGATATGTTGTAGGGGATCCAATATGGGTTAGAAATTTATCTTTCAATAGATCATATTATGAACTTGAGTGACAACGGCTTCCAATTTGCTGCACAAAAGAAAAGTAAAAATCATACCTTTCCACGGTGTCTAATGCATGGATTAAAGAGATCACGAAACAAGTTTCAAGAAACTAATCAAAAAATGGCTCAGATCTCAAGTGAATCTGGTGCTAATGTGCACCCACAAAATAAATATACTATGAAAACCCTGTTAAGGGTAATAATTTTGAAGACTCGGCCTCAAAAATAAATTTTAGGGATGCCCTCCATGGTGGATAGCCTCAGCCCAATGCTAATATTAATCTTAGGGATTCCCATAAAACTCTAATAATTCCTCATATTGATCCCAAGAAAATGAAGTCAGGATGTCTTAAAGCAGCTGATGGAACTCCTATTGTTAAGCTTGATATGGGTAACATTCAGACTGGCATTGAAGATCTATAAAAAAGAGGACTAATTTGTCAGTTTGTGGGTTTTCATTCGAACCTATCTGCTTTCAAAGTCTAGGCTGCAAAAATCTGGAAAACTAAAGGTGAGTTACAAATCTCTATTTATCCAAATGGTTATTTTCTTATTTTATTTGCTAATAATGAATATAGAGAGAAACCTTTCAAGGGGTCCCTAGTTCTTTCAAAGGGTAGGGATTTCATGAAACCCTAGCATACTAAATTTAAATCCAAAGAAGAGATGCCTTCTACAGCTCCCATGTGGGTTAGACTCTTTGGCCTCCCTATTGAATTCTAGAATCCTACTATTTTTTCTTCAATTGGAAACTCTTTAGGAAATTTTATGATAAATGTTGTTTGTACTCAAAAATTTGAACATATTATTTATGCTCGGATTTGTGTTTTAATGGATTTTGACAAAACCCTACCTAAAAATATCACATTACAATTTGGGGAAGACACTTGGGAGCAAGTAGTGGACTATGAGAACGTTCCTTTTTGTTGTAGAGTTTACCATGAATATGGTCATTTGGCTAGTGTTTGCCCAAATAAAATCCCTTATCAAAAGAAAGAAGATATAAACTCATAAGGTTTCCAAATGCCTAAGAAGAAGAATACTCAGAAAAAACCAGTTATGAAGGATCAATCAAAGTCATCTACTAATATGTTTGAAATTCTTTCCACAAATTATGTCCCGAGTGAGGAAGGAGAAATAATGAAAATAGAACTAGAAACACAATTTAAATATGAAGGGAAGAACTCAGAGACAAACCAACAAATCAAAGGTTTTCAACAAAAAAAAAAGGGAGAAAATTTACACAAGAAAAATAATCTTTTAAATGTTAAAACTTCAAATAATACAAGTCCCAATATAGACTTTGTTGAACCTTCTAATAACATTTTGGTGTGTACAAGAATTATTCAAGGTTGGAAGCCATCTCAGATTCAATTGGATTAAGTCAATATACAAGAAAAAAAATTGAAGATGGATTCTAATCAAAAGGTAGGTTGCAATACCAATCAATATCATATGGTAAAAGAAGGTGAAAAGCTTGTAGAGGAAGGTAAGATTAATGCCCTTCCTAACTTTTTTAGCCCTGGTATTAATGAAGATCATCACTTGGAATATTGGAGGACTCAAAGGGACTCTTTCAAAACAAAATGAAATTAGAAGAATGATTCAGATAAATCATCCACATCTTAATTTCCTTCAAGAAACAAAGATTTCAATAGAGGATATGGACTCAATTGCTAGTAAAATTTGGATAACTAGAAAAGTGGTTTCCTTTAGTTCCCAGGGGACTTCTGGTGGAATTGTTTGTCTTTGGGACCCAAAAGAGGTAGTTATTCACCATATGGTTGGCATCTAGGGTTTTTTGGCTATAGCTATTCAAAGTAGACATTCCAACCAAATTATGCTTTGCATTTCTGTTTATGCTCTAATTACTTTGGAGGAAAAAAGAAGACGGTGGAAGGATATAACTTATATTATCTCTCATTTTCTTGAATCTTGGATCTTGATTGGAGGATATTTCAATACCATCCTCTCTTTGGATGAGAAAATAGGGGGAAATAGAAATTTGGACAAAAGCACTAACCTCATGAGTGAATATATTGCAAACCTTCATCTTGTGGACATCCAACCAGATAATGGCCTTATGACTTGGTCTAATAGAAGGTAAGGCTTAGCTTGTATAATGAAGAGATTGGATAGGTTCTTGCTCTCTGAAAATTTCTTAATCCATGGTCACATTCCTAAAGTGAATACTCTTAACAATGCGGGTTCGGATCACTGGCCAGTAATGGTGGAAATGTGGAAAACCAATGTGAGTTTCTCTCCTTTTCATTTTTAATTAATGTGGATCAGAGATAGTTCCTTTATACCTCGTGTGCAACAATGGTGGAAGGAAGGTAAGCCTAGGTATGGGACTAAGATGTTATGTTTTGCCAAAATACTACAATACATTAAATCCAAAATCAAGACTTGAAACTGAAAGGAGTTTGGGGATGTTCATAAAAAAAGCATGAATTTATCGCTCAGCTTGAAAATTTGAATAAGAAAAACCGTTTAGATGGCCTCACAGAGAGTAGAAATGTAGATGAAATTAAACTCACAACTCAGTTAGAGGAATGGAAAAAAATAGAACTCTTATGGAAGCAAAAATCTAGAATTCAATGGCTCAAAGAAGAAGATCAAAAAAAAAATTTCTTCCACAAATCTCTTCTATCTCAAATATCTCACAACTTTATTTCTTCCCTGAGATCATATTCTGGATATGTTGTCTACACTTGGGATGGCATGAACTCTATTTTTGTCGATTACTTTTCCAATATTTTTGTTGCTACTCCTCTTGACTCAGCTTCTCAACAAAATATTCTTCAAGTAATCCCTTATCTTATCACTTTTGAGGAGAACTCTATTTTGACTGCTCCTATTACTATCAATGAGCTTCAATGGGTAGTTTTCAAAATGCAAAAAGGAAAAACCCCAGGTCCTTATGGTTTTCCCATTGACTTCTACCAAGAGTTCTGGGATATCCTTCATGCTGATTTATTAGAGGTGGTGCAAGAAGCCAGGAAAGCCAAAGAAATTTTGAAGATTATCAATAAAATTTATATTACTCTTGTTCCAAAATCTCAAGAGGCTGATCATATCTCAGCTTTTAGACCTATTTCTTTATGTAATATTCTTCTCAAAATCATTACCAAGATCATGGAAGAAATCTTGAAGCCTATTTTGCATAAGATTATTTCCCCTGAACAAGGGGGTTATGTGGAAGGGTTTCAAATACTAGATGATATAGTTCTTGCTCAGGAAGCCATCCATTCCATGGATATGCAAAAATCTCCTTTCATGTTCATTAGGTTAGACTTATCCAAAGCTTATGATAGAGTGGATTGGCACTTCCTTATTAAAGTTTTGAGGCAATTTGGTTTCTCTCAGGATTGGATGGATGGGATTATGGGATATATCTCTTTAGTTTCCTACTTAATTCTATCAATGGCAGGCCTTCTCATTTGTTCCCAGATTCCAGAGGTATTAGGCAAAGTAACCCCCTATCCCCTTATTTACTCATCATTCTTTATGAATGCTTGGGTAGGACTATAACCAAAAAGAGAGAAAACAAAACCCTTGATGGAGTTACCATTTCTCATGGAGCTAGACCTATCTCTCATCTTCAATTTTTTGATGACTCTGCTCTTTTAGGTAAAGCTATAGTTAAGGAAGCTTCTAGTATTAATAAAATTATTAGCTATTTTTCTAATGCTACTGGGCAATTGATCAATGAAGATAAATCTAAAGTCATTTTCTTTCACTACTCTGCTAGATATGAATCCATGGTCTTGGATAAATTAAGATATAATAAGACCTCCCTTTCAATCACTTATTTAGGTATTCCCATCAATATTCAAAGGCAAAAAAAAATATTGGAATTGGTTGTTGGACAAAGTCAAGAAGAAAATTGGAAAGTGGACCAATAGGTGGCTTTCTTCTGGGGTAGAATCACCTTGGTAAAATCAGTCCTTCAAGCTATTCCTATTTATGCTTCTACCATTTTGAATATCCCAAAGGCTATTCTTCGAGAATTGGATCAAATCAATCATCGGTTCCTCTGGAGTGGTACTAAGGAGAAAATAAAATGGGTCTTGGTGAAATGGTACACTTTATGTCTTCCTAAGAATGAAGGGGGGTTAGTATTTTGGTCTTCTATTAATAACAACAAATCTTTGGCTACTAAATTATATTGGATGATGTTGCATAACCCCAATGCTCTTTGGGCTAATAATCTATGTGTTGAATATGCTGAGAATAAAAATCCTAAAGACCTTTTTTGCTATCAATTACCTACCAGAGGTTCTCCCATTTTAGCATTTCTTAATACCGGTGAGGATTTGATAAATAAAAAATTATTTTGGATCATTAATAATGGTCAATAGGTAAATTTTTGGACAAATTCTTTGGATGGTCACAAGCCTTTGATAACTTAGTTTCCCAATTGGATGCCTTGGATGGAGGAGCTTCACCGAGCTAATTGGATAAAGGTGGCTAATTGTTGTCGGTACCATACTGGTAATTCAAAGGTTGGTAGATATTGGATCCCTATTGAGGATTGGCCTATTCAAATATCAGAAATGCAAAGACAAGATATCCAAGGCATCTTGCATATGAGATATCTCTCTTGGTCCCATGAAAAATATTATTTTAGATGTTACAACACTACTAAGGGTGAGTATTCAGTTGCTCAAGGTTATTTGGCCTTATGCCATAATAATCCCAACCAATCATCTAACATATTTTCTCAGTTTTGGGCTCAAAAGCTCTGGCCTAAGGTGAGGTTATTTACTTGGCTTTTATTGCATTGTAGGGTGCTTACTGGTGAGCAACTTATGAAGCATGGATTTCATGGCCCTTTTAGATGTGAAATGTGTGGAGATAATGTGGAAACTCTTAGCCATATTTTTATTGAGTGTACTTTAGCTTCTGAGCTATGGAGGATAATGGCTACTTTACTTGACTTACAGTGGTCCAATATTTTTACTTTTGAACAACTTTGGAGGGATTGGCCTAAACAAGAGGGTGTTGATCATTTTATTAGGCAATTAGTTTGCATGGGTTCTACCATTCTTATTTGGAATATCTGGAATGAAAGGAACAATCAAATTTTTAATCAAGATAGAAGGGATATCACTATATTTGGAAAAATACCATTGCCAACGTAGTTGAATCAGTCCAACAACTCCTTTATCACCCCCAAAACTCCCACCAAATATGGGATCAAGTGATGCAAATATTGAATATTAAATCTTCCAAGGGCAACCATCTTAAAGGGAATGTGAGTAATTGTAAGATGGATAGAACAAGAAATTGGCAACCTCCTCTTAAGGATTTTTGAAAATTCAATACTGATGGAGCCTCTAGAGGGAACCCTAGAAAAGCTAGTACAAAAGGAATTGGTAGACTTTTAGATGGCTCCTTGGTTTTTACTTTTCCTAAGAATTTGGGTATTCTTTCCAATAACCTTGTTGAGGGGTATGGTATCCTTAGAGGCCTTCATGAGGCTACTAAGGTTGGATGGGAAAAGGTGCTAGTTGAGTCTGACTCTCAACTCATGATTAATATTTGAAGACTCCTAATAATCATAAGGTTGATTGGAGAATTAAAAGAATTATTGAGAAGATTCAATTAATCCATATGATATTTTTGAAAGTTGATTACAATCATGTGGTCAAAGATCAGAACAAGAGTGTTGATGCTTTAGCTAATTGGGATTTGGATAAAGGTGATCTTACTTGCTATGGCCACCCTCCTAGATGGTGGGCTTCGTAAATAAGATAAGCTTTTCTTTCTATCATTTCTTTGGATGGCTCCAATTTTGGAGGTACCTAGTTTCTTCTTGTTTTTTTTTGCTTCTCTTTGGTTTGATCAAGTATTTTAGTTCCCTAGCTCAAACTATTCTTTCTTTTGTTTCCTCGGTTGATTCTTGCCTTAAAATTCTTTTGGTCTAGAAAGGTCTTTGTTGTGTTCATTTTTTTTCTTTTTTGTTTTTTTGTTTAGTTTTTTGAGGTGTGTATTTTTTGTTTTGTTTTGTTTTTATGTTTTTTGTGTTGTTTTTTGTTGTTCTTGTTTTTTTGTTGTTTTGTGTTTTTTGTGTTTTTTGTTATTTTTCTTATGTTTTTGTTGTTCTTGTTCTTGTGTTTTTGTTTGTGTTAATTCGTATTTTTGTGTGTGTTTTCTATGTTTTTGTTTTTGTTTTTGTTTGTGTTAATTCGTATTTTTGTGTGTGTTTTCTATGTTTTTGTTTTTGTTTTTGTTTTTGTTTTTGTTTATTGTCTGTTGTTGGTTGTTTTTTTTTATTTTTTAATTTTTTAGGTTTTGGTTGTTTTTGTTTTTCATGTTTTTTTTGGTTATGTCTTTGTAACGTTTTGTTGTTTTTGTCATGTTTGTGTTTTATTATGTTGTTCTTGTGTTTTTCTATGTGGTTCGTTTGTGTTTGGTTGTGCTTTATCTTTTCGACACACTCAAGGAGCATGTTTTTTATTTTATTTTATTATTATTATTATTATTATTATTATTATTATTATTATTATTATTATTATTATTATTATTTAATATTATTGTGTGTTTGTGTTTGTGTGTTCTTTTTATTTATTTATTTATTTTGTTGTTGTTGTTTCAGATTTGCTCCTTGAGTATGTCAAAGGTGGTAATCCAAGTGCGAGCCCTAGGTGATTTTGGCAAAAGAGATACCCCTGCCTCCTTGGGTCTTACCCGAAAGTGGTATCCCTTCTAGGATGTTTTCCACAAAAAAAAATTGAATTTCATTTATATATAATAGTTGTTTTTATTTTTAAATGATAATAGAATTTCGTTTATAAATAATAGATGTTTATTTTAAATGATAATAGAATTTCATTTATAAATAATAGTTGTGTTTATTTTAAATGATAATAGATTTTCATTTAGAAATAATAGATGATAATAGAATTTCATTTATTAATAACCATTTTATTTTTTAAATGATGATAGGATTCCATTTAATAGAAACAATAAATATTTCTTTCAATTGATAATAGAAATCTTATTTAAATAAAAAATGGAGCTTTTTACTTAAATAACTAGGAGATGTGTAATTGATATTGGAAATATCAGATTCAATAGATCGCCCTTTCAAAAGATCTAATCGATCAGGCAAAAGTAAGTCTCATATGCAACCTTGGAAATGTCGCATTAATGATAAGGTTTTGGGGAATTGACTTAAAATTTTAAAAATAGCTTACCTCGCCTAATCGCCGAAGGGGGAGTCAGGAAGTAATAGTTGGATGGTAAGGAGTTAATGAGCATGGATCAACTGTTAGAGAGTAGGAGACTCGACTCCTTAAGGAATAAAAGGATGGTAAAGCTCTCTCTATCTCACACACATAGAAGGGAGACATCTTGATTAACTACAACAAGGAAGAAAAGAACATTTGAGGAGGAGAAACAAACGAATAGCTTGAGTGCAGACCTGCACTGGAAAGAAACCAACAATGTATATGCTCATCCTCCATCGCATGGTTCTGGAAGCTAACAGGTTGGTAACCATGTTGCACAAGCCTTTGGTGTTGGATAAAATTTATTTTGATTTATTTTTTTCTATCACTTATAGTCAGATTGGTTATCTTCCCTTTGTTTTGGTAAGATGTGCCCTAGTCTGTTAGAGCTCGCTATTTTAGCTCCTTCCCTAGGTGTGAGTTGTTTAGGCTTGGGGTAGTGGTCATAACCTTTATTTGATTTCAAATTATTTTGGGGTATTTCTATTTCATACTAGTTGCTATCTGTGGGTGGTACGCTTGAGTAGAAAGCTTGAGTCTAGACACTGCAACAAGTACCCATGGTAGGCCTTGCTAAGGTTGTGTGTATGTTTAGTTCTGTAGCTTTAAGCTCTTCTTAACTTTGTCTTCTATCATAGATGCTGAACTTGAACCGATTGACCTACGTGAATGTGGGGTTCACCTACCTAAGTCCTTCTTTAGGCTAAACCCTCACCTCCTTAGAATCATCGAGGATGAAGGTTGTTAGTCTTACAATGACACTGAGAGGGGGGGGTGAATCAGTGTAGCTCTTTAAACTTAAATTCACAGCTCTTAAAACTAAAATAATGAAACCTTAAAACCAGATAAAGCAAGTATCACAAGAGAACATCACACAACACAAGATTTAACGAGGTTCACCAATGTGGCTACTCCTCAAAAATGACTGCTTGGACTACCATCCAAATCCAGCCTTTGCAAAGCAACAACTTTACAAACAATTTACCAAGGACCCACCGGAAGGAGCACCAACCCCTGATTTATCTGCACCAACAGAAAGGAGCACCAACCCCCGATTTACCAAGCACCAACCGGAAGGAGCACCAACCCCCGATGCCAAGCACCAACTTGGACTTCAATTCTGAAACTAGAAGATTGATAGTAAGATACCTTTGCTTTTGCTAGACCCCGACCGGTCTTCTTCACCTTTGCTTTCTCTGCGCACTTTGCTTTCTCGTGCAATCACTTCGCACACTCTGCTTCGCTACACTCGAACTTCATGATCGTCTTCTCCCTTTTGTGCACTCTACTTTCTTAGCAAATTTTGCACTTAGCATGATTCGATACGACTTGCTCTCTGCGCACAGTGACCGTATTTCACACTCTTACAACATACCATCAAATCTCCAAACAACCCTCCTTTTATAACAAAATTTTTGTGATGAAAACCCTAATCTTAGTTGTAAACCCTAATCTTAGTCGGCTTTCACAACTATAAACCCTAATTTTAGTCGACTGTCATCGGTCTTCATCGACTTCAACTCAACCACAAAAATACATGTCACGATATCACGACACTTTTTCTTTCTCTCTCTTTCTCCTTGCTTTGGACCGTGAAAATGCAACATGTCACGATATCGCGACACTTTTTCTTTCTCTTTTTCTCCTTGCATCGGACCGTAAAAATACATGTCATGATATCGTGACACTTTTTCTCCTTGCTCTTTCTCTTAGCTTTGGCCCATGAAAATACAACATGTCACGATATCGTGACACTTTTGTTATTCTGCTCGCTCTGCTCTTCTTGAGTCGCAAAAATGCGACATGTCACGATATCGCGACACTTTTGCTTCTCTGCCTTCTTGTCCTTTTCGAGTCATGAAAATGTGACATGTCATGAAATCGTGACACTTCTGCTTTCGAAGTCTTGCTTTCTGCTTTTGTCATGAAATCGTGACACTTCTACCTTCGAAGTCTTCTTCTCTGCTTTTGTCATGAAATCATGACACTTCTGCTTTCGTACTTTACTTCTTTGCTTTTGTCATAAAATCGTGACACTTCTGCCTTCGAAGTCTTCTCTCCTTTTGTTATGAAATCATGACACTTCTGCTTTGAAGTCTTGCTTCTCTACTTTTGTCATGAAATCATGACACTTCTGCTTTCGTACGCTTCCTCTCTTTCTTTTGTCGTGAAAATGCGACATGTCACGAAATCGTGACACTTTTCAAACTTACTTTCTCTCTCCTATTTTAGTCATGAAAATGCGACATGTCATGAAATCGTGACACTTTTCCAACTTACTTTCTCTCTCCTATTTTAGTCATGAAAATGCGACATGTCACGAAATCGTGACACTTTTCTTACTTGTTCTCTTTCTTCGAACTTGTCATGAAATCGTGACACTTCTTCCTGCTTTCTCTTTTCTTCCAACATGTCACGAAATCATGACAGTTTTTCCACTTGCCTTTTTCTCTTCCAACATGTCATGAAATCGTGACAGTTTTTCCTGCTTTCTCTCTCTTCCAACATGTCATGAAATCATGACAGTTTTTCCACTTGCCTTTTTCTCTTCCAACATGTCACGAAATCGCGACAGTTTTTCTCGCTTTCTCTTCTCTTCCAACATGTCACGAAATCGTGATAGTTTTTCCACTTGCCTTTTTCTCTTCCAACATGTCATGAAATCGCGACAGCTTTTTCCTGCTTTTCTCTCTCTTCCAACATGTCACGAAATCGTGATAGTTTTTCTTGCTTGTTGTATATGTCACGATATCGCGACACTTTTCTTACTTGTCTTTTTCTTTGATCTTTTGCATATGGGCCACTTCGGTCTTCTTGGAAAATCACTGTACATACTCTGAGTAACCTTTGAACTCCTGTCTTCTACATCCGAATAGCTTTTGAACTTCCTGTCCACTGCATCAATAGATCTATCTGACTGTGTTGACAACAATGACAATACTGTTGTCGCACCTTGCTCAACAATCTCCCCTTTGGAATTGTTGGCAACACATGTGCAATTTCCTCATAACTCTTCTCCCCCTTTGACAATAATACCAAAGGGCTACCGCAGACTCCCCCTGAGTCCATGCACAACATTCTCAGGCACAATTTATTACACTTAGCAAAAATCATGAACATGAGCAAAAAGATAATCAAATACTTAAATGCTCCCCCTAAGAATGTGATCCCTGTAGCTAGTCAATTCTTGGGAAGTGTGACCACTCCCAATTTATTGCGAAGGTACTCAAAAACTTCCTTGGGCAATGGTTTTGTGAAGATATCTGCTACTTGCTCTGTAGTTGGAACAAAATCCAACTTAACCTCACCTTCCGCAACTTTCTCCTTCAAAAAGTGATACCCGATAGCAATGTGTTTTGTGCGTGAATGCATAACCGGATTCTTGGAGATGTTAATGGCACTGGTGTTATCACACTTAACCGATATTGGCTCACCGAAGCTAATACCAAGATCTTTCAGGGTTTGTTTCATCCATAATACCTCGCGTACAACATGTTGTCACCGCAATATATTCTCCCTCTGTTGTCGATAAAGAAACCGACTCTTGTTTCTTATCGTGCCACGCGACCAATCTGTCTCCAAGATAGAATGCACCTCCACTGGTACTCTTTCTATCATCTACACATCCTGCCCAATCTGCATCTGAATACGAAATAAGGGTGAAGTCTTTACCTTTTGGATACCATAACCCATACTCCATAGTACCCTTGAGGTATCGAAGAATCCTCTTCACTGTTGTCACATGAGTCTCCTTGGGATTAGCCTGAAATCGTGCTACCATGCATACCGCCTACAAAATATCCGGTCCGGTAGTCGTTATGTATAGTAAGCTTCCAATCATAGATCTGTACATGGTTTGATCAATAGGTGGAGATTTGTCATCCTTGCTCAACTTGCAACCTGTCGTCATGGGAGTGCTAATTGGCTTACAATCCTCCATTGTGAACTTTTTTAACATCTCTTTTACATATTTAACTTGAGAAATAAATATGCCCTTCTTACTTTGATTAACTTGCAACCCGAGGAAATACGAAAGTTCACCAATCATTGACATTTCAAATTCTTTCTGCATCTTATTTGCTAAATCTTTACATGACTCATCTTTGCTGCCGCCAAATATGATATCATCTACGTATACAACAAGAACAATAAGATGCCCATTTTCTATTTTGACATACAAATTACTATCCACCATACCTTTCTTAAACCTTTGTTGAGTGAGATAGTTGTCTAGCCTTGCATACCATGCTCGGGTGCCTGTTTTAAGCCATATAATGCTTTCTTCAACTTGCAAACCAAGTTGGGATCATCACCAAGTTGGAAACCATCTGGTTGCTCAATATAAACCTCTTCTTCAAGTTTCCCATTCAAAAACGCTGATTTCACATCCATTTGATAAACTTTGAAATTCTTGTAGACTCGCTAAAGCCGTAAACATTCTAATTGCCTCTAGTCTAGCTACTGGTGCAAAAGTTTCCTCAAAGTCAATGCCTTCAACTTGTGCATAACCCTTACATACCAATCTTGCTTTATTTCTGACTACCTGTCCGTCTTCATTCAATTTGTTTCAAAAAATCCATTTAGTCCCGATTATATTTTTATTTGCAGTGTCTAGGTACTAACTCCCAAGTTTCATTTTTCTCGATCTGATCTAATTCTTCATTTATTGCCTTCATCCAACTTTCATCTTTGCTTGCTTCAAAAACATTTTTGGGCTCAATGCTAGATAATAGAGAGTAGTTACTTACTACTCTTCTTCTTGTCTAAACACCAACTTTGGGGTCTCCAATTATTTGCTCTCTAGGATGATTTTTCTGCCACCTACCTGCTTTGAATTTCTTATTTTCTTCCACTTCGAATCACAACTTAAATCATCTCGAGTCAATTTTTTGTATCTTTTCCATTTCGTTTTCCTCATCTCCTTCAATAACCTCTTCATAAATTGGGTAGTTCATTTCATAGCTAATTACTCGTTCTCTACCTTCATCAAATTTAACATCGACACTCGTCCACAATTTTCTTTAGCCTCTTGTTGTAGCATTTGTAAGCTTTGCTTTTTGATGAATAACCAACAAAAATACCTTCATCCACTCTATCTTCAAACTTACCAAGATTATCTTCAGTTCTTTTGATGTAGCACTTGCTGCCAAAAACTTTGAGGTATTTTGTTGTTGCCCTTTTACCGAACCACAACTCATAAGGAGTTTTGCTTTCATGTGTTCTCAACATGTACCTATTTTGGATATACACCGCAATATGGACTGCTTCTTTCCAAAATCTGTCTGCTACTCTACTTTCAGCCAACATAGTCCGTGCCATTTCCTGCACTCGTCCTATTCTTTCTTTCTACCACTCCATTCTCGCTGAGGTGTCCCGGTCACTGAAAACCTGTCTCCTAATACCGTATTTTTCATAAGACTCTGTAAACTCCTCTCGAAATGAATTCTCCTCCTCTATCTGATCTTAAACATTTGATCCTCTTTCCTGTTTCATTCTCAACATGGTTTTTGAAAATCTTGAACATATCAAAAGCTTCTGATTTATGCTTCAAGAAAAATATCCATGTCATTCTGGAATAGTCATCAATGCACAACATAAAATATTTGTCACCATTTATGCTTTGTGTTCTCATGGGTCCACATAAATCAATGTGTATTAGTTCCAAAGGTTTGCTTGTGTAGTACTCTTTTGTTTTGAATGTGACTCTAGTTTGCTTCCCTTTTGGCATGAAGCACAAATGTTGTTTGCAGGTTTGCTGATGGTGGGAATATCTCTCACTGCCCTTTTTGAGCTGATTTTTACTAGATTATCAAAACTGATATGACCGAGTCTCTTGTGCCACAACCAATTTTCTTCTTCCTATCCAATAAAACAAGCTCCTTTTGAAGTCTCTGGAGAGCGTGTATAGGTTACCAGATGTCCTTGATCCAGTTGCTATCAATTTTCCATCGTTTGTTTTTCTGACTTCACAACCCTACTTCATAAAAACTACTTCATGACCTTTATCACAAATCTGACTTACGCTCAACAAGTTATGTTTCAAACCATCCACAAACAAGACTTCTTCTCGACTTAATTTTTTCGTCACTAATTTTAATCGAACCTTTGCCAACTATCTTAGCTCCATCATTATTTCCAAACTTTATCGAACCACCTTCATATTTCTGTAACTTCTCAAATTTTTGTTTGTCACCTGTCATATGACTGGAGCATCCACTATCAAGTATCCATGGTACATATTTATTCTGTGCTTTAAATGTTGTTTGTACGATTAAGGATTCCTTTTCTTCCTTAAGTCGCTCTTTTCCTTTCCACTCCGTTTTGATAGTAGTTTTGGGCTCTTGTTTTGCCTTTCCCTTATCAATAGCTTGTGCATGTTTTTCGAGAAGTTTTCTATTTTGTCTCATCCTATTTGGTTGAAATTTTCTTCCCTAAAACCGATTTGATGCAAATGTACTTCTACAGCTTTCTTGCAATGTGCCCAAAATTATGACAGTTATAACATTCTACCGTATAATTCATCAGAGGAGAAAAAGCATTTCTACTGGTAAAATTCCTTGGTCTTACATTATATTTGCAGTCTGAGATTTTATGTCCATAGCCATTGCATTTAAAACAGAAACCAGAAAAGGGATAATTAAACCCGGGTGATGGTCTTTTCCATGTTGCTGAAGGAGCCATAGGTCTTCTTCTTCTTTGATGTGTGACATTGGTGAATCTATCATTGTCAATTCTCCTTTCGTGCCTGGCATTATTGCTTTCTTTTGCATGAGACGTTTTTCCTTGATCAACCTCGTTTCTTATCTTCATTCTTTATGGATTCTACATTTCTGGCCTTTGATCCATTTGATGATTCTCCTTCGATGAAACCCGCACCAAATTTGATGCCCGCAGGCCTTTGGTCATTTATGATCTTATCCAACTTCATAGAACTTTCTTCACGTTTGTGATAACAACTAATTTTCTTATTCATCTCTTCTAGCTGCATTCTTAAACCAACAATCTCTTCTTCTAGCTTGCTGCAATAATCTATTTTCATGGTTATTTGCACTTCGAGATCTTCGAAGATTTTCTTGGATTCTTCTATCCGTACTTTCAAACTGGTTATGATTTCATTTGCATCCTCAAGCTTTCTTGAAATTTTCTTATTCTTTTTCCTTTCTATCTTCCACTCTTCAAGTGCATAGATCAACTCACCTTCTAGATCTACTTCAGCCTCAGGGTTTTCACCACATACTTCGTAGTTCACTCCTTCCCTTTTCTCGATTTTACTTCTTCAAATGCCATGAAAAGAGCTTCACCTATTTCCTCTTCGTAATCCTCACCGGAGCTATCTTCTGATGAACCGGCATTCCTGGAGATGAAACTTTTCTTCTTGAAGTTGCCTTTTCTGAAATTCATTTTCTTCTTCCAGTCACTTCTTTCTTGGTGCGATCCTTCATCATTTTTGTTCTTCTCTTTAAGTGGACATTTAGTCGCAAAATGCCCAACGCCTCCACAGTTGAAACATTTAAACGGTAGCTTCCCTCTGTATTTTCCTTTTCCCTTTTTTAGTTTTCTAACAAAGTTTGCTTCCATTTCATCTGATGTCTCTTCTTCCTCGGACTCTTGTTTTGCGTTTTTATTTTTAAGGGCTTTAAAATCCGCTTCTCTGTCTGTGGGTTTAGATCTTCCTATCCTCATCTCATATGCAGTCAAAGAACCATACATCTCATCTATACTAAAATAATTTAGATTTTTAGCTTCTTCTATCGCTGAGACTTTAGAATCAAACCTTTGAGGAAGAGATCTTAATACCTTTTTCACGATGGCAGAGTCTTCGATATCCTCGTCGAGTCCTCTGATCGCATTAATGATTCCATTAACTCTCAAGGATATATGCCTCAATGTTTTCATCGTCATTCATTTTTAATGCTTCGAACCGAGCTCGATGTGTCCTGTAACTTGGCCTCCTTGATCTTATCATCTCCTTCATGAATACTCCTCAGTTTGTCCCATATCTCTTTTGTCATATTACAGCTCATGATCTTTACTAGTTCACTGTCTGCTAATCCGCACATGAGAGCATTTTTTGCTTTTGAGTTATTTTCAAATAGTTTCTTTTCGTCAACCTCTTTTGGAGGAGTGATGGGTATTGTGTATCCACTAACTACCGAATCCCAGATGTCGTATCCCAAAGCACAGAGATATGTCTGCATCCTGATTCTCCAGAACGCGTAATTAGATCCATCAAACAATGGTGCTTTGTTTGATGAGAAGCCTTCACCACCTACCATTGTGTTACTTCCAAGATCACCCTAGCTGGTTAAGCTTGTATAGGAACTTAGCTCTGATACCAATTGTTAGTCTTACAATGACACTGAGAGGGGGGGTGAATCAGTGTAGCTCTTTAAACTTAAATTCACAACTCTTAAAACTAAAATAATGAAACCTTAAAACCAGATAAAGCAAGTATCACAAGAGAACATCACACAACACAAGATTTAACGAGGTTCACCAATGTGGCTACTCCTCAAAAATGACTGCTTGGACTACCATCCAAATCTAGCCTTTGCAAAGCAACAACTTTACAAACAATTTACCAAAACCCACTGGAAGGAGCACCAACCCTCGATTTATCTGCACCAATATAAAGGAGCACCAACCCCCGATTTACTAAACACCAACTGGAAGGAGCACCAACCCCTGATGCCAAGCACCAACTTGGACTTCAATTCTGAAACTAGAAGATTGATAGTAAGATACCTTTGCTTTTGCTAGACCCTGACTGGTCTTCTTCACCTTTGCTTTCTCTACGCACTTTGCTTTCTCTGTGCAATCACTTCGCACACTCTGCTTCGCTACAGTCAAACTTCATGATCATCTTCTCCCTTTTGTGCACTCTACTTTCTTAGCAAATTTTGCACTTAGCATGATTCGACACGACTTGCTCTCTGCACACAATGACCGTATTTCACACTCATTCAACATACCATCAAATCTCCAAACAACCCTCCTTTTATAACAAAATTTTTGTGATGAAAACCCTAATCTTAGTCGGTTGTAAACCCTAATCTTAGTCGGCTTTCATAACAATTGTAAACCCTAATTTTAGTCGGCTATCATCGGTCTTCGTCGGCTTCAACTCAACCATAAAAATACAACATGTCACGATATCATGACACTTTTTCTTTCTCTCTTTCTCCTTGCTTTGGACCTCAAAAATGCAACATGTCGCGATATCGCGACACTTTTTCTCCTTGCTCTTTCTCTTTGCTTCGGACCATAAAAATACAACATGTCACGATATCGTGACACTTTTTCCTCCTTGCTCTTTCTCTTAGCTTTGTCCCGTAAAAATACAATGTCACGATATCGCAACACTTTTACTCTCCTCTCGCCTCTTCTTGAGTCATGAAAATTTGACATGTCACGATATCGTGACACTTTTGCTTCTTTCCTCCTTTTCTTTTGAGTCATGAAATGCGACATGTCATGAAATCATGACACTTCTGCTTCTGAAGTCTTGCTTTCTGCTTTTGTCATGAAATCATGACACTTCTGCCTTCGAAGTCTTCTTCTCTACTTTTGTCATGAAATCGTGACACTTCTGTCTTCGTACTTCACTTCTTTGCTTTTGTCATGAAATCATGACACTTCGCTTCGAAGTCTTCTTCTCTACTTTTGTCATGAAATCATGACACTTCTACTTCCAAAGTCTTGCTTTCTGCTTTTGTCATGAAATCATGATAGTTCTGCTTCCGTACGCTTCCTCTCTTTCTTTTGTCACGAAAATGCGACATGTCACGAAATCGTGACACTTTTCCAACTTACTTTCTCTCTCCTATTTTAGTCGTGAAAATGTGACATGTCACGAAATCGTGACACTTTTCTTACTTGTTCTCTTTCTTCGAACTTGTCACGAAATCGTGACACTTCTTCCTGCTTTCTTTTTCTTCCAACATGTCACAAAATCATGACAGTTTTTCCACTTGCCTTTTTCTCTTCCAACATGTCACAAAATCATGACAGTTTTTCCTACTTTCTCTTTCTCTTCCAACATGTCACGAAATCGCGATAGTTTTTCCACTTGCCTTTTTCTCTTCCAACATGTCGCGAAATCGCGATAGTTTTTCCTGCTTTCTCTTTCTCTTCCAACATGTCGCGAAATCGTGACAGTTTTTCCACTTGCCTTTTTCTCTTCCAACATGTCACGAAATCATGACAGTTTTTCCCTGCTTTTTCTCTCTCTTCCAACATGTCTCGAAATCGTGACAGCTTTTTCTTGCTCTATCGTATATGTCGCGATATCGCGACACTTTTCTTACTTGTCTTTTTCTTTGATCTTTTGCATATGGGCCACTTCGGTCTTCTTGGAAAATCACTCGTACATACTCCGAGTAACCTTTGAACTCCTGTCTTCTGCATCTGAATAGCTTTTGAACTTCTTGTCCACTTCATCAACAGATCTATCTGAATGTGTTGACAACAATGACAATACCGTTGCTGCACCTTGCTCAACAAAAGGTCTCTACTTTTGGTAGTTTCTTAGGGTCCAGTATGCACCATGTCGACAGCAATGCCCTTCTAAGTAGTCTCTATCGATTAAGATTAGTGAGACAATAATTTCATTGATTCATTGGGATCACGGTTGTTTGCATATCCTTGAAATCTATTTCGAGTAGAGAATGCTAGTCTTACTATGTTATGATAGCTTTGATAGCTTTCTCCAAGCATTGACTAGCTTTGGGTGGAGCTCAGGTTGTTTTATTTTACTTGGGATAAATTTAATTGGGTGATTAAAATAGTTAGAGAGGAAAGTTTGGTTATTTAATAGAATCAATATAGTTTGTTTTATTTTTTAAAGAAGTGAATCTTTAATTCATAGAACATTGGAAATGGTTATTTTATATATTAAAGGTTATGGGACTTTGGTTTATAAAATAAAAGAAAAATGATTTATTTATGAATTGAAGTAGTAGAGCTTTGATTTATTAAATAAAGGAAATGGTTATTTTATAGATTAAAGGTTATGGGACTTTGGTTTATAAAATAAAAGAAAAATTATTTATTTATGAATTGAAGTAGTAGAGCTTTGATTTATTAAATAAAGGAAATGGTTATTTTATAGATTGAAGGTTATGGGACTTTGGTTTATAAAATGAAAGAAAAATGATCTATTTATGAATTGAAGTAGTAGAGCTTTGATTTATTAAATAAAGGAAATGGTTATTTTATATATTAAAGGTTATGGGACTTTGGTTTATAAAATGAAAGAAAAATTATTTATTTATGAATTGAAGTAGTAGAGCTTTGATTTATTAAATAAAGGAAATGGTTATTTTATAGATTAAAGGTTATGGGACTTTGGTTTATAAAATGAAAGAAAAATGATTTATTTATGAATTAAAGTAGTAGAGCTTTGATTTATTAAATAAAGAAAATGTTTATTTTATAGATTAAATGTTATGGGACTTTGGTTTATAAAATAAAATAAAAATGATTTATTTATGAATTGAAGTAGTAGAGCTTTGATTTATTAAATAAAGTAAATGGTTTATCTTATAGATTAAAGGTATGGGACTTTGATTTATAGGATAAAGGGAAGTTGGTTTATTTTATAAGTTAAGTGCTTAGGCTTTACTTATGGAAGCAAATAAACCTAGATTATTTGGTGATTAAAGGTATGTGACTTTAATTGTTGAATAAGGGTTGAAATAATTAATTGAAGTAGACCCTATGATCTAGTTGTATTTTGTTGAAAGACTCTCATTGAGTAATGAGAGGGAAAATGAGATTAGATGTCTTTATTGATATCAACTATGCAATAGATGGTTAGTTACTTTGATTAAATGTGTATAGTTGCAATTTGGCAAATAAACTGGTAAATGCATTTAGAGCATGTCTATCATGGAACCATGAATTCCTTGATACCCTACTATCCTCAAATGATCAATGAAAATAGAAGGACCAAAGAGGTAGATGGAACCATTGCACTAGTTTATTCTCTACTTGTAATGATTTACTTATGCTCAAATAGACTAGCATTTGTGGGAAGATTTCCCTGATGAAATTGATGTAATATGTTATTCTTTAAGAGTATGGAGGATTTACCATACTTGCTTATATGTAGTAATTGTTTAACTATTTGGATGATGTATCTTTAGATTATTGCTTTGAATTATCTATGTTTTGTATTAATTTCCCTTTCAATTAATGTTTGCATTCTTTAAAATTTGCTTCCTTCAAGTATATTTTGTATGCTTTATGAATTATGCTTTTGTTATAATTAGTATTTATTATTGCTTTCTTGCTAAAATAATAGAAGCTTAAGTATGGAGTTCTAGGGTGAACTTAGAGGTGACCTAAGGGAATTGAGACCCCCTTAGGGAGAACATAGAAGACCTAAGGGATTAATACCCCTTAGGGATAATGATAACTAGTTTATAGAAAGAATGCATCTGAGTTAAGATAGCTCATCATGTAAATGATATGGATAGCTTAACTCACAATACGCATAGCATACCTACATAGATTAACTTGTGTATGGTATGGAGATGGACGTATACCTTTGATTGACTGAAGGTAATAATTTTAGCTCATCGATAATGATGAGAGGGATAAACTTATTTACGGTAACACATAATATGCCTACATAGGTGGATTTGTGTAAGGGTATTTTGTGAGATGTAGCTCTTAGAGAAACTTAGGGGAATTGAAAAATAGGTCAATTAAAGGTCAATTAGGGGCTAATGGATCCCTCTCCCAAAAAAAAATCTTTTCTTTTCTGTGTATTTTCTTGTAGTTAGATTTTGGTTCATTACAAATTTAGTAGAATAATGCTACTTATTAGCCTAAAAAATTAGCAAAAAATCAAAGGAAAAAGGTAGATAAAATGTTGTTGTAAAAAAATAGCATTGAGTGAAGGAGGAAAATGAGTTAGAAGTTGAGAACAATGAGGTATAATGGAGTAAAACTAGCATGATACCATGAGATAAGAGTATCACGATAGAATAAGCAAGTTGCAGTTGTAGCACAAGAGGTAAGCATCGAAGAGCCACCATGTTGAAAGGAAGAGAGCCACCTAAGTGGAGGATGAACCACCATGAGAGTATTATCCATTGAATGTGGAAGGAAGAGCCACCACATTGAAATGAGGAGCCATTGAGTTGAGTACGAGAAGCAAAGTTTAATTAGGGTTGAGTTAGGGTAAGTTGTTAGATGGATGTTGAAAATCCAAGCATCAAGGTGTGAAAGCATTGAGGATTTGAGTTAGAGTAAGTTCGAATATCAAAAGGGAAATCCAAGCATCAAAGAGCCAACCACTACATAGCAAAATGTTTAGGAAGCCATAATGCCATTGAGCAAGAAATAATAATGCTTCAAGTTTCTTACTACCAAGTATTATTTAGGGAAGAAGAACGCATGAAAAATTAGAGCACCAAAAGAGTTTAATAGCCATGTGGTACGTTGATTAAAATGCAAAAGAAGGTGTATTCCATTTGGCACTTAAACAGAGAGTGCCACCAGGGATTGGAGGGAGATAAAACATATCAAGGTAGTAATTAAATGCATGGGTCGAATCAAATGGTAAATTATCCCTCAATACATTCACCAAGCATCAAGCAAGAAGTTTGAGCATGGTATAAAGGAGGATATTTTCTAAGGATCACTTTCTTAGGAGAAGGTCAAACGACTTTGACTAGGAAATTCACACACCACTTTGAAAGATTTATTGCTGAAGATAGGAGTTATAAGGTTGAGAGATATTATTTTGTTTAAGGTTTTACAAAATTAATTGAATGATTGGAGAGATAATTTTTCAAATCAGAATATTGAAACCCTAGAAACCTTATAAAGGTATTTTTAAAAAGTTTTGAAGATTATTGAAAGATCAATTTGGAATTTTGGGAAGTGAATTACAAATTTTGAAATTAATCTATTTGATTTTGTAAATCAAGTTTTAATGTTTGCAAATAATTTAAAGGGGGAGAAATAAGGTTTTCTACATCAAATTAGGAATACCAAATTTGCAAATATTATTCTACAAAATTGATAAATTTATAATTTGGGAGTTAAAAGGTATTCAACTTAGAAATTTGAGAATTGAAATCTTCATCAAAAAATATTGTTTGATTATTTGGGAGATATAAGGTGTTCAACTTCAAAGGAATATGGCAAAGAAGAAACAAGTGAAATGAAACTCAAGAACATGTGAATTATCAAAAATAATTGAGAAAGAAAATTTGTGCTTTCAAGAAGAATGAATAAATAGTAAAGATGACTTATTAGAAGAAACTAATGAGGTGTTGCAAAACTTAAAATGTTGTATTAAATACATGATACCAAAAATTGAAAAACAAAGAGAAACATCAATAGAGGAAAAGAAAACCCTACAATCAATCTTGAAAGAAGCTCAAGATGAAAAAATTTCAATACTTAGAAGTTATATAAGTTCAAAGGTTGAAGAAGCAGTTGAAGAATCTAAAGATGTTTTCACATTACCTAATGATATAGGAATGATGATAAATATAGCATTACTTTCTAATGAATTTCTCAAAGGCAAGATAAGAAAACAAGATAAGGTTAAAGAATTAGAAAATAAATCAATTATGAAGGGTGCTACATGTGATACAAGTGATTTGAATATAGTTTGTGATTGGTCATAAAAAGCTTATGTTGTTAGAATTGATGATGATATAGATTCAAATGATGATAGAGATAGCAATGCTCAGGGATGTGATGTTTTTGGTTATTTTGAAAAGCATACTAAAGGAATTGGTTCAAAGTTGTTAAATAATATGGGATACAAAAATACAGGTTTGGGAAAATATGAAATGACAAAGGCTAGTGTACCAAAAATAAGATCTAAATATGAAGATCTTGGATATACATAATAGAAAAACAGCAAAGGATCAAGAATCATGTTTGTAATAGAAAATAGATGTAATCATTATGGTAGATATGGACATCAATCAAAAAAATGTTGGAATCTTCATAATTGTAAAATTTGTGGACACAAATATTTTTTTACAAAATCAAAAAAAAATTATAAAGTTAGAATGAATTGAGGTTGGATAAAATGGGAAATCAAGTATGACCAAAGTTTATAGCCCAAACATAGCTTGAAGATCACATATTTTATGATATGCATATTCTAGTGGATAACCCAAAGGTAGTGATCCAGAGTTAGAGACCCATAAGTGATTTAGTTACTTAGATCTGAAGGATAGTACAAGTCACAAAATCATAAAGAATCCAAATATTATTCTACAAGAGGTAGATTGAAGACTGAAGATGAATATCATATTGAAGACTAATGTCTTCAATAACTAAATAATGTAATACAGGAGGGTGTTGGAGTATATTATATTATTTGGTACATGCTAATGTACCACCTTGGGTACATCATTATATTAGGAGTGTGTTCTAGATTAGAGTGTGAGTAAATATTTTATGTAATTTAATAATGTGCAAGAAGTCCACAAGTGTCATGTAATTGAGTGTGCAAGTGTGGTGAGTGTAAATGTGCACAAGTGTCCATTATTTAAGAGTGCACATGTGTCCTTAGAATAGGAAAGTGAAGAGTCTCATAGAAGAGTGAAGGCCAAGAGTACTCCATATGAAGAGTCACAATCTATTATATATATGTGATTGAGCATTGTAAAGAAGAGAGGATGTATGTGATCTTTATTTTATATCAGTTTACTATTTTTGAGAGCATTTATTAGGGTCTATTTTGAGTTATTTATGAAGTTATTTGTGAGTTATATTTGAATAAATGATTGTTGTTATTGAGTATTTTATATTGCAACTTTATATTTAATTTTATGGTTATTTACATTAAGAGTTAAGCATCAAAATCTAACAAGGACCAAGTAGTTTTCTAATTGAATTATTTCAATTTATGTGTGAGGATCTTGGGGAGGAAATCCTACAAGTATTTGAAGAGGCCAAAATATCTAAATCTATATTAGGATCTATGAACTATACTTTTATTTCTATTATTCCAAAAAAGCATGGTGTCTTCTCATTGGATGACTTTTAGGTCATTTATCTTTGTAATTATATATATATATGAATATTTCTAAGGTGTTGGTAGAGTTTTTGAAGGTGGTTTTATTGGTCATTATATCTGAGGAATAGGATGTATTTGTGCAAGGGAGACACATCATGGACCAGATTATATTGGCGTAGGAAGTTACTCACTCCATGAGGCTAAGGAAGGTAATATATTTATTAAACTAGATATGTCCAAAACCTATTACTAAGTTGATTGAATTTTTCTAACTAAGGCTTTGCAAAAGTTTGGGTTCAAGGATATGTGGATTTATTGGGTGGTAGCTTGCTTTTCCAATATTGCTTACTTAATATTTATAATTGGTGTCCTATCAGAGTAGATTCGGGTAAGTAGAGGCCTGAGGCAGGGAGACCCTCTATCTCCCTACTTGTTTATTATTTAGATGGAAGCCCTAGGTAGTACTATCCAAAAAGCTAGGGAATCCTAAAAAATAAAAGGTTTTGCAATGTCCAAAGGTACCATGCCTCTGACACATCTGTAGTTTGTGGATGATTCCATTTGTATGGGGATAGCAAATATCAAGGAGACCAAGGGGTCCAAAGGATGTTTGAATCTATACATGAGAGCTTTGGGTCAATTTATCAAATAATATAAGTCTAAGGTTTTATTTTTCAATGTTGATAATAGGGTGCAAACTCGTAGCCTTAATATTTTAAATTTCAAGAAAGGCTTGGTCCCCTTTAAATACCTTTGGATTCTAGTGGTAGGAAGACATATTAGAAAGGAATCCTAGAGGACTCTTATAGATAAAATTTGATGTAAGTTAAATAATTGGACCCATCGATGGCTCTTGTTGGGGGGAATATTGACTCTAATAAAATTAGTGTTGTAGGTTATTTTGGTCTTTCAATTTATGGATATGATTGGTCTCAAGCACTGTGTTAAGGAGATTGACAAAATTTTGAGGGACTTTCTTTGGGGAGGCTCAAAATTGAAAAATAAATAGAGTTTGAAAAAGTTGCATTTATTCTGCCTCCTACTAAATAAAGAGGGATTGGGTATCCATAGATTGGTTAATCATAACCTAGATTTATTAGTTAAACTGTAGTGGAATTGGATGTTGGACCAGTTTAGCCTTAAGTCAAAGTTTCTATCTATGAAGTATGGGGATAAGGTGGAACCATTTGTAGCTCCCCCCTTTAATTAGGGGGCATCATTTGGAATGCAATTAAAAAGTCTAGTATTGTTATTACTACAGGGCTATTTTGGAAATTCATAAATGGGAGAAAGGTAAAATTTTGGAATGATGCATGGGATCAATACCAGCCAATTACTTACCAGTTTCTAAACTTGGGTAATGTTGCAAAGATTTTTAATAATGCAAATTGGGTCTATGTTAAGGACTTATGGGATGAATATGAAGTGGAGGGGTTTTAGGAGGTGGAAGGGCCTCTTGTTTTGGAGATAGATAGTTGAATAAGATAGGGATAGTCTAAGGGCTTTTTTGAATCAAAGGTAGTGCTCATGGTCAGAAGAGGAAGACTCTTTGTGATGGGGAGACAAAGGAAATTGATGGTATTCCATCAAGAAGGGATATGACTAGCTCATAGAGGGATTGGGTAGGGAGGGGATGATTTGGAAGAAGGTGTGGAATTCAAGTATTTGTCCAAAAGTCAACATGTTAATTTGGTTAGCCATTTAGAATAGGATTTTAACTCAAGATAACCTTCGTAAGAGGAGCTTGGTGGATCCAAAATAGTGTGTGCTATGTTATGGGGTAGGATAATATATGGACCACCTTCTAGTTTGATGTCCCTTTGTTGGTTGGATATGGGAGTAAGGAAAAAGGATGTTTAATTTACCTTGGCTTAGTGATGTCTTGTTGTAGCAGTTCTTTGATCTATGGGGATCTAGAGGATGCGTGGATATGCTCTTATAGTCTATTGTTTTAATACCTTCACTTTATGTCAGGTGTGGTTGGAGTGCAATAGGAATTTTTTATGATGAGTGCTCATCCAGGAAGTCAATTCTCTTAAGAATTTTACTCAATATTAGAGAGGTTGTAAGAGGAATCAAAGGTTCCTAGATTACGCTTAGATATGAAGAGTTATTGGATATTCTTGGGAGTGTGATCCCTGGGTGGGTTCAATATTTATGGAATTAAAGCTCATGAGTAAGGAATATTCCTCCTAAAAAGCTAGACAAGAGAGGGAAGTGACAACCATTATCAATATATTGGGTTAATATTAACACTAATGGTGTTGCTAGTAGCAATCTAAGGGAAGCGAATATTAGAGGGGTGGATCATGCACACAAAGGGATGATTGTTATTGGCTTCCATCGAGACATTTATAGGAACAACAACATGGTGGTGAACGCCATGGCTCTTAAGCAAGGATACTCAAGAATTGAGGTGGGGTCTAACTCTCAGGTCTTAATCAATAGGTTGAACAAATAAGAGGAGGGGTAAAAATAGAATGGAATGTCCAATAGGTCTTGGAGAATATTATGGTTTTAAAAAATAAATCATAGATTAAATTTATCCATGTGGTGAGGGAAAATAATAGAGTTGCAGATAAGTTGGATAATTTGGAAATAGAGAGAGGTCATCATTGGTGGGATTATGGCAAGAGGTAAAACTTGGGGGAAGATTATATGGACTTGTAGGTTTTGCTTTGACAAGATTATCCCAATGATGGGGAAGGAAGAAGTACCAACATGGCAACTCCTAGGAGGAGGAAGTAATTGTGCACATAGAGATTGAATACCTTGGTGTTTCATGTTTAGGAATTTTTTGAATCACTGTGTACGTGGGAAGGTGTGGATAGGACACATAGATAGCAATGGATATTACCAGGATAAGCTAGTGGAGCTATAAGAATTTGCAATCACCACTAGAAATGAAGACATCTCAAATACGGTTTTGAGAGGATATGTTGTATACAAGGAAATTAGACTGAGGGTTTTACCTTATTAAAGTTTTGAGGAGTCTCCTCTGATATGTCATTTAGTGATTAGGTGTAGCAATACTTTTTTGTGCATTTTTTGTTTATTATCTAATTAGGAATTTAGCCCTTATGGAATTATATACATGTATTTATCGATGCACTTCCAAGCTACGACCCATGAATGGAAGGCCTTGCGACTATGTAATCTGGTTTTTATTTAATAAAATTCAATATTTTTTTGTCAAAAATAAATAAATATTCATTATTAAACAAATATATTATTTAATCAATATTAATATGACAAAATTCTTCAATATTCTATTAATATATATTTTTTTTTAATTTACATGGTGGAATCGGTAGTCGCCACGAATTCGGGCAGGTTTTCCAGCTTTTATGGCCATCACAGTATTCTGCGTTGTCCGCCCGAAAGCCGCCACACAGATCTTCGCACAGTCCGCCCCTATAACCACCATGCCACAATAATTTTAAACCTTTTATGTCGCTGAAAGCACCAGGAAAGGGACAAGCGTTCAGTTCGGCGATATATTCTATTAATATTAAATTATAGTTTCAACCCTATTAATTAATTACATAATTAATAAATTAATATTGATTATTAAACAAATACATTATTTAATCAATATTAATAAGACAAAAGTCTTCAATCTTCTATTAATATTAATTAATAGTTTCAACCCTATTAATTAAAAATGACTTAATAAAACTATTAATTAATTACATAATCACTAACACGGTTATCAACCATTAATTGTAATTGTATACATTCTAAACTTACCTTATGATGTATGGATGTTATAGAATTTTTTTAACTTCCATGTATTAGTATTTTTTCAAGAAAAATAGATATAACTTATACACAGGTAAAACTAACCCAAAAATCTTTGAGAGTAAAGTAATTTCTAATGTTTATAGTTTATATAATATGTAAATATTCAGTCATTTTAAATATATAATTTTATTTTTATATGATTCTAAAACTTTGAGAATTCTATAAAAGCCTATAAAAAATTTATTAGTATTTTTAAATTGCCTTTGTTGTGTAATATATTCTCTCCGCGAGAAGAAATGATTTCACTACATTCAACACCAATCTACTTTGTTGAAACAAATATTTCACTATGTTTAACTCCTCATTCAAATAATGAGTTCCTTGTCGTTTAAGTTAAAGCCTTGGTAAGCAAATTCTTAAATCTATTCATTTCCCTCCAACAAGTTTGAATTAATAAATCTATTTATTTTTACTTAATCTAAATTGAAGGCAAGCACAATATAGGTGGAAGATAACTAGAATGGCTTATGTAACAAAAAAATCACTCCCTTTAGAAAAAAACTATCTTGGAGTAAAATCATATATAAAAAGCCAACCAAATAAATAAAAAAATAAACAAATACCCTACAAATTTTATGTTATATATATATATATATATATATATATATATATATATATATATATATATATATATATATATATATATATATATATATATTATATGAGTTCGCTACCAGCAATGGAAACCAAATAAAACGTCAAACAAATTACAAAAAGGAAGTATTTTGGAGCTTGCAGGGAGAAAATTTTTCACACGAAACTTGGTGCCATGCACTCCAATGATTGCACACTCATATAATTATTTTTGCTATTACTTTAAAATGACAAAGCCTCTCTTTTTTTATTCCATATTCCACAAAAATTTACATCTTTACCTCTTAAATAGAAAAATTTGCATGTATGAAAACTTAAAAACTATACCAACTCATATCTAGTAACCTTACCAAAGCTACTAGAAGGTATTCAAAGTTCAATTGGATTTTTTTTTTGGATGTAACTTTGAAAATATACAATAGACCTCTACTCTTAGATTTAGGTATCCAAATAGGGATCCAAGCAAAATCAAGAGTTTGGAAATCAAATGGTGAAACCAGAAAAACAAATCATATAAACATTTACACTCACTCAAAGGATAAAATAGAAAGAAATTACCTCCACAACAGCAATTTGATAAACTCAAAATCTTCTTCCATATTCTTCCCAATCCTACACACCTTAAAATCTTCTCCTAGCCAACAATTCTACCAAACCTAGGCAACAAGAAGAATGAAATAGGATTTATAGGGAAGAAGATGAATAACACAAGCTTATATTGAGAGGGGGGTGAATAGTATAAGATAAAACTTTCACTTCTCTTTCCAAATCAATATTATCCAATATTAACAATTGCAATAACTTTCCAAAGTAGTATTAACCAATATCATCAATAGTAGTAACAAGGCAATGCACAAATCATCACACACATGAGAGACACAGATTTAACATGGTTCACCCAATGTGGGCTACATCCACGGAGAAAATATTTCTTATAAATTTTCTCAACAAATCTCTTGGGAACCAAATCCCTATTACAATGTTTATGGACCTCTACCCAAAGGAGACACCAATCCCCTATGCTCAAGTTTATGGACCTCTATCCACAGGAGAACTCTATCCCCTCAACTCTGGTTCGTGGACCTCTATCCATAGGATAACTCTATCCCCACTGCTCAAATCTACTCTAAGCCTTCTCACAAGGCTTGCTCAACTCTGCTCAAAAACTACTCTCAACTCTACCCAAATCTGCACCAAGCCTACTCATAAGGCTTACTCAACTCTACTCAAAAATTTCTCACTCAAACTGCAAGCTACCATAAGGCTTACTAATTCGACTCAAATCACTCGCTCAAACCTATCCAAAAACTCTTCTCAAAACTGCCCATAATAACCTGCTCAAAACTACTCTTATCTGCTCATAGAGCCTGCTCAAATATGCTCATAATATTTTCTAATTCTTGCATACACACAATGCTCATGTATACCCAAAACCAATATGAAAAATATACAAATTTACTTCCATAAATTTGATCTACAAAACTTGCTCCTTTATTTACAATTTCACTCAAAGTAATATACACTTATGTCTTCAAACACTTTTAATTCCAAAACCATTCAAAATATGTGCACAACTTATTTTCAAGCCCTAGCTCATATATTTTCAATTTCAACCAAAACCAAGCTTACTTTCAAACCCTAGGACTAATGCACACTTACTCAATATTTATTTCTCCAATCATATAACAACAAAATATTTCTTAACCAAAACACCTTGTGAATGAGATCAAAACACCATACCTCTAAAAATTGTCTTGATGATGATGTGCCTCTAAACCTGTCTCAAAAACAATTTTCCTTTTGATCCTTCAAGAAATCTGGTTAGTGATATTCAATTCTAGCATAGATAAAAACATCATCCACTCAAACCTTTCCAAAAGGTGTTCACAATAAATCTACAAAACAATACCTTATTTCTCCTCTATAATATTTCAAGAATAAGCTTCTAAAACCCTAGGATCCCTTTTTCTATAATGTAAAAATTACACTTGGAAGTAAATCAATTTACACCTTATAACTCCTAAGTTATCATTCAACAAAACACCCCAAATATTCAACTTATAATAACAGAATATACAAATCACTAAAACCACCTTATAACTCCAAGCTTTAAACAATAATCAAAATATTTTACTTTACCTTGCTCAAAGTTTCCATGCACTTATCCACATCCGTCAACACCAAGCAACCTTAGCACTCACCAAAAATTAACATTGTCAACCAACCTTAGCGCTTACCAACAATCAACACTGCCATCAATGCCAAGAAAAACACACTCCATGGGTTTTGACCCATAGACCTCTGCCACAATAGTGCTATCACAAGCGCCTTGACCAACTACGCCACCACGATGGTTGGAACCAAAGAAGCACCCACACAACTATATCTCTGTCTCAGCGCGTAGATCGAAAAACTCGATGCTGCCTTCAAAATGATGTCCAGGGGTTTTGACCCTGCGACCTCCTTCCTGTCAGTGCTCATGCAAGTCACATAACCAGTTGGGCTATCCAGTTGGATAGGACGTCTCAGGTGCTCACAATATTTGTCATTAACCAATCGCATGCACACCTTTCAAACACGTTGTCCTCTTCTTGCCATTCGTAGGAGATTAGCACTTCGAATCACACAACGTTTTCACATTAATTCAACTCAAAATATAACATTAGTGCTTGGTAAAAAATCAAATCTCTTGTCCCTTATTTATATGCACTTCATCTTGACTTGAAACATCGGCACACAATTTTGCATGGGAGTATTTAAAGTGACGTTGGCACCAAGGGTTTATAACCTTATATTATAATATTTAATAAATATTATAATATTTCCTTTTGAACCTTTGCCTTCAAAATATTGTCCCAAGAGACTTTTATTTAAACCTTTTTCCCTCTTGATTTTAAACTTTACCTTCTAAACCCATTCTTAAACCTTTTGTCCTCCTTGTAATAAATATTATAATTCTTTTTTCTTTTAGCTCTTTGTCCCAGACAAACTTCTTAATCATTTTTTTCCTTTATATAATATTTAAAAAATAAATATTATAAACCCTTTTCTTCCAATAATTTCCTTTCTTGGGAGATATACCTTACCTTGAAATTTATCCATAGTTTGCTATCAAACCCATGTAGAATATTCTTGACTATCACATTATTTCTGCCTCATGTATCCTTTGACATCACATTATTTCTGCCTCATGAATCCTTTGACATCAATGACAACTCAATGTACTCAATATTTCCAACAATCTCCCCCTTTGTCATTGATGGCAACCCTTACAAAAAAATATTCTTTTAGTGCAATTGGATACCAAAACTGCTCCCCTTGAGAAGCTGCTCCCCCTTACTGGAATCTCTCCCCCTTACTGAAATCTCTCCCCCTTTGACATCAATGGCAAAGGGCTCCATGGGGCTAAAAATAAGATATTTTAGCATAGCCCCCACACCACCTCCTCTTCTTGAGGTGATTAATTTTGGGATGGGAGTAAGACTACTCCCAAATTTCCTCTGAGATATTCAAAGGTTTCCTTTGGAAGTGGCTTGGTAAATATGTCAGCAATTTGTTCCTTTGTAGTAATGTATTCCAATTTAACTTGTTGATCTATCACTTGCTCTCTCAAAAAATGATATTTGATCGAAATGTGCTTGGTCCTTGAATGCATTACTGGATTCTTTGAAATATTTATGGCACTTGTATTGTCACAAAGTATGGATATTGGATGATCATGCTCTATTTTGAAATCTTGTAACGTTTGCTTCATCCATAAAACCTATGTACAACAAGCAACTGTTGCAATGTACTCTACCTCTACTGTGGATAGGGATACTGAAGCCTATTTCTTGCTTAGCCAAGAGACTAAACAATCTCCAAGAAAGAATGCTCCTCCACTTGTACTCTTTCTGTCATCAACACTACCTACCCAATCCACATCTGTATATGTTGTGAGAGTGAACTTGTTGCCCCTGGGATACCATAGTCCAAATTCCATAGTTCCTTTTAGATACCTAAGGATTCTCTTTACTACCTATACATGTGTTTCCTTTGGTGCTGCTTGAAATATTACCACTAATCCCACTACTTGCATTATATCTGGTCTTGTAGCTGTGACATATAGTAAACTTCCAATCATGGATCTATACAATGTCTGATTTGCCTCAGGAGATTCATCATATTTACTCAACTTGCATCCTATAATCATGGGGGTACTTACAGGTTTGCAATCCTCTAGCTTAAATTTCCTCAACATTTCCTTGATATACTTGGTCTGAGAGAGAAATATGCCTTTGTCTGATTGTAAAATTTGCAAACCAAGAAAGAAAGATAGCTCACCAAGCATTGACATCTCAAACTCATTCTGCATGCATTTTGCAAATTTTTGACACATCTTATCATTACTGCCTCCAAAAATGATATCATCCACATAAACCACTATAATCAACAAGTCATCTCCTTCATTTTTGATGTATAGATTGCTATCGGCTATACCTTTCCTAAAACCCTATTCTTGGAGATACTTATCCAACCTTGAGTACCAAGCCCTAGGGGCTTGCTTAAGTCCATAGAGAGCTTTCTTTAATTTGCATACATAGTCTGGCTTATCTGTTAGGCTGAAACCATCTGGTTGCTCAATGTAGACTTCTTCTTCTAAGTAACCATTTAGAAAAGTTGACTTTACATCCATCTGATATACCTTAAAATTTTTGAAACTTGAGAATGCCAAAAATATTCTTATAGCCTCAAGACATGCAACAGGAGAAAAAGTTTCTTCAAAATCAATCCCTTCAACTTGTGCATATCCTTTGCATACCAATCTTGCTTTGTTTCTGACAACCTGACCATCTTCATTTAACTTATTTTTGTAGACCCATTTGGTGCCAATTACATTCTTACCTTTTGGACGTGGGACAAGTTCCCAAGTCTCACTCTTTTCTATTTGGTCTAACTCTTCATCCATTGCCTTGACCCAATGTTTATCTTCTCTTGCTTCACTAAAATTCTTGGGCTCAATTTTAGATAGTAGAGAAATATTTGCATGTTCATTTGTTCCTATTATCTTCCTCCTTGTTTGTCTCTCATCTGAATTCCCAATAATCAATTCTCTTGGATGATTCTTTTGCACATATCTGGAAGGTGTCTTTGGTACTCTTGGTGTCTCTTCTTCTTTTGTTTCTTCACCTTCTTCTTCTCTGCAACTTTCTCCTTCTTGATATACAATCTCTTGAGTTGATTCTCTTGGCTCTATCTCTTCATCAACTCTTACATTTGCACTTTCCACAATTGTATGTGATATTTTATTATAGCATTTGTAGGCTTTGCTCTTTGTGGAATACCCAAGGAAGATACCCTCATCGCACCTGGAATCAAATTTACCCAAATTTTTCTCTTCTCGTCTGATATAGCATTTGCTTCCAAAAATTTTGAAATATTTTATAGTGGTTGGTCTTCCCTTCCAAAGCTCATATGGGGTTTTGTGGTGATTTACTCTTACTTGAGCTCTATTGATAATATAAATTGTTGTATGAATTGCTTCTTTCCAAAAACCATCTGAAATATTAGACCCATTTAACATAGCTCTGGCCATACCCTGAATAGTTCTATTTTTCCTTTCAACTACTCCATTCTGTTGTGGAGTTCTTGCTACTAAAAACTATCTCTTGATTCCATGTTGCTCACAGAATTCTATAAATTCACCTGAAATGAATTCTCCTCCTCTATATGATCTTAAGCATTTGATCCTTTTGCCTATTTTATTTTCTACTAGTGCCTTGAATGCCTTGAATTTTTCAAATGCTTCTGATTTTTCTTTTAAGAATGTTACCCAAGTCATTCTAGAGAAATCATCAATAAATAGCATGAAGTAACTTTCACCTGTTAAACCTTTTGTCCTTGTAGGACCACATAGATCAGTGTGAACTAGTTCCAAAGGCTTGGATGAAGTAAATTCTTTTGATCTAAAACTTGTTCTTACTTGCTTGCCATGTTGACATTGTGCACAAACTGTGTTTGGTGGTTTTGTTATTTTGGGTAAATCTCTAACTGCTTGTTTGTTGCTTATTTTCACTATGTTGTCAAAATTCAAGTGACCCATACTTCTATGCCATAACCAACTCTCATCCTCTTTTGACAAAAAGCATTTTTCTCCCTTGATATCACTCAACATGTAGAGATTGTTTGTAGTCCTACTGGCATCTGCAATAAGCTTTCCTGTTTTGGATTTCCTAATCTCACATCCATTTGGGTGAAAAGTAAGTGTGTGTCCTTGATCACATAGTTGACTTACACTTAGTAAGTTGTGCTTCAATCCTTCAACATATAACACATTTTCTATTTTAGATCTTCCATTATCCAAACTCAAGGTCCCTTTTCCAACAATTTTAGTTGAAGCATTATCACCAAATTTTACTGTTCCTCCATTTATTTTCTTGAGAGAAAGAAATTTACTTTTATCACCTGTCATATGGCTTGAGCAACCACTATCAATATACCACTGATTTCCTTCATTTTGCACATGAAGAGTTGTTTGTACTAACATGGATTTTTCTTTTTCTTGTTCCTTCTTTTTCCATACTTTTGAAGATATCTCTTTCTGAACTGGTTGACTTTCCTCTTTCTTGCTTAACTTAGAAAGTTCAGGAACCACTGTTTTACACCATCTAGCCTTGTGCCCAAAATTTTCACATTTATAACACATGACATTGTTGAGAGGTGCAAAATAATTTCTACTGAAGATGCCAAAATCATTTTTTACATGGACCATGCATTGTGCAGCTTTGTGACCATATTTGTTACATGAGAAACAATAACCATGAAAGAAGTATTGAAACCTGTTTGATTTTCTATGATTGACTTTTGTCCATGATGATTCTTTGCTCTCTTCCTTGATGCTTTTACTTTTTAACACATCTGCATAAGTCATGGGCTCTTTATCACTTACTTTCTTTGATGTCCCTTTTGAGCTTGATTCCTCCTTTTGTAACCTTGTATTTTGTTGTATCCTATTCTTAGATTTTTCAACTTCTTTTCTGAGAGAGACGACCTCACATTCCAATATTTCACATTCCAACTCTTTTGCCTTTAATTTCTCAATCATTACTTCTTCAATTATTTTTGCCTCTTCAACCTTTACTTTTAAATCTGTGAGATCTTGTAGAAACCTTGCCTTAATTTCCTCATCATCTTGAATTTGAGCTTTCAATTTTGAATTCTTCTTTCTCATCCTTTTTAATTCTGCAAGTGTGGTGGTAAGTTCCTCTTCTATGTGAACCAATCCTTCCTTTTCCTTTTCTGAATCTCTTTTGTTGATTTCAACCATAGAAGCAATTTCTATTATATCAGTAGCCATGAGTGTTCTTATAAGATCTTCCTTCAAGCTGTTAGGCTTCCCTGAAGGAACCCGCTCTGATACCAATTGAAGAACACAAGCTTATACTGAGAGGGGGGGTGAACAATATAAGATAAAACTTTCACTTTTCTTTCCAAATCAATATTATCCAATATTAACAATTGCAATAACTTTCCAAAGTAGTATTAACCAATATCATCAATAGTAGTAATAAGGCAATGCACAAATCATCACACACATGAGAGACACATATTTAACGTGGTTCACCCAATGTGGGCTACATCCATGGAGAAAATATTTCTTATAAATTTTCTCAACAAATCTCTTGGGAACCAAATCCCTATTACAATGTTTATGGACCTCTACCCAAAGGAGACACCAATCCCCTATGCTCAAGTTTATGGATCTCTATCCATAGGAGAACTCTATCCCCTCAACTCTGGTTCATGGACCTCTATCCATAGGAGAACTCTATCCCCACTTCTCAAATATTCTCTAAGCCTTCTCACAAGGCTTGCTCAACTCTACTTAAAAACCTTACTCAAAAACTGCTCTCAACTCTGCCCAAATCTGCACCAAGCCTACTCATAAGGCTTACTCAACTCTACTCAAAAACTGCTCTCAACTCTGCCCAAATTTGCACCAAGCCTACTCATAAGGCTTACTCAACTCTACTCAAATCACTGCTCAAACCTGTCCAAAACTCTGCTCAAAACTGCCCACAATAACCTGCTCAAAACTGCTCTTATCTTCTCATAGAACCTGCTCAAATCTGCTCATAATATTTTCTAATTCTTGCATACACACAATGCTCATGTATACCCAAAACCAATATGAACAATATACAAATTTACTTCCACAAATTTGATCTACAAAACTTGCTCCTTTATTTACAATTTCACTCAAAGTAATATACACTTATGTCTTCAAACACTTTTAATTCCAAAACCATTCAAAATATGTGCACAACTTATTTTCAAGCCCTAGCTCATATATTTTCAATTTCAACCAAAACCAAGCTTACTTTCAAACCCTAGGACTAATGCACACTTACTCAATCTTTATTTCTCCAATCATATAACAACAAAATATTTCTTAACCAAAAACACCTTGTGAATGAGATCAAAACACCATACCTCTAAAAATTATCTTGATGATGATGTACCTCTAAAACCTGTCTCAAAAATAATTTTTCCTTTTGATCCTTCAAGAAATCTGGTTAGTGATTTTCAAATTCTAGCATAGATAAAAACATCATCCACTCAAACCTTTTCAAAAGGTGTTCACAATAAATCTAGAAAAACAATACCTTATTTCTCCTCTATAATATTTCAAGAATAAGCTTCTAAAACCCTAGGATCCCTTTTTCTATAATGTAAAAATTACACTTGGAAGTAAATCAATTTACACCTTATAACTCCTAACTTATCATTCAATAAAACACCCCAAATATTCAACTTATAATAACAAAATATACAAATCACTAAAACCACCTTATAACTCCAAGCTTTAAACAATAATAAAAAATATTTTACTTTACCTTGCTCAAAGTCTCCATGCGCTTATCCACACCCATCAACACCAAGCAACCTTAGCACTCACCAAAAATTAACATCGTCAATGCCAAGCAACCTTAGCGCTTACCAACAATCAACACTGCCATCAATGCTAAGCAAAACACACTCCATAGGTTTTGACCCATAGACCTCTACCACAACAGTGCTATCACAAGCACCTTGACCAACTACGCCACCATGGTAGTTGGAACCAAGGAAGCACCCACACAACTATATCTCTGTCTCAGTGCGCAGATCAAAAAACTTAGTGCTGCCTTCAAAATGACGTCCAGGGGTTTTGACCCTACGACCTCTTTCCTATCAACGCTCACACAAGTCACACAGCCAGCTGGGCTATCCAGTTGGATAGGACGTCTCAGGTGCTCACAATATTTATCATTAACCAATCACATGCACACCTTTCAAACACGCTATCCTCTTCTTGTCGTTCATAGGAGATTAGCACTTCAAATCATACAATGTTTTCACATTAATTCAACTCAAAATATAACATTAGTGCTTGGTAAAAAATCAAATCTCTTGTCCCTTATTTATATGCACTTCGTCTTGACTTGAAATGTTGGCACACAATTTTGCATGGGAGTATTTAAAGTGACGTTGGCACCAAGGGTTTATAACCTTATATTATAATATTTAATAAATATTATAATATTTCCTTTTGAACCTTTGCCTTCAAAATATTGTCCCAAGAGACTTTTATTTAAACCTTTGTCCCTCTTGATTTTTAACTTTACCTTCTAAACCCATTCTTAAACCTTTTGTCCTCCTTGTCATAAAGGGGGATATTATAATTCCTTTTTTCTTTTAGCTCTTTGTCCCAAACAAACTTCTTAATCCTTTTTGTCCTTTATATAATATTTAAAAAATAAATATTATAAACCCTTTTCTTCCAATAATTTTCTTTCTTGGGAGATATACCTTGCCTTGAAATTTATCCATAGTTTGCTATCAAACCCATGTAGAATATTCTTGACTATCACATTATTTCTACCTCATGTATCCTTTGACATCACATTATTTCTGCCTCATGAATCCTTTGACATCAATGACAACTCAATGTACTCAATATTTCCAATAGAAGAAGATCAAGAAGATGGGAATATGAAGCTCAAGAGTTGGGCAGCTCTCTCTTGTTTATTCTTGCTACGTTTCAAAATGATTATTTTTCCAACACTTTCCAAATTTCTTTGCAATATTTAAATATGAACTTTATTTCTTATAATAATATTTATTTATTAAATGTACCCTTTTATAAAGTATTAACTCAATAAGATTAATATTAATTAACTAATACTTTTTAAGCAAAGGTATTAGTAATTAAATTATTTACTCATTTCATAGTATTAAATTAATTAATACTATTACTAATTTCTCTTGTCTAATGCTAATATTAATTATTAACATTAGTATTTAATATTTTTAAGTATTAATAATAATAACATTATTATTAATACTTTACTTGTCAAATAATTAACCAATTAAGTTCTATATTTTTAAAAACAAGTATTAATGCACTCTAATGATAAATTAAGAGCCTAAGAAACACAAGGGCTCTTGCTAAAATTTATCCTCACCCAAACTAAGATGCTTTCAACAATAAACAAGGATATAGATAATGCATAAACATTATTATTCCCTCATCAAGAGGTATCATGATAACTACAAGGTTATCAACCACCTACGAGGGATCCCTAAGCACAGGGGTAAGGGCTCTTTTGCCTTTATAACAACCTCCTTGTCCGATGATGCATTTAATCACACATACACATGCAAATGTTTCTACATGATTGTTTTACCCCTATGGGCTATCAAACTAAAAATCCATCATTTCCTATTTCACACTTCTCTCAACTCCAATGGTTATCCCATACCAATCCACCTATGAGAGTACCTGGTCCTACAACCACAAAATTCATCAATAATACCTTTTTCTACAAAATAGCATAATACAACTCAAGTAAGCATAAAGTACAACTATCAACTCATCTTGATAGAACAAATTAGAATCATACATTAATTATCGACACACCACTACATCAATCAAACAAGGGGAGGTCCTACCAATATAGGACATTACATACTCCCCCTAGAACTAAACATAGTCTATTTTATTTCTAAAAATAAAATATTTTTTCAAACAAAAATAGGAATTTCTTTCTCATTACATCAACATCATCCCAAGTAGCATAATTCTCAAAAAAATGGTCCCACTGGACCTTACACTGATCTAAGGTATGGTTTCTCAGCTTTTTGAAACAAAGTCCTAAAATATTAATAGGTCGTACTTCAATAGTCATGGGATCTGCCATCTACAATTTAGATCCATTCCACACATGAGGGATCATCAACATATTTTCTAAGCAAGGATATGTGGAAGGTGTCATGGATGTTTGATAGGTTGGGTGGTAAGGCAAGTCTATAGGCTACTAGACTAATCTTATCGATTATTTCAAATGGCCCAAAAAATTGAGGATCCAACTTAGTTGACTTGATGGCACTTTTCTTAGGTTGCACCCTTAAGAAGACTATCTCCCATAGAGAATTCCCTTGGTGACACTTTAAAATTCACATAGCTCTTTTGGTGATCATTTGCTTCCTTGAGCCTTTACTGAATCACCTTGATTTGATCCTCCATATCATTCACAATGTCTAGTCTGATCACTACCTAATATTTTGAATTATCCCAAGGTAGAGGTGGTCTACATATTCTTCCATATAAGATCTTGAATGAAGCTATTCCCAAGGATGCATGGTATCCATTGTTATATGCAAATTCTACCAAATGCAAATAGTCTTTCCACTTAGACTTCTGATCCATATAATACATGTGAAGCATGTCTTAGATGACTTTGGTTTACCCTCTCTATTTATCCATATATTTTGGTATGGTAGGTAGAACTGATATTCAACTTGGTTCCCAAGGCATAGTGAAGAGCTTGTCAAAATTTTGATGTAATTCTAGTCTCTATTTGATATAAGTACTTTAGGAAACCCGTGCAACTAGATTATTTCCTTGGCAAAATTACTAGCCACTATTGGTGCATCGTCCTTAATGTTCCCTCGTATGAAGTGTGCAACCTTTTTCAACTTATCCACCACTACAAGGATTGCATCATGTTGGTACCTAGTTTTAGGTAATCCTACAATAAAATCCATTGAGATGACTTGCCAATTTTGAGTAGGTATATCATGTGGATATAGTTTTCCTGCTAGATTCCTGATGTTTTTCCTTTACTTTCTAACATTACAAACACCTAAAACTAAAATCAATGACATCCCATTTCATTCCAAGCCAATAAAAGGTCTTTTTCATATTTTCTCTCGTCTTGGAACCTCTTAGATGAGAAAAATATGGAGAATAGTATGTCTCTTACATAATCATTCTCCTTAAGTATTCATTTTTGGTATAATAACCCTATCTTAGAAACACAAAATCTTATCTTTTATGTTGAAATCCCCACTTTCCTTTATATTTACCTCTACTTTAGTCTGGATTTTTGGTGCAATATGGATCTTGTAATTGTATTTCCTCAATTGGTGAATGAGTTTGCGGATGAATCTCACGAGCCAATTGAAAAATATATGCAAATGAATGATGCAAATGTGATACCATTTTTGCCCCAATGGTGGGAAGGGGATTGGTGAAAAATGTGACATGATGCGTCTATTTTTTCCCCAATAGATGAAGGGTTTTGTGAAAATGTGTGATGGAGAATATGTCTATTTTTACCCCAATAGATGAAGGGATTTTTGCCAAGTGTAGATGTCATGATCATGTAAGATGTATCCCATTGTGGGAAATTCAAAACCAAATGTGGTTACCCCAAATTTGGGGTGATTCGATGTTATTGAAGAATATGCCTTCTGGCATCATTGATATGCAAAGATGAAAATGCAAAGATAAAAATAGTCAACTTCGGAGGGCCAACTAGTGACTGTCAGATAATTCCTATGATCGAAACCAATCACCCTAGCTAAAGCCAGTTGCCATGATGACTTTCAAGGAAATGTGTAATGATGAAGTTTGATTTTGTCCATGTTTTAAGCCCCATGAACTAGGCCATCAATGACAACTTTTGTGCAAATTGTTCTTGGCAAGGTTTCACTCAAAATGTGAAGTACCAAATATGATTGTGATTTTGAACAATGAGATATGGAATGATGAAAATGACCAAGTGTCCTTATGGTAGGCTCTTCATCTTACTGAATTGCATGGATGCAAATCACTGCAATCACCAAGTATATAGAATAACCCACTAGATACAAGGTTCACTTGAATGTTGTTTGAACTTGGTAAATATGCAAATGATGATATGGAATGATGTGAAAATGATGTATGAATGATGATATTGATGATTGTGGTTATTTTGTGAAGATTTGGACCATTTTGGAGTGCTTTTGTAACTTGTTAGGCGAATTTGCAATTTATGGTCGCAAATAAAATTTATGCATCCAAATCAATTGGAATCTTCACAAAACTTGTTAATATGATGGATTAGATGATTGGATGCAATATGGAATGATTTGGTGGGGATAAGCCACTATTTTGTGAAAATTTGTCTTTTGTTGAATTTGATGCCAAACGCCCATTGGCGCTTTTGGCCTGTAAAAATGCTCATTGGTGTTTGGGCATTCTATAAAATGCCCATGGGCATCTCAAGGTGCCTGAAGCAACTATAAATAGCTACCAAGATGAGAAACCAAGCTCATTTGTGCGTTTGAGAGTTTGTGAAGCTATGTTTGGGAGAGTGGAGTGAAGTGAGGTGAAGTGATTTGAGCATGGAAGCTATGGCGGTGGAGGGAGTGGGTGCGGAGGTCGGGGCTGATGCTGGAGTGCAGGTTACTGAGGTAATTCCCTTTTTTGTGTATTGTGCAAAATTTTTGTGTTTTTGTGATTTTTTTTTTTAAATGACAAGTGTTTTTGTGTTGTGCTGCAGCTTAGGATTTTGGAGGCTCGGCACCGGTTCTCGCCTCTCATTCTTAGAATGAGGAAGGTAATATTGTATGAGGAGTGGGAGTTTTTGGAGGATGTGGGGCTAGTGGAGGTAGCCCGAGTTGATGTGGTGAGGGTTGATGAGGGGTACCTCTCTGCCTTTGTAGAGAGGTGGGATGCAGATAGGGGGATTTTTAGCTCCCCATGGGAGAGGTGATTATGACCTTGGAGGATGTATATCACATCCTCAAGGTGCTAGTGGAGGGAATTCAAGTTGAGGTTGGGCATGTTTGAAATATAGATATGATGAAGATGTTTGGTAATGGTTGGCAAGGTGTGAGGGTGGAGAGTGGAGGTATACCTTACTTGTCCATGTATGTGGACAAGGAGTTGGATGCCCTCTGTGCCTTGGTAATGTTCATGTTGGCCAACATCGTGGCCTCGAATAGCACTAGGTGCAGGTTCCCTTGGAACCTGATAGGAGTAGTGAGTGATATGCTCACTAGGTGGTAGGTGTATGCATGGGCTCCTACATTGTTGGTGTAGGTATACCAGGAGCTTTATGAGGTGATGAGGTGAGGGAGGAAAGGATTGGGGTGCATCTTGCTACTATAGTGTTGGGGATGGGAGCACTTTAGTGTTGCTCAACCAGAGGGCTTACCAATAGTAGGCTTGGGTAGGGAGTAGCCCTATGCTAGGAGATGGGTAATGGTTGAGGAGGTACAATCGAGTCGGCCTATGTAGATGAGTTAATGGTACCAGGATTTATGGGTTAGATTGACATCCACCCAAGTGATATGGAGGTCATGGTGGGCTTGGGTGGACTATAGATGGAGAGCACTTACGATGAGTGTGGTAGGCTAGGTGGGTGGTTGGGAGATATTGAAGTGAGGTTGAGTACTTTTAGTTCTCACGAGTACTTTAATAGTTTAGCTTGAGGTAGGATGTCTCGGATGAGTCGGTGTGGTATAGGAGGCATTAGGAGGAGATATGGCTACCATGTGTAGAGCCATGGAGGGTGGCCTATGAGGATGATGAGGAGATAGATCTCCTAGATGTGGATGATGTGGGGACTACCATAGAGTATGATGTATGGTTCGTTGCACAACCACCATGGGCACCACCTCGAGTAGTGGCTGATGGGGATGGTGATGAGGTTAGGGATGAGGGGACCCATGAGGCCCCCAAGTGATAGTGATACCTTCGATCAGATAGTCAAAGGAGGAGGACTAAGGGTGTGGCTAGGTAGGCTCTTAAGAGTGGGGGAGATGGTGGATATGGAGAGGATGTGGAGGAGGCTCTGGATGGGCCTCTAGATTAGAGTGAGGAGGATTGGGTGAGGTTAGAGCAATAGGTGGTGGAGTAGGATGCGAGGATCACGAGGCTCTAGGTAGAGCTAGTAGAGAGGGAGCATCGATATAATGTTGACATAGCATATCTTCGCTCTCGGCATAGATATATCGAGGCATTGAAGGATAGGTTGATGGAACATCATATTCCACTTTTAGATCCTCCAACCTCATCTGTATCCGAGGGTGCTAGGCATAGCGAGTCTAGGCATAGCTCTAGGTCTAGGGCTCCTACTAGGTCACAAGGGTCCTCTTGGAGGACATAGCTTAGTGCTTAGATGCACTTTTTGTATATGAGCCTTGGTGCTCCATTGTATGTAGCCTTTTGGCACTCATTGTACATGTGATATTTATACATATATATATACATGGATTTTACCTTTTGTGTTATATATGTTTGTGTGAATAATTTTATGGAATGCATGTTTATATGGATGATTAATGCAAGGTGGAATGTAAATGTGCTAATGATCATTTATAGTTTAGATCTTGCTTGGCCATTTTCTAGCATTGTTGTTTAATTAGGGGCACCAAACTTGGTGGGATGTGGGGTGAATGACTCATGAAATGACATGGATGTTGACATGGAAGAAGATATGGATGTTGATATGGAAGAAGATATGGATGTTGATATGGAAAAACTATTATTTTGTAGAGACTCAGACATACTAGTGGTATCAAACAAACTCACTAAAACTGCCTAATCCCTCTAGGACCAAATGTGTGTGTAGTGAATTCATTTACCGAATCAAGAGCATGGTAATGACTCAAGGCAATCAAGAACCAATGTGTGTGCAAGTGAGTTCATTAACTCATCTTGAGTAAATTGGGTAAACCTATTATGGATGAAACCAAGAAGCTAGCTTATCCTTATGTGCGGTCATAGGTCTCTTTGAAAGAGATGTGTCACCATGCATGAGCGTACTCCACTACCATTCAAGCATCTATAGCTCCGGTGGAGGCTAACTCCATAGTCCATGATTTTTTTGTTTTTGATCTCTTAAGTTTTGGGGATGACTACCTAACCGTCTAACTAGAAATGTAGTATGATCCTTACAACCCAATGATCAGTGGTGTGTGATGTAAAATATTTAGAGTTTTTGTTAGGGATTTTTCCCTACTCTTTCTTTTATTTTTGGAATTGTGATAGTGGTGAGAACCACTATTTTTATGGACTATGTTGCATGATGGGACTAGCAAGGATGACCCTTTTCACTTTGAGGTTCATACCAAGTATGGTGTTATCCCTCTTTGACACAAGATGTTTTTAAGATGTGAAATTGTGTTTGGTTCAAGAATGTTTTGGAGTCAATTCCCATAACTCAAGATTTTCTTAGTGTATATGTGTAATGGTCCTAAAAAGAACTCGACATGTATTTTGGAGTTTTCTTAAAACACTAGGAGTGGTTGAGTGACCAAAAACACCTAGGAATTTTATGAAAATGTGGTTTGTGTGAATGGCAATTTGACTTGGTGGAATTGTGTGGATGATATTGTGAAGGTGCCCCTGATTAAGGCAACATGACTTTTGTTGGACCAATTAAGACCTTGAACTTAATAAATGATCCCTAATATGAAATGTGAAAATGTGGATGTAAATGCAATGTATGACATGCAATTTGTAAAATGCAATATGAAATGTGGGTTAATGCATTGTTTTTGGAATGTAGATGCAAGTGAAATGCAATGTTATGAATGAAATGTATGCAAATATTTTTGTGTATTAGCCATGTATATATACATATATAGAAATCAAATCATGCATAGAATGCTCTCAAGTGTATGACATTAAGTGGTTCGGGTTCTTCCTCTCCCTCTAGATTGACAAGCCTATAAGTACCATTACCCACTCTCTGAGTAACAATGTATGGACCTAACCAATTAGCCATGAATTTATCATGAAGATGCGGTAATGCATTGGTGTTTTGTTGGTTCTCTTTAAGGACAAGATCTCCTACTTGGAATTCATGTAGATGAACTTTGGCATTGTAAGCATGCTTTAGGTGGTCTTGATAAACTCGTAAATGCTCTAAAGCATTGACTCACCTCTCATCAAGAAGTGTGAGTTGGTCAAGATGTGCTTGTCTAGCAGTGTCATCATCTATGAATTCTCGCCAAAGAAATTCGCAAGGAGGGGATCTCGAGCTCAAGAGGTATGATTGCTTCGGCTCCATAGACCAATGAAAATGGTGTTGCCCCTGTAGGCATGTGAGATGCTTGTTCGATAAGCCCATAATGCCAAGGGAATTTGTGTATGCCAATATCTATGATTTTCTTTGACAAGTTTCTTGAGAATAGCAATTAAGGTCTTGTTGGAAGCTTCAACTTGTCCATTTGCTTGTGGGTAATAAGGAGTCGAGAAACTATGTTGAATGTTATATTTCTCGCAAAGTGCTCGAACATCCTTGTTCTTGAAAGACTTACCATTGTCGAAGATGATTTTTGAGGGAATACCAAAATGACAAATGATGTGATGAAGTATAAACTCCACAATTCTAGGTCCTATCATACTGGTTAGAGGAATTGCCTCAACCCACTTTGTGAAGTATTCAGTGGTTGTGATGATGAATGTATGTTGTCCCAAGGAAGGAGGTGAAATTTTACCAATTAGATCTAGACCCCATTGTGAAAAGGGCCAAAGGCTTTGAATAGGTTGTAAAGCTTGTGATGGTACATGAGTTAAATTAGCATGTTCTTGACACTTTTTGCAATGTTTAACATATGTGCAACAATCACGTTCCATTGTGGGCCAATAATAACCCATGCATAAAATACACTTTGCAATGGCCATTCCACTAAAATGACCACCACAAGTACCATCATGGGCTTCAGCTATGGCTCTTTGTGCCTCACTAGACTCGAGACAATGAAGGAGGACTCCATCATAACCATGTTTATACAACACATCCCCCAAGAGAATGAAATGAGCTACCTTTTGCTTGAAAGTGTATTTGGCAATTTGAGACATGTCATATGGGAGTGTTCCAAACTTGAGAAAGGCTACTATTTGGCTTGACCAAGGCTCATATGGATCCGACTGGATAAAGCAAACATCCTTTTCATCTTTAGACTCAACATGAATAATTGTAGATTTAGAGACCATTGAAATTATAAGGGGTTGTACCTCTCCAAAGGAATCTTTTGGAATCAATGATCCAAGGGAGGCCATCACATCTACAAATCTATTAGTCGAACATGGCAAACTATTGATTTCATACCAATCAAACTTAGAGAGCAATTTCATTGCTACTTCATGATAAAGCTTAATGGTAGGTTCTTTGCATTGGTATTCTCCATTGATTTGCTTGACGACAAGTTGAGAATCACCAAATATCCTAATACACTTAATGCTCATAGCTATAGCTGATTGAAGACCTAAGATTAAGGCTTCATACTCTGTAGTGTTGTTTGTGCATTGGAAGTCAAGTTTGAATGATAAGGGGATAGGTACCCCTAGGGTGTATGAAACATGACTCCAACACCTTGACCTTTCATGCACTTAGAGCCATCAAAGAATAGTGTGATATCGATGTCTTCCTCCGGAATGACATCTTCTTCTTGTTCAGTGATAACAAATACCGAATCATCTGGGAGCTCAATAATCAAAGGATGATCACTAGGTAGTGGAGCTTCCACAAGTTGATCGACTATTACCTGACCTTTAATGGATTTTTGGCTAATGAATTCCAAGTCAAATTCAGTAAGGAGCATTATCCATTTAGCGATGTGGGTGTTATTGTAAGTGCTGAGATATCATATAACGTAGAGGATTTTCTCTAGCTATGACATAAGTTGTGTGACTAAGCATGTAATGTCAAAGTTTCTTAGTGGTAAAAACCATTGCTAAGCACAATTTTTCTACATAAGCGTATCTAGTTTCATAGCTTACCAATGTTTGACTAATGTAGTAGACAACTTGCTCTCGATTTTCCTCATTCTTTTGTGCAAGCATTGTCCCTAATGCAAAGTCTATTGCTGAGATATAAATATAGAAAGGGACCCCCGAATGAGGAGGAGCTAAGACTGGTGGAGAAGCTAGGTATTGCTTAATGTCATCAAAGGCTTTTTGACATTCATCTATCCAAGAGAATGGCACCCCCTTTTGTAGTAGGTGATTGAATGGCCTACATTTGTCAGAAAGTTGTATAATAAAATGATGGATTGATTGGATATTTCCTTGTAAACTATGTAATTCCTTTAAGTTAGTTGGGGGAGGCATCTCCATGATGGCCTTGACCTTGTTAGGGTCCACCTCAATGCCTCTTTTGGAGATAATGAATCCTAGAAGTTTTCTCGAGGTAACACCAAAGACACATTTCTTGGGGTTCAACCTTACATTATGCTCTAGGAGTCGATCAAAAACTTTCTCCAATACACCAATGTGTTCTTGTCGAGTTTTAGATTTAGCCAAGAGATCATCCACATAATCTTCGATAATATTATGCATGTAATCATGGAAAATATATGTCATGGCACGTTGATAAGTAGCACCTACATTTTTGAGGCCAAAGGGCATCACCTTGTAACAAAAAGTTCCCCAAGGTGTAGTGAATGTTGTTTTGTGTTGGTCATCAGGATTTATTTGAATTTGGTTGTATCCTAAAAAACCATCCATGAGTGAAAGCATTTCATGGCCAATGTAAGTGTCGACAAGAGTATCAATGTTTGGGAGAGGAAAGTCATCCTTAGGACATGCTTTGTTAAGATCTCGAAAGTTAGTGCAAATATGTATCACCCTGTTAGGTTTTTGAATGGGTACCATGTTTGAAAGCCACTCAGGATAGTCGATAGGAACTATGAAGTTCACGTCTAAGAGTTTTTGAAGCTCTATTTTTACCAAGAGGGCCATGGTAGGATGCATTCTCCTAAGTTTTTGTTTGATCGACTTAGCATCAGGATGTAAGGTGAGATTATGGACAACCAAACTAGGGTCAAGACCAGGCATGTCCTTATAGGACCATGCAAATATGCCCTTCTTCCTCTTGAGGAGAGCAATTAATTGCTCTTGTTCTTCGGGTGATAAAATTTTCCAAGCTTGACAATTTGGGGATTGTCTTTGTCTGAACTAAGGTCCACATCGATGGTATCTTCAATGGACATGTGGGAACCTTCCTCAAGTTGATGGGGTATAGGGATCAGATGAATGTCATCTAAGATGTCATCAAACTCTTCTGGCTTATCCTCATCTATTTCTTCCTAGAAAACCTCGGGATTCAAAGGTGAAGGTGAAGGTGAAGGTGGAGGGGATGGAGGAATGTAGTTGGTTGAAGCCCTTAACAATTCCTTAGATAAGACAAATTTGGAAAGGATGGAGGTGAGGAAATCTGGTCCATATCAATAAGGCTTATGTCAATTGGAATTGGTTTAGCTGGATCATATGGATTATGGAGTGGGGTAAATAAATCAATAGGATTCATGTTGACTTATGGGCAAGGTGGATAAGGTTGGATGGAATGGATGGAACCTAAGAACTGGTGCTAGGAGCTTGGTAAACCTGGATAGTAATAAGCAACACAAATAAATGCATTTAACTAGATGATATATACATGCAATGCTGAAAAAAAAATATTTTTGTTGATTTTTGATTTTTATTTTTTTTGGTAGTGGTGAAAACCATTATTTTTGTGTTATGTACATATGTTACAAGTTGGCTTATGAAATGGCTTAATGGAATGGAGGTGGTGGTTCACCGGTAGGGGTAGCTCACTCTTGTGGAAGAAGCAAGTGAAATATGGGCTCATGGATGGGGAACATGTTGAGATAAAACTCATCTTGTTCGGTATGGGGAATAATGGGCTCTGATTCTTCTTCAGATTCATCCAAAATTATCGACATAAGTTTAAATTCTTCATAGATTTCATCATCAGAATTATCGGGATGGAGGGCTTCTTCTCCTAAATTGAGATTAAGCCTTTGGAAGGCTTGTTCAAGAGAAGAGGTGGTGGAAAGTGGGTGGTAACCTAGACCTGAATGGTCATGCACTTCTTGATATGGAACATCAATAGGTTGATGACACTCCTTGTTCATGCAATCCTAGGCCATGACCTTGCCAATTGACTATGTGAAAATAGTGAGATGGAAATCTTGTCATGTTTTGAATGTTGGCAAGTGTTGGTTCTTTGGGTTCCTCTAGGGGTGTTAGAGTTGATGAAGAATCAATCCCCCATATACAAAATTTATGCTATTTGGAGTTGAACCCATGTTATATACTGCTCCTATGGCTAAATGTGGGTCACGTGGGTGACCAAAATCCTTAGCCTTAGGAATGGTGAGGGGCGTGATGGTGATGTCTTGGACCACATATTCACCAATACCAGGATTAGTGAGGTGGACCTCGACTTGGGATGATATGGAAGGACTATGGTTGGATGATGGCTCGAGGAATGGTGAAGATGGAGATGTTTCACAATCTATCAACTCGACTTGTGAAACATTAGGTGATGGTGATGGATTGGCTTGGGAAGGTTGTTGAATGGATGATGATGATGAAGTGGATGGCAATGATGTTGATGATGTGGATTGATTGTGACCACATGTGCATGTAGTCAATGATGAAGATGATGGGGTCGTGGAAGCTTGATGGGGATTGGTGATAGGGAGCTCCTCAGGAATGGGAGCTTTTGATGAGGAAATTGGTGAAGTGGTAGATGGATTGGCTGATGGTGAAAGGAAAAGGTGAGTGGAAGGAAGCATGGACTCATAAGGATTTGAAATGAAATTGCAATACTTAAATGGCTCGACGTCCATCGGTATGCAATGTACTTGTCCCTCATGAACATATTTCAAACATTGATGTAAAATGGAAGGGACACATCTCATTTCCCTCATCCAAGGTCTTCCAAGGAGTACATTGTATGCCATGGATCCTTCCAAGATGTGAAACATGGTGTGCAATATTTTGACCCCTACTTCAATGGGCAAAACAATAGTGCCAACTATGGAACATAAAGCATCATTGAATGCTTTTAAGGTGAATGATGACTTGGTGATATGAGATGGAGGAAGGTTCAAATGATGAAGGGTAGATGTGGTGATGATATTGATAGAGGAACCGGTATCAATTAGGACTCTTTTAAAAGGCTTCTTGTCAATTAGAGCCATGATATGCAATGGAGGGTCTACTGATTCCGATGAGATTGGCTTAATCTCAAAGTCATAGAATGTGATGGAAGGCTCCATGCATGTTTGGATGCTCCCTACAAATTTGTTGAAGGCATTAGAATCTTGAGATTGTAGTTCAATGGATTTGAGAATATCCATTAATGCCTCACGATGTGGGGGAGATTGTTGAATTAACTCATAAATTGACAATTTGGTGGAAGCCATCTTTAGACTTGTGGTTAACCGACTACTCAATGAGATGATTGGTCATGGTGGATGATTGATGGGTGGATTTGGAGGATTTGATTGGCTAGGGATATGGATGGGTGATGAAGGATTAGGGGAAATTTGAATGGGTGGTGATGTAGGAGGTTGTGACACACTTGCTTGAGGTGGTTGCCTTACATTTTGTTGATTATTTCTTTGACCTCTAGTGACCACATGGATGGCCCCTACAAACCCTTGGTATTGTTGGACATGATTGACTTGATTAGGAGGAGTTTTGGTGTTAGCCCCTCCTATATTTGGTTGCACCTCCTCATGATGAGGAAGTGGTGTTTGAAAAATACCAAGGTTTTGATTTTGTTGAGCAAGGGGGTTGTCAAGCTTGATTGCCCCCAAGTCAATAAGGTCTTGCACTATGTCTTTAAATGTATGGCAATTGTTAATGTCATGCCCATTTTACCTATGATAAGGACAAAATAGATGTTCTTGATAGTGTTTACTATGTTTTGTGGGATCATCTGGTCTAATTTTGGGTAAAGCAAGTTTGTTTGTGTCATACAACCTTTGAAAAAGGGAAGCATATGACTCGGCTAAGGGTGTGTATTGGTGATTTTTTTGGATAGACTATCATCGAGGATGGTTTTCTATAGTTGGCACTATGTTTTGCATGGCTTGAGTTGTCGAGGGTACCACATGATAAGCAATTTGTTGTGGTGATTGTTGCATTAATTGTTGTTGAGCCATTATCGGTTGGCTCATGACCACTTGATTAACTTGATTGGGCTGATTGGTTGGGGTAGCTTGTGTTGATTTTGGTTGGCTAGAATAGTTACTTTTATATTGGCCCTTATTTTGCCATTCTTTCTTCTTAGGCTTAAGTATGCCTTCTTGGATTTTGATTTCCTCAATGACACTAGCCTGAGCTAAAGCTTCTTCAAATGAATGATAAGTTTGTAGTTGAAGCATCCAAGAGATAGGTTTTAGATAACTCTTGGTGAATAATTTGATTAGCTCATCCATTGGTAAGGTGAATGGCAACTTAGTGATGACAACCCTCCAACGGTTTCCAAAATCGTAGATAGACTCATCATCATGTTGTCTTAAAGCATAGACATCAGATAATGAGACCTTATTTCTAACATTTAGGATAAAACACTCAAATAATTGGTCAATCAATTGCTCAAAAGTATAAATACTATGACTGGGTAATTGATTATACCACTCTATGGCATCTCCTCCTAATGTTTGAGGAAAATTTTTGAGCATGAGAGCATTGTCATTTTGAATTCTAAAATAGGCATGTACAAATGTGCTCACATGTTCTTTGGGATCCTCAGTTCCCTTGAATTTGTCAAACTTAGGCATCATGAAATCTATCAGATATGGCGGTGATGGTACCAAAGGATGAATGGGTTGATTGATCAATTGGTGTAAGGTTGGTTTCTGGTTTGTCAAACTAGGAGTATATTGTATCAATTGATCTATCTATTTTTGCATGGCCTTAATTCGAGGGTCTTCTTCAGGAATGTGGAAGCCCTGAATTACCTGATGATTTTGAGGTGGGGTGGAAAAATGTTGTGGAGTGACTAAATGATGATGAGATTGGTAATGATGACTAGGTGAATTTGATGGAAATTGATGAATGGGAGATTGATGATGAAAATATGGAGAATTATGGAATGAGGTTGATGTATGAGGGTTATGGCTAGGTTGGCCAATGGGAATAGGATGGGTAGTGGTATGACTTGGTGGGGGAATAGGGATAGAAACCATAGAATATTATGGTGTCCATGATGGACCCTGGTTAATGAGGATAGTCTGAGTAGAGTTTGGTAAAGGCTTAGGGTTCACTTGTACTTGTTGTTGAGCATTTTGATGTTGTCTAAGAAATTTTTTCAAGTGTTCCCATGCTTCATTAATATCTCTATCAAAAGTGGAGGGTATGGAAGTATATGGTATGGAAGATGTGGTTGGGGGACAAGTTACACTAGGTATGGTAACTTGTGAGGCTAAAACTTGTGAAGCAACATTTACATGTGCTTCATATAAGGGGTTGGTGTATGTGGATGTGTATGAAGTGCTAGGAGCACATGAGGGTTGGGGAATGGACATATGGGAGGAAGGTGCAATTGATGCCTCAAAAAGAGGGTTGGTGTACACCTGGGTAAAGTTGGATGGTGGCTGGGAATAAATAGGCTCCTGCTGTAAAGTAGGATCCTGTCTAGGTGAGTTGGGGACTGACTCTAAGATATAGTTAGAAGACTTCATGAGAGCTTCTACTCGTGCCATGTCTATATGGGTAATATGGTGGTCAATGGTTGGTGAGGTTGACTCTTCTTGGGGCATAGCCATATGAAAGGTTGTGGATGGTAAGGAATGTGAGGGACCTATAGATAAATCTTCCTGTGTCACATTCAGGGAATCTACCATAGAAGTGGTGGGGAAGGTGGATGAAGGTTCCATTGGATTATCTTGATTTAATGCTTTCTTTTGTTTTCTTGTTAAGACCATAAAGCAAATAAACCAAAATACAGATTATGTAGTAAAATGAAACACAAAATTTAAATTTCACAAGAAAAATAAACAATCAATGCTAAGTTTGTTTAACACGTGTGTCTTACCTCATTCATTGATTATCTCCTTTTAATGTGAGTTCATTTTCTTAGGTTTCAATCTTGTGTGTTTCAAATGTGCTAATATGAATTAATCCAAAGAAAGGTAAAAAATATGGCTAAGTTGGGGCAATGAGATTCTTGCTGGTGATGAAATCTAACAAGTTTGCTCGGGGGTGACCTAGGGTTTCTAAGGGTAGAGATTGGTGGATGGAGATGAAAGCCACCATCACCAAATCTCAAGCAATGGTTGGTGATGAAATCCAACCACTACTATTAAATGTGAATCGTGCAGTGTGTGGTTCTTTTTAAAATTTTTGATTTGCTATTGTGTTCATACAATGTTAGAAAGATAACCACTTTTGATAGTCTAAATCAGAAGCCACTACTCACAATACCAATTTTTCCAAAGGATGTAGAGTACACCACTTAAGACCCACTCTAGACAGTTGGGGGTTCATCTACTCCTCCATATGGAATCACCCAAGTATGGGGATACTCTTGGTATATGAATAATGTTCCTACTTAGACCTACAAAAATAGGAATCCCTAACCCTATAATGTAAACTAATTATGCAATTTCAATTCACATGAAATCAAAATGCAATATATTTTTAATTTGTGAATACAACAGAAAATTAAAAACTTCAAATAGAAAGTGTGGATGGATGCAAATGATTAATCTGAAACCTAAGATGCAAGCTAATATGAATGTTTTTCCATATTAATTAATGATGTTCTTTTTAGCTTAAAATATAAAAAAATGTAAAATTACCCAAAATACGTAAACAGAAAAGCTAGGGTTTTAGTTGTAGACTTACAAAATAGCCTACGCTTCTACTCCAACTCTCTGTAAAATACCCTTGGGTATTTTTAAAATGCACCTAGGATTTTTGGATAGCCCTCGAGCACCATCGGGTGTTCACACCTTCTACAAATTTCTAGAAACCCTAGATCCAATGAAAACTATGAAATCTATGCTTCTGAAAACCCTGCAAGATGATAGAAAATAACAAATAAATCAGTAAGGCAAATCATAAAAAGAAACCCTTAGTGGGTCCCACCATGATCACCATTTGAAGAGACAAAAATGCAACACCAAATAATATGAAATAAATTGAACTCAAAGAACATATAATTGCACAATGAATGATATTATATTAATGGGGGGAGCCTAAAAACTCCATTGTTACAATGAGGATCTTTGAATCCTTTGATACAGATTTTACAATGGCTAGGGTTCTCTAAAACCCTAGAAAAACAATGTTGGTGGTGTCTTCAAATGCATCCTTGCTCCCAATAGAAGTGAGTGGGCTTTTAGTTATCCGATGCCACTCTAGCTTAAGCAACTATCCAATGTTGATGTCACACTTCTAGATCTACACACACTAAAACAACAAATGAGTTAGTAGCAACTATGAGGGCTCCACAATGTGAGGCCCTCTATAATCAATATAAAACCCTAGCTATGTAATGTAAATAAATGAATAGAACTAAAAATGCATGTAATAAAATAATAAATAATAGATTTACCTTATGTATTTGTTGTCTTCTGATCTGATGAAGTTTGTTGTAGTGAATCGGTGTGATGATGCCCTAGCATCACCGGAGGCTAGGGGGACTTCAGAATCTCTAGTGTAAAATACCCAGGTGCTTGGTAGCTATAGGAAATGCCCGTGGGTGCTTGGTGATGGTGGAAGGCACCCAGAGGTGCTCGGGAGTGATAGGAAGTGCCCGAAGGCATTCGATGGCTGAGGGGGAAGTCTGCAAAAGTAGATCTTGCTAAGCGAAGAAGGCTACAATAGATGTGGGTCTATGGCGAACAAGGATAGAAGGGAGGAGCACTTGGATACTCTAGGGAACTCAAGGACTTATTCAAAAATTCATGGCTTAGGATTCAAGGATTTCTTAGGGGTTGAGCCATCAAAATGGCTCCTATTAATAATCCAACCTAGGGCATACTTAGGGTTTCAATGACACTAATCGTGTGGCTGAGATAAAAGCATATCGGAGGGTGGATATTAAATCTAGGGTGTGGCATGGATTGATGTGGATGGATGGATAGGATTAAGTGAAATCGGATGGCTGGGATTAATTCACTTATATAAATATATATTTATTAAATATATATAAAATATATGTAAATAAATGGTGGAAATGGTGGGAAAGTCAGGATGGACGACAAGTGGCTAGGTTTTGGTGTCTACAATATATATATTATATTATATATATATTATATAATAGATGCCTATGCATCTATTTTGGATAGCCATTTATGATTCTCATGCTTTGACTCATCTATGATATGTATGTGTATTTATATTCTTTACCGTTTTTAGGTTTTACTTACATAAGTGTGGATATGGGAGGTCTATGCATATATTTTGAGTAGCCATTTATGGAGTTCATGCCCTGAACTCTCTTTATGCATGTCCATGCTTGTAACTCTCATATGGGATCATCTATGTTGAGGAGAGGAAGTCTTCACATTGGCACATAGCGTTTAGGCTCATTGTGTAGGAGGATCTTATTTTATCTTTGGCACATCACCGCTTTATTAGCTTAGGATCTTTTTCCTTTATGCTATCTTTACTTTTACCTAATTTTCCTAACCCTTTTCCCTCCAAGTTGTTAGATTATGAAGGTGTGCCTAAAGATCACATCTTAAAAAGGATTCAACCTTGTAAAAACTCTCAAAAGCCCCCAATTGAGACAAATCCCATGCTCTCAAGAGAGGCCGTACTATGTCACTCTATGCAAGGTACAATTATATCATTTCTCTTCCCTAGGAAAATCATAGAGGACAACAATTTAATGGCATGCCCGATGGGCCTCTAGTGACACGTTATTGGTCCCTCAATCATAACAACAAGTTAGGCTCAAAATTTATGAGGGTCTTTGCTTATTTTTGGTTGTTGAAATACCTTTGAATTATCTAATGACTCCACTCCAAAATTGATATTGGAAGTCATTGTTGAAGACATTAGGTTTTAGTGAAGGCCTCAATCTATCTACTTTCTAGAGCATAAACTACATTCACTTGATGAATTTTTTTTAATATAAAGATCTAATTATGACCACTTTATTTCCCATATTGTACCCTATCCAAGATGATAACAACCCTTTGCAATCTCCATAACCACCATCCATTTGGAGAAAGTTTCCAAAGTCATTTTTGGAAATCATATTAAAATATACCAATAAAGGCTCAACAACCCCACTAGATCATCTATGAGAGGGGGTTATTTCTATACCAAACACACAATATCATAAAGCATGATGTATCTCTCAGATTACTAGTGGCTTCACTCCAAGGCAAGGCTCATTGAGGGTATGATTATCTTTCCCTGCACTCAATTGTTAGGAAGGACCAATTGGCCACCCTCCTAATGGAGGGATTTTAAGAAAAGAAAAATTAGATAGAGGTTCAGACCAATAGGGAAGGGGATTAAACCTATGATCAATACTAGTAGAGGATCATGGTACCAACCTATCAATAGCCAAAATATATGAACCCTATTAAGGAGGTTTCTCTCGCTCAGGATGATAGCAACTTGCTTCTTGTTATCACCCATCTCCATATGCACATGTCGCTTTAATTTTTCCTAGAGAAAAGTCTTGACTAACCATACCTGTCTTAAGACTAGACCTCAGCCTCGTCATCTAGGGTAAGGATGAAGCTGGCATGGAATCTGATAAATTGGCAAACTCAGTAATCAGTAGTACAAAAAGCTAGTTAGAAGGCGTGGTAGAGATTGGCAGTGGAAAAATAGAGGAAAAAAATAGATACATGGCTAATTACCCTCTAGGTTTCTAAAAGGAGTCTTGAGATGGCGAGAAAGGGCCAATGAGATTTTCATGTTGAGTCTCAATGTGATGTCTTACATAATATTAGGGATTCATTCCTCACCATGGCCAACCTATCAAAGACCTTAGGAAGTGGTAGAATACATGTTCAAGAAAATGAACATGAGGGAGAAATAAAATTTTGGATCGCTATAGTTGAGATGCTACATATTTTGATGAAGGAATTGCATGTGAGACCCTTGGTGCATAAAAATGTACCAATACTTTGTATTGTAGATAAGCGGTGTTTATGAATAAAGTTGATGAAGCTATGGCAACATTTATAGGAGAAAGATGAATCTAAGTGTTTTATAAAAATGCACTAGATAGTTCAAGAAGGGGCACATAGATAAGAAGGATTGGGAATCAAAAAAATAGTTAGGAGGCAATGAATAATCATGCCATTACAAATTCACTTACAAAAAAATATCATAAGCTTGCCAGGGAGGATGGAATCAAAGAAGAAAAACTAATAATAGCTCTCACAATAGATTCTTACCCTTGAAATTCCATGAGACCAAGATAAGAAAGGTAACCAAAACTCCATTCATTTTCCAAAGCACTCAAGAGCAAGCTTCATCCATCAATCAAGAGCAATACCATTTTTGTAAATTTTGTAGAGATTTGAAGACTACTCCAAGTTTTCCCTACTTCTTCTTGACTTTGTACCCAATGAACAAGGAAAATTTTCTTTTTGGGATCTTTATCTTTATTGAGCTAAATATCCCTTGTGATTTGTTAGAACTATAGTGAATTCTCATTGCACCCAAAAGCATTTTTTTTGGAAAAGATTGAAATATAACCTTAGTAGAGATAAAGCAGTCAGGAAGCAAAATATGAGGTACCAAAAGTCTAGATCAAAAGTTTTGATAGACGCAAAGAAGGTGAAAATTTGAAGATTGAAATTTTTGAAAGGTCCGAGAAAAATGAAAAGATAAGAGTTTTGATGGTTTGCAAATCACATAAGATGCCCAAAGTTTCAACTAACATAAAATATCTAAAATATCCAAGGTCAGATGATAGTCAAAGTTCTAAGGCCAAAAGACAAAGAGCTCCTAAGACAAGATGTGGCCACCCAGAGAAGAAGTTGGTACATTAGAAGTGATGGGATCCATATTGGGAGAAAACCTCAATCTAGCTGATGTTAATTTCACACACTCAAACTTTAAAAATATCCAAAAGAGGTAGATGGAAACAACAAAGGCAATTGAGAATCTAAGGATTCAAAAAACTCAACATTAATGATCTTCAATCTAGAGAACTCAAAAGGATATTGCAACTTCAATAAAGACATGATCCAACATTAGGAACACCAGTCATATTGAAATCTCTGCATAAGTTTTGGAGGGAAATCCTCCTCTTTGTAATCTATAAATAGAAATAGTTTAGGTATTGTAAAGGATTGATAAGTTTGTAAAGCTTTCCTTTCATTTATTTCTATATAATAGTTAGTATAATCTTGAGCGATTTATGGGAAATTGAGTCCTCACTCTAGGCATAATCTTTGTAATATTGCTTGCACATATATATATTCTATAAATAGTAATAGTTTAGGCATTGTAAAGGTTTGACAAGTTTGTAAAGCTTTCCTTTTGATTTATTTCTGTATAGCAGTTAGCATAATCCTGAGTGGCTTATGGGCAATTGAATTCCTGCTCCAGGCATAATATTTGTAATATTGCTTTCATATATATATATAGTGGAGGCCTATGCATCTATTTTGGGTAGCCATATGCGATTCTCATGCTTTGACCCGTATCTAATATGTATGTATGTGTTTATAGTCTTTACTTAGTTTTTGGTTTTACTTGCATGTGTGTATATGGGAGGCCTACACATCTATTTTGAGTAGCCATCTATGGTTCTCATACCCTGACCTATCTCTTTAAGCATGTGTATGCTTGTAACTCTCATATGGGCTCATATATGTCAAGGCCAAGAAGTGTTCACACTAGCACATAACATTCATACCTCTTGTGTAGGATGATATTATTTTATCTTTGGCACATCACCATTTTGTTAGCTTAGGACTATTTTTTCTTTTTTTCTATCTTTTATTTTCCTATTTTTTCCCTAGTCCTTTTTCCTCCAAGTTTGTTATTTTAGTAAGGTGCACCCAAAGATCACATATTAAAAAGGAGTTGACCTAGTAAAAAATCTTGAAGACCCCTGATTGAGATGAAACCCTTGCTCTTAGGAGAGGCCTTGCTGTGTCGCTCCACATGAGGTTTAATTTTCCTGACTCTCTTCCCATGAAAATTGAAGAGGACAACAATAACCCTATTTTGAAAAACTTGTAATACTTGAGAAAAATAATTGTAATCCATCTCAACCAAAAGTTCTAGATCAAAATAAAGAGGGATCTCAAAGTTAGTATTTTTTAGTATGTTTAAATAATGGCACTTCCTTGATAGCTTACAATAGAGGAATCAAAACATTAAGGCATTTTAGTTCCTTTATGAGATCATGTTCTATCGATTCTGGGTATGGTGGTTCAAAAGTATTTTGGAAAGGTTGTTGAGGACTTGTTTCTTCTTGGTGATCCTCTTTTTGTGGTTGTGCCTCTTCATCATCTAGTTCTCTAATGGTTGGTTCTATAGAATTAGGAAGTAACTTTCCTAATAGTAATATTACATTGTCATAATAAATGGTATTAATTGTGGTTGTCTCTATTGTTTTGTTGGATTAGATAGGTGTTGACTGTCTATTTTATTAGGTTCAACTATAGGTTGTGCGGGAATTGGATATTGATTAATATGTTGTGGTTGATTTACTTATAGAGGGTGGGTGGGCCCATGCAACAAATCTTGATGTTGATTCTAAAATCATCTTTGTCCCTGGTATGGTTGGTTTTGTTGAGGATGTGGTATCTATTGTTGTTGTGGTGGTTGAGGTCCCCATGGTGGGTTTGACCATTCTTGTGTTGGAGACTAGGAATATTGGGTCCATGGTGGAGGGGGTGACATTGACCAAGGCATAGTCTAGGGGTTGGTCATCCAATTCATATGAGATCGTGGGGCAAATTGGTAAGGGTTATTAAAATTATTTCTTTGTCCAACAAAGTTGAGTTCTTCAATGGGCTATTGACTCATACTAATAGTGCTCTTAATTTTTGGTAAGAGATGACATTGGTATGTAGAATTTCTCTTCTCACAAATATTGCATATATAATTTTTGTTTAATGAGCATTTGTGGAGAGTATGTTTTCTCCTACATCAAGGACAATAGGTTCACTAGATCTATTCATTGCTTGCATTCTGTCTAACATAGTATTAAGATGCACCAGGATGTCAGTCTTAAGGTTTACCAATTCTTCCATTATCTCTCCTATGTCATTGCCAGTTTTTGACCTCCCTTTGTAAGAACATTCGCATTCCCTAATGCACAAGTAATTCCTATAGATTTTAGTAATTTTTTAAAATTCAATTTTATTTATGTCACCTCTTCCCATAATATTTAGAGCATCACATGATTCATCTTGCAATCCCCTTATAAATATAGTTTTACTTAGCTCTTAGTCAAGTCCATCTCCACATCCTCTTTGGATGAATAAAAACCTATCAATATAGTCTTCTAAATTTACATCATCTTGTTGCTTCATCTGAAAGAGTTATTATTTTTGGTCTTTAACCCTATAGTATTCCTGTTACTTGTCCAAATATACATTTTTCATTTTTGCACAAGTATGTATTGAATTTGGGTTGAACATCATGAACCATGGGTCAAATATTTTAATATGGATAATTTTTTTTTTAGCTTTTTATTGTCTCATCCATAGGTGTATGTTTGGCATAAGACCTTAAATTCTAATAGGAACTAATTAGGGTCTCTAGAAGCAACCCCCTTGAAAATTGGTAATATCGAGGGTGAAATATTTTCATTAGGGCTTCATCAAGATTTGATTAGATTGGAAATGTAAAGGTTTTATTTGCATTTCTCCATTGCCTCCCTATATCAATGTTGTGATTTTCATCCATGTTGGTTTTTATATCTACCATGTCAAGATATCCCCAATAAAAATTATAAATTTCTTTATATTTTTAAGGGATGCAAATCAATTTGGGGTAGGTGGGTGACTACTAGATTTTTCTACAGTCTCTAAAAAATATTAACAATCCTTGAGTTGATTATAGTTTTCCACCAAAACTTCATTCTCCCTCACTTATGTGTAATGAATAATTAGATATAGTTGTTATGGGTATCTCATTGGTTGGTACAAGATCTAGGCATAGTAGCCTATTCCCTATGTCTTGTTTGGGGGTTTAACTAGTGAACCTACCCCTTGAATCTCTAATTTTATTCATGTATTAAAATGAAAATATATTTAACTAAAAATAAAACATAAACTTTTACACTTAGAAATCCTATAGTTTCATTTTGCTTTTGCTTTGTAAACTAGTACCTGTACCTCCCTAGGTTCCTTTAGCAATGTCGTGTTCCCTGATGATAATGCTAAAGATTGATGGGTTTTGTTATTTTATTTCACTTTAGTGTGTCAATTCAAGTAACATCCAATGATAATATACGCTAAAGTCTATAATAGGTATTTTAGTGTGGAATTTATAGGTTCTCGAATTAGAAAGAAACTTGTAAAAAATTTAAACACTACAGGAATAAAATCACATGCATAAGACAAAAATGCTTGTAGGAAAATCAAGAGATAAATTACTAATATGTAGGAAATTAAACAACACTCAATTCATATCAAACATTTTATAGAACTAAGTTTTTCACACTAGTCAATTTCTCTAGAAAAGTGCAAGAAAATACAAAATTAAAACACTGTTGTAATTATGGGTAAAAAGATTAACCCACCTATATATAACATCTCTTAAAGATAAATTTTACTAATTAGATAATAGATATCAAGCTGGAGGGCTAGAAGTAGAGCTAGATACATAATATAGCCATCAGATCTAAGAAATGGCTAAGGTAGAGGAGCTCATTGTTTTGTTGTAGTGCTAGAATAAAAATTTAGCTAAGTATAGAGAAAGCGGTCATTCATTTTTGAAGTTGACATCATCAAAGGGTATTAAAAAAGTTTGGCATTTGACATAGTTAAATCTAAAAATTGACTAAGGCAATAGAGTCTAAAATTTTGTTACAACACTACACTTAAATTTTGGTCACGTCGAAAGAGTAAGCCAAAATTTTTGAGCATTGACATCACCAAGGTAGGCCAAAAACAATAACAAGCTAGGCCAACAATTTTTATAGAGAAGTCTAGCACAATAACAAGCTAGGCCAAAAAATAGGTGAGGTGTCAAAGTAAAGGTTGGACTTTTAACAAGTTGACATCATCACAAGGTCCATAGAAAGTGCAGCACCAAAGGCCTGACACGAGAAAAGGTTGGATTCTAAGAGATTTACCTCCAACACCTATTAGTGCACATTTCAAAAATTAGCTAAGTAATGTTGGTATTTTAAGACTTACTACCACAAAATATCACAAGTTATCTTAACAATATTCCACAAGATCAAATATAAAATAACCACAATAATAAAGATCAAGATAATAATAATATAAGAAAATTAATATGTATATCAAGGCTTATATAATAAAGCAAATAAAATTCATTTATATACTAAAATATGAGTGTAAATAGCCTAAATCATTCATGAATTATGCATGAAAAACAACTTACAATATTATTTCTCAAAATGTATACTGTAGAGGGGGGGGAAACTACCCATCACGTATGATTCTTGATGGATCCACTGGAAGCCAAGGTGATAATGGGGCTATTGTGTTTCCTCTACACTTAAGGACTTGGGGATCAAAGGGTTCACTAGGAATGTTTTAAGGACTCGGTCCACGTCTGGGATGAAATATTTGATGTGTTTCTTTGAACAAGCACCTATGTTTGGTCTTACTAAGATCTAAGCTATGAAAAATTAAAGAACAATGTAGGGCAAGCAATGATGCAAGCAAACAAAGGACTATTCCTAGAATGATTATTTATTTTGATGAAGACTATTCCTAAATTTGCAAGAAAGTAAATATTTTATTTTTAGGTAAGGGTTCAAGAGAATGCACAAACATAATTAACCTAGATGCAAACTATATGCTTTTCTTCTTTGATGCCTAGAAAGGAAACCAAATATGTAATCTTCTAATATATCAAATTTGGGTTATTTATTTCAACTACAAAAAGCACAATGATCATGGACACTCAATAAACAACCTAAAATATCCAACAAATCACTTACTTGACCCGATGATTGATCCTAGCCAAATTTGCACCCTACAAATCCCGACTATGAATTTGGTCAAACCTACAAAACAACTTCCAAACCCTTGGAAAATTGATTAGTGTTTAGGGGATTTCTTAGGCCATTATGTTACTGAGTTTGGAGGCACAACAATCAAGACCCCTTTATCCTTTTAGCTGACCGTTCAAAAATAAAAATGATTGTTGTCCTTTGGGAATAAGAAAAAGAAAATATGATAGCATGAAATAGTGAATCAAAATGAATGTAGTGATAGAACAAATGTGCAAGAAATAACTAGGGTTTTAGGAGTAAGAAAATTGCCCCCAAGATATTTTGATCGAATTCATACCTCATAATTAGCTGGTGCAAATTTGGTAACGAAGAAAAAACAACTAAACCAAAGGTTTTGTTGAATTTGCACCCTATAAGGGTAGGGCATGAATTCATGAAAGAAGACTAAAGAGCTAAGTTACGGATAAAAATTACAATAAACAACTAAGATTTAATGATCTAAGAGCTAATAAAATAGATCAAACCTAACAAGCCTATGAAGGAAGAAGGAATAAAGGAAAAACCAGGGAGGAAGACCTCTCCTCCTTCTCTAGAAGACAAATGGCGTACACAATCTATCATTAGGGATTCTCCACTTGCTTTTCCAAAATAAATAAAACCAAAGCACAAGAGCATTCCAAAAGCATCAAATCACTTACAATCACCACAAAGTCAGATCTTAAAACCTTGTTAGCTAGGTAGAATCTAAACATAACTTGAAATCACTTACAAGTTATGTCATTTCTAATGCAACCTTTGAGGGTTCAATTCTTTGGGCTACTACTTCCAATGACCTCTTCATCGTCAAGTCTACCTACACCCTCACTAAGAATCCTTCACCTCCCTAGTTTGCTTCCAAACTCATTTAGAAAAAACACCTCACCCCCAAAGTAAGTTTCTTCTTCTAACTTGTCGTCTAGGACAAGATCCTTATCATCCCGAACCTCCATCATTGTGGCATCCTTTTACTCAATTTTTGTTACATGTATCTTCAAGATTGTGAGTCTACCCATCATATTTTCTTGTCTTACCCCTTGTCCCATTGGATCATGTCCTCCCCGTTCTCCTCCCTCGACATTACTTGGGTCTTGCCTTCCCTCCTAAGTGATTTGTGTGTTCAATGATCTAATCCTTTCAAAGGTTTCCACATCAAGACCTTTTGGTCCTTCTATCTCCCACACTTCCTCTAGGAGATTTGGTACAAATGTAATTCCTACGCTTTCAATGATTCAAAACATGATGTCTGGTATGTGCTCTCCAGAATCCTTCATGCAACTGCTAAGAATATTTTCGTTACTCATGGAGACGATGATGCTGAACCAAATTCTGAAGCTCTGTTGGCCTCTTCTTTTAATATTCCCAACTGCAACTTCCCTCCTCCTTCTCCAAAGGTTGACCGGTTTTTGGTCAAATGGTCTCCCCCTCCTATAGGTTTCTTCAAACTAAATTTTTATGGAGCAGCTAAAGGGAATCATGGGCCCGTCGATGCTAGAGGAATTGTCAGAGATCACATAGGTAACATTATTTTGACCTTCGCTAATAATTTGGGACACAAATATAGTCATTTTGTGAATCTAGGGTGCTTCACCAAGGTATTGTCCTTCACAACATGTAGTGTTTCAATTTAATTGTTGAAGGGGATTCCAAAAATATCATCTAGTGTTTAATTTCTAAGACTCACTCTATTTTATGGAATATTTCCAACATGATATCTGAAGCTAAATGTCTAATGAATTCCTTCACGAGTGTCACTTTCAATCATGTTTACCATGAAGGAAACTGTGTTGTTGATATCCTTGCAAAAATGGGTATTTTTGAATAGAGTCTCACTATTTGGAGAGACCTTTTCCCTCCATCTCTAATCGATGTCAATGTAGTGGAAATTCTTTGTCAGTAAGACCAAGTGGGATTGGTGGTGGGGTCATCTTTACTCCATGTGGAACTATATTTACATCTCTTATAATCATATGAAAAGTCACACTAGGAGTGGAAAACCAAGCTCAATATGTCCTCATATGGAACACCCTAAAGAATATAATGAGGATGCAACATTACACTTCAATGATGATGTCACTTTTAAAAGGCCAAATTTTCATGCTTTGGAAAAAGATCAATTTTAGGACTGCAAAATGTTTGATATGGATCACATGTTAGGACACATCATCATTAAAAACACCTTTGTTGTAGTTTTATGTGGGAATCCTTTGCATGTTCACATATGGGTAATGACGGGGCAACTTCATCATCCAGACTGGCACTCTGCCAATCCTTGTCAGCACCACAAGGATTTTCTTTTGCCTAGACAATTACAGGTGGCAACCTCAATGAATGTTTGGTCTATGATCACATTCTTCATTGGTGGTGCTCTTCCCAATATTTCCATTTCCATTGATATTCGTGCAAATATTTTTGGAAATCACCAATTTGTTGCCTTGAGATACTGTGTATTGAGTCCTCATGACCCCTAGTGGAGTTCTCTTTCGATGTTGTTGACAACTGTTACCTTTGAATTCGGTGCCACTCCATTGAGAGGAATATTTTCTCTGACTTGTGCTTCTCGATTTTTGGTTAAAATTTCCTATTGGTTTCTCCTTGCTCATATCAACTCGTGCATGCCATATGCTTCCACTCTGAGTGCAATCATGTCCCATATTTTTTTTAGAGTGAAGGTTGCGTGTTCTGTGCCATCGCATTTGGAATTATGTTATGGAAATATTCCTTGATTTCTTAATATATACCTTTTGGCCTCTCATATTGTTATCTTTACTTCATAGCCCACCTGCCTTGGTGCATTTACCCACTCCTCCCCTCTTCTTATCTAGCCGTATTTCGATGGCCAAAGTTGAACCCTCTACCATTCACCTCATTGCTCTCATCGAGGATATCTTCCACGACCATGGCCTGCTTAATTTCCTATAACTTTTTAACGACCATGACCCTAAATTATCCCTATATTTTATGCGTAGGTGGGATGAAGGGTATGTTTCCATCTTTGGATTGAGTTTCACAGTCACTACGGACCTCCTTGCAAAGATTATGGGGATCTTGAATGAAGGGAAAATCATTAACATAGAGAATCACTCACTCCAGGGTGAGCTAGATCTCTTACAGGACTGTGGTGAATCCTTAGGCTGAGACAAAGATGGTGTTCTGTGAGATACTCTCTTGAAGTTGTGAGATATTGTGATGGTGATGGTCCTTCAATAATTCATATGGACAATCTCGAAGTGGTGTTGAGGAGCTTTCACTTGGCTTTCCTCAACAACTTATGGGGGAAAAACAATCAATATACTAGAGTATCTCTTTCATTCTATCGAAATATTGGTCCTCAATGTCAAGAGGGGTGTCTCTTCATTCCCTTGTACCAAGGACTTCATTTATTGATCTACCATTATGTTTTGGAGTGCCAAAATCATAGAGCCATGGGAGCGGTGGTCGCTACCATGGGACCTATAGATGATGTTGGTGGAGCGGGTGGGGATACTTCTATGTCACCAAGAACTAATAAGATTCTTATTTCAATGCAAATATGGAAGGAACATCGAGCACCCGTCGCTCCACCAGGTCCAAATAAAGCAGTATAAAATGTAAGGTTCCAATTATGGTTGATAATGACTACTCTAACGACTCTCTTTCCTTTCTGGTGAAACAAGAGACTTCTCCCAAAAAAATTCACCCTCTTGAGAGTACTTCCACCAAGCCTCCCATCCTGACGGTTTCCAAAGTGTCATGTTGGCCTAATCTCTCAAAAAGAGGCCACCTCCAAGATCCCCACAACATTATGAAGGCCCTGGGAAGAGCGTCCAGGATGACATCCTCTCTGCTATCTCAGGAAGAGACTCTCTTAGAAGAATACAAGGACTAATTCAATATCCTAGAGGAGTTTAAGAGTTTTGTGGGTGCTACCAGGGATGGGCACGAGTCACAACACAACTAGGTAACCCAAATTTAGCTGCTTTTGTATCTCTAATGGGTTTTTGAGGCTGTTGATCTCTATTTTTTGCTTCAGGACTTACCCCTGTGTGGGTCAACTTTTAGGTCTTGGGTTTTTGTTTCTATGCTTCTATTTCTCTGCTTGCCCCTGCGTGGGTTTTTATGGTTTGTTTTAATTTGAATCCTATGAGGGCATTTTGGTTACTCCTCCTTGCCCCTATGAGGGCTTCCTTTTTTTCTGAAGGGCATTTCTATTTTTTCTATTTTAGAATGTTTGTTCTTCATTTCTACTTTGAAGGTTTATTCAAATTGACTCATTTTTTGTAAAATGTTACAGGATCCTTTCAAAAACCCTTTACCAATAAAAAAATGAGAGGTTTGGAGGGGTTAAGGTGGGAAAATTAAAAATAACCTTGGCCAAGAGCCGATGCCATAGAGCTCAACCCAAAATCAAGGGTTTTCAAGAGAAAAACCCTAACTTTGTTGAATTTTTACCCCATCCTAGATGACCATGAATTCAGTAAGGCCAAGGGAAAAAGTAAGCAAAAGAAAGAAAAAGAAGCCCAAACTTGATCTTAGCAAGCTTGAAGGACTTATTAAGGATCTAAGGGAAAAAGTGACTCATTTTTATGGGTCAATTTTCTATGTCTACATTTCCCCCCCACTTTGATGTATTTATGACCTAATAAATGCGTCAAAGAAAGATGTAGACAACTATGGGTGAAAAATGATGAACACAAAAAGGAGTGGTTGGTTTAGAAGGGATGGTGCAAAAGTAGTTTCATTCTAAACAATTTTAAAATTTGCACATAAAACAAGGCATTAATGACATTAATACTCCTAAGGCCAAGGTGCCCCCTCAAGTTTCAAAAGGAATGCAAAAATTCTTGAAGAAACTCAAAATGGTAGGCATAGAAAAAATCATAGCAACAAACATAGAGAAAAATAATAAAAAAAGAGGAGAAATAAAAATAAGGGATAAAATGGGAAAAGGGTTAAACATGGAAATATTTTTCACTATGCGAAGAAGAGAAGAAGAGCTCTATAGAAAATAAGCAAATGATGCTTCCCATACTCCGTGCAACCATTGTGAGGGGTGAGGCTGATGCAACAATAGAGGGAGCATAGGTAAGGACCAAAAACTAACTTCTAGACTAGGCTAGACTAGGATTTAAGTTTTAATTTTAATTTTTGGAAAAAATTACCATGTGAGGCCTAACACGAATTCAAGGTTGGACCGCAATTTCACTAGATCTCAATGGCGATCAAATTCATGCCCCAAAAATATAGGGCAAGAAATTTCTAATTTGTGCCATGAAAGAGGCAGGGTGCAAATTCAAAATAAGAGAGAAATAGAGAAAAGAAGAAAAAGAAAATACGAGAGAGAAGAGAAGAAAAAGGTTAAATATTGTTAATTTTGATTATGATGATTTTGATTTGAGTTTTTTAGTGCTTTTAACTAATTAAAGTTTTATTTAATGTTTTTATTTGCAACATGATGTACTTGAGAGCAGGGAGTGGTGGTCAAGCTCCTTGGAGGAGGCACTTTGATATCTCATAGCAGTGGAGAGGGACACACTATGGTTAGTGGGGCTATTCAACTTGGCAAATATACCTCTAGTGGAGGTAGATAGAGCGCTACTAATGACACTAGGGGAGAGATGGTATTCGATTCATCCACATTTTGACTATCCATAAGGGATATGACCATCACACTAGAGAATGTGTGGTAGATCTTGAGGATCCCCATCAAGAGGATGAAAATTTATATATAATGAGTACTAGAGATAACATTTTTTAGATTGTCAAGTGACCTTACACATGGAATCCAATAGAGTGGCTTTCATGTCGATGAGATGAAAATACAATATGGAGTTGAAGCACTGAAAACTATGCTTTGTGGGACAACAACAAGATTCTTGGTGTGCCATATGAGTAGGCAACACCTACCATGCACATTAGTGGTAGTAGTGGCAAACATGTGAGATCAACATATTAGATTCGCATGGGGACCATATGTGTTGGACTGTTTGTATAGGACATGTATAATACCATGTATAAGCGACATATAGGGCTAGTTTATACAATATTGCTCTAGGTGTGGTGTTGGGACCACATAACTATCTAGAGACCATGTGCATTGCTAGGACCACTACCTGAACCAAAGCTACCAAAAACATATAGGTGGGCGAAAGACCATGAGCAAGTCTAGAGGATGTACATTGATATCATGTCACTAAGGAGGTAGGTGGTATATGAGCTATGAGAGAACCATATTATTTGGTGACCATGGCATCTACACCCTAGATAGGTTGAGTATGGGGAGGAGCTAGTGAGGTTTTGGAGGATTTGGTGGGTCACCTCGAAGAAGGGTGAGAGAGCTATATCATTTTGATCAATTACAATGATAGTTTGATATTATTTAGGAGATTTTGAATCCTAATGACTATTGGTTCAAGTGGGTGCAAAGGGACCCATCAGGAGTCAAAGGGGACCCTGATGTGGGGAGGTTCATAGAGGACTTGGGCAATGCACTCTATGTTGATCCAAGAGTGAACGATGTTATAGTAGCCCTTAGGTACAAGATATGGTATAGGGGTGTTATACCCCCAATATTCTCCCCACCAACACTAGTGCAAAGGTACTAGGTCATGACCTAGAAGGTGTATTTGGTGCTACGAGAGGCCACTCGACGCACTACTAAGCAATAATAAAGGGGTGCAAACCCTTCCAAGCAAACATGGGTACAAGTTAGGATAGAGATGATGACTGACCATGATTATGAAAATCACCTTATTTAGCTCAAGGGAGAGGGGATAACTAGAGGTTCCCCTATAGTGGCTATAGTTAGGTCGAGGAGGATGACAAGAGGTGCTTTTACATTGATGACAATGGGACCTAGTAGGACCACGAGTTAGGATGACACAACAAGAGAGACAAAGACACTACAAGCTAGGATAGTGGCCATATAGAGGGAGATGGACCTGCTTTTAGAGGATAAGTTTAAGACACTAGAGGGGCCATGGAGTGCCCTAAATATGATACTCATAGAGTAGGATGTGGCAAGGGCTAAGGCAGACTACCTTAGGGGATAGATAAACCAACTAGAGTAGGAGTGACAATGGGCTTGGGCTGAAGGGATGATTGTTGTTATGGGAAAATAATAGGGAAAGGGTATCTACCTACTATATGAGGAGTTGCAAAGGGTGAGGGAGAGGCTAGAGGTATTTTTATGGAGGGAAACCTTCTATTATAACCTATATTTTTAAGTGGTGCTAGAAGAGCAGAGGGTGCCTCCATCATCCTCCTTATGAACACATAGTAGATCATGGACTATTTTATGATTTGTGAACATACCCCCACTAGGACCACCTCTAGTGGGTAGAGGAGAGGAGACTATCTCACAGATCTAGGTCTAGGATCAGGATAAAATGCCAATTTTGATTGTGGCATGCATCTCTAGGCTAGGTGATGGTCAACTGTACTAGGCTTAAATTGTGGCACATTGACACATCAACTGGAACATACTTGCTTTTGAGTAATACCATGCTATGATTTATTATGTGCATGTTTTTATTATGTGATGTTAATTGTTGGTTATGCATGATTAGATGAATAAATGCAATGCATGATTAATGAAACTTGATTAATAACTACAAAATGAACTTAACTAATAATGTAAAATGAATGAATTGAACTAAATAAAATGCATAAAAAATGATTAGAGGAGTGAATAAAGATAAGAAAAATGTGATGGAAGAAAGAAAATAATAAGACAAGAGATAAAAAACTCTCTGGCTAAATTCATGTCCCATAAATGGTGAGCACAAATTCAGTGGAGAGTGAATTCTTACCCCATAAGGATGGAGCACAAATTTGCAACAAGAGGAAAAATAAGAAAAGAGGAGAGAAGAAGAAAGAATAATAAGGAGCAAAGTTCCAAAAAGGTAAAAAAAAAAAGTAAAAAAGTGAAAAGGATTAAAACCCTGTAGGGATATATGCTTGTAAATGGCCTAATGTGGAGGCTGGTTCTTGTTGCTGATGATGAACCTATCATGTAAGGGTGTAATGCTCACTAGAAAATAATAAGTGTGGAGCAATATCCATTATGGGTGTAATGCTCACTAATGGCTGTATGTGGAGAGATACTCGTAAGGATGTATGCTCGTAAATAGTCTAATGTGGAGGCTGGTGCTCACTATTGACCATGAAGCTATCATGTATGGGTGTAGTGTTTAATTGGTTTACCAAAAGGAGTTTAACTTGATAGGAGTGTGGTATGTGCAAAAATATGGGTGAGAAAAGTAAATCATGAAAAAAAATGTATGTGTGTGTGTGCATGTGTTAGATAGAAGAAATACAGAAGAATGAGAGAAGAATTATGTAAATAGTATTGTGTGTGTGTGTCCTTTTTGAAATTTAAATAAAGAAAAGATGTGCATAAGAAGTTCAGTGGCTGTATGAAAACCATAAATGATATTCATACAGTATGTATCCTATCCCATGAGGATCCCTTAAAAATTGAAATACCAAGAAGAAAAAGTGTGAGCAAAAATAAGATGTGCAGATAGAAGGAACATATATCCTATCTTGAAGAAAAGAAGAAATGATTAAAAACTTTCAAATGACAAAAGATATACAAGATATGAATAACCATATTACTTGACTTGGAGAATTTTTTTTATGATTACTAAAACTTTCAAGGTCAAGGAATATATAAGAAGAGAAGAAAAGAAAATAATGATTGATGAAAACAAATACAATGAAATGAAAAATGCATGTACATGTGACCTAGGTTGGGGGTTCACTAAGCATCTGTGACTAGTATGAGTGCAATGCATATGAACTAAAACCTAACTAGGTTTCATTACTTTCCTCATTACGAAGTCCCAAAGAATCTATATGCTCAAGTAGTCATATGCAAGTATGATCAAGCAAAAAAATATCTATATGACAAGAAAATATGCAGATGGAATATAATATCAAGCAATTACTGTAAAGTATGATACACAATCATGTAGTATGAGCAAGCAAACCAAATGCAAGATGAAGGAAGATACAAAATCATGCATAATATTGTTTTAGGTGCATCATGTTCATTGTTTATTTAAGTTCTTTACCATCTAACATTGCCAAGTGATAGGCTCCTAAGCCAAACTTAATCATTATGACAAAGGGGCCTAGCCAATTAGGCTAAAAATTATCTTTTAGATCTATGTGAGCATTTGTGTTATTTTGGTTTTACTTGATAACAAGGTCCCAATATCAAAATAACAAGTGAAAAATTTCTTAGAGTAAGATAAATTAAGCCTTTTCTAATAGGCTCAAATATGCTCTAAGTCATGGATGCGCTTTTCATCCAACTCCGATTGGTTTAGACGATCTAAATGATACTAATTTAGGAAGTGGATAATCATTGGATAGATAATAATGGGCAAAGGATTTCTCTATTGGAAAGGGGTTGCAACCATGGATCTTTTCTTTGTGGTACGTACTCGCATAGACAAAGGTACACATACCGATATGTATGACTTCACCCTTTTTATGAGTTAAACTAATAGATTGGGGTGAATGAGGTAGCTTGGCTAGATCTAGAAGAGGACTATCGACTAGATGATTGCCTTGATATTGTGATGAGATTATGATTGGTGGTTCCTCAATTATCTTGAATTTTTCAAACTCCTTGATGATTTTAGATGATGAAGAAGGATGATGAAAAGAAGAAATAGAAGAAGGGAAAGAAGTATAAGAAAGAGAAACATAAGGGAAAAAATTGATGCTAGATTGAGCTTGCTTAACCATTGAATACTATTGGAATGGATGAAGGTTTCACGGAATGGTGATAAGTTAATATTTGAATTCATACTTTAAAAATTGATGAAGAGTAGAAGGGAAAAACCTCATTGCATGAACCCAAGGGTGTCAAAAAAGAAGATTAAAATATATAGAACAAGATACCACATAAAATAATGTGTCTAAAATCTTGGGTCCTACCCTAAGGGGAAGGGATAGAATGTCGTAGGCATCTTGGGATTCATTGTTGAAACCCTTTATGATGACATCATATTTGGTTAAGTCTTCCTCCCTTAATCCAAAATTTTGAAAAAAATTATGTGCATATATTGAGGGAAGAACCATTGTCTACCAAGATTCTCTTGATAAAATTTTCCCCAACATATCCAGTGATATAAAGAGGAGAATCCCCTTGCAAATCGAAGGGAGGAAGCTCATCATCATAAAAATAGATATGATTTATCCTAAGAAAACTTACAAAATTGGCTAGGTTGCTAGGGGGAAGATCTTGTGGGATAGATTGTTGACTTAGAAGCTTCAATAAGGATTCCCTATGAATAAAAGTCTATAAAAGTTCTAAGATGGATATCTTGGTAGGTGTGTTACTTAACTGTTGTTGGAGGTTGAAGGAGAATTTTGGCTGTAGCTTCAACACTAAGGTTAGTTTTTCTACACTTGTACTCCTTTTTTTGGGTACTCTTAAGAACTAGGGGTGGTCTAGAGGGTTGGTTGGATATAGAACTAATCTCCTACTAAGATTTTTGAGTCAGTTAAGCTTGAGCTTGTTGCCTTGTAGTAGATGCTATCATACCAAAAATGTTTTTGTAGAGAGATGGCACATTATGATATGACACTTGATTAGTTGTTTGTTTCCCATGATTAGGTAGGGGATTTAGAAGATCCCCATATCTTGATTAGTTGTAGGTGTTTGTTAAGTAGTAGGTTGATTAGTTGGAGGTTTGTGATTAGAAGTAGGTTGGGAATTATCCATAATAAGATGACCCTCATCTATTAGGTCTTGAACCACATGTTTAAACCTCTTAAATGAATTTGTCATGTGCCCCTCCACTCTATGATACTCACAATGTTGATCAGACTTATACCAAAATATCATTGTATTGGGTTGTATTATGGGATGTAACTCAATCATATTAGATTTCAAGATTTGCTTAAGGAATGACAAAATAGGTTGGTTGATTTTGGTGAAATTAATTTGTGGGGATATTTTAGGTTTGCTAAGTACCAAATTTTGCAAGGTACTACCAAATTTGACATTGTTGGTTTGCTTGCTATCTGTTACCCCATAACAAACTACATGCTTTTTCTTATATTGGGTTTTAGTGGTCCTTTCTTCTTCTTTCCTTAACTTTATTTACCTCTTTGAATGAGAGACTTATCTACTCTTCTTGCTAAATACATTTCTTATTCAAAAGAGGTAACGGTTGTTGTCTCCAACTCATATGAGATATGCTCTTGCAAATTACCAATAAATATCTCTAACATGTCTCAAGGAGGTAGGGTGTACCTTAATAATCCAACTAAACTTATCCATTGAGACAATAATTTTGAGAAACTTACATATTTTCCTTGATTTAGGAGATACAAATATTGGATGGCCACTCCTTTCTCCACATAAGCTCCAAACTGCTAAACAAATAACTTAGTTATTTCTTCAAAGTTTCTCAAAGAATGATGGGGAGTTGATAATAACATTCCAATGCCATACCACCAAGGGTTTTGGGGAATATTTTTAGCAACAACATATCATCATATATAATATCATGGCATGTTGTTCTAAACATCCTTAAATGTTCTACTGAGTATTATATTCCCTTATAAATGGGTAAGATCAATATTAGAAAATGTTTGGGATATGGCCTAGTGGCAACCATAGAATCTAGGGATTGATTTTACATTTACTTATAGTTATAAGTGAAACTTGGAGCTTGAAGTGTTCCATTCTTAATGCCAATTGTTTTACTATACTTTTTAAACATTTCATGTCAGTATTTTTGTTGTGCAATGCCATTATATTCCATAAGGGTAGGTTATATGTGGGTTATTGAAAAGGATCTTGGTTAATGTTGGAGATATTAACACTATTATGGCAAGGTTTATGAAATGGGATATTTTGTGTAGTATCTTTTTGTGGGACATAATTCACATTTGCTGGAACAAAAAAATGAATGTGTAGAGGAGGAATATTATGATATGGAAATTGACCATTATTTTGGGATGCACTACTAATTGGAGGAGGTTGTGAAACTCCCCCAATGTTGGTGGTTGTTGTAGTAGCATATGTAGGTTTATGAAATAGATTAACATTATGAGATGATTCAAACAAAGGATTGATGCAAATATTTTGAGGAGAATTGACTTGAAAATGAGATGTTCTAGCTTATTCAAAGTGGATGTCTCTATCCAAGGCTTCATTCAAGACTTGCTTATTTTACCTAAATAATTTCAAAACATGATTATATTATTTGAAGGTGAATTGGCCATGAGGCCCTTCAATAGGATCAAAGTCATCACTAGTTTCTATATCTTCTTCTTCTTCTAGATTGGGATTCTTCCTATCAACCTAATCATCCTCATGGTATAGATGATTCTCTTCTAGATCTATCATATTTCTCTTATTCCTAAGGTTTGAGGCCATAGGTTTTAAGAGAAAGAGAAAGGAAGAAAAACTAACACAAATCATAAAGGACACAAAAAATTGATTATTATTTTTGTTTTATTTTGCTAATTTACACAAATAGATTTATATGGTCTTACTTAAAGTTTAAAATCAAAACAAAAGGAGACAAAGGGAAGAGACTTCCTAGATAGCCACTGAGGAAGTGTTTCACGTCAGGTTCACCAACATGTAGAGGGAGGAAAAAATTCCCACCATGTACGATTCTTGATAGATCTTCTAGGAGCCAAGGTGATCATTAGGCTGTTGTATTTCCTCTACACTCGAGGGCTTGGGGATCAAAGGATTCACTAGGAACAATTTATGGACCTACTCCAAGTCTAGGATGTAATGTTTGATGTGTTTATTTAAACCAGCACCTATGTTTGGTATTACTAAGATCTAATCTATGAAAAAATAAAGAACAATGTAGGGCAAACAATGATGAGATCAAACAAAGGACTATTCCTAGAATGATTCTCTATTTTGATGAAGATTATTTCTAAATTTGCAAGAAAATAAATATTTTATTTTCAGGAAAGGGTTCAAGAGAATGCACAAATGGAATTAACCTAGATGTAGACTATATGCTTTTCTTCTTTGATGCACCAAATATGTAATCTTCTAGTCCATCAAATTTGGGTTATTTATTTCAACTACAAAAATAACAATGATCATGGATACTTAGTAAATAACCTAAAATATCTAACAAAGTACTTACTTGACTTGATTATTGATCCTAGTTGAATTCATGCCTTGTAAATCTCAACTGTGAATTCAATCAAACCTATAAAACAAATTCAAAACCCTTGGAAAATTGATTAGTGTTTGGGGGTCTGCTTAGGGTGCTATGTGACAGAGCTTGGAGGTGCAACAGTCCTTTGTACTTTTAGCTGACCATTAAAAATAAAAATGATTGTTGACCTTTGGGAGCAAGTAAAATAAAATATAATAGCATGAAATAGTGAAACAAAATGAATGCAGTGATAGAACAAATGTGCAACCAATAACTAGAGTTTTTGGAGCAAGAAAATTGTCCCCAAGCTATTGTGACTGAATTTGTACCTTGTAATTAGTAGGTGTAAATTTGGTAACATAGAATTAATGATGAAACCAAAGGTTTTACCGAATTTACATCCCGTAAGGACAAGGCACGAATTCATGAAAGAAGACTAAAGAGCTAAATTATGGATACAAATTTGTAATAAAAAATGAAGATTTAATGATCTAAGAGCTAATGATACATATAAAACCTGATAAACTTGTGGAGGAAGTAGGAGTAAAGGTAGCATCAAAGGAGGAAGACCTCTCATCCTTCTTTAGAAGATAAATGATGTATACAATCTGTAATCAAAGCTTCTCCACTTTCTTGTCCAAAACAAACAAAAGCAGAGCACTAGAGCATTCCAAAAGCATCAAATCACTCGCAATCACCACTAAGTCAAATATTGAAATCTTGTTAGCTAGGTAGAATTTGAACAAAACCAAGAGAAAGATAGAATTCAATCCTTCTATTTATAAGAGTTTTGGAGGGGTTAATATGGGAAAATAAAAAACAACCTTGGCCAAGAGTCGACGCCATAGAGGTCACTCCAAAATTGGGGGTTTTATCTTGAAAACCCCTAACTTTGTCGAATTCGTACCCCATTCTAGATGACTGTGGATTCAGTAAGGCCAAGGTAAGACCAAGGGAAAATCAAGGGAAAGTTAAAAAAAGAAGCCCAAACTTGCCCTTAGCAAGCTTGAGGGACTTCTTAGGGATCTCAAGGGAAAAGTGACTCTTTTTTATGGGTGAATTGTCCATGTCTACTTTCATTTATATACTAAAATATGAATGTAAATAGCCTGAATCATTCATGAATTATGCATGAAGAACAACTTACAATATTAATTTCTTGAAATGTATACAAGATTTATTACTCCTCTACTTCTTATAATTAGATAATTAGATATAAAAATATGATTCAATATATCTTCTTGTGGAGCATTATCTCCATAATATAGCCATAGTAATGTGAATCTTTAGATACTTGACTATTGCTCTCCATATACCAAGTCTCATGACTATTACCTTATCTACTTGCCACTTGCATACTTGATGGATACTTGAATCTATAACATTTTCACACCTTTACATGACTATTACACTTCTACTTGCACACATAATCTAAGACACTTGTTCACATCTTTACACTACATATTTTTCTCATACATACAAGATACTTGTGCACATTTACTCAACCTACACTTGCACTCTAACTTACTTGACACTTGTGTATTTCCTACACATTCACACTTACATAAAAGGGGAAATATAACTCACACTCTAAACTATAGACTCAACCCTAATATACTATTTACAAATGTACCATGAAGGTACCATGGGGGTACATTAGCATGTACCAAATAATGTAATATACCTCAACACCCCCCGTATTACATTATTTGGTATTGAAGACTTTAGTCTTTAAGTCTTGATATTTATCTTCAACCTTCAATTGACCTTACATTGTTCATGAACCTCTAATTGAGATTCATCTTCAACTTCTTTAGATTCAACTTCATCTTCTTCTTCATCTTCATTGTTTAATTCTTCAAACTTTGTATCCTCATGATCTGGATCAAAAACAACTTGAACTTCTTTGTTATTATGAATAGATAGATTTTTTCTTTTATCTTCGAACTCATATTACATAGCTTGAACTTCTAGATCATGTACTTCATTTGAATTACTTTGTAAGACAAGTTTGGACCATATCTGATCCATTTTTTTCCCCTTGTTTTCTATACATTTTATCATAAAATGTTTTCTCTTCGTGTATATAAAAAATTGAACACTTTGATATATTTTTAGAAGATGCTTCAAAAATAAGTTTTTGATTTTAAATCTTCTGCAATACTTTTATTTGTATCAACAAAATTCTAGAGAATGATATTTTCTTCCACAATATTTACATGGATAAAGATTCTAACAATTAGCTTTTTCATGACCAATTCTATTACAATAGATGCACCTTGAATATATTTTCTTTGTTTTATCCTTCCTTGTTAATGCTTCAAGTTCTTTTTTCTTATTGATAAAGTAATATAACCATTTATGCACAACCAAGGCTACTCTTTCCTAATTTTACTTATAAATAAGTTGTAAATTTTGATAATCTATGATATTTTGAGTAGTTGCAGATTCTATAATAGAATCTATTTTGGATGAACTACTAGAATACGATTTTGTAGTAACAAAATCCAATTTCGAGTTCTCAAGAGTATTTATTATTTTCTTCTTTTTATCAAGATCATCTATCAACTTTTGAAAATAAATCTTTAACTTATTCACTATTTCTTCATTATTTTCATTGAATGCATTTTTAATAATTTCTTCAATGATATAAATCAATTCAATGATTCATTTCCTTTGAAGTAGAAACCTTATAACTCCCAAATTAAGAAATAATAACAATATGAAAGTTAAATTTTTTTATTTATTCTAAACCTTTGATGTTGAAAACCTTATAACTCCTTAATTTGATTTGCAAAATCTTAAACTTCAAAAAACTTAAACTCAAATTAATTTGTTTTTTCAATTTGTCTAAAAAACTTTGAAAAGCTTTTAAATACTTCAAAAAACTTAAAATTTTAAAAATACTTCAATCAAAAAACATTATATCTTTATCTCTCCTAATTATTATTCCACCTTTTTAATGCAGCGCAACTAATTAAATAACCTAAATTAAGTAACCTTATATTTCCCACCTTAGCACTTAAGAATAAATAAATTTTTAAAACCTAAAGTAATGAAGATACCTGCAACAACTATGAAATATCTCCTTAATGTAACACCTCGTAACGTCTCCTTTTGCATGTGCTTTGAATGTTTCGAATATTGAACACTCGCTTCCTTCTTCAAATGATTCCTTCTTTGTTTGCTTACATCCTGATTGCTTCATTGCTTCGTTGATGCTTTAGATTCCTTACATCTCAGTTGGAGATAGCTTTGATTTGATTTCCTTCTAGATAGTTTTATATTAGGCATAATTTTTTCACCTAAATAGTGGAAATAAAACATGGTTGATCACCTTTGGGTTACCTTGCTCCACTGGTTTCAATCCATTAGCTTCACGAATCTATAGTTTGTTGGACTGTGAAACTTTTTGTTATCGACCTGGTAATGTAGCATATTTTATACTTATGCATCATTTCAAATATTTTTCCAATGTTGCTTGCTTATGCTTGCAGTGATTAATGCTTAATGATATCTTCTTTTAATATTAACACTATATTATTTCAATAGATTCCTCTGTTCAAATACACAGATTGTTGTTTAGATTGCTTATCCTATTGTTGTTCATTCATATGCCTTCATATGTAGGTCTGATGGCCTATCATTAATGTATCTTTGTTCTATATGGTCTAAGGGCTAACCTTTAATATATTGGCCTCTATGACTCTTCTATGTTGGTTGAATGACCTTGGATTTCATACATTGCCTTGATAGCTTTCTCTTTGTTGTCTATGCACTAGCAGAATGATTGATGACCTTTGCTTTCTATTGGCCAAAATGATCCTTGCTTTTGATAGATTTTTATTCTATGAGCTGGTCAAAATAGATTATCTTCTCTTTACATTGGCTTGCTCTCTAATGTATCACTTAGAGTTTGCCTTATAGCTTCTTGTTGTTGTTATCTTCTATTATTTATTCTTTATGGGCTTCTAAATTCTTCCTTTCTTCTCTATATAGAACTTCTCAAGTCTCTTTCTTTCTGTATAAACCTCTTAGATCTCTCTTTATCTATATGAGCCTCTTGGCCCTATCTTTCTCCTATATGGGATTCTTGAGCCTCTCTTTCTTCTATATGGGTTTCTTGATCCTTTTAACTTTATCTTAGCCTTTTAAGCTCTTCTCTCCAATATTGGCCTCTTGTGGGCTCTATTCTTCTCTTTTGTAGTATGTGTCTACTTTGAAGAACCTACTTAAAAAATGATCTACAACCAAGACTAAAATGATATGTAGATATATTTAATTAGCCTAGTTCTTCAATGTATCCTAGGAAGAGACTTCTTTTCTACTCTGTTGCTTCCTGATTACTTTTCAACTATGTCAAGATCAATTTCACCTAATTCTTCTTCTCTTTTTTTGCTATTTTTTGCTCTACCACTTTCTACTATTCTTTGATCTTAGGAAGCTTTAAATGCTTCTCAATTCACTGTAACTTTTTTTCCTGCTACTATAATGAAATATTCAATGTCTTAGGTCGCACCTAAGAACTCAATATGATTCTCCTCCTTACTAGAAATTCCAATATCAATGTTAGTATGGACCTTTCTTAAATGATCAACTTATCTTCAAAGTTGATTATACCTTCAATATTCAAATCTGCAAATCCTTAAAATATTTAATGTCAGGGTTGGCTCTATCCTTGAAAGATTAACTATCTTTAGAGTTGTTTTACCTTCAATATTTAATCTGTAAAAACTTCAAAATTTTCAAATTAATTCCAAGGTTGGCTTTATCCTTGAATGACTAACTATTTTTAAGTTGGTTTTCCTATCAATCAATTTAGCTGAGTCCTAGTATTCACTAGTTTTTACTCAACCTAGTGGAAAGACCCTAGCCTTTTCTACTCAATATAACCTTTAAAAATAGAGTCAGAGTCTTATTGTCTTCAAAGTGGACAAATTCATAATCAAATTTATCAAAATAGAAAAATTTAATTAATGGTGGCTAATAAAATGAACTCTATCAAACTAGATAGAGTTTTGCGGTAGCTCTAATACCCATATTAGATTTTTAAGCCTTACTACCACAAAATATCACAGGTTATCTTAACAATATTCCATAGGATCAAATATAAATAGCCACACTAATAAAGGTAAATATAATAATAATATGAGTAGAATAATATGAAAAAATTAATATATATATTAAGGCTTATATAATAAGGCAAATAATATTCATTTATATAATGAAATATGAATGTAAATAGCTTGAATCATTCATGAACTATGCATGAAAAACAACTTATAATATTAATTGCTCAAAATGTATATAAGATTTATTACTCATTTGCTTCTTACAATCATACAATCAGATATACAAATATGATTCAATATATTCTTATGGAGCATTGTCTCCATAATATAGCCATAGTAATATGACTCTTTAGATACTTGACTATTGCTCTCCATATGCCAAGTCTCATGAATCTTGGCTTATCTACTTACCACTTGCATATTTGATGGACACTTGAATCTATAACACTTGCACACCTTTACATGACTCTTACACTTCTAATTTCACATCTAATCTAAGACACCTGTGCATATATTTACATTATATATTTGTTCTCATACATGCAAGACACATGCACATTTACTCAACCTACACTTGCACTCTAACTTACTTGATACTTGTACATTTCCTACACATTCACACTTATATAAAAGAAAAAATATAACTCACACTCTAAACTATAGACTCAACCCTAATATACTATTTATAAATGTACCATGAAGGTACCATGGGGGTACATTAGCATGTACCAAATAATGTAATATATCTCAACAAGTATGAAGCCAAAGGCCAAAATCTCAAGGAAGCTGACATCATTCCAAGGAGCAAAAAAGTTTGGCACTCAAAAAATAAGGACCAGACCTTGATTTTAGCTAAGGGATAATGTTTGGTAAAGAGTTAATGAGCCCAAATCTATCTACATTAGACATAATCAATTGTCAAAAAATCCCAACAACTAGATGCTCCTCCATCAACACCTATCCTTATGGAACTTGACCAGTTATCAAGCGGAGTGGTAAAAAGTAAATCTGTTAGATGACCTTATAAATTAGCTTCAAGCACATGGATACCATGATCTTGAGAGATATCATAATAAACCACATCAACACAACCACATCATGGAGGTTATACCATAATGAACTAGAAAGAGAGGCATACACTTCACACTAGCTTGTCAGACTTGCAATTAGTTTTGGAATAATGATTGTGAGCTAACATAATGCAATGTAAATCTATAAATGCTTAGATGTTTCTCATTTCAAGGGTTGAATATTTAGATTTTACAACTACATAAGTTGTTGATTTAAGGCTATACACCTCTTAATAAATATTGAAGTATTGTTTAGCCCCATTTTGAAGATGTTGCAGATCATGTATATATGTAAATTTTATTGTTAAGCATTTATGTTAAAGTTGAATGAATAGTATATTCTATTAAACTTATTTTTCTATCTAGATAAATCCTTAGATTGCTATTTGTTTAAGCTCTAGAATTATTAGTGGTGTATGTGCTTATTTGATGAATGCTCTATAATATTGAAATATAACTGGTCTATTAGGTAGTTTAATTGAGTTGAGATAACACGACTCTCATTCATTTATATCTCTTGTTGTTGATAAATCCCAACTAGATTTCACTTCTAACTTATCACTCTTTCCCATTTCATTCTTTAGTCTTCAACCCCATTATTATATTAGCTAGTATCACAGGAATCGGTCTACTCTAGAGGCTGATCCAAAAACTATTTTGGGTCTTCCAATCTTGGTCAAGGTCTTGACATCTCATACACTTAGGTGGATTTCAAACCAAGAGTTTTTGTCATGCATAATGAGACACAAATCTCACCTCCTTGATTGAGAAAAATCTTGGTGAAGTTCTTGTTAGAGAATATTACATTATTTGGTACATGCAAATGTGCCCCCATGGTACCTTTATGGTACAAATGTAGATATATAATATACCAGGGTTTGTGTCTATAGTTTAGATGAGTGATATATATTTTATGTAAGTGTCTATGTGTAGGATATGCCCGTGTCATGCAAGAGTTTAATATGAAAGATATGCACAAGAGTCATGTAGAAGTGTGCAAGTGTTGTAGAGTTAAAGTATGCAAGTAAGAAGAAACCCTCCAGAGCGGGAAGGCTCCACGGGAGGAAGGAGCAGTTCAGATGCACAAGAGTCATGTAGAAGTGTGCAATTGTTGTAGAGTTAAAGTATGCAAGTAAGAAGAAAGTGAAGAGTCTAGCATACAAGTGGCAAGATGATAAGACAAAGGTCATGGGAGCTGCAATATGGAGAGAAATAGTCAAGTACATTAAGAGTCATCTTCTATGCCTATATTATGGAGACAAAGCTCCATACAATGTAAGGAAAAATAGTTTGTAGTGATCACCACATAGCAAGCATTGATAATAAAGATTGTATACAGATTTTGAGCAATTTATATTGTAAGTATTCTTCATGCATGCACATGAATGATTTTGGCCATGTACATTCATATTTGATGTTATAAGTGAAAGTTATTTTATTATTATATTGGCCTAGATATACATATTTGATTTTTCCTTGATTATTGATATTTTGACCTATAATATTGTAGCTTATTTATATTGGGACATGTGATATTTTGAGATAGTAAGGCTTAAAAACCAATAGTGGTATCAAAGACACCACTTAACTCTATCCATTTTTGATAGAGTTATATTTTATTAGCCACCATTATATTGGAGTCTGTCCACTTTGAAAGTAGTGAAGACTTGGACTCTATTTTTGAAGGTTTAATTGAGTAGAAATTGAGGGGACAAGGTAAAAGTCACCTGTATTTGGATGCCAAGGTCTTTCCACTTGGTTGAAGAAAAATCAATGAAGACTAGGACTCAGATTGAAGTGATTAAGTGCCAACTCATAAAGAAATTGGATGTGCAAGGACATTCATAGTCACCTTGATATTGATTTCAAATTCTCTAGAAAAGAGGAGAATCATTTTGTTCTTATATGTGACCTAAGATATTGAAGACATATTTTAGAGATTAAGATGCATCATAGCTTCCAAGATATTGAGAAGCATAAAAGCTTCTTGAGATAAAGAAGCATCTAAGCTTCCTAAGTATAGAGAAGAGAAGATATTGAGAAGCATATAAGCTTCTTGAGTACATAGATAGAGAAGCACGTATAAGATTCCTAAGAATAGATAAGAGTTTAGTACGAATAAGTATAGAGAAGAATCCTCCAAAGATAAATAAAATAGAGGTATAGAGAAAAGTTTAAGTTCTAGTTAAACAAATAACCAAAAACATAAGCATGACTAGAAATACTATATTTATTCAATCTTGGCCTTGGTTTACTTCTTTTGAATAGGTATTATTTGAGGATCCATTTCTACATATGAAGGTAGAGAGTCATAAGCGCCTATCAAGAGCACTATCATACAATGACTATTTAAGAGCCATAAGTGCTACTATACAATGACTATCTAAGAGCCATGAGTGCTATCATATAACTAACTAAGAAATATAAGCATGGCTGGAAAAATAATAGAGTAGAGAAGAGCTATAAGTGCCATATTACTTCAACCTTATCAAGAAGCCATAGATGCTAACAAAGCAAGAAACTAAAGGAAATAGAAAATCCAAAAGAACCATTTAGAGTGCCCTTTATAGAGTGCACTAGACAAGGGTCAAAGTGTTATTTAGAGCACCCTTTGCATAATGAACTAGATAGATATAAAAGCACTATTTAGACCACCATTTGTAGTAAGAACTAGATAGAGACCTGAGCACTATTTAGAGTTCCACCTAGAGTGAAATCAAGAGTAAGAACCAGATAGAAGCCTAAGTGCTATTTAGAGTGCCACCTACAATTAAATCATGACATAGATTTGAGCACTATTCGAAGCACCATTTTGAGATATTCATCCAAAACACTTCCATAAGATACAAGCATTATTTATAGGGATATTCAGATGAGAGATGTTCTAAAACTTTCCCCTAAGATGAGATCCATCTAGAGCTTCAAGCATTGCCACCTAAAACAAGCTCCATCTAGAGCTTCAAGCATTACCACCTAAGACAAGCCCCATATAGAGCTTTAAGCATTACACAATTCAAACATGCAAATAGAGAGCATAACGAATGAAGAGCACAACAAAAGGAATTTCAAGAATTATGAGTGTTGGAGGAATGAAATGTTAGCTTGGAACACTGACCTACACCTGACTCATTACAACACAAAATCAACCGACCATCACAGGTAATGTTCTACGCTACATTTTCAAGATTTCTTGCATCATTTATTTTTTGGAGGGGATTTCACAGGTAATGTTCCACTTTAATGTTTATTTATGCACCTTAATTATTTTTTCAAAAGTTATTTTGAAAGTTTGAATTTATTTATAAGTTATGGAGTGATAAGGATTACTACTAGGATTTAATTTTTTATAAAGTTTGAAAAAATACAATAGTTATTTTAAGCTTTGAAGATTTAAATATTTGGTTTTTAAGATTTTAGGAGCTAAAAGGTTTTAATATTTAAGTTTTTTAGTTTTTTTTGAAGATTTTAAAAATTTATAAATTCTGAAAATTTTGAAATTTGAAATTTTGCAAATCTTATTCAATAAGGAGTTTAAAGTATTTCTACTTCAAAAGTTTAGAAAAATTATGATTTGCAAATTTCCTATTTGAGTTATTATTTAAATTTGGATTTATAAGCATTGCAACCTCAAAGGAATTAAATCATCAAGTTGAATCACTGATTATCATTGAAGAAATTATTAGAAATGCATTCAGTGAAGATAGTAAAGAAATGGAGAACAAGTTAAAGTTTGATTCTCAAAACTTGATAGATGGAAAGAAGAAAATACCAAAATGGTTTAAAAATACACTTGAGGACTTAGAGCTAGATCTTATTACTGCAAAATCACAAACTTGTAATTCTATAACAAAATCTACTACACATTTCAAAAACATGTGACTTCTTCATAAATAAAATAAAGGAAGAATGGATTTAATAGTACATCATTGGTTGCATTATTTTCTTAAGAATATGATGATCACAAATTATTAGAATGGAAGCATAGATCAAAGAATGGATATTGCATTGGGGAAGAAAATTTGAAATGAGTAAGACCAGGAATTCAAGGAAGTTGGAATGCAGGTAGAGAGAGGTGGAGGATGGTCGATTTGATGATGGTGATCCTATTATGGCTAAGCGTGATCTTATAGTTAATCATTTTGAGTTTAAGGACCCATTTATCCCAATGGGATGCCAAAATTGGGACCCAAAAAAATCTAATGGTAGGACCCATTCTACCTTGAAATGGGCTAAAGAAGATATCAGGGTCCCGTCTTGGCCCCATGACCAGGCTAGGATTTTTAAGTCATCTATTTCCTTTGCCAAAGTGGTAGCAAACTCGAGTTCTCTCTATGAAAAATAGTATTTTGATCTCACCCTAGTCTCGCATCAATTGCAAATCCTAAGTGACTTCATCAAAGTAGCTCGGGAAGAAGGTTCTTGGAATTTAGTGGGTAAATTTTAGGGTAGCGGGCCTGATATTGATTCTTTACGTAGATGGGCAATGTCTGAGTAGCAACCATTGGGGTCATTGTAAATAACTACCATTTCTAAGTCTTTCCTAATTAAGCTTAACTGTGAAGAAGATTCCAAACGTATCCTAGAAGGAGGATAGTGATTCTTCAGAATATGGGGTTTGTTTCTCTAGAAATAGGGAACTAACTTCAACCCCTACACTCAAAAGGTCAACATGGTCCCTCTTTGGTTTAGGTTACCTAGTTTGCCACTACACTTTTAGTACCAAGACATTCTCAAGGGTATAGCAAAATACATTGGAGAGTTGGTCTCAATAGATGCAGTGACGAGCAAAATCTCGCATGGTTTTTGTGAGGATGTGTGTTATGATGGATATAGATGTGGACCTCCCAAGTTATATTGAGCTTCTCTCAGACTTGAGCATGTGGATTCAACCAATTGAGTATGAGGATATGTCGTTACAATACCAAGGATGTGGCAAGCACCATCATATTAAGGATATTTGTCTATCCCAACTAGCTATAGCTAAAGCAAAATCTATGGAGAGGAAATGGGTTCCCAAACAAGCAAAGTTGGCTATCGAAGCCAAGAAAAATTAAGTGAATCCTAAAAATGGGGGATAATCTCCTTCGCTAGAGTTGAACCCAACTAAATAAGGGTCTGAAAAAGATGCTATAGAGATAGTTCAGGCCCCTCGGGTCAGTGAGACATCAAAACCAGAGTTGATTTTAGTTCCCTTAACTCTGGTTAATGAAGGAGTAGCTATGTTAGTGAGTCAGGAGATAAATCCCTAGAATGTGCTATAGAGGAGCAGTTATGGTCCTTCCTTGGTAGGGGTAAGTAAGAATGACCTTATCCTCCATAATTCATTTGAATGTCTAGAAGTTGGTGAACATGTGATTCAAAAGTTATCTCAATCTGAAGAGGTACCTTTTCCATATCTTAAGGCTATTTCGGATAAAGCATCTATGGGACCTAAAACCAAAATCCACCATAAATGTCATATAGATTTTGGAATAGAGAAAAAAGTGGGTAAACCCACTAATATTTCTTTACAAAAAAAAGTAAAATTTGAGATTTCCAATGGCTCCCAAATTTGCTGAAAATGGAAAGGAGCAAGGATGTGGATGGTAGGAAGCTAAAAATTGAATCCTTTAGAAGATCTCCCCAACTAGGGGTTGTGGATAGGAAATCCTGCTCTAAATATCATCAATGAAATTTCTCTCCTGGAACATTAGAGGATTAAATGGATCTTTGAAATCCTCTATTAGAAAAGAGGTAGCTTTGGCTATTATCTTTATTCAGGAATCTAAAATTGATGTGGATAATTTTGATATTGTCAAAAATTCTATTTGGAAAGAGGTCGAGTTTGCGTCCAACCCAATGAATGGCTCTTCAAGTGGTTTACTCTATTTTTGGGATGTTTCCAAAGTAGATGGTTTTGTTCTATCTTCCTCTGAAAGAGTCATCAATATTTTATTTTATTGTAAATTCTTAGACCGTAGATGGGTCATGTCTAATGTATATACTCTAAATTCAAGTCTCAATAGATAGGTTTTTTTGTCTTTGTTATTGAATATGATGGAGTGCTTTGCTAACAAATCTTGGATGTTAGCTAGTAATTTTAATTCTTCAATTTATCCTTCAAATAAAAAAGGTGGTAATTATTCATGTTCAAAAAGCATGGAGGATTTTGTATATTTTGTCAACCAAGGTGAGCTGATGGATATGGATCTAAAAGGCTCTATATTCACTTGGAGTAATAGAAGTATTGGCAAACATTTAGTCCTAGTTATACTGAAGAGGGTATTCATATCAAGGCAAGGTTTACCCTTCTTTGATGATGCATCTCTAACTTCATTAACCAAAGAAAGGTTTGATCACATTCTCCTTTTGTTTGAATCTTCTCTGCACTCATACTTTTTTCCAAGGCCTTTCCAGTTTGAAGCCATGTGGTGCTCCCATCCTAAACTTGAAGTCAAAATTAAAGAATGGTGGGTTGCTTGAGTTCCAGGTGATGGATTGGCCAGAATAGCTAACAAGCTCAAGATGATCAAATCTAATCTCAAAGTGTGGAACAAAGAGGTTTTTGGTGACATTTTTAAAAATAAAGAATCTCTAAAAATCCATCTCAAAGAGATTGAATCTATTGTGGAGTATTCGAGTCTCTCCATGGAAACTAGATTTAAGGAGAAAGATTTACTAGTTGAGCTCCACAATACTTTGAGTAAGGAGGAAATGCTTTAGAAGTAGAAATTGAGAGAATTATGGTTGAAGAATGGTGACCGTAATACTAAATTCTTCCATTCTACAACTTTGAGGCATAGGAGTGCAAACAGGATCTGTGAGATTCATAAGGAATATGGGTCCAACTCAATGGACATCCAGGTTATCAGAGTAGAGGCAATAGCTTATTTTGGATCATTACTAGGATCAAAGGATGTCAGAGATAGAGAGATAGAATCTAAAATTTTATGTTCCATTCCAAACCTTATATCTGGGGAGATGAATTTTAATCTAGAAGAGCCTTTTTAGGGTGATGAAAAAAATTTGACGGTGTTCAGTATGGATGATTTGAAGGCTCTGGGGCTGAATCGTTTCCCCCCACTTTTCTTTCAGTATTTTTGGTTGATTATTGTCTTGGAGGTGTGTGATGCAGTGAGACTTGCCCAATCCTCTTGCTTGATCTCTTTTGGAGTCAATTCAATTTTTTTGGCTTTGATTCTAAAATCTCCTACAATGATCAAGTTTAGTGACTTTCATCCTATCAGCCTCTAATATAGTCTATAAAATCCTTTCTAAGACAACATCAAATAGATTAAAACATTTGATGCCTCTTCTTATTGATAAAGAGTAGAGTGGCTTCATGGCAAGAAGGCAAATTTTGGATGGAGTTATTTCTATCCATGAGGTTATACATTTAGTAAATATGATCGACTGATCAAGTCTCTTTCTAAAGCTAGACATTAGTAAGGTTTATGATAGGGTATCATGGGACTTCTTGGTAGAGGTGTTGTTGAAATTTGATTTCAATAAAAAGTGGATTAACTTGATGAGAGCTTGTTTCTTTTCTTCCAAATTCTTGATGTTGGTTAATGGTTCACATGTTGGTTACTTCCAGAGCTCTAGGAGCCTTCACCAAGGGGACCCTTTATCTCCTTATATTTTCATCCTTTTGGTTGAAGCTTTGGGTAGGTCTATCTTGATGAATCCTAACATTGTGGGCCTTAACCCAACCCTTACGATGAATCCTATTTCACATCATCAATTTGTCGATGACACCCTTCTATATTTTTGGTTTCGATGGTCCAGGATAGAGATGTAAAGAAAATATTAAAGCTCTTTGAGATAGTGGTAGGTTAGAAAGTCAACCTCTTGAAAAGAAAATTTTACTTCATGAATACTTTGTTGGCTAGGCAAAGGAAAATTGCCAACATTCTTGGGTGTAGCATTGCTAAGTTTTCGATGATGTACCTAGGATTACCTCTATTCAATGGTAGGATGAAAGAGAGTTTATGGGATCCGATGGTGGAGAGACTTCAAAAAAACCTTGCTTGCTAGAAAGGAGCCTTATTGAGCCAAGCTAGAAACTCTCTCCTTCTTGTTAATTTGACTCTTCAAAGTATCACTATATATTTTATGTCTATCTTCAAACTCTTGCTTAAGGTCATTTCTAAGATAGAACATATTCAAAAGGTTTTTCTTTGGGCTGGATCACAGGATAAGAGGAAATTTCACCTTTTCTCTTGGGATCAAGTTTGCAACAACAAAGATAGTGATGGTTTGGTCCTCAAACAAATTCACCAGATGAACGAGGCCCTTGTGTTAAAGCAAGGATGGAGACTATTAAAAAAGGAGAGAGTTGATTGGATCAGTATAGTTTATGCCAAATACTTGAATCTACAATATAATTTTATTTTTCATCCCCTCTCATCTGATAGTTTTATTTTTTGGAAGAATCTGGTGAAATCCAAACCTATGCCTATCAATGGATCGAGATGGGTCCTGGGTAATGGCAATTCCATTAATTTTTAGAAATATGCATGGGTGAGAGACTCTCTTCTTTGTCAAGATCCATCCTTAAGGTCGGTAAAAGTTTTTACTAAGAGGCTAGGGTGGTGTATGGTTTCTAATTTATTTGGGATGGAGGATGGAAAGAAGTTTTGAAAATATCCCCCTATAACTAATTACAATAGAAACAGAGCTTGTATGGTTTGTTGCCTCCCATATGCTCTATTTTCAAGTGATTAAGCAACTGGATTCCAAGTATTATTTGGCCTAGAAATGTGAGAATGATGGATCCTTCTTGGTCAGGTCTTCTTATGTCCTCCTTGACTCAAATTCTCTATTTGGTTGAACCTTATCACCTATGGTTTAAACATTTGACTCCCAAAATTAACATCTTATTTTGGTTGACTATTCAAAACAAACCTCTTACCATTGAGAACTTATGTAAAAGAGGTATGATTTTGCCTAATCACTGCTACCTTTGTGAATCCTATGAAGAAACTTTTGGGCATATTTTCTTTCATTGCTACTTTTCCTTGGATGTCATAAGAAAAAATTTTCTATCCCTCAGAGTCAGTTGGGTCCTTCCCAATACTTTGGTTGATCTTTGTTCTAAATGGGACCCACATTTCAAGTCCCTGAGTCTTATCTACTTATGGAAATTCTTGCTCCCCCATATTTGCTGGGGAATTTGGTGGGAAATAAACCAAAGAGCTTTCAAAGATTAAAAAAAGGATTCAGAGTCTGTTAGCTCGAGGGTGCTTTTAAGCACCATTGAAAATGTAGTCACCTACCTCCTGGACTTGGGCAGAGGTTTCCAGGTGGAAGCTGACTTGGAACTTAGGCTTGGCTTTCCTCCTTTGGTAGTTCAAGCTAACTTTCCTAGCTAGAACTCTCATGGTTTGGTGCTTTGGCTTCCCCCTCTAGCTAGTTGGGTGAAGCTTAATTTTGATGGTGCTTCGAAAGGCAATCCAGGTCCAACTGGTGTGGGTAGGGTAGTAAGAAATAATAAAGGTGAAATTTTACTTGTGTATGTCGAGTCTCTATCCTCTTAAACTTCCCACTTTGATGAGGCTAGGGCTTTGTATAAAGGTCTATTATTGGTAGAATATTTGGAATTTAAGAAGATCTGTGTCAAAGGGGATTCCTTGAACTTGGTTAATATAATCAACCTCTCTAAAATTCCAAGTTGGAACATAGCTAATATGATGGCTGAAGTTTTTAGAATCCTTCATTTGAGAGAGGAGTTTTTGGTTCAACATATTTTTAAGGAAGGGAATAAGTTGGTGGACCTCATGGCTAATATTAGTGTATCTCAACATGGTCTAATAGTTTGGAACTCTAACTACCCTCAAAGCCTATTGAGGCTCTTAGACAAAGTAGTCATTTGACTCCCATTTACTTATGATGATTCCTCTTTATTTTTGGGAGCCTTTGGCTGAGTTTCTTTCTTTGGTGTGGTGGTTGGGCCCCTTTGCTCATTATTTTTTATTTTTGGGCTTCCCACCGATCAGATTCAATTTCTTCTTATTTTTTATTTCAAATCCTCCTAGTAGGGGAGTTGGTGCCATTCCTTGTGGGGCCCCTCTTTGAATGGTTATGGTTTTATTTTGGCATTGGGGGCTTAGTGGGTTGTGGATTTGCTCCATTGGAAGGATTCATTGGTAGGTTTAGTGGTGAGTTTACTCCATGGGTAGGATTCATTGGTAATATTGGAGGTGGGTTCGCTCCATTGGCAAGATTCATTGGCAGGTTTGATGGTGGGTTTTCTCTATTGGCAGGTATCATTGGTAGTTGCGGTGGTGGGTTTACTCTGGTAATAGGTATCGTTGGTAGGTTTTATGGGGGGTTTTCTTTGGTGGTAGGTATCACTGGAAAGTTTGGTGGTGGGTTATCTTCGATGGATGGCTTCATTCAGACCTCATCAATGTCCACTTTGATCCTAGTTGGATTAGTGGTTTGGGACTTGTGGATCATCATGAGGTAGTACACATTTCAAGTATGTCTAGTTATGGGAGTTTTCTCATTTATAGCATCATGTGTGGGATGTTTATATCTACTTGTAGTGAATCCTTTGTCCTTTACCATAGTAGTGGATCCCCACACATTTAAATGTGTGGTTGTTGGTCAATGAGCCATGCCTGTATCTTCTTTCTTTGGGACACTTTATTCATGATGGTTTATCTTGGGTTGCCACACCTCTTAACTATTTCTCAAGGTTTCATTCATCAAGACAACTTGGTGTTAACTCTTCCTGTCTTGATTGGTTTCAAAATTGACACCTCTTTGGCTTTTATAGCACTGGTTTTTTTGAAAAGAGAAGCTTTCTAAGTTCAAAATATTATCCCCATATAGTTGGTGTAGTTGTAAGGATTTTTAGGCCCATGTATGGGAAATTGCTTATGCTAGTCGATTCCATCCTCTATATCTATGGTACCGAGTTTTTGGGTATGTTTTTCAACCTCCCATTGAAAATGCTTGCTTGGGCTCACTTAGAAGTTCTAGTTATTTTTATTTGTGGAGGGTCCTCTTCTTCAGATCACATTATCTTGGGGTGATTTGTAGTTGGTCTGAGTGTTTAAATCTTGTTGGAGGGTGGAAGAAGATGGGCCAGAAAGGTCATATTATTCCCTTGGAACCCAATTCTCTTATAGTGGATGATGATGTTAAGAAAATCCTCCACAAATGTGGTCTTTTGGAGTGCCTTCAGGCTTTCCATGGTCACCATAGGGGCCTTTCAAGGATGATGGTGCTTTCTTGGAGAAAAGGTTGGGTCTAGGTGGGGGGCCTAGATTTTGAAATATTTATGGTATTGATTGGAGATGTAATAGGTCTCCCTGTTGATGGCACTTGTCATAATAGGCCAAAGCACTCTACTTAGGGAGCTAGGTTTCTTCCTAGCTGAGTATGAATACCTACCCAAAATTCAAAATGGTTATGATGCTAAAGAGCTTAAGGACCCTTGGGGTCAGGTTATCAATATTATTATGGATTTTTCACAATATATTTTAATCACGATGTTCTGTGAAGTTTCCATATTATGTTTTGAATCACCTTAGATGGAAGAGGACTATGAACATTCCTTCATTCCTCTTCTACTCTCTAGAAAAGACCTTGATTGATGTTAGAGATGGTAAAGGTTCAGATCCAATTCACCAAGGTTTAATCTTGCTAATTTTTGAGCATGTTGTAGGCAAGAGAGGTGTGAAGGTGGATGAAGTGCTAATTAAAAACAAAAAAATTCCTTCAGCTTTTGGTCCACCTTTGACATCCTCTAACTCCTCCTCTGATGGTTCTTCAGATTCAGAGCCTTTGACCTTCAAAAGCCTGATGTTTTTTGGTTGTGAAAAAGTAAATTTGTCTAGAGGTGTCTATGTTTTTTCTAAAGGTGTTTGGGGTGGCTGAACCAAAATATCTAAGAGACCCTCCTTTGGTTCTTCTTCTAATTCAAAGTTCAAGGATTACAAAATACTAGGGAATTCCACTTATGGTAAGGTTAAAATTTTTAGATATGTTTTTGTTTCTTCCAAAGATGTTCGGGGTGGCCAAACCAGACGTTCCACAAGGCTCTTCTCAAATGTGGCTTGAAACACATCTCCTCCTATAATGTTAGATATGCCTAACGAAGATACCCAGTCCCCAAGTAGGAAGAAAATTTGATCTTCAATTGACATAGCTAAAGGTAAAGACCTAGATATAGAGTTGAATTTTGATGATTCTATTTCATTTCTAAGCTCTTTGGATGATAAGCATTGGGAACTATATGGCTCTCTCAAGGTGGTCATTGCTTATATCAAGGACATCCAAGAGATGACCCAAAATCATAAAGAAAAATTCCCACTCAAGGACTCAGATCTGGTTGGCAATCCATCTTCGTTGGTGTAAGTCTCGAGCTTTCTCCCTATGGTTCTTTTGGTGTTGGTTTCCTTCCCTTCTGGGTGGGTGGACTTGTTTTTTTGGGTGGTTGGCCAATTGGTTTATTTTTATTTCTATCATTTAAGCTGGTTGGTTATCTCATGAGTTTCTTCTAGTTAGTTTGGAATCCACACTACTATTTTTTGATGTATTAAGGTTTGGGGACCCTTTAAAAACCCCTTATTTATCTAATAAAAAAATAAAGGATATTGAATTAAGTTAAAGTATAATTATTGCAATAGAATTGAGCATGAAAAAGCTAATTACTGGAATATTTATCCTTGTAACTTTTATAGAAGAAAAACTCATTTTCGAGAATTTTGTTGGTACAAAAGGAAATATTATGAGAGATTTGAAAGAATTCTATTATTCAGATTAGATAATTTTCTTCAAAAGCTTATTTTTGAAGCAACTCCTAATAATAGAGAAAAATGTTCTATTTTTTAAATTCAAGATAAAATTAAAAAGAATAAATCAAAGGAAAAATATTTGATCTTATTAATGATGAAGTGTTTGATTTAAAAAAAATAAGAAGTAGGAAAATGGATCAAGTATGGTCCAAATTTATCTTGTAGAGTTATCAGGAAAGAAGCACATAAAATAAAGTCCAAAGACAAAGATGAAGCTCAAGTAGTTCATGAAGAAAAAGCAAAGGCTGAAGAACTAAAGAATGAAGATGAAGGAGAACTCAAAGTAGAACTCAAGAATGAAGCTGAAGATGAATCTCAAGCAAAGGTTCATGAACAATGCAAGGTCACATGAATATTGAAGACTAAAGTCTTCAATAACCAAATAATATAATAGAGGGGGTGTTAGAGAATATTACATTATTTGGTACATGCAAATGTACCCCCATGGTACATTTATGGTACAAATGCAAATATGTAATAGATTAGGGTTTGTGTCTATAGTTTAGATGAGTGATGTATATTTTATGTGTGTGTCTATGTGTAAGATACACACAAGTGTCATGTAAGAGTGTAATGTGTAGGATATGCATAAGATTCATGTAGAAGTGTGCAAGTTTCATAGAGTTAAAATATGCATGTAAGAAGAGAGTGAAGAGTCTAGTATACAAGTGGCAAGATGATAAGCCAAAGGTCATGGGAGCTATCATATGGAGAGAAATAGTCAAATACATGAAGAGTCATATTCTATGTCTATATTATGGAGACAAATATCCATACAATATAAGGGAAAATTGTCTGTAGCGATCACCACATAGCAAGTATTGATAATAAAGCTTGTATACAAATTTTGAGCAATTATATTGTAAATATTCTTCATGCATGTACATGAATGATTTTGATCATTTACATTCATATTTGATATTATAAGTGAAAGTAATTTTATAATTATACTGGCCTAGATATATATATTTGATTGCTCATATATATAATTCTACTCTTGATTATTGGTATTTTTACCTATAATATTATGGCTTACTTATATTGGGACCTGTGATATTTTGAGATAGTATGGCTAAAAACCAACAATTCTACTCTAATAAATTAAATTCTCAATCACCTGACAACTTCACTGAGAATGAACTATTCATAAAAAACCCAACCACCACTAAATTTTTAGGCTTATGATCGCAATATTATTAGCTAAGAAACTAGAAGAATCTATGCAATTTTTTGAGCTACCTCCACTTAGATTCAAAAGACATAGATCTCCATCATCTCCTCCATTTGCCTCTATAGAAAGTGTAGGTCCCACATATCATAGTTCTCAAGATTCATCAAATTCTACCAAACCATAACATATGTCTCAATAAACAATTTCCAATTGGAATAATACTAGACCACTTAATATGCTAAACTTGAATCCTATCCCTTAAGCAACTCTAAAGCCTTTACCTACTTATGATGCTACTAGGAAAATAACATATGAGTATTGCCAATATGTAGCTACTTTGAATGCTATCCATAACATCCAAGATGAAGATGTCATGATAAGGCTTTTGATATTATCATTTAGAGGGAAGGTATCACACTGGTACCAAACCCTATGATATGGGAGCATTGCTTCATAGGCTCAACTTGTAGTTAGATTTTTTCAATAATTCAATGAGTTAGTAGATCAATTTTTATTGCTCTCTTAGTTCACCACTATGCAAAGACATCCTCAATAAGAAATCATGGATTTAAATATTATATTTAGTAGGACTTGAAATAGGATTCCATAGGAGATTAGACCAACAGATTCTCAAGCACTTATCTACTATCTTTGTGCTTTCAACCCAGACCTAGGACTACAAATACACCAATCCAATATGGTTAAATTATTGTAGATTTATCAAGCTATTATAACTACATAAATGTTTTAATTGCTATAGACAAGCTTCCTCCTAGATTTGTTATACCATATTTTATATAGATCACTCAATCCATGTAGGATACACAGTCGTTGGTGATAATCACACAATTTTCAACTATAGCTCCAATCCCTATAGCAATAATACAAGCATTGCCACCAATCCCCACAATACCAACATAACCTAAACCATTTTTTGTATCTATATTTCCTACTCTTGAGCCTAAAGAATATCCCTCTATTGAAGATATGCTATTAGCATTAAAGAACGTGAGAAATGGTGTAACCACCATAAAAAGGAAAGATGCTAAAAAATAATTTTAGCCTAGGAGATTTCCTTATATGACAAAAGATCAAGGAGCTTCCACAAGTAATGCTGACAAAAAACCCAACAATGTGTATAGTAACTAGGAGGAAGGGCCTTCTACTTCTTCATTAGAAGCAAATTATTGGTGTTCACCTTGTAATGATCCACATGATGCAAACACCTGTATGATATATCAACACTAAGCACAAATGACAATAACTAAAAATGTAAAGAAAACATAGAAAGGTTAAGTAAATATGCTAGTGGAGCTAGATCAAATTATGTTGATGCAAGATCCTCTCGAGGAGGAGTCTATATTTGTTATAAGAAGATCTCATGAGAAGCCCTTGTAGATAGATCCTAAGAAATTGGATCCATTCAAGGTCCTATAGGTCCAAAAGGCTACATCCTTAGAAATTGTTGTAAAATATCCAAAAATTTCACTAGTATTCAAGGGTGTCTCCAGGCCACGATCATGGCTCAACACCAATAGGCTCTACGTCATGGTCAACATAGTCAAACAAGCTATTTTTTCAAATTTGAATCATGGTCCGAGGCAAGTTCCACGTTGCAATCAAGTTTTAGTTTGAGAAAAATGAAGAAGTAGAATTAATGATTACATGACACTCAAACATGCTCCATTTTATGATCAAACTTGGTCAAAGCATATCGAGAGAAAATCACATCATGGTCCAAAGTAGGCTCTAGGCTATGATCAAAATCTATGATAATCAAGAGAAGCTAACACAAATTATGGCCCAACACCCCTGGATCTAGGCTATGGTCAATACAATCAAATAGACGTATTTTAGAAATCTGATCACGATCGACAGTAAGTTCCACATCACAAATAACCCAACTAGGATAAAAGCCAAAAGAAAAGAAGTCCTGACCTAGAGTAGGCTCCAAGCCATGGTTAGACATGGTCAAAAGACTACTTTTCTAATTTGAATCATGACCTAGAGCATGGTTCTATGCCACGATCAAATGTTGATTCAAAGGAAACAAAGAGTTGGAGGTTGTAGTTGCTTGACACACAAACATGCTTCACACTACAATAAAAATTGGTTAAATGCCTATGGGTGCAAAAAAATCATGATCTAGAGTAGCTATTGAACATTCAGTGATAACATTATATGAAGAAGTCACAGACTGTAATAGGCTCTAGGCCACAATAAAAGGAGTCAAATGAAGAGATTGCCTAAGGTGGATCCTAGCCCAGAGGAGGCTCTATGTCATGGTCAGACTTGGTGGAAAATCATAGTTTGGTGACATCATATCCTAACCCAAGCAGGATCTACATCATGGTCAACCTAGTCAAGATCTTTCTAAAGTAGAGAATAGTCATAACTTTGAGAAAGTACAATAAGTGTCCCTGGGCCATGACCACTAAAAGCATGCCAATATTTCCAATAGATTAAATCCTAAACATTCAATAGTAGATCAACATGTGACATTGAATTTGGCTAAAGGTATCCATAAAACAAAGGAACAGATCATGACATAAGATGAGTTGAAGTGTTTTCTTTTGAGCTGGTTCAAAGAGACAAAATATCCAAGCTAAGAAGATAAAAATTCAAATATTCAAGGACCTTGAGCATATTCAGTTCTATATCTACGATGTTGAGATACTACAAGAACAAGGTATGATTGAGATCCATTCTTTAGCTCCTGAGTTAATTATTTCAAGAAATACAACTAGAAGCCATGAGCAGTGAACAAGTTGTAGAAGATCAATGAGAAAGAGTGCATTTATTTATTTGATCAAAAGAGATACTACCACATTGGTATCTTGCCAACTTGGCACTCCAACTTCCTTGTAACGCTCTAGTTTTCTCAAATTCACTATAAAAAACTATAGATAGAGGTAATGCCCTCATTTTAAGGGTTGCCTCTAATTTTATTACTAGCTTGTTAGCTTGCACTACTAGTGTATACTGTGTACATATTAATGGATGGAGTATTACTTGGGATGTTTTCCTTAGACTTACAGTTTCTTTATCTTCTAATATCAAATATGTGAAATTATTTTTGCTATTGCTGCTATGGTTAGTTTATTCTACTAATTTGGATTGCCAACTTAGAGCAAATTAGAATGATTCATGTTTGAATGTATGCTTGCAAGAAGTTATTTTTATTAGTCAGAGTGTTAATATATTTTTTTAAATTTGGATTATTAATACCCTAGATGTTTGGAATGATTCTAGAAGTATGCAACTGCTCTTAATTGTGAAGATGGTGAAGTTGTGAATGTTTTTAACACAAATATTTTCCTTGAAGTTGATATGTTTGAGGTTCTTTGTAGAAGCCTATACTATTAGCTTTATTCATCCAATTTTGATTCATTTCTTTCTAACCCTCTCATTCTAAACTCTTTCTCATTTCCATCCCTATCCTTTATTCATTTAACTACGCTTAAATGAGTCAAAATCCAGTAAGTTGACAAGGAACCAACCTACTCTAGAGGTTGGGTTACAACATTTTGACCCATCCAATGTATTGCTTGGGATATGATTAGCATGTGCTCACCTTTCAAAATATTATAGATAATAGTCATAATTCAAGTTTATCTTGATGTTAATATAAGCCATAATAGTTTTTGGTATTCCTAGTGGGACTATTAACAAGATATCATTTTTCTACTAAATATTTTCTTTCATTTTTTCTCAAAGGAATCAAGATTTAGTGAATTGTATTGATCTCACAAAGTGATAAAATCAAATTCACTTGGTAAACCAAAAAACCTTTTTAGTAGCTCATATTTCATGTTTATTAGGTCATCTGCTAAGAATAGTCAAGAAATTATATCATTATTTGAGTTACCATTCAAGATATCAAGGCATGCAAGAAATCTATCTCTAGATTCACCTTTTTAAGAGGTCCCATTACCATCATACTGTTGGGTACCCTCAAAACCAATTCTAGTACATACCCTAGTAAACATGGCTCAAAACAAAAATTAAAATCAACCTCCACAAAATTATCCTGATTGGGACACTTTTGGTCCTTTAGGGATTCCTCATATGAATGATATTTCTTAGGCTACATTAAAATCCATATCTACTTATTATGGTTCAGGATATATTGCTTATGAGCACTATCAAGATATATTAAGTTTAGTATCTATTCACAATATTAGAAATGAAGATGTTATTGTTAGGATTCTAGCCCTATACTTTAGAGTAAAATCCTTCATTGGTTTAGAACCCTAGAAAATAATATTTGTTTATGGGTTGAATTAGTTGGTCCTTTTGTGGAAGATTTTAATGAGTCAACTAATCCTTTCTTGCTTTTGAATCAATTCACTGCTATGCAAAGACACCCATAAGAGTTAGTCTCTAACTTTAATTTGAGGTTCATTAGGACATGTAAAAGGATTCCCCCTAAAGCTAGGCCAACTACCCCCCTAGCATAAGAGTTGTTGGTTTAGACCTAGGGTTACAAACTCAATAGTAAAGTATTACAATTGTATATGCAGAGAATATCCCTAGATTGTTATAGGAAGGCTACCACCAAAAGTGGTCATGTATTAATGCTCTGAAATCCATCAATTTACACATCAATCTAGGAAATCAACACCCTCATATATGGATCCCCTATCACTATCATCTCCACTTTCCCAAATGGCTCCAATTTCTCCTCCCAAAACATCATCAAATTGAATCTAAAAATCCCAAGAATCAACTCAGTTGGTTGATATCCAAAATACCTTGAAGACAATCAATAACAAGGAAAATACCATGGAAAAAAGAGAAGTAGAAAGATCTCAACAAAGAATATTCCTGTATATAAATAAATATGAAAGGCCTACTACTACTACTAGTAATACATGGCCTAAGATTAATGCCAATATTGATGAACATGAGTCAGTCCCTAAAACCAATGGATATATCTGGTGTTTAATTTGCAATGATCCCCATAGTCAAGAGACTTGTTTCAAGTATCAACATCATGTGTAACAAGCTATGTAAAAGGTTGAAATATCCCAAAAGAGTACATTCAATATGTTGTGGCAACTTGAATAGGTCATGGTTGACCAATATTCTATGGAGGAAGAAGCTATTTTTATTCTCACAAGATTAGGAAAAAGTCATTGCAAGTGAATCTATAGAAAATAGGACAATTCCAAGTACCTTTTCAATATAAGGGAGATCAACCTTCAACAAGCAATGAGAGACTTATAGTTCCTCAAGTTGGAGAAAAGAGGGATTCAATTCCTAAGGAACAGTAGAATGAGAAATTTATTCTAAATCAAGCTGATAAAGAAAATGGGAAAGAATAAGTTGAATCTAAAGAGGAAGCTAGCGAGAAACTAAGATTTCTTTATATCACCAAGAAACAAAGAATCAAGGCAACTTATCAATTTAAAATAAAATTTAGTGAAGGTGAAAGTAAAACTTTGGGGAAATTTGATTTTAATATTGTGGAAGAATTGAAGAGAACTCTTTATAAAGATATTTTATATGATACTCTCTTCATTCTTGGCCAGATAGATCTACTGAAAGATTCTTTGAAGAGTAAATCTCAATAAAAGGAGAATCCTACTATATACAACTTATCATCTAAATGACAGAAAGTGACTCCACCTATGCTAAAGAATAAACCACCTCCTTTTTGGATTTATTTAAGGAAGGAAGGGTGGGTAATTCATAACTGCATGATATACTTAGGATATTCAACTATAGTTATGCCAAAAGCAGTGTGTGAAGAATTGGGTATGGAGTATACCCATTCTTGTCCAGGAGTATTACAATTGGATGGAACTCTAGTTAAAACTATTGGGGTAGTCAAAGATGTCTTGATGAGATTACATAGAGCCCTAGAGGTTACTGTTGTTTAAGAGATAGTTGTAGTGGATTTAGAACCATATTTTGGCCTATGCCTATCAAGGGAATTTACTGCCAAAATAGGAGGTTACATGTATTTGTACTATTCTCACATGATGATCCCTATAAGGGTAAAATAATAAAAATAGTCCTACAGAAGCCAGTATCTTATCATACTAAGAAAATAGAAGATGATATGTACATTCTATCATGGAGGAACTAGAATTTGTAGAGGTACTAGAATATTTAGAGATTGAGGATGATTTACCATTAGAGGATAGTCAATTTTTTTTTAAATTATACTCAAAACATACAACATCACCTCTAAAGTTCAGAAGGCGACTCTATCATTTCTAATCGATTTTTAAGAGAATCTAAAATTTGGACTATGCATTTTGATGGAGCAAGATGTAAGAATGAATCTAGGGTAGAAGTAGTTTTAAAATCACCTTATTTTCCTATATATTAACTTGGTCTTGCACAAACAATAGTCCTAAATATGAGGCTTTATGTTTTGTTAGCTTTTGATGCTTAATACTTAGAGCAAAATAACCACAAGATCTTAAATAAAGTTACTGTAAGAAATATAAGTTAATGGCAATATTCTAAACATATAAAATTCATAAATAACCAATAGTAGTTTTAAAATCACCTTCTTTTCCTATAGATTAACTTGGTCTTGCACAAAAAATAGTCCTAAATATGAGGCTTTATGTTTTGTTAGCTTTTGATGCTTAATATTTAGAGCAAAATAACCACAAGATCTTAAATAAAGTTATTGTAAGAAATATAAGTTAATGGCAATATTCTAAATATATAAAATTTATAAATAACTTTTGCAACAACTCATAAAAAACCATTAACAAATGCTCACAAAAATAGTATCTTGATATTATAAAGATCTCCAATATACCATACTTCCACACACTCTCACTTTACATTGTGTCTCTCACACTCACACACATAGACACATATATAATGGAATGTGAATCTTCATATGGAGTACTCTTGGCCTTTACTCTTCTTGAGAATCTTCACTTTCCTACTCTAAGGACACATGCGCACTCTTACATAATGGACACTTGTACACATCTACACTCATCATACTTGCACACTTAACTACAAGACACTTGTGCATTTCCTGCACATTATTACATTACATAAATTAAATAATCACACTCTATTATAAGACACTCTCCTAATCTAAATATGTACCCAATGTGGTACATTAGCATGTACAAAATAATAATATATTCCAACACCCCTGTATTACATTATTTGGTTATTAAAGACTTTAGTCTTTAATATAGTCTTCGTCTTGGTTCTGGAACTTGTTCTCTTCTATTTTCTTTCTTCATTTTGGCTCTCTGTTTGTATCATGTTCATGTAAATGATTATTATCTTTATATAATACTATATTTTTTGAAAATGATTTAACTTCATGTTATTTCGCAGGTTATTCCACTACTTGAATTTCCTGAATCTCTTGAGCTAAGTGCACCTTATGATTTCCTTATCTATATTGTAGCTAAGGTTGATTGTACTGATGCTAAATTTTTTGTTGATGTGGTCTATATTGATTTTAATATTGTCTTGGTTGAAATGACCTAATTTATTGGATTCCAAAATCTTTTTGGTTCCCTTGATATTGATTTCTTGGATTAAATCTACAATAATTTGTACTATGTCCTTGTATACACCAAAAATTTGCACATTTATTCTTCTCTATCATAAAGGCCAATCAATTTTTAAATCCTTGAAAATTGCATAAATTAACCTTAAAATATTTTTCATCACTCAATTCTATCACCCATAATTCTAAGCTCCTTGGGCTATCTCAGCCTCTTCCTACGCCTAATCATGGTCTTCATGCAACCATCTTCAAGCATTCAACCTTGGTCAAACTTATCCATGGTTAAAAGGCACATTGTCAATAATAAAGTTTAAAAAGCATGTTTAATTAGAACTAATAATAATTAAATCCTAACATATCACCTCATCCTTTTAACCTAGGGTTAACTTAGATAAGGCTTATTAAGCTAACTAAGGCTCACACATGTATGCACCCTTATCCTAATGGATATTTTTTACTCACACATGTGTTCAAAACTCATTAAAAAGCATATTTTAAATATCGTCCTTCAAGCATGAGGAGAGATGAGTCATCTTCCATCTCATACTCACATATGTGTGAGGGATTCCTTCACACAAGACTCCATCATGAGCCACATGTTCCCTAGGACACCTCACAAGGACACCTCATGAGGAGAAACCTCACATGGGACACCTCACTTCCCCCTAACCTTGGCCAAGCTCCATTTATAGAGGGCCATTTTCTTCATAAAACTCTCTCTCAATTTTACTTACCAAAAATCTATTAAAATTACTCTAGATCACCTACATTGCTCTTGCATCCATAATCCATGAAGTTATTAGATTTTTTTAAGGTTATTCAATAGAGAAATCGATCTTAGAAAGCAACTGCACTAGGAATTGAAGAAATAGCCACTACAAGAGCTCATTCTGACAAAAATTCACAAAAATAGTCAACAACAGTCTGGTTTGCATATTACCGTGTGAACATGAGCCAGAGGTTCATGCATTTCCATGCAAACCTAGTCTAAAACAACTCCAAAGCTACAGATTAGGTAAGTATCCTTTCTTTATAGTTTTTGCAACTCTACTTTTAGTTTTTATCATGTTTTAACTTCATTTTAGCATCATTTTGTCTTCATAAACATAGGAACTGATCAATGACAAGTCTTCACATGTTCTAACACCTTTTTGTAGGATCAAATAGGTACAAAGAACAGATTCAAACATCCAAGCAATGTCTCATGTGCAAGAAGCCCATCTACACTGAAGGACACTGGAAGACATTTGTTGATTGCTTGCATTCATACTAAAGAGAGGGAGTTTTCTTTAAGAGAGACTCGTGATTGTAACCCCTTTTAGAATCAATACAAAATGTTTAGCTACATATTTCATGTTTTAAAATGGTAATTCAAAATTGGATTTGACACACTTTTTCTCACTATTCTTGTGTCCTTTATAACATTAAATTTGTGTACTTTGTGTATTATTCAGATTATGCATATCTTCTAATAAATGGCAACAATTAATGAGGATCTCCCAAGAAGGATAGTGCATTGGTGAAGGTGTTGGTTGCTTTCCAAGAGGTAGTATTACTGAAACTTCTTGTCTCTATTTGACTTTATTTTTTTTAACTTATTTATTTTTCTCCTAACCAGAAGAATCTTTGGTCAATATTCCATCTACACTAGAGAAAATGCCATGATAGCAATTATGGTGGATATAAAAGCATTAATTATTGGTTTGACTTTTGAATTCGGTATTCTTTGTGAGGTTTCTAGTTCTACAAGGGTATTGGCTACAAGAAGAATTGGGGATGGTGTATGCACCCCCTCTTAACCTTCTAGCAAACTAGTATAATACTACAATATCTTTTCAAACTCATGGTTGTAGTGCAATGATTGGATCACTCCTCTGTTCATCAAAGGTCATTAGTTTGAATCCCAAAATATTTTTTTACACATGATGCTTTCTTTCAAAAGGGTATAGAATTCATTTTAAAAATCCTTTCTCGCTCCACCTAGTCACAATGATGCAATATTTGGATAGCTTGATTGTAGCACTTAGGTTGGTAGATTGAATATTGCAAGCACTACCCTTTTTTGAAGAATATCATTACTAAGTGATGGTTGATGTAAATGTAGTCAAATGTATTGTGTCTAATTCCAACTCCAGTAGCAATAATGACATTTTTTTTGGTAATGTTGCTTGTGGTTATTAGATCCCAAGGTCAAACCTTGGTTTTTGTTAGCTTTTGAAGCTAAATACTTAAGATAAAATTCACCAAAATATCAAAAATAAATTTGCAATGCAATATATATGATAATGGTAATATTCTAAAAGTATAAAAATTAAAAGTAACTTAAACTATAACTCATATAATTGCCATTAACAAATACTTATGAAAATACTACAAGTCATGTTATGTTATGTCATGTATTGTCTCTTCATATCTTTGCTCACACATACAAGGATACATATATAATATGATGTGACTCTTCATATGGAGCACTCTTGACCTTCACTCTTCTAGAGACTCTTCATATTCCTATTCTATGGACTCATGTGTACATGGACTATTATGCATATTTACAATACCAAAATACTTTGTACACTTTAATAATACTTGTGCATTTATTATATTGCATAAAATAAATACTCATATTCTAAACTAGGACACTCTTTCCTAATCTAAAGTTGTACCAAATAATGTAATATATTCCAACACCCCTATGTATTAAATTATTTCGTTATTGAAGACTTAAGTCTTTAATATGGTCTTTGTCCATTTGCTAGAACTTGTGCTCTTCTTTTCTGCTTTCTTCATTCTACTCCTTGTTTGTATTCTAATCAAGAAAATGATTAGTATCTTCATAAAATACTACTTTTACTGAAAGTGCTTTAGCTTCATGTTATTTTGTAGTCTCTTCTAATTCTTGCATTTCTTGTATCTCTTGTACTAAATACCTCTTTTGATTTCCTTCCCTATATTGTAGCTAAGGTGGATTGTACTGATGCTGAAATTGTTGTTGATGTGGTCTATACTGATTTTGATATTATCTTGGTTGAAATAACTTATTTGATTGGCTTCCTAAATTTTTTTGATTCCCTTGGTACTAATTCCTTGGATTGAATCTACAGTAATTTGTACTATGACCTCTTTTTCTGTAAACTTGATAATATCTATCATTCCATTTCATTTTATTTCTTGAAAATGAAGCAACATTCCCTTGTGGATTATATTTTGAGACTAAAGCATTGTTAGTCATTTCATATTTTATTGAATTCTCTACTTCATATTCTTGTAGTATATTGACAAACTCATCAAATAATGTATCTTTACTCAAAATTTGTAAAGATGTAACTAGATGCTTGTAACTTTCAGGATGTTCTCTTAGAATCACTTGAACAAGAAACTTATATTCTACCTTCTCTTATAAGGTTAATAATTTTCCTTTTATATCTTCCACTTTTCTTAAAAATAATTATATACTTTCACCATCGTTAACCTTTAGAGAATGCAATTGAGTTTGAAGATTCAAAATGGTGGCTTTATTCTTTCCTTAAAATATTTTGGATAGAGTATTCCAAGCTTCTGTAGAAGTTAATGTTGAACTAATGTATGGTTTTTATCATCTGTAATTTCCAAAGTTATGATCATGAGTGCCTTTGCTTCATCTTCTTCATATTTTTGAATCTCCTTAGCATCTTCAGTAGGTTTAGTTTTTGCTCCTTTAACTATCTTCCAAAGCTTTTCTACTATCAACATCGATCTAACTTTGTTTTTCCATGAGTTGTAATTAGGACCTTTAAGTAGTTCTGAAAGAAATAATTTGTGTCGTCATGATTAACCTTTGTAGACTTCCTTATATCTCCCTAATGCAATTTAAAAAACCCTAAAACTTTTGAGATTGACTCCCTAATCTCAATAATATATTTTTTTTAATTCTAAAATTTGCAATCCTATGTTGGTGTTGAATTCCTTGTAACTCCAAACTTAGAAAATTAAAAATTCCATAAAAAGAAATTTGTAAATTTTATAAATTTAATTTGATGTAGAAAACATTATTACTCCAATCTAATCAAATTGCAAATAATTCAAATTGTTTTGTAAATTCAAATAATTAAATTACAAAACTTTAAAACTTGTTCCTTCAACCCTTCAAACCAAATTTCAAATCTTCATAAAATTCTTTAATAGCAATAATCTGATTTCTAAGTTTTCAAATATTAATCTTATCTCTCCAAAATAAATATTTTCACTTTAACCTTAGAAAATAAAAACTTTATGTAACCTTATATCTCCTATCTTTGAGCATATAAATAAATTTGAATTGAATGAATTACCTTTAACCTTGAATGTGGTAATTATATTGGTCAATAGTATTTTACCAACTTCTACTCGATGCTCCTACTTCTATTCTACATGTAGGTCTGCCTTGGAAAGATTATTATCTCCTCCTTGATTGGTCAAAATGACTTTCAACCTTGTAAAGTGCTTTAATATATTATCCCTGCTGCTATAATGGAAGTAATGCAATCTTATCTTTAGTTTGACTCTTCAACTCCTTGTACGTAGCTTGAATGGTTCACTTGCATGTACCAAATGGAGTATTCTTCCTTACTTGCTCTTACACTTTCTTACACACTCCTATTTTTGGTGTTCTCTAGAATATCTCTTGCACTATGCTATCACCTTGAAATAAGTTCTCTTCCTTGCTGTGAATGTTTGAACTCCTTAAAACCTTTTAATCTTCCACTTCACACGTGCCACATGACACTCTAACTCTTTTAGTGCTCCTAATTCACTCCCTTGTTCTCCTCAAGTGCTTATAACGTAATCCTGCAATGTATGATAAAGTTATGATACTCCTGGGTGTTACTTTATCTCCAACTAATTTTCATACCCAAAATTTTGCAATGTCTTCACCTCCAACTAATAATTTAACATTTCCTTTGGCCTGGGCACAATTTTCATACCCAAAATTATTTTTGACTTGTCTTTTCCAGTGCCTTATCTTGTTCACACTTGTCCCTTTTGCATGTAATATTCCATCCAATTCTTAACACTTGGAGTTTACCCTAATTTTAAACCTTCTATCTTCTCTATGTAGCTCTTTCACTTTATTTTGTAGAAACATATTCTTTTGGGCTCCTTGGATGAAATTATGGCATTGGATATTCACCTTTGATAGCTTTGATCTTCATTTTTTGTGGTGGCTTTTCATTAGACAATGGTGGCTCTCCCTTGAATGATGGCAACTCTTCCTTGATCAAGAGTGGTGCTTCCTTGGACTGTGGTGGCTTTTCCTAGAAGGGTGATGGCTCTTCCTTGAGCTATGGTGACACTTCACTACTATAAACTAGTGCCTTCAATTCTCCTTTGCATGATGGCTTCTTAGTGACTTTAGACACTTAAAAATATACTCTAATTTTGAACCCTTACTTGATCTTCAATTTTCTTAGAAAAATACTCTTGCTCTATTTATTGTACTGTAATAAATCTACACTTTTTATGAGCTAAAAAATAACATTTAATATTAACGTTATTCCCTTCTTATATCTCCTTTTCAAGTAAATCCTTAAATTGGAATTTTGTTGTTCTATTTTGCAAATTTTAGGATGCAACTACTACCAACTCCTTTTGTTTAAATACTCTTTTTTAAATTCTTAAAATTTTAATAAAGCTAATATGGTGCTCTCAAATACTTAATGTAGACTAGTTTTAATACTCCAATAATAAACTTATGTTGCACCAATATCGCATACCTTTTTTATCTCCTTTTGTAGCTGATTTCTTTGGTGATTGATTCATCCTTTGGTCTTTTAATTTTGTATCTTTACTTGCTTTCACTTTTCTACTCTTAAACCTATCAATTTTGCAGCTCTAATTGCTGTTCAAATACCAACTTGCTCACTGCCTAAAAACTTTTCCAATTCTTCCCCGAAATTCTCCAAAATTGTAGCTCTTTCTATACTTCTAATGCTATCCATAAATATAATTTTATGGCTTCAAATATCCTCCAAATATGTTCTCTAAAACTCTAAAACTTATAGCTATTAGTGCTGCCCAAATGTTGTTAAAAGTTTTGCAACTTTACAGTTAATTCCTCCTTTGTTTTGTTGTCCAAAACTACAACATAAATCTCCAAAATACTACCTTCTTTTGCTGTCAAGCCTTTCTTCAATTGGTTGTTCAAGGGCTCTTCAAAATATACCCAAATATTCTTCAAATTGTAGCTATATGTCACCTTCAATTTGTTGGCTTGTGACTCTTCAATTTCTACTACAAAATCAAAAATCTTCTCTTTCGCAAATCAACCTTCAAAATTTTAATGGCAATCTTCAAATTTCTCAAATCTGGTGGCCTCTTCTAGATCCTTTCTCCTCCAATCATCTTGTCGAGTTATGAATTTAAATATGATCTCCTTCACTTTCTTCTTCCTCAAGAATTTGAATGTCTTGAGATCTTCAAACTCCTCCAAAATTTGGCAATCTTCTTGCCAAAAAATTCTCCTTTTTGATCTTGTTGTTGGATGACAACAATTTTCCCAAATCCTTATTATTAAAAACTTCTCCTTGTTTACAATCTCCTTCCTCTATATTTATTCACAACTCCTCAAATGGTCACTCCTTCATTTCTATGATGAGGATTTCTCTAGCCTTCTTCTCCTTCTCCAAAATATCTTGAGACCTCTTCTATTGGATCTTCTAATTCAGTAGCTACTCAACTCCTTTTATCAAAACTTCAATGAGACCTTTTCTTGATCTCTTCAATATTCCAACTATGGAAATTCTACAATGAAATCTCTTTCATGGATCTCCAAAAACTTATTGCTTTTCAATTCTGTAATAGAACCTTTTCTTAGTCCTTATCTATCTTCTATCTCTAATATTCTATCTTCCAAATATGGAATTTCAATCTGATATATTTTAGGTCTCTTTAACTTCTTCAATCTATAGCTTTCAATATCTAGTCTTGAATCTTCAATCTTCTATAACACCTCCTTCTTAGGCCTCCTTAATCTTCAATGTCTACTCTTTTGCTGCAACTCAAAAACTAATCCTTGCATGAGGAAAACACATAGAATTTCAAGCAATCAAAGATGAAATTCTTCTCTATCTATTGTAGGAAGCTTCTCAACTTCTGAGAAATAATTTTTTGCAACAAAATCTTAGACAGTAACAATCAAATGCATTAAAATTTCCAAAATTCTAAAATGAATAAACTTCACTAGTTATTCACAAAACTAGTGGAAAGAAGTCTATGTTGAGTCATAGTCTTCACGAGTTCTCCTTCAACCCTGTGGAAAGACTATAGAAAAATAGCAATCTAAAATATCCTTCAATCTATCAAAATATCCAATAGGACCTCCTTCTTCGGTCTCTCAATATCCTCAATATCAAGGTCTTGTTGAGCGTGCAAATGATACATAGTCAAGGGCATGCCAACATACTTGGAATATGGATATGTTTCCTCTTTAAAGGAAAATTTATTTCCCCCAAGGTTTGGATATGCTAGGTCTTGGAAATTGCGGATAGACTTAGAGGTCGATGATGACTGTTCCTTTTAAGGGGCCTTTGCTAGTTATGCTTAAAAAATATAAATTTCTTGGTACAATGCTTAAAAATGAAATGCTTGACTGAATGAAATTGATTCTACAACATAAATATCTCTACATTCATGAACTAAGTAGAATCAAAATGGACAAAAAAGTTAAATATTAAGCCATGTAAACAACGATTGCCCATATAGTATTGTTCATTGCATTTAAGGATATGTCACACAGATGAAAGCAATGATTACATCGGAGCTATATAAAATCTTATGATATATTGTAGAACATAGTTTTAATGCTTCAAATGAATATTAATCTATTACTAATATAATGAGTTTCAAATAAAAGTCAAAGGTTGAAGGGTGAGAGAAAATAAAAGAAAACAAGTTGATACTACCCTAAACTCCAGCTCAGATCTGGTAAAGCAACAAATCCAAATTTAAACCAATCTTGACCTAACCAGTATTCACACAACCTTAGGTCCAAGATGGTGCAATCTTCTAGAGGAACGACAATGGACTATGAAAAGAATTGAGTGCAACCACCATCAACATGAATAGATGGAACATAGCAAATTTCAAAATCCTTTATATTAAAAGAGAGTCATTAAGTACATATGTTTCAGGTTTATCCACTTTGATGGATTACAAAGAGCAGAGCTCAAAAACAATAGCAACTTGGTTCAGAAAAACCATCCCACTACAAAGAGAAAAAGAAAGAAAACTAAAAGAGGCTAGCTAATAGATGGTTTTCGACCTTTGTAACCGACTAGTGAGCCACTATTTATACAATTTTTGCCCTTCACCTAGCATTACATCTTGCAATTAATTTTCCTCTGATTCTAGGATGGACTTCTTGAAATTAGATCTCATGCCATACTACAACCATGCTTCCATTAAAGGTGCACTACTTCGGCCATGCCTCATAATGTCTTCATCTACAGTGAGCCCTGCACTCCATTAAATTTACAGCTTACACGATGCTCAAGAACTCTGGAATGACCATGCCTCATTAATTCTTCATTATCTCGCAAAATCTAGGTTGATCATCAGTTTTCCCTATCTTCCACCTTGTACGGTTGCACTTGCCAAGCTCACATTGAGTTTTCATGTCCTCCATGATGTCCATCATATTTAATGAGGCCAAAAACAAAATTTTCTACAAAAAAATAAAAAAAACAAAGTTCAAAACTTTAATAATACTATTAATTTTACTTATTTTTAAATTTTCTAAGGTTTAAAAAAATTTAATTTTTTTAAATTTTAATTTTTTTCATTATTTAATTATTATCATTTTTTAATCCCTAAGGTTTGCTCTTTTAATTTTAGGGCAAAAATTATATTTAAAATTCAACTCCAATGCCTTCTTTTTTTAATCGCGGGATAGAATAATGAGCAGATTGGAGTAAGGAGTAGGTGAGCACAAGGTTCCTTCAAGAGTTGGTTCCAAACCGCGATTTATTTTTTGGATTTCCTAATTTTGAATAATTTGACCGTGGGATAGGGAATCGTGACATAGAGCACTAACTTTAAGCCATGGCGGAATTCTAAAAATTATAAAGCAAATTTAATCTTTTCCAAAAATCCACAATCTTGAGCATATATTAAATCTTGGGTTCTATCCTACTAGGGAAAAATTAAATCTTTCAGGAGTTTGCAACTTTAGACTTGAGCAAATAATTAAATCTTTGGTTCTATCCCGCTAGGGAAAAATTAAATATTTCCAAGAGTCCGCAACTTTAGACTTGAGCAAATATTTGGATCTTTGGTTCTATCCCGCTAGGGCAAAATTAAATATTTCCAAGAGTCCACAACTTTAGACTTGAGCAAATATTTGGATCTTTGGTTCTATCCCACTATTCATTTTTACTTTTTACCTTGTTTGACCAACTTTGATGCGGTGTAGAGCACGAAAGGATGGAAATGTGAAAGCGGATCGAAGTTGAGCAAATATTTGGCAGGACTTTTGTTCTATCTCGCTAGGGCAAAATTAAATATTTCCAAGAGTATGTAACTTTAGACTTGAGAAAAGATTTGGATATTTGGTTCTATCCTTCTAGGGTAAAATTAAATCTTTCCAAGATTCAACAACATTGGTTCTATCCCGTGATTTCATTTTTACATTTTGCCTTGTTTGACCAACTTTGACCGTGGCGTAGAGCACGGAAAGATGAAAACCTCGATAGCGGATCGGAGCACACTTTTGCGAGGGAGTTGGTTCTATCCCATGATTTTCCATCCACTTCATCCTATTTGACCAAATTTGACCGCAGCATGGAGCAAGCTTGTTCGAGGCCACAGATTTCTTGCTCCCAAACTCATATAGCTTGAAAAATAGGTAAAAAATCAAAGTGCCTAGAATTTGATAAAATTTTCCATGCTTATAAAATGGCCAAATGGGTATCCAAAAAGTTGAGATAACTTAAAAATTCATCATGGATCGAGAGATACAATCATTTTAAGCTCATGGACTATCACATGAAAATAACACAACTGAAATGATATGTTATCCAAATTTCATGAAATATTAAGCCTTAGCATATGAATTTGGTACCGTTGTAAAGATAATTTCAAGCTCTTTCCACCAAGCTTTAAACCACCACAAATGGATCTTTTTAGAAAAATTTATGTTTGTTTTAGGGTTGTAGTTACCAATAGTGACATTTTTTAGGAAAACCCTAAAAACACTCCGAAAATGAAAAATTTTAGACTTTGAAAGACAATTGAAATTCATTCCATCATAAGATATTCAATGTAAACCATCTTGGAAGGCTCATTCAAGTGTAAGCAAGCTCAAAAACTTATTTAATGCAAGCAAGTGTGAAGCATGAGTGCAAGTAAACTTTAGACTTGGAGCAAGCAAAAGTCAAGCAAAAAATTTTAATGGGTCCCTAGTCCAGACTGGGTGTGTTGTGCAAGCGCAACAACAAATGGTGACTCTACTGGAAAATGCTCCTGAGCATTTTGGGAATAGAAAGAACCCTCTCTAAAAACAATGAAACTTTAAAACTAGCAAAACCAAAAATTTGGCATCCACCCAAGGCTAGGGTTGGGCAATTTTATCTGAAAGCAATACTCCATTTTGTTTTAGCAAAATTGTGTGCATGTGAATTCATTTTGTTCTAAAATCAGTTAAAATTTGCCACCATAGTTTGGAAATTAGTCTAGTTTACCCCTGAGTGAACATTGGTCTACTTATGATGAGTTTTGTCACATAGGTAGACATGTCACCAATTTGCTTGAACATTGCTCCATTGCCATCCGGGCATCTATAGCCCCGATGGAGTTATCTCTGATCCCACTCTAGACCTTGCTCTACTACCAGTCGGGCGTTCATAGCCCCGATAGAGGTTGTCTGAATCACCCAAGCACTTGAACCTTTTCTTTTATTTTTTGTTTGAACATAGATTCTCTTATTTATTTTATACCAAAATTTTTCAATAAGCACTAGGTTCTGCTTTTGGGTTGGGGATCACTATGGTAAATAGGAGGGTAAACACTTGAATAGACTTCATATAAAATACTAAACCATAATGGTTTCATTCCTCCTGACCTGGAACTTCTCTTAAAGTGTGTTTTCAATGTGATGCTGCAACATCATTTTGCAGTACTTTCAGATTCATCTGCTTTATCCCAAATAATGGATAAACATCAAATAGTTGATTAAACTAATTTTAGTTTCATTGAGCTCAGTGTGGGACTCTTCACTCTCAAATTGCATAGAAAACCCTTCCAGCTTAGAGCAACCACAAGTAGGTTGCACTTGGATGATTTAGGCCAAACTAAAGAAAGACACAAAACAAACCAAAATTGAAAACAACAACAAAATGAAACTAGCATAAAATAAAACAATACTAAAAACAAAGTAAAATAAAACTAACACCAAAGAAAACTCAAAGCCACAACTATATACAAAATTATTTACAGAGTAGGACTAAAAACTCTCAGGCACTAAAGTAATGTTTGAGAAATTACCCATTCATTGGTAATGGGACATCTTCTCCAGTTAGGCTTTTTAACCTGAAAGTATTCTCTCCTAGAATCTCAGATATCTGAAAGGGACCTAACCATAGGGTGTCAAATTTTCCATGGTCTCCTTTCTTTTCATGGGCCTTATCCCATAGCAACACTAGATCAACAATTTTGAAGGCCTTTATTTTAGCCCTCTTATCAAACCATCGTTTTACCATTTCTTGATGCTTACTGAAATGTTGTAGTGCTTCTTCCCTTTTTTCATCCAAGCTCATCAAATTCAATAGCCTGGCTTCTACCTTGTCATCTGTTTCTAAGTGGTCTTTCATGAATTGCAAGGTAAGGATCTTGAGGTTGGTGGGAAAGATAGGATCCTGACCATAAACTAGATGATAGGGAGATGTGCCTAATGAAGACTTAATCCTTGTTCTTTCTGACCATAATGCATATTTCAGTTTATTGTGCCAATCTCTAGGATTTTTGTCTAAAATTTTCTTAATTATTTCCAACAAGTTTTTATTAGTTGATTCTGCTAATCCATTTCCTTGAGGATAATAATTAGAAGAAAATTTTAGAGTTACCTTGTTATCGTAGGCCCATTCAACAAATTGTAAAGAAGAGAAAGCAGGGCCATTATCACATACTAGAGCATATGGCATCCCAAACCTGGTCACGATGTTGTCTTCAATGAACTTGATCATGACCTCAGTTGTGCAATTTTTAAATGCTTGAGCCTCTGTCCAACATGTGCAATAATTAGTGGTAGTCAAGATGAACTTATGGTTGGTTGATGAGTTAGGATTAATGACACCAACAAAGTCCAATCCCCATTGTGCAAATGGATGAGCTTCAATCACTAGTTGTAATGGCATGGGAGAATTCCTCTCTCGATGAGTTGCAGTCTGACAAACATGACATGATCGAACATGTGCATGTGCATCTTTAAATATGTGGGGCTAGTAATAACCAGCTCTCAGTATTTGGTGTGCTGTAGCATTTCTAGAGCCATGCCCAGTTCCATACTTGCCATGGAAATATTTGAGAACTTCAATAACTTCTTGCTTGTTTAAACACCTCAAATAGATTTCCTCATGATTTTTTCGATATAAAATGCCTCCTTTAATCATGAAATTTACACTTTTGAGACGTAGTGCTCTCCTTTGGGTGGAATTCAAGTGACTAGGGCACATTCTCCATTCAACAAATAATAAACAATATCTCGATACCACTCATCATTTGTAATTTCCTCCATATAATACTATTGGCATGAAATATGGGGGTCAACTTCTGCTAGTGCTTTGCTCAGTCCTTGTCCTCTAACAATTTTCATAGGTTGAATTTCTAGATCAAACTCTTGCAAGATAGACATCCATTTGCCTCTGCATTCTCCTAACTCATTCTGCATCAATATTACCTTTACTATTGGATTTGGCACTATGGCAAACACTCTGCTGTGTAGGATATAATGTCAAAATTTCTTCACATCATTGATTAAAGCAAAGGCTTGTTTATCAATAGTTGAGTATCTAAGTCGAGCATCTTTCAATGGTGAGCTTACAAAAGCTATTGGTCTCTCATCACCAGCCCCTTTCTTTTGAGTTAAAACACCAGTAGTTGAGTGTTCAGATGCAAATGAATAAATATAAAATGGTTGAGTGTAATCAGGGTTGATTAATACTAGAGCCTCCATGATTACCTTTTTAGTTTCTTGAAAAGCAACTTGTGCTTCTCCAGTCCATACAATATTGGCATCCTTTTTTAACATTGCATTTAGAGGTCGAACTATTTCTACAAAACTAGAAATAAACTTTCTCACAAAATTAATCTTGCCAAAGAAAGACTTCAGCTCCTTCTTACTTCCAGGAAGGGGAATTTTTTGAATTGCTTCAACCCTATCTAGATCAATAGAAATACCAACTTCAGAAATGACATGCCCCAATAGTTTTCCTTCTATAACTCCAAAAATGCACTTTTTTGGATTCAATGAAATTCCATGCTCTCTACACCTTTGTAGCACCTTCCTCAAGTCTTCCACATGGTTTATACACATCTTAGAAAATATAGGAAGATCATCCATATAAATCACAATGCATTTCCCAATGAGATCCAAAAAAATATCCCTCTCCCCCTTGGGATTTTTCCCCCGCTTTTATTAGACCAATGGCATCCTCCTATATGCAAAGGTTCCCCACTTGGTAGTAAATGCAGTTTTAATCCTATCTTGGGGGTCTACCATTACCTGATTATACCCTGAGTAACCATCTAGGAAAGACATCATCTGAGAGCCATTCACCATTTGTAGTATTTCATCTAAGGAAGGGAGTGGATAGTTATCCTTCTCAGATGCCCTGTTAATATTTCTAAAATCCACACACATGCGTATTTCCCCATTCTTCTTATGAATAGGTACCAAATTTGCCACCCAAGTAGAATGTCTTATCGGAAAGATAATGCGGGCTGCCAACAATTTTTGTATTTCTTTGAGAATGAGGGGCTCTAGCAAAGGATTCATTGGTCTTTACTTTTGATGGAAAGGTTTTGTTCCTGGCTTCAAGGGAATGGTATGGGTAATGATGGATGTGTCATATGTCTTCAAATATTCATAGCTCCATGCTATGACATCTCGATAATCCTTTAGTGCTTGGATTATTCCTTCCTTTTCTTCCTTAGTGCAAGCTTTCCCCAAGAAAATATTTTGGGGGTTCTCAACATTCCCTAAATTATAAGCTTCATATGATCCCTTCCCTGATGGAGTGGTTTGCTATTTTTGAGTATGATGATCCATATCAAATAGTTTTTCCAAAGAGACCATACCTTTAGGAATGGTATTTATTTTTAAATTCAATTCACCCTCTTCCTCTAGCTCTACATAATTTCTATCTTCCTCATCTATGATCTGAGCTTCAAATATGCTAGAGTTAGTGATAAAATCAATTATATGCTTGTCATCCTCAAATACCTAGAAATTTTAGATGTTGTCTGGTATGGAGGGAGTGACAACCAGCTCTACTAAGAACCACTTTATCTTGGAATGGGAAATTGGTTCTAGGGTACTTGTTGCTATGGCCAAGGAATCTATAGTGTGATTCTTTTTTCATGGAATGGCTTAGATATTGAAGGCATCAAATTCCTTGATTAAATCCCAAACATGACTATGGTAATTTGAGAGACATTTATCATGGTAGGCATACTGATTTTGCACTTGCTTGATCACCAATTCAGAATCTCCTAGGACTTGTATGCATTTAACTCCCTTCTTGATGGTAAATTGTAGTCCATGAATCAATGCCTCATATTCTACAGCATTACAGGTGCAAGGGAATTGAAGTCGATAAGCTACAAGATGTGATTTGCCTTTGGGATTGACCAATTCAATTCTAGCACCATTGCCATGTTTGCATTTTGACCCATCAAACTTGAGAGTCCATAATTGATCTTCAATTATTATATTTTTCTTGCTTGGTGGGGTCTCTACTACTAGATTATCTTCTTTGGGCTTGGTTTCCACTACTATAGTGTAGACTCCCAATTCTGGCTCAATGTACAAAATTTCATTAACATTGTTGTACTCTGTAATTAGCTCTTTCAGCCTTGGCTCTCTTTCTACCCATATCTAATTGGCTATGCCACGCCATGGAAGCCACATATGTGAGAAATCAGTTGCCATGTAACCATTCAAGGTTCTTGACCAATCACGATTGAGCAACATCCCATATGCATCTGGGATATCCACCACCTGGATATCAATGCATTGTTGTATTCGAGGTTCAGAAGCTAACTGTATATGGATCTGGTTCAACACCCCAACCACATTCACCTCTATCTTATCTAGTTGAACAACCTTCTTGTTTGAGGGAGTAGGAGTCAGTCCTAATATTTGGTTGACTGCATATGGCATCACATTCTCAGAAGCACCTGAATCCACAAGATAATTGTGTAAGTTTTTGCCAGCAATTCTAATGGTTAAAAGAAAAGGAGGGGATTCTACCTTCTCTTTGTATACTACCACCTGAGCATCAATAGTCTTTTTAAATTCTTTTTTACCTTGACTAGAGAGTGTTTTGAGCAATAAATCCTTTTGGTCAGTTAATTGAGCTACCTCAAATAGAGAAATATTTGCCTTGGTTTTCTTAAGGTCTTCAATGATATTATATCTAGACTTGTTTTGCTCTAGATTTTTCTCTACTTGTGGTAATGACATATTAAGTTTTGGTGGAGCAGATGTTGTAGGACCTTTAGGTGGGATCAGATTTTTGTTGGCTTGCTCATCAGGTGGGATGGAGGTTTTGTTAGGAGGTGTAGAAGAAGTCATTGGGGCTTTTCCTTTACTTTGAAGTATATAATTGTTGCCCCTTTGAAACTATTGATAAGCTTGCACCTCTTCTTCCAAGTGTTCATCTGATTCATCTTCATCCACTCTTGAGTATTCATAAGTTTCTAAAACTAGAGTTGTCCCTGCATTCTGATCAACTTGATTTCCAACATTCTCATTAGTGGGCACTAATTCTAAATTTTCCATCTCCTTTTGGACAATATCCAAGGCAATTTTAAACTTTGGACAATCAGTTTCTCCATGTTGAGTTATGGAATGGACCCTACACCAACCAAGAAAAGCAAGATCTACCAAATTCATAGAAGTATTTGGGTTGTTATTTGGTTGGTTTTGGTTTCCAATAGGATTTGGAACTCCTCCATTATTTGGGTAAGTATTCCATGGATGATTGGTCCTTTGAAAGCCAAAGTTCCTATTCTATGTGTTATTATTTGTAGGTGGGTTTTGAGGAACTTGTCTTTGTAGTTGAAGCATATCATTGCTCAGTTTTTGAACCATCCTTTGTATATTGTCTAATTGAGGATTTGAATTATTAGGTTGACTTGGTCCTGCTTGACCTATTGCATTATTCATAGGTGCAGATGTATTCAAAAATGCAAGTATAATTGTTTGATTATTTGTTGGAGGTGTATGATTGAGAATGTTGTTCATGGTTATCTGATTATTTGGATATGTTGGAATGGTTTATTGATTGCTCATGTTAGGCATCATTTGATTCAGGGGAGCCACATTGAATGGTTGATTATGGTTTGGATATATGGCTCCTAGCAATGGATTTAGCATGGGAAGGTGTTGTGTAAGAGCTTGATTTATTAATGGTATCTGATTATAAGCTCCCATTTGTCCAACTGAAGGTAATTGACCCAAACCAAAACCTTGAGGTATTAACTATTGTTCAACATTTAGAGCTTCACTATATGCCATGGGTAAGGTTGTGATTTGTGGGGCTCTTCTCACAAACATAGAAGTCAATGGATCCAAAGCTCTAAGATACATTTGAATGGCTACTTTGGTTGTGAGGGTGTAAGGTGCCATCAACCTAGTGTATAATTTATGGAACCTAGTGTTGAATAGTCTCAAGGGTTCACTAGGTTCTCTACGAGCAGAAGCAAATTGATGATAAATCACAGTTGGATCAATAGGCAATCTAAAATGGCTAATAAAAGTTACCTCTAATTGAGCCCAAGTAGTGATGGAGCCTGAAGGTAAGCTAATGTACCAATCATAAGAAAACTCATCCAAAGTATGTGGAAATATCCTACAGGCAACATCTTCATGTTCAATTTGTAAATGAATCAAAGCATCTTTGTATGCTTGTATATGCTCTTTAGCTAATCTTGTTCCATCATGCCTATAATGAGGGAGATATATTTCAACATTTTTTGGCATATCATGTGCAGGTCCTGGTATGTTCAAAGGGTTACTTCCTACTAACCAAGGAGCAAGGCCTACCATTGGTGGATTTTGGGGAGTGGCAAAAGGATCAACACAAAGGGTAATAACCTCTGGAGAACTATTAGAAGTCGAAGGAGTACTCGGTCTACCTTTATCAATCCTAGGTTTTCTATATGGAGAAAGATTGAGAAACTCAACACCTCCGATAGATGACTTAGACCTTGTGATGATGACTTTAGGATCCAACTTTAATAGTCAAGATGTATGATGTAAACAATGAACCAAGAAAAGTATAGTTTTGTGCCCTCCTTCTAGTGCTAGTTTTGTTGAGCATGCAAATGACACATTGTCAAGGGCATGTCAACGTACTTGGAATAGGGATTTGTTCCCTCTTGAAAGGAAAATGTCTTTCCCCCAAGGTTTGGGTATGCTAGGTCTTGGCCAGTGTGGATAGACTCAGAGGTCGATGATAATTGTTCCTTTTAAGGGGCCTTTGTTGGTTCTGTTTAAAAAATATAAATTTCTTGGTACAATGCTTGAAAAATAAAATGCTTGACTATATGAAAATAATTCTACTACATAAATATCTTCGCATACATGAGCTAAGTAGAATCAAAATGGACAACAAAGTTAAATTTTAAGCTATGTAAACAATGGTTGCCCATCTATATCATTCATTGCATTTAAGATATATCACATATAAAGCAATGATTATATTGAAGCTATATAAAATCTTATGATATGTTATAGAACATAGCTTCAATTCTTCAAATGAATACTAATCTACTCCTAATCTAACAAGTTTCAAATAAAATTCAAAGGTTGAAGGGTGAGAGAAAATAAAAGAAAACAAGTTGATACTGCCCTAAACTCCAGCTCAGATCTGGTAAAGCAACAAACCCAAATTTAAACCAATCTCGACCCAACCAGTATTCACACAACCTGAGGTCCGAGATGGTGCAATCTTCAGAGGGACAATAGACTATGAAAAGGATTGAGTGCAACCACCATCAACATGCACAGATTGAACACAACAAATCTCAAAGCCTTATATTAAAAGATAATCATTGAGTACATTGTTTTAGGTTTATCCACTTTGATGGATTACAAAGAGCAGAGCTCAAAAACAATAGCAACTTGGTTCAGAAAAACCATCCGACTACAAAGAGAAAAAAAAGAAAACTAAAAGAGGCCAACTAATAGATGGTTTTCGACCCCTTAACCGGCTAGCGAGCCACTATTTATACAATTCTTGCCTTCACCTAGCATTACATCTTGCAATTAATTTCCATCTAATTCTAGGATGGACCTCTTGAAATTAAATCTCCTGCCATACTATGACCATGCTTCCATTAAATGTGCACTACTTTGGCCATGCCTCATGATGTCTTCGTCTGTAGTGAGCCTTGCAACAACCGCACTTCATTAAATTTCAAATTGCACGATGCTCAGGAACTCTGGAATGACCATGCCTCATTAATTCTTCATTATCCCATAAAATTTGGGTTGATCATTAGTTTTCCTTATCTTCCACCTTGTACGGTTGCACTTGCCAAGCTCACATTGAGTTTTCATGTCCTCCATGATGTCCATCATATTTAATGAGGCCACCAACAAAAATTTTTACAAAAAATAATTAAAAAAAGGTCAAAAATTTAATAATACTATTAATTTTAATTTTTCTAAGGTTTGAGATTTTTTTTTAAATTTTTTAATTATTATCATTTTTTAATCCCTAAGGTTTGCTCTTTTAATTTTAGGGCAAAAATTATATTTAAAATTCAACTCCAATGCCTTCCTTTTTTAATCGCAGGATAGAACAATGAGTGGATTGGAGCAAGGAGCGGGTGAGAGCAAGCTTCCTTCAAGAGTTGGTTCCATACCACAATTTATTTTTTGGCTTCCCTCATTTTGAACAATTTGACCACGGGATAGAAACATCGTGATATAGAGCACTAACTTTAAGCTATGGCGAAATTTCAAAAATTATAAAGCAAATCTAATATTTTTTAAAAATCTGCAATATTGAGCATATATTGAATCTTTGGTTCTATCCCGCTAGGAAAAAATTAAATATTTCCAAGAGTCTGCAACTTTAGACTTGAGCATAAATTAAATCTTTGGTTCTATCCCACTAGGGTAAAATTAAATATTTCCAAGAGTCTGCAACTTTAGACTTGAACACATAATTAAATCTTTGGTTCTATCCCGTGATTCATATTTGCATCTTGCTTTGTTTGACCAACTTTGAAGCAGCATAGAGCACAAAGGATGAAAATATTGGTAGCGGATTAGAGCACACTTTGGCAAGGAAAATTGGTTCTATCATGCTAGGGCAAAATTAAATATTTCCAAGAGTCCGCAACTGTAGACTTGAGAAAAGATTAAATATTTGGTTCTATCCCACTAGGGAAAAATTAAATATTTCTAAGAGTCCGCAACTTTGGTTCTATACCGTGATTCATATTTACATTTTGCCTTGTTTGACCAACTTTGATGCAGCGTAGAGCACAAAGGATGAAAAGTTAAAACGGATCAGAGCACATTTTTGTGAGGGGGTTAGTTCTACCACATGATTTGCCTTCCAATTTATTATATTTGACCAAATTTGACCGCGGCATGGAGCAAGCTTGTTCCAGGCCACGGATTGCTTGCTCCTGAACTCATGTAGCTTAAAAAATACGTAAAAAAATAAAAATGCTTAGAATTTGATTAAATTTTCTATGCTTATAACATGGCTAAATGGGTATCCAAAACAGCTGAGATAACTTAAAAAATTCATCATGGATTGAGAGATACAATCATTTTAAGCTCATGGACTGTCACATGAAAATAATGTAGTTGAAATGATATTTTATCCAAATTTCATGAAATATCAAGCCTTAGCATACAAATTTGGTACCATTAAAAAGTTAATTTTAGGATCTTTCCACAAGGATTTGAACCATGTTAAATGAAAATATGTAGCAAAAATTATGTCTATTTTAGGGTTGTAGATACCAATAGTGACGTTTTTTAGGAAAACCCTAAAAACACTCCGAAAATGAAAAAAAATTCACGATTTTAAAAGCAACTGAAATTCATTCCACCATAAGGTATTCAAAATAAAATAGCTTGGAAGGCTCAATCAAGTGTAAGAAATCTCAAAAACATATTTAATGCAAGCAAGTGTGAAGCAGGAGCGCAAGTAAACTTTAGACTTGAAGCAAGAAAAAGTCAAGCAAAATTTTTTTATGGGTCCCCAGTCCAAATTGGGGTGTGTTGTGCAAGCGCAACAATAGGTCTATCTTCAAGACCTGTAATATCCTTCTATTTCAAATTTACTCTTGGAATAGGTAAATCTTCAAACTTCTCTAGTTTTCATTTCTAGAGGTAATTTCTTTAACTTCACTGGTTTCTCCTTAACTAGTGGAAATCTCCTTTGCAACTTTAAAACTTATGCAAGTCACAAACTTGTTGCATCTTTGATAACACTACCATTGTTAGATTTTGAAGATAATACTTGAGATAAAATTCACTAAAATATAAAAAATAAAGTTGTAATGCAATATATATGATAATGACAATATTCTAAAAGTATAAAACTCAAAAATAACTTCAACTATAACTCATAAAATTGCCATTACCAAATGCTTGCAAAAATGCTACAAGTCATGTTATGCCATGTCTTGTCTCTTCATGTCTTTTCTCACACATACAAGGATACATATATAATATGATGGACTCTTCTTGGCCTTCACTCTTCTAGAAACTCTCCGTCTTCCTATTCTATGGACCCATGTGCACATGGACTATTATGCACATTTACAATACCAAAATACTTTGCACACTTTAATAATACTTGTGCATTTATTACATTGCATAAAGTAAATACTCATCTTCTAAACTAGGACACTTTTCCTAATCTAAAGATGTACTAAATGTGGTACATTAGCATGTACCAAATAATGTAAAATATTCCAATAATTTTAATCTCTTGTTGTTAGGGTATACTACAACTAGAAATGGTTTATTCACCATTATATTGGTTGATTCTCAAAATTGCATGTGGCACATAGGTATGTTCACTCATTAGTGTGGGCAAGATCATTGGTTCAAGCCCTATTAACTATGAACCTCTCAAATTGTATATATATATATATATATATATATATATATATATATATATATATATGAATATAATGATTCCTATCCAATCAAATCATTCAAAGTATTAATTCATGATTCACAAATTGAAAAAGATAGTATCTAGTATGAATGAGACAAGTATTAGTTGGGAGATTGTGTCAAGTGATCAAATTTGCTTTGATAAAAGTTTTTTAAGTTTTGACATTTTTTTTTAGATAAGTGCTAATATATAAAATCTTAAAAAGGCCATATATTTTGCATACATAAGTTTTTGGAGCCCTTATTTTCCATATTGCATGGTTTTTTGAGCGCTATGCACGGGTGACCTTAGTTTATGAGACTGTTACAATTCTATATGGGACTAGTGTGTACAATAAACTTCTCAAGGTATGTTACTTGCCTCAATGGATGAAATTATAGCATTTTATTAGTTCAAATGGTAGGATTAGTCAAAAGCAATAATCTTTGGTTTATATCTAATGATGAATTAGAAGATCTCAATAATCATGAACTTGGTAAGAAGAAGAAGGAAGTCATTGATATATTTTTTATTTTAGTTGAACCAAATGTAATTTTCCACATTAGAGATACAATTGATCCTATTTAGGTATAAACCACTTAGAATAATCTCTATAGAAAAGTAAGTGCTAGTGAAGTTAAGAGAATAGATACACAACTTTCTAATTTTAAATTTTATAGTGTTGAAGACTACATATCACACTTCAATGCCCTAAAAGTTGACTTAGATATGACCAAAGGTAAGATAAAGGGTGATGAAGAGTATGTAAAATCCATTACTTCCAATATTCGTCTCCTTTTCATACAATTGTATTAGTATTTTATGTGAATGAAATGACTATAAAAGTTCCACAACCTATCTCTCTTGAAGGACTTTTCAAGATTTTTATTCATTATTTATTCATTATAGAGATTTTTCTCATACATATTCTTGTCCAAAGGACTTCAAATCAATGGAATATAAGGATCAAGTTCCCAACACGAAGTATAAGGTTTAAAATAATTCAAATACTTGTGATTTTTATAAAACAAAAAAACACTCCATCAAAAATTGCATAGCAAGATTGAAGAAGATTGAGGTAGAATTCTTGAGATTTGGACACTAGTTTTCTAATGATGAATAAGAGGATGAATATTGTAAATAAGGGGTCCAATAGATCATCCATTATGGGAGTGTTGAAATTATGTAATCTAGTCTTATTAGGCCAAGGTCAAAAGTGTGGAAGAGTGCTTATGAGCATTATTAATATAGCCTGCAATTATGTGTTTTTTTTACTATGTAGGCCTATGGACATTCTTCATATAAAGATTTCATGCATCATTTATATAAGCCTACTAGAATGTTCATGTAAGCCTAAAGGAACCCTTCATATTTCATCCTTACTAATTATCCAACTTTTATGGATAACCTTGATTAAAGGGCGTAATATTCTATTTTATTAGTGTAATTTAACCTCAAAGTCAAGTTAATGTTGACTTGAGATTAATTGCTAATTGGGGTTTTCGGATCACTATAAATACCCTCAATGATTGATCCATTGTATCAGTGTGAGATATGTGAATATATTATTGGGTGCATAATAGTACCCACCCCTTATTCTTTGTCTTAAATCATGACATTCATCTCTCTCTTTATCTTTTATCCTTAATTCACTCTTGCATATTTTTTGCATATGATCATGGTGAATGTACGTTTTTAAATATTTCTAAAATGCATTGTGAATTTTGATAATTCAAGTGGCACACTAGTATTTTTGAGGAAAATTTGAATATTATTTGTTCTTAATATATCCAAAAAATGAATAGTAGATGTGGTTTTAAATAAGATAAAAGTTTAATGTAACATAATGTTTCTCTAAGAAATTATTTTATGTTTGTACACTGAATTTATTTCTCCATTACTCAATGCAATGTTTAAGCAATACATTTAATTTTTATTTTTTTAGGTGGACAAAGGAGTTTTGAAAGGACCTCCAAACCTTTTACAAAGAGAAACTAGTCACTAAGAGAGTGACAACGAACATCAACATAAAAAGGGGTTACACCCAGGCAAACTCGAGCGACACTTACATCAAAGATAATTTAAAATTTAAAATTTAAAAATTGAAATATCGCCCAACTGAGAAATATTTCGGCATACAAAGTGAAGCAATTTAAAAAATAAACGACCATAAAAAAATTTAAACTACAAATTTAAACAAGCTTCCTACCTAGTCAATCTTGAAACAAGTGCCAAAATTTAAAAATGGAAAACCACCAAAAATGAAACCAAAATTACAACCTAGTTTAAAACCTGGTAAAACAGTTCAAAAATTATTCTACCAAGTTGCTCAGAGACCAAGTCATCATCTGGAGAGATGATTCGATAATAAAAACCCATAGCTCATTCAAAACTTAGGAGGATTTTAGACCCAGCTGATTCCATCAGATTCAGTGCCTAAGGAATAGAGTCATCCTACAATCCATTGAAAACAAGAGGATTAGGGCCATATGACCAATCATATCGAACCCAAAAGAAAATCATCTTGTTTAGATTTTTAAAATGTGGTTCCTAAAATTTAAAAAATGCGACAAAATCCCCCTTAAAATAGAGCCGAACTCTGGTCTCCAAATAAGCAGCAAGCATATTACCTTCTTTTGACATCATTAGCTAGTTGGATTAAGCCTTTTGAAAACTCTCTATTCCAAACTATGATGCCATTTTGAAAGGTGCCCAGTTTAGCCAATAAATTGATCGAATTGTTACTCTCCCTAAACACATGCTTGTACTAGACAATTTCAAATATTTGGGCTAATTTATGCATTTCCTCCAATAGGTTTGAGATTCTCCATATTGGAGTCTGCATCCCTCTAACCATATTACTGATATTGAGTGAGTCACCTTTGATTATGAATTTTTTGAACCCTATATATTTTAACTGCAAGACTCCTTGAAAGAGCTCTAGCCTCAACTGCATGGCTATTTTGGGTTTCGATGTTTTTAGCAAGCGCCAATAAAATTCACCCCTCTACATCCCTAATAATGCCACTTGTTGTAGCCCAGCCTGGATTACCTTTACACACACCATCAAAATTTAGTTTTAACCACCTAGGAGGGGGTGGTTCCCAAAAAATATCTACTCTTATGGGTTGATGGATTCTCGAGACCAAAGCAATAAAAAATTTAAAACCCAAATTCTTTTCTATCCCATATTTCGTACCAATGTTCCCCACATCCAGAGATAGGAGATCAACATTCTCCGTATTTGCAAGGACAATCTTAATAAAATTTGACTTTGGGCGATGAGAAGTATTCTTAAAAGCTCTAGAATTTATTTCCTTTTGTATCTACCAACACAGATGAGGAAGGACAAAGGATGTAATTTATTCAATCGGAGGTGAAAAATAGGGAGTGCTCCATTGCTCTACGTGGGCATTTATCTCTTTAGGGGGAACCCAATCCATTCCCACCAGATGAAGCAATATTCTAAAAACTTATTTAAAATAGGAACATAGTGAGAATAGATGCTCAAATATTCTTTCATCAACTCACACAAATAACATCTATTAGGAAAACTAAAACCTCTCTTCTATAAATTATCTAGCATTAAGTACTTTCCCTGCACAACCAACCATATATTCACTTTGGACGTGAGACCTTTGTGCCAAATTTTCTTAGATAGTGTTGTGGCTGCTCCACAACTAGCCCCAAAGTTTGGGGACCCAATTTAAAATTTTGGTTTTTGAGTTTTGTTTGGTTGTTTTGAGTAGCAGCTTTCGTAGGTTCCATTCATGAGAGTGCAATGCAATTTGCTTGAGAGGAGTGCCTCCTTGTTTTTATTTTAGAGCCTCAAATTCGAATTTGGTTGCTTTGAGATTGGTGTTGAAATTGCTTTCATAATTTTTGTTGCAATGTTCTGATAGGTGCCACCTAGGGGTTGCAATTCATATTTCCAAAGTTCATCTTTGGCTTATACCTTCCCCTCATATATTGCAGCATATATTGGAAAGGGATTGGTTTGAGATTAATTTTAAGGTTAAATTTTAATGTCTCAAAATAAAATCATCTTGGTTTGAGATTAATTTTAATGTCTCAAAATAAAATCAATCAAATATTTGATGTCTATTTAAATCTAATTTAAATAAACATTGAAATTTAAAATAAAATAAATAAAATAAAATCAAAGATGAAATAATATCTTTTATATATAGATATACCTTTTATATATATAAAAGCTATTATAAAACAAAAATAAATAAAAACAAAAATAATAATAAATTAATTAATTAAAAATATATTAATATATATAATCTTATATATATTAATATTAAAATCAAAATGAAAATGAAAAAAGTAATATATATAGTTATTTATATTGTGATAAAATACGATATATATATATATATATATATATATATATATATATATATATATTTATATATATATATATTTAAGCGAAAAACCCCTTGTGGGGCCGCCTTGGTCTGAGAGACCACGAACAGGGGGTTCTACACCGTCAAATTCACTCGGGAGTCACACCCAGCCCTGCCCGCACCAACATTATCAATTGGATTTTGGGTACCCAATTCATCTTTTTGGTAGGGTGGAGATTTGAACCTGGGACCTCCCTTGGAGGATTGCCCTCTCCTCTCCGACTCACCTACAACACCTGGGTATATTCTATATATATTATAATAATACATGTCACAAAAAAAACTAAAAGATAAAATAAGATTAAAAAAAAGGTAATAAAAGGAAGGAAAGCTTTTTTTTCACGTGATTCAATGTAGAATGAAACACTCATTCCCAGGATAGATGGTCATAGTGAAATGCACGAAGAAGACAGGGAATCTATCAGGACAATGCAGTAACATGCCGAAATGGGAGGGTCACGATGTGACAACAAGTTGAAACCATAACCCTATAAATTATCCATAAAGCAACAAGCCACGAGATAGAAATTTTTTTGTTGTTTGTTTCTCCTTTGGGCTTTCGGATCGATGTGCTGAGGATACAAAACCTGAACGATAGTTGGCAGAGAAAGCAAATCGTAGAATGGCACAGTTGGAAGCTTGGCGATCGCACCAGAGTGTTTTTCACGATGAAATGAGAAGCTTTAAAGGTTTTGTTCTATTTTATTTAAAATAGAACAGGGTGATAGCATGCAGATTTTAAAGTTTCAATAAAGTTATTTAATTTTCATATTTTATAATATACGTATTAAAGTTCTTTATTGGATTTCAATAAAGTTCTTTAATTTTTATATTATATAATATGATTATTAAAGTTCTTTATTGGATTTTAATAAAGTTATTTAAATTTATATTATATAATATAATTATTGAGGTTCTTTATTGGATTTAATAAAGGATTCTCAACCTTTTATATTATAGGGTCCTATGGGAGTTATAAGGGATGAAAACAACTTTTGTTGATGTTAAAGAGAAGTTATAGAAAATGACAAAATAATGTAATGTGTTTTATTATTTTGTTATTATTCATTTTGACATCATCAAGTATGAGAAGTTGAAACGGAAGGACTTCGTGTTCTTTAAAAGCCCAATGAAGTGATTGTAGGAGGGGGGTTGGAAATCTGTGTAAAAAGAGAATTCTTCGAAATACAATGCTTTCATTTTGGCAAAATAAACCTTTGTGAGCAAAACTACAAGGAGAATACATCTAAGACTACTGCTTTCACTATGTATCTTTTCTGCAATTGTTTTTGACTTGTATCTATTCGTTTATGTCATTAAATGGGTTACAATAGGTGAATGTCAAATATATTGCAAATACACTTCATCATTTGAGTCTCACACATGGTGTAATTTGATTGTGCTTGTGTTGCAGGTCTATTAAGTCAGGTTGTCTTAGAATCTACTCTTAACTTGGGGTTTTGCAGGGAGGGGATTGCTAACCAAATTTGATCTTTTTTTTTTTTTTTTCTAGCTAACCTTGTAGATAATTTCTTTTTGTTGTTTACTTTCAACATTTTTAATCTGTTTTCCATTTCATTCTGGTCCTTCCAGAATTTATGTTATTTCTTTTTCATTCTGGTCCTTCCAAAATTTAAGTTTTTTTTTCCATTCCAGAATTTCAGTTTAAGCATTTCTATTCTGGTCTTTCCAAAATTTCTATTTGTGTTCAGTTTTCATTTTCATTCTGGTCCATTTTCCAAAATTTTCTATTTTATTTCTGATTCATTTGCTTCTATTCTAGTCCTTATATGTAATTTTTGCACCTCAAAATACATCCATTTAATATTCAGATAAAATACTGGTTTAGGAGGGTTACTAACACCAAATTTACACTAAGATAGATAAAGCAAATGAACACTAACATGCTAACTTACTAACTTCTACTAACACCAAATTCTGGCATAGGGATAGTGGAATATTTACAATGAAGATAAAATGAATCCACTAACTTCAAATTGAACCACACATTAAAGACACGAATTCTAAAATGAAGTGGATTATTCCACACACTTTTGCATTTGGAACCTTTCTAATTGGAAGATAAAAGAGTCTACTAATTGGGGTTCAGGGTAGACTATTTTAATATCAAGAGCACTAAAAGGAATCAATCTTTTGCACCTTGGAAGTTTTGAAGGTCGTGATTACTAAGCAATGTTTGAAAGGAACCGTAAAGGCCCCTTGTTAACTACCACTTGCAAGTTTTGAGTTATTCTGGTATACATGTTTTATTTTATATGAATGTTTGCTTACCAGAACCTTGGAGAAATGAATAAGTCTCATTTAATTTCTTTGCAAGAGAGAGTTTTCCATTCAATACTCTATTTGTGGTGATCATTTTGCAATAGGGAAAAATATTTAGTCAACAGATAGGAACCAAGCCTCTTCATGATCATCAAGAAATGCATACATTGATTTGATCAAGATGCATCCATTATTTTAGCTCCTTAAACCAACTTATCTTGTTTATCTTCAGAGACTATAACAATGAATTTTAGCAATTATGAAAGGGCTTTACAAGCATATTCCTCATCTTGATATTAGTATAGTAAGGAAAGAGGTTTCCAATATTTTCTATCATTCACCATCTCAAAGTTATCATAGACCCTTGATATGAAAGCATGTATTGTGATAAATTTAGCCTGAGAGAAGGTAGGAATGGAGTTTAAGGCCTATATGCTACCCACCTATCTCTTCAAAAATTGATCCTCTGACCATTACCCAGAAGCCAAAAACCACCCTTCAGAACATATACTCAATATTTAACCATACTTTTCTAGATTGTAGAACCTTGGTATGGGCTAGGATAAAATAAAATAAAATCCTCGTTTCCCAAGTATTTGGATTTTAAAAATTTCACCTAGTTTACATTAGAATTTTGGGCCAACTTCCACCCCTACTTAGCTATGAGGGCCTTGTTCATTAAGCTCATTGTCCTCAAGCCAATTCCTTCCATATCCTTACAAATGCAGACTTAATCCCAAGCTACTAAAGAAAATTTATTTTTGTCCTGAGATCCAAACCAAAGAAATGAGCATTGAATCTTCTCTAATTTTTTAAGAATTGTTCCTAGCACCCTGAATAGAGAAAGGAAATAAATAGGAATGCTTTGTAAAGTAGTTTTAACCAGAATGGCCTTACCAGCCTAACTCAAGAGCACCCATTTCCACCTCACTATCTTCCTTTGGGCTCTCTCCACCATTGATTCCCATAAAGAAGTTTTGACTTCACGTTTGAATAGTAGTATTCCTAGGTAAACATATAGAAGGGAATCAATCACACACATCAGGATATCAGTAATTTTCCTTAGCCTTCTAACTAGAGTGTTGAAAAAATAAATCTTACTTTTCTTGAAGCTAAACTTCTACTCAGTTTCTTGCTCATAGTCTGAAAGAATGGCTTTAATCACCTAAGCTTATGGAATTGAAGCCAGGAAGGATAACAACATATCATTCATGAACTAACGGTGTGAAATTGGATTAGAATCACTTGCAGGGTTGATGCCTAATATAGAAATGTTGAATTTGATAGCTATTCCCAAGGATTCTACTAGCAGGATGAATAAATAAGGAGATAAGGGATCCCCTTGTTAGAGACCCTTGCAACTCCAAAAATAGTCCATTAGGGATACATTAAAAATGATAGAAAACTTCATCGATGAAATGCAGGCTTTAATAAAACTCAACCATTCCTGATTAAATCTAAATTTCTCCATCACTTTTAGAATAAATTCTTAGGAAACCTGGTCATAGGCCTTATCCATGTCAATTTTTAGAAGGGTACCTAATCTACCACTCTTATCGAGAGAGTGTATCAGTCCATGAATTTCAATGATGCCATCAAGAATTTATCTTTCGATCATGAACCCACTTCGAGGTAAATAAATAATACCTGGAAGGCAAAATTTCAATCTATTTGCTAAAGTTTTTGTAAGAATTTTTAGCAACATGTTGCAGAGGCTGATGGGTCTAAAATTCTTGAATTTCTTAGCACCTTTCATTTTAGGAATAAGAACATAGAAAGTAGAGTTGATGTCAGGTGGAATAAAATTCTATGCTTGGATTTCCTTCATGGCATTAAAAATATCTTCTCCCAAAATGTGCTAAAACATCTAGAAAAAATGGATGGGAATCCATCCGAACCTAGAGCTTTGAGGCACCCCATCGAGAACATCACCTCCCAAATTTTCTCATCATTGAATAAGGCACACAAAGCAAAGTTCATTTCTATTGAAACCAAAGCAGGGATATTTTGAAGAAGTCTCTCTTTCGTAAGTAAGTCCTTGTCTCAATGACACACAAGAGATCTCTGAAATACCTAACTACTTCATTCCTAATGTCATCAATATATTTGAATACTGGCCTATTGGCACAATGAATTTATCTAATCCTATTATTGCTTCTATACCTCAAGGTAGAAGCATGAAAAAAATTCCATGTTTCTATCTCCTTCTCGAAGCCAAAGAGACCTAAATTTTTGCTGCCATAGCATTTCATCCTTGGCCAACGAATTATGATATTTTGATAATAATCATTTTTCTCTAATTTGGTCCATTTCCTTTACTTCCCTTGATTCTACATCATCTTCAAACTCCTTTAATTACTTGGATATCTCATTTTTCCTTCACAATATGTATCCAAAGCTAAATTTATTCCAGATTTTAATATTAGCCTTGAAAAATCTTAACTTAGACACCATTTGGGAAATCAAAGGACTAGAGAAATTCTATGGCCATGAAACTTTAATTTTGACCTCCAATGTGTTGTAGCCACATTACCTCAAATCTAAATGGCCTAGGGAAAAAACAATTATTTTGAACTTTTTCCAAGACTAAAGGGTTGTGATCAAACTCGATTTTAGGCAAGGAGCAAAGGAGAGTGTCACCAAAAAAGGGGAGACCTTCCTTCAAAACCAGAAATCTATTCAGTTTGATTTGAATGTTCTGGTTTCTCACCCATCTGTTAGTCCAAGTAAATTTGTATCCTTTCAACTCTACGTCCATCAACTCCTGGTTGTTAACGAAAGAAGCAAACTCTTCCATGTTTTTGGAAATTAAATTAGAACCTCTTTCTTATCAGAGAGATAGCATAGGGTATTAAAATCCCTTACAAGAACCTAGGCCTCATCCTTGAATAAGCCCCTCATGGTGCTCAATGAATCCTAGAGTATCACCCTATTCGAACCAGTATTAGGAGCATAAATGTTAGATGAGATCCATTTAAATCTTAAATTTCGTAAAAAAGAATATTTATCACCCTTTCAGATATAAGAAGTAAAAAATCATCCAATTTCATAGAATCCAAAAAACATAGAAGGCCTCCCGAATCCCTAATAGCAAAATTTGTTGTGAACTCATCTTCCTTCTAGATGATGTCCTTGGTAATTTCCATATTGGTCCTATCCATTTTGATTTCTTGGATAAATATAATGTTTAGATGAACTTTTTCTCTAATAGATGCCAAAATCCTCTTCTTTGCAGGCCCATTTAGGCCTCTTATATTCTAAGAGATCATCTTCATTTGTATGGTTTGGGGAATTTTTCCCCATTTGGGGATTGGGAGGTCCACAAAATACTTTTAGCTTGAGCTATTTATTTTTAATCTCCTCTTTCTCTAATTTAAGCTGAGTTTGAATTCCATCCATGATATCTGATTCAACTTATTTAAACCTTACCTTCATGTTTGAGGATTTACCAGGCTTTTGAATAACCCCCACATCCATCTGATTTTTTTTTAACTTTTGGTTTTGGGCCTAGACTTTGAATTTCCCAAATATATTTCTCCCGTACATGAGGATTTTTTCAATTCAAGCAAAGTTAGAGACTTCGGTTCCTGGAACACAAGTTCAACAGTCTTCCAGGGCTAACAGACTTCCTCCTAGACCACAAGTTTAGAATCCTTCTGGGGAGAATAGGGTTCCTCCAGATTTATATCTTGAGAAGCCAAACATTGATAGGAATTGTAAATAAATTTTAATGGAATACAGGTCTCGATTTCTAGAGTCGTCAACTTGATAGGGCTATCCATCGGGGCTTGGACCACCACCTCACCATAATTAGACACATTAACTAGGATAATTTGATCCATAATGTTGTCTACCATTTTTAGCTCATTCAAGCTCAGCTCAGATTATCCTATTCAAGAAGGAACCATTTATTCCTAGGTCTTTCCAACTGGTTTTTTTGCCTGATCTTCTTTGGAGCTCCACTACCAGAAGCTTTATGAGGGCAAGATCCCATCACATGCCTGAATCTCTAACATGATGAACACCTAACGGGTTGATTCTCATAGACTATATACTATAGCCAAGGACCCTACTTGGAGATAAATTCAATGTATCCCGATAGATCTACCTTCAGGTTCACCATTATGCACATCCTAGCAAATATCATCCTAAAGTTGGTTCTAGTGGCTGATTCAATAAGAATCATTCCCTAATGGATTTGGATATACCCATTAGGATATCTTCATGCTATAAATGAAATGGAAAATAAGGTAGGCAAACCCAAATGGGTGCTAGATTAACCTTTTGAGTTTTAGGGTTGAATTTCAGACCCCATTTTTGCAAAAAAAACCCTCGTTTGCCAAAAAACCATGGGTCTCCACCAAGAATTTATTTTGAGTCCTCCTCATAACTCAACTTGATAAGAAAGAAGTGTTGGATAGAGCAAAAATATCAAGTGATCCCAAGGGTTTCCATTTGAACAGAGCCCACCGTCGAATGGAATCGAGATATAGTTAAGTTCCCTAAAACTTCCCAACTAGGTTCCACGATCCTTCAACCATGGTAGCATCCACCAACTCATCCATAATGACAAATTTGTTGCTGATTGGAGAAGGGTTGAAAAGAGGTTTCTAGGCCTAAGAAAATAAACTTCTAATGGTAACCATAGAAAAAGAGGACTCACCTACATCAATGGGAATATGGCTTCTCAGGGACCCCTTCATGGGTTCACTATAAGACACTGCTATACCCACTAAATTTGTAGCTCCAAAATCCCATAGGAGGGTCCCCTAAGGACCACTTTCTCTAACTAATCACCAAATTTCTTGAGCTCACCACCCGCTTGCAAATTACCCCCAAAACTGCCATCAAAATCGTCATCTTGAATGCCAAACTTTTCGATCCCCCCATTCGCTTGTAAAATGACACCTAGACCACCACCTTGATTGGTACCATCGCAAATAAGATTTTGTAGACCACCCTCTGCTTTGCTCTTAGACATCTAGCAACATTGCACACTCACCTTCCCTCCCACACTAATTTTTTCTCTACATTTCACAACTATATTTGTAGATATCCCTGTGAGTGTGGTCTACCAACAAGGACATCACTTGCATTATCGATGATGTGACCCAAGTCCAATCCCCATGGTGGATGCGTATAAGAAGTATTACTCTAAAATAAAACTATATCCATAGATAATATTACATAACACACCAAAGCAATGCATTTATTTTGTTTAAATAATGTTTACAACATTTAATTCTCTTTTTATCATCATCCTATTATAATTCAAATACCACAAACTAGAGGAACAAATCAAATAAAAAAATAAACACTATTATTGAAAATATAAATATTTCAATGCTATATATGTAATTTTAATTTTCTTATTTTTTAAAAAGATCGTTTTAGTTTTTTGAAATAAAGGGATATCCATAATGTGTACTAAGGTATTTTACATAATAACCATGAAAACTATACTAAGGTATATATCATTTGATGTATAACTACTTAATGGGATTGAAGTAGTACTTTGAAAATAATGGAATAATCAATCTTGCATAAATGATTCAGGGGATAAATTAGATTCATTAATTGTGTAAAAATTTGGGATGGAATGTTTTAGAGAAACTTTATCTACTTCATAGAAGTAATGACATTTTAGTTTCATTTTTTCCTACATTTTTTATTGGTAAGAGGGGTTTTGAAAGGTTCTCGTAACATTTTACAAAAAAAATCTAGTTAGGAAAAATGCTCCCAACCATATAAAACAAAAAGGAAGCACCTTCTTCAAAATAGCAAAGAAGAAAGACAAAAATAGATAAATAAACCCTCGTAGGGGCAAAAGATGAAGCCTCAATAGGAAATAAGAGAGGCATGAGCGAATTAGAAGTTCCACACAAAACACCATAAGTCCAACCATCGATCAATCCTCTCATGATGGATAGTAACTGTTTCACCACTTACTTCCTACAAGCTCACATACAAACAGAAAGTTGAAAAAAAAAGTTTCCCTGGGAACTCACAATCATCTCTCATCCACAAAAATAGACCAGTAATAATGATTTCCAAATTTGGTCTAGAGTAAAGCCTGCTCACGTATCTAGTTAAGATAATATATGGCTTCATTTTGTCATATATCATGTAACAAAAACCTGCAAGATGTGTTCATTGAAGATGGTGCGGTTACAATATCTCCATGTATGGCTCACAAAGATATTATCCATGTTGAGCCACAAGCTTTGCATGTCCTAAACATTGAAGCCATGCATGAGAGTGTATGTTGAAAATAAATCCTATGAACTTAGAAAAATTCCATGGATTGATGAAACCTCCAATGATGTGTCTTGAAAATGCTATCCAATTTGAGGTGGATTCCCATAACATGGAGAATATGTGGCTACCCAAGAAACCTAAATCCTAAGAAAACTCACAAAAGAGATATAGGCATGGGATTGTCATTGACCAAGGGGGAGGAGAACTTTCATTCCAAATGGTGAGGTTAGGAAAATAAACCCCCAAGTTTTCTAGAAATTTAGCAACTTGGTTTCCTTCCCTAAAGATATGTTGGACGATGACATTAGGGGAAGAGCTCTAAAACATTTGCCTCGAAGATTAAATTGGAAATGTTCCAAGAAGTTGATTGGGTGCCTACAATGCTTCTAATAATGTTCATAGAGTCAACTTCAACAATAAGGTTAGGGTGATTTATTTTGGATAGGAGAGACAAACCTTGAAATAGGGTTCAAGCTTTAGCACAATGGTTGGTTTGGATACCATAATTTTCTATAAATGCCAATAACATCTTCCTTGTATGATCTCGAAAGAAGAAAAGGAAGAAACCCAAGCAATACCCACAAAGGAAAATACTGACCAAAGAATTTTTAGGGAGAAATTATAGAAGAGGAAAATGTGTTGGGTGGATTCGTACTCCTACTTGCAAAGGTAACAACAATTAGGAATGGTAAGCCCTTGAATCTAGAGATTTGGAATGGAGAGGATTTTATCCTGAACAACAAGCCAAAAGAAAAAATAAACTTTGGGAATGAGGTGCTTGTACCAAATGATATTAGAAGGGAACCATGGCTGACCAAGGTTTTCATTAAGGAAATAGGCATATTTAATAGAGAAAAACCCATTTTCATTGGGATCCCACAAGAAATTATCTTCAATTGAACAGCTGGGAATAACACAAAGATACAACATGTTAGACAAAATAAGATTAGCTATTTTTTTATCTTCATTTAGATTACCATAAGGAATGGATTTCTAGTGCTTCCTATCAACATCAATGAAATTGCACACATGTATACGAAACAAAATGTCAGTCACATGTTTGAGGTGGATTAGATCAAGACAGTTCTAAAGAGGGTTTTTACCCAACCACTTGTTCTCCCAAAAGCGTATCTTGTAGCTATCATCAAATTTCCACTGGATTCCTTTGTTGATGATCTCCCTCATATACAAGATGGAATTCCAAGTGATAGAACCTTGAACAGGTGAAGGATCATCCAAAACATTTGGTTGATACCATAGGTATTTAGCCTTGAAGATATCAACCCACAGTGACTTTTCATTTTTAAGGATCTACCATCCTTGCTTGGAAATGAGGACTAGGTTCATTTGTCTGACCTTCTTGAACCCAATACCACCATATTATTTCTTGGAGTAGACATGGTCCCATGCAACTAAATGGAATATTTGTTTGTGTTCAAAGATTGAACATAGAAAATTCCTTTGGATCTATTCAATATTATTACAAACTTCAATAGAAATGTAGGATATGGACAAAAAGAAAATATGGATGCTCTGGAGTGTGGATTTGACTAAGGTGGCATTTCTCGCCTGACTAAGGAGCCCTCCTTTCCATCCTACCAATTTTTTGTGAATTCTCTCAATGAGTGGAAACCAAAGAGATTTTTTGGCAGAACCAACAAAAAGTAGAAACCAAGTCTACCCCCTCTCATTTTTTAGTTGTTCCATATATTAGTAAAATAATAGCCACTTCCATTTTCTCCAAAATAATTTATATTCTATTTTATATAACTTATTTTAGGGTTGTCAAAGCTGATGAGATATATGTTTATCCATTTGTAGTCCCAATAAAAGTAAAAATTCTCAAATTGCACAACTTGAAAAGGGATACAAGTTTTTAACATCAAAGACAAGATAATTTCAATATTTGTTAGCCATTATTTTTTATAAGTTTGTCATCATTTTATTTCAAACCTTTGAACACTTTATGAAATTTCATGACATAATTTCTAAATTTATGATGGTCATTTTGTTGTATTTTTCTATAAAACATTTGTGAAGTCTTACTCTTATTATACATGTCACCGAACTTCTTATTCAAGTGTTGTTATTTATCATAATTGAGGAATTATCTCATCTTTGATTATTTGTCTATAAGGGTTTAGGATACTTAATTTTTGGCACTTCGCTTTATATTAGAATTACTATATAACAACCTTTCCCTTATCTCTCTCATTCCCTCTATTATTTTTATGGACCCTTGTTGCTAATGAATATTTTAGGACTCCACAAGTTGGATAGGTAATCAAACTACGTTAGCACTTCTAAGGGTCATTTCCATTTTGGTATAGATAGCTTTAGTAGGAAATATCACCCTCATAATCTTGCTTTCTTATTATTTTTCTCATTAGGTAAGGATAATTTTTCATAAAGTATGACCATTGAGTATGAATCTAGATTCTTTGACTTTCAAAATATATTATCTCATTTTGTGACATTTGGAAATCAAGAATTGAAATAATTACATTCTTGAACCCTAATTTTTTTGTTAAAAATTATATATACATATAATTTTTTTAATAAGTTATATGTGGATTCTATTGGGGGACACTCCCATCAAAATACCAAAATATTACATTTGTTGTTAGGTCAACTAAACCATAGCCAATGTGCCTTTTATCATAGATATTTTTAATTTATTTTTCTATTAAATATATTTTTGATCTTCCTCAAAGTGCTATGTTTTTACAATCAGGTCCTTAACATCATTTTCACTAAGAGATAAAATCTCACTCGGCCAATTACCTTCTAAATTTTAATTTTCACTAAGATGAATATCAACACTGCAATTGGCTAAATTATTTGCTACTAAATTTTCTTCTCTATAGATATGCTCACATTTCCAATAGATTGCATCTAATAATAGATGATGAATATTAGCAACAATATTATTCTTAATCCAATCCCCACATCTACTTTTGTTGATAGTATTAATTATAATTTGTGAATTTCCCTTAGATGAAATATAGCTCCATCATTTTTCAATTGCAATTTTAATCCCTATAAGAAGTGCCCTAGCCTTTGCATAGTTTTTTGTTGAAGTTCTATATGATTCTAATTAAGTGAGGATAATTTTACCTTCATTATTTAAAAAACTTTACTTCCATTGGCTCTTCCTAAATTTCCTCTCGAAGCACCATCAAATTTTATTCTGATAAACCAATTTTTTGGACATTTCTAGTTTACCCTAGATCAAAGTAGATCCTTTATTTTAATGCCATTGTCATAGATGGATCTTCCATGTATGTTCAAATATTGTAACCAAGTTGTTACCACCTCATTTTCCACACTTGAGAATTCCCATGATGAGCACCATATTTGTAAATATTTTACAAGAGAGTCAATAATATGGTTCCAAACTTGGGAATGATTTTAAGATTTATTTTTTAAATTATATTTTTTCCTTTCAAGCCATAAATTCAAATAAATAATGGCAATACCAATCCTATTTATAATAAATAATGTTTTAGATTTGAAAAATTTAATACAAAATTTCATCAACTCTTTCAATGTTGATGGAGGACCCCATATATTACCGTATTTTCTAAAAAATAACCCCTAATGGTGTGAGCAAAGTGACAATAAAGAATTAAATGGTATGATGTTTCTAGATTCTTCTCACACAAAGCATATTTAAAAATTCCATGATATTACCCAGGTGTTGTAGGTGAGTTGGAGAGGAGAGGGCAATCCTCCAAGGGAGGTCCCAGGTTCGAATCTCCACCCTACCAAAAAGCTGAATTGGGTACCCAAAATCCAATTGATAATGTTGGTGCGGGTAGGGTTGGGTGCGACCCCCGGGTGACTTTGACGGTGTAGAACCCCCTGTTCGTGGTATCTTAGACCAAGGTGGCCCCGCAAGGGATTTTTCGCTTAAAACAAAACAAAAAAAATTCCATGATATTCTCTTCTTTGTAGACTCTCTCCTATAGGAATATTACTTTGAACCACTAACCAAAGAAGTGTGCATGCCTTAGGGAGAGCCTCTAGTGACCAAAATTTCTTCCAAGGAGAATATTTGTGAACAAAACATTATGTTCTATAAATCCTCATATCCAAATTTAACCAAGTATCCACCATATTTTGATAGATTTCAAACCAAATCATCCTTGCATGTGAAAAAACAACAAATAAAACTCTTGAAGCATCTTTTGAAACTCATGTATAATTTGTTTGAGTTCCTCTCCTTCAAATAAGTTACTAATAGAAATTCATGATCTTGATATGTTGCTCACATTAATGTAATCTTTGATCTTTGGACCTTTACAAGCTAGGCATGCTCGAGCCAATGGTTTCCATTTTGAATTCAAAATACAAGGATAAGGTTTCACCTAAGCATATGACTAAACATTTACATAATTCCTCTCATTGAATGACCATCTAATATATTTCTTGATCAATTACAACCTGTTTGACATGAAGTTCAATGTTGGTGATCCTTTGGGTAGGGTTCTTTTTTGAGATAATTTATTTATATTAAGAGAATATATATATATTGTTAAAAATTATTACATCATAGATAGCATGAATGTAAGTTACTTGAAATCACTTAACAAATGGTACATGATGTCCACTAGTGGTTAACGATAGTTGCAAGTTGTTTATGGTATATTATGACATATTTGGGTAATGCATTATATTTAAATATTCTTCACTTTATAATGCAAATCATTGAAGCATCTAATAATTAGCAATATCAATGGTATTAGAGTAGGTTTAAGGAAGATCCAACTCTCTTTCTAATCCATACTTCTCTTGTTGTGTTTTGAAGAGGCTACAAAATCCCTCTATTGAAAACAATTTAGGGTAAATAACCCTACCAAAGACTAGTGAGGTTGAACCTCTAAGTAAGTAGTCTCCATGTAAATAACCCTGCCAAATACCAACATTTTCTAAAAGAGATATCAAGATAAATAATCCATCTAAAGACTAAAATATACTAAAAGAGATCTCAGGCTAAAGAATCTTACCAAGGACCATCATATGCTAAAAGAGGACTCAAGATAATGAATCCTTCCAAAGACTAACATCTAATAAAAGAGGTTTTAGGATAAAGAATCCTGCCAAAGACAAGCATCTACTAAAAGATATTTTAGGATAAAGAATTCTACAAAGACTAGCTAAAAGCAGTGGAAGTAGCAATATCAATATAAAAATCCTATCAAATATCATCTAGATTGAATTAAAAAAGGCATCACAAGAATCACATTTAGGTATTTTAATATTTCAAAGGAATATTTTAAATTACAGGTGACTTTTGGATGCCATCTAGGTCACAATTAGGAAACCACATCTCAGCACATTCAAATATAGGTGACTATGCACTTGGATCTAGACCTCGGCAAAGCAAAGTTAGATTGAGAGAGGCACCAAGAAAAATTAGTAGTACAACCCTAGAGAATCTATTCAATGCTATTATATCAACTAGAGATCCAAGCTACATTGTTTTTTAGCTAACCTTAGCTGCCATGGAAAATCAACCATGACTAGAAGTTGCAGTAATTTAACAAAAAAAATACCTCCACATCTTTAATTATATTATCCATTTTAGATTTATCATGTTCCTTATTTCTTCTCTTTTATGGTTAAAATTGAGCTCCTTCTTATGGGTAGCTAAGCTTAGAATGTTTTTCCATATTTTGGCTACAAATCGATTACATCAGTCATCACAAGAATTTAAAGACTATACATTGTAAATTTCTAGATCATCACTCTGTATGGTAGCATCCAAATGAGCAAGAGAACATGGATCAATTACTTGGAGTGAGAGATCATAAGGTTTTTGAACAAGCATAAAGAATGTGAGGTACTCATGAAAAATAAAATATAGTTACTTAGACATAAAGCCCATGATTCAGGCAAGAAAAAACCATGTTAAAATATTTCTTAAAATTAGATTTAGGATCCATCAAAAAAAATTATCTAGTCCACATCAATAATATATTTTTTCTCTGGTGATCTAAGGATTCAGCCCAGTGCACAAGTGATTTACTATTTGAGAGTGTTGTCAAACTCAAGTTTCGACAATGAAAACTACAATTTGTGGATGCCTTCAAAAAAGTTTGAGGTGTTAGACTATGTCTTCAATTTAATGAGAATAAAAATGGCATCCCAATATTTTCATATCAGTAGCATAAGTATTCAAATCTTCCTTTATATTCAAGCAAACCATCAAAAATACCATCAAAAAAATAAAAAGGTACCTTCTCCATCAAATTAACTAAAGAACAAGATGATTGTGGTTAAACACTTGGTTGTCAATGGCTTTTTTATTTATCCCACAAGTTCTTTCTTTTTATTTGATGTAGGTGAAAAGGAAAAGAAGCATATAATATATTACAAGAATTTGAATATTCTAAATAATATTTCCCTCAAGAATATTGTTGAGGAAGAAATTCTCTATCTATTTTTTGCCTAGTGAGACACAAATTTCTCATAATTCAAGGCATCAATCAACATGCAAGTATAATATTATATACACTCATTAAAAAGAAATTTTCAATGCTAATCTAGTGGAATTAAAATTTTCTAGTCTTGCAAAGAATAATATGGCTAGATGCAAGTATAATATTATATATACTCATCAAAAAGAATTTTTCAAGGCTAATCTAGTGGAATTAAAATTTTCTAGTCTTGTAAAGAATATATATGGTTAGTGGTGCACCAAAGTTCCTATTGCCTAAATTCCAAATGTTGCAAGGGAATAATTATGTTGCCTGGAAGACCAAACTAAAAGCTCAACTTTAGTTTGAAGAAATGTGAAAAGTTGTAGACAGGTCCCTTACCCATCCTATTAAAAATTATAAAAAGCAAATAAAATTTGACAAAGTGGATAGAAAATCTTGATTGATCATCATGTTTGGTGTTGATGAAGTACAACCATTTATCCATTATTTGACCATAGTAAAATACACATGGGACAAGCTACAACATTTGAGGTAAGGAACAAGAACCAAATCTTGTTCTTCCAAAGTCAACTTCATTGCTTGAAAATGTAAAATGGAGAAAAAATCAAGTCCTTCTTGAGGAAAATTGTGAAACTATGTGCATCACTACAAGCTTTGGGATAAAAGGTATCTAACGACACAATTGTTCCAATTATCTTGAGATCTCTTATTTTATAATATAATATATTTATGATAATTTTGAATTTAGAGCAAACACCAACATTTGAAAAGTTGGTGAATCTACTTCAAAAAGTAGAGGTCTATCATTTAACACAAGAAGAATATCAAGTTATTACAAATAAAAAATGGAAGCATCCAATTAGAAGAGGCACAAGATATCAAAATCTCTTCTAGCATCAAAGCAATAATTTTCACATGCAAAATATGTGTGAACTTTATGGTAAGAATGGTTACATGATAAAGAAATATTGGCACAATCCCTTCATAAATGGGTATTTTTCTCAAGAAATGCATCAATAGTAGAAGAAGTCATCTACAGATAAGGAAAATCTATATTGAAAAACAATTTATCAACAACATAACAATATTACCAAAGATTATCACTTTAGAGAAGAAGAAAATAATTACTCTAGAGAAAAGCATGTAGTTGTTGCACATGTTCAACTAAGTCAATCCAATGATGATTGAACTAGACACCTTAGAACTTTTGTATGTTCTAGGACTTACAACCAACATGGTGCATACTTAAATGCTCAAAAACTAGTGCACCAATAAAGGAAGAGTGATAGCAATAAATTAACACCAAAAGCATGCAATGTAACACACTATGATAAAACAAGAAAATAATGGATTGGGTCTCTTTGTATTAATAATAAATTACTTTATCAAAATGAGTTACAAACACATCCCCTTTAGGGAGTTCAATAATGTGATACAATAGATACACAATACAAGGGTTTTACCCTCTCTAAAATAGTTTTGGCATACTATGAATTCTTCTTGCATCCGCAAACCATCCTGCAGAGGGTCTCTTCGTGACCTCTACAAGAGGTTAAAATGTCAAATTCTTGCATTTGTCCTTCCTCGCACAAAACTTGTAATCTGCACACAAGGAAAACAAAGGGGTTAATAGCATGTGTGGATGAAATGATAAGTAAAAGCGATAAATAAATGAAACATGATGAGTAAATATGTAAAACAAAATGCAAAAGCTCGAGGGTCCATGGTTGAATTTTGATAGCACTTCATTGCTTGAAAACTTTAAAACTTGGTATCCTTGAATGAGGGTGAATATCAATATATATATTCCTTGAAATGAGCCTATTAATGGCATAAACCCTTTGCATACAAATACGAAGAAGTGGCTCACATACATGCTCTTCTACAAAATCCCATGCAATTTATTAGTGCATGCCTTTTGGCTATTTTGGCTTATGTAATGCTCCAAATCATGACACAAGTGCACGTGTGGGTTTGACTGGCCATTTTGGTAGCCATTTATGACCCATGATATTTTTGACTAATCTTGGCATGACTATGTCAGGGTGGGACAACCTTGATTGGGGATCGTCCCTTGGTGAGATGACCTTGATTGGGGGTCATCCCTTGGTGCGACGACCTTTACTAAGGGCCATCGCTTGGTGAGATGGCCTTTGGAGGTTGTCCCTTGGAGGGATGACTAGAGTTGCAAAGGAAAATATCCTTTGTTTGAGTGGTGAAAACCATTATTTTAGCCCTAGGGCTACCCAAAGTGGGTCATATGGCCTTCAAGGAGTCCATATAGGTAGTCTTCTCAATATGATGTGATTTAGGTGTCTACAGATACCCCTTTTTAGGATGCATTGTGTGAAAACACAATGCGGAGCAAAAATAGATGACCTAGAGTCAAATTAAGGGTTGATGATGTTCATTGATCTGATCAATGTTAGATATCCCAATCATGGAAAGAGCATGCATTTTTGAACCATTACTTCTGATAAGTTGAAGAACTTGGTTTCAATAAACCTTTCAGCCAAGGACTCATGGCTTTGAGGTATACATGATCTTGGTACATTTTTCAATCATGGGCAGACTCATGGCCTCATGCTTCAAGAATACCAAGCCTTTGTGTTAATTGAAATTTTTGCTTGTTGTCTACCCCAAGCAAGAAGAGTGTGATTGTATTTGGCAATTATTCTTGAACAAATATCATTTGCATGATTGAGTGTTTGATTATTGGCTTGATTATGAATTGTGTGATGTATGACCACCCTCTCAAATGACGAGTTGATGAGGAAATTGTAAAATGATGAAAGTGATGATTCGCTTGACCAAGATGATTTGATTTGGATTTTCTTGAGCTATCACAAAATTTAAAGGGCACAAGACCTCATTAAAACCTTGATTTTGACCCATTTTATTACCGTTTTTGGTGAGTGATCTTAAAAATAATTCACTCATCCTATCGAATTACATGGATAACCACTCGCTGCAATCACCAAGTTTCTAGAGTAAACCACTAGATACAAGATTCACTCGATTTGGGTGGATTTTATGTGACCAAAGGGGTTAGGTACCTTTGGGGCCTTTTGGATGAATTTTAACCAAAGGAATGTGGGTACCTTTGGAGCCTTTTGATTGTGACCAAAGGAATTTGGATACCTTTGGAGCCTTTTGTTTGTGATAAAAGGAATTTGGGTACCTTTGGAACGTTTTGATTCTGACCAAATGAATTTGGGTATCCTTGTTTGTGACCAAATGAATTTGGGTACCTTTGGAACCTTTTGATTATGACCAAAGAAATTTGGGTACCTTTGGGGCCTTTTGTGATGATATGTCCAAATGGCTTAAGTGCCTTTGGGGATTTTGTTATGATTTGACTAAAGAGCTAAGTACCTTTGGGGATTTTTGTGATGATGATGTACCAGATTTTACCATATATATATGATATATCCTTTATTGTGGCCTATTATGTGATTAGTGCATGTTGCTAGGTTATGCAGGGATGCATATTATGGATGCAATGATGGATATGGATGTATGCCTAGATATTGTAATATGGATGCATAGATGTATGCCTAGACTTTTGATGATGTACTAATGATACAAAATTTTTGAACTTTTTTACAAGCTAAAACATAATGAATGAATATATGATGTAAAGCAACCTAAATTTAAGCACCACAAAATGTATAAAAGTCATCAACCAAAATGTTAACCTTTTCACAAAAGTGATACATTTGAAAGCCAACCATATGAAATATGATAAAAGTGTATATGATGGATGGATGACCAGTAAGTTGCTATAAGGAAACACCATGGTTTTTAGGAGACTCAAACACCCTAGTTGATCAATCAAAAGATGTATACTAACTACACTGGAATCTGGAAGATAAAAATCTACTTGGAAGACCTACATATTCAATACCCCTATGTGTGCACATTGATGTTCATTAAGATGACATATAAGACTACCCCATTGCCAAGCAGGTTTCATTCAACCCATTGTTGTAATGAGGATCATCTCAAGGTTATCATTATCTTGATTTTGGACATAATTGGACTTGACTACTAAGCAATACAAGCCACCAAAAGCTAGCTCATCCGCAAGCTGACATTGGTCTATACATAATAAGGTCCCTAATGTGATAGACATATCACCATGTGTTAGACTACTTCATTGCTAGGTGGGTTTCATTCAACCCATTGCTATAATGGAGATCATCCCACACATTTTGAATAATTGAGGATTCCAGGGATTCAAGCTCATTACCCCATTCTTTTCTTTATATTTGATTAGGAGACTTGCTTGTTTTTGATGAGGAGCAAGGGGATTTATTTTCTTAGTGGTGAAAACTATGTTTTTTTTCTTTGAGGGATACTTGCTCATTTTTGTGGAGCAAGGGATTTTATTGCTTTGGGTAGGGGGGATCTTGTCCTTTTGTCAATTCTCAACATCCTATACTATGTGTATAATAGGATGATCAAGGGAAACATTTTACTTAAAGGGCAAGAACTACTTTTTAGTTCCATCCATCCTTATTCAAACTTGGATTTTTAATGTGTGAGTATGTTTGGGATTTTGAGATATGCAAGGTACTATCAAAGCAAGACCCTACCTTCTAAAAGCCAAGATAGCTTAATACAAAATCTGAAAGGAGAACGATGGAGGGTTGAATGATCAAAAACCTTAGTGAACACCCCACATCAACTTATTAGTTGTGTTGACAAACATAGTTACTCACAAAGGGGAAGGTGGATGATATGATATGTGAAATGTGGGGGTTTTCCCTATGATCTTTTGTAAACTAAAAGGTGTGCATAAAATAGTCACTAGCCATCTAAACATCATTTTTTATGGTCATCTGATATCTACCATATCTTACGAGGACTCCTTAATAAGCAAAATTTTATAAGGAATGTTACAAATGATGATGATGGATAAGGATGATTAAGACTTATGATAGACAGACAAAGGGTGGAGCTATTTGTGGTAATACAAGAACAACATAATCTAATGTAAGTACAATGACTTAATATGCCTAATACAACTAATCAATGAATGCAATGATATGCAATACAAGATGATGTGATCAATGCATTTTTTTTGTGATTTTTGATGTTTTATATTGTTTTTGTTGATGTTTGTTTTTTTTTTTTTTTACCAAAGGGCTTAAGTACGTTTGGAGATTTTTGTGAGTTGATCAAAGGACTAAAATGCCTTTGGAGCTTTTGGTGAGTTGACCAAAGGGCTTTAATGCCTTTGGATCTTTTTGTGAATTGACCAAAGGTCTTAGGTACTTTTGGGGCTTTTGTGAATTGACCAAAGATCTTAGGTGCTTTTGGATATTTTGTGAATTGACCAAAGGGATTAAATGACTTTGGAGATTTTTGTGAATTGACCAAAGGGCTTAAATGCCTTTGGAGATTTTTGTGGATTGACCAAAGGGCTTAGGTGCCTTTGGGGATTTTGTGAATTGACCAAAGGAATTAAATGCCTTTAGAGCTTTTTGTAAATTGACCAAAGGGATTAGGTGCCTTTGGGGGTTTTGTGAATTTACCAAAGGGCTTAAATACCTTTGGAGCTTTTTGGGTTTGGACCTTATGCATGAAATGCCCATAGGTGAAGGATTTTGAGATGTTCAGGTTCCTCAACACCCTCAAGAGATGCTAACTTATATGTCCCATAGCTTATCTTCTATGTGATGATAAATGGACATAACTAGTTTATCATGAATTTGTCTTGCAAGTGCAGTGACAAGTTGGAGTTTTGATGATTTTATTTAAGCACAAGCTATCCAACTTTAAAGTCCCTAAGGTGGATCTTTGTATCATATTCTCACTAAAGGTGATCTTGATAAACATGAATGTGCTCAAGAGCATTAACGTGTTGTTCATCAAGAAGGATCAACTGATCAAGGTGAGATTATCGATGAACTCTAGGAGTGATATACACAATGAGGGAATCTCTAATTCCAAGGGTATAATGGCCTCAACACCATATACTAGCAAAAACAAATTGTCCCAGTGGGTATCCTAATGCTAGTTCTGTAAACCCATAACTCAAGAGGTAGTTGGAGATGCAAATATTTATGATTATATTTGATGGTTTTCTTAAGAATGGTAATGACTATCTTGTTCAATGCCTCTGCTTTTCCATTGTCTTGCAGATAATAGGGTGTAGAAAAAATATGTTGAATGTTATATTTTGCAGTTAAAGCTCACACATCTTTGTTCTTGAATGGAGGCTCATTATCCGAGATAATCTTGGATGGAATACCAAAATGACATATGATATTATGGAGTATGAACTCTGTAATTTTTGGTCCAATTGCAGTGGTAAGAGGGATTGCTTCCACTCATTTGGTAAAATATTATGTGGTCGTTAAGATAAACATGTGATGTCCCAATGATGGGGGTGAGATTTTCCCAATAAAATCAGAACCCCACAATGAAAAATGCCATACCAAATGAATTGGTTGCAAGGCCTGAGAAGGTACATACGAAATTGACATTTCACACACTTCTTGAAATAATTACAACAATATTTCTCCATAGTAGACCAATAATAGCCCATTCAAATGATGCACTTTACGATATCCATACCACTAAAATGGCCATCGCAAGTACCATCATGAGATTGCAAAACTACCCAAGCATATTTGTGGGACTCTAGACAACAAAGGAAAAGACCATCGTATCCTCGACGATAAAAGATATCTCCTAACAAGACATATTTTATTGTTTTTTGCTTGAATGTTTATTTTGCAGTAGCTGATAATTCCGAAAGGGTTAGTACAAGATTTAAGAAATCTTTGAGCTAGGTGAACCAATATTGATATTGCTAAGTCTCGACTGAATGAACTGCTTGTTCCTTTTGAGATTCATCCCTCATGAATGTCGATTGGGATACCACCTTAAGATTGATCATTTTGTTGTTATCAAAAGGACTCTTTGGTATTAAATATCCCTAGGAAGCATGTTTCAAAAAGTCATGTATGTGAGAGAACTGCTCTTGGTATGGTTTAATATTAATCATGTGGACAACTTTGTCCTCTTTTGAAGCCTCACGCAAAATCATGGATTGTGAAAGCATTTTGATATGGATGGTTGTAATATCATCTGAAGGGTTCTGCGGTATTAAGGATCCCAAAGAAGTCATAGTATCTACAAAATGATTAGATGAATGAGGGAGTGCCTCAATGTTATACCATTTCAATTTAGCTAAAATATTATCTACAAGGACTTTGTAAGACTGCAATATTGAACACCTACATTGATAGATCTCTTTGACTTGGTTGACAATGAGCAAAGAATCGTCGAAGATATTTAACTTCTTGATTCTCATGGAGATAGCTACTTGAAGGCCCAAAAGGAGGGCCTCATATTAAAAATTATTGTTGGTGGATGGGAAATCGAGTTTAAATGATAGGGGTTTTTGTACCCCATTGTCACAACTTAGTTTTCACCCCATTGTTTTTGAAACATTTCATTGAATTGATGGCTAGGTGAGCTTAGGATGCAAGGCCCAATTTTTGATGATTACAGGAAATTAAGGTTTGGGTTTAATCTAAATTTTTGGCTTGCAAAAGTGTTGAGATTTGTATCTTGAAGGCCGGGGTCTAGTGGCAATGGTTTGGATTGAGCATTTTTGAAGATTGTCAAAGGCTTAATTAATTGAATTTCATTTCAAGACTGCTCCAATTTCATCACTTTTGCCCTGCATTTGGATGTAAATTGATATGGCCATAACTTGAGATAGAAGACTCCATTTGAGCTAATCCAAAAATCGAGGGAAATATCTTGATCCAATTTTCACAATGGAACTAAATTTTGAGAATATCATGTGGAGCGCACAAAGTTCTTAAGGGTCACATGAGTTCATGCACCCTAATTTATGTCAAAATTTGAAGGGGTATATATCATGAACCAAGAAGAATTTTGAGACTACAAGAATTTATGTCAAACTTTTAAGGTCTTTAAGGGCGTACGAGTTTGTGCGCCCCATTTTAAAGTCGTGCGCCTCATTGATGCGCGCAGTTTTACGTCCAAATTTGAAGGGATATATCTCACAAACCGAGAGGAATTTTTCAATGATCTCAACTGATTTGAGTACCCATTTGGCCTATTTAGACCCTTGAGAAGTTTCATTCAATTTTTAAAACTTTAATTTTTGCCCTAATTTTGGAGCGTGCGAAATCCTGAGGGGTGCGCGAGTTCGTGCGCCACCTTGTTAATTTCATGCACCCCATTTTCCTATGGAGTGGACCAAGGTCTTGAAGGGTTCATGATTTCATGCACCCAATTTTCCTATGGAGCGCACCAAGGTCTTGAAGGGCGCACGAGTTCGTGTGCCTCATTTTAAAGTAGTGCGCCCCATTTTAAAGTGCGCGCACATTTATGTCAAAATTTGAAGGGTTATATATAATGAACCAGGAGTAATTTTTTGATGATATAAACTTATTTGAGTACCCATTTGGAACATTTAGACCCCTAAAAATTTTCATCAAATTTTGAGAACTTTGAATTTTACCCTATTTTTGGAGCGCACAAAAATCTAAGGGGCATGCGAGTTCATGCGCCTAATTTTCCTATGGAGCACATGAAGGTATTAAATGGTGAATTATTTTGTGTGCCCCATTTTAAGTTGCGCATCCCATATTTTAACAAAGAAGCAGGTGGACGGTCGGTCGTGTAGAGGCTCCCAGCAAAGAATTGGACAGGTGTAGTAACCCTCCTTAGCCGAGTATTGACAGAAAGCAAATATATATTTGTATGTTTATACTTAACTATATGTGAGAGACATGGTACTATTTATAGCATCTATGAATGTAGGACAATTACGAAAAGATAAAGGAAGGTGACAAGTCAACAGAAAGGCTATGATGGAAAAATCTATTGAATCTCGAAAGGGAAGAGGTGGGGCCAGTACACCAGGGGAAGCTCATGATCAAAGCACACCACAACCACCAACCCAGGAAAGGGGGAAGGATAGCCTGTAGTAATAATCATAATCCCTATGAAGAGAAGGACGTGGGCCACATGCCCAGTTTTGATTCTACCACATTTTTACGAGGAAGAGGAGATCAAGCCAAATGGAGGGCCGATGAGAAAGCAGTTGCAGCCCCGCTTCAACACCTAGCTCTATATATAGAAGACCATTGTAGTGGTGGCATTTTTATCAAACCTTTGAGAGAGAAAATCCTAGGTATAAGTATTTTCTAGTTTTGTAGTCGTATTCTCTTTGTGTTCTATGTTTGTGTCTCTTATCGCCCTTCCTTCTGCTATTTTTAGGGATTGCCAAAGAGCGTTGTTCACCAAGATCATTTCTTGTGGAACACGCCAGAGTTGGATACCCTTACATCCTTGCAATCAGGACGGAGGGAGATCACCCCTTGTTATGAATATTCAAACTAGGGATTTATTGTAATACAATGGCATATAAGGATCAAGCATTTTGCTGATATTTCCATATGTAAAAAATTTTTATATAAATGAAAGTTCCAACTCTTCCCTTGGCATATTATGTGTTTATGGTCTATGTTATACTCATTTATGTGTTCTTGTAATCAAAACATGTGGATGACGCTTTCTTGTCACTATTTTAATCGTTTTCTTGCATTACATATTTTGAATGAATTAAAATGAACTAGTTCCCCTCTCTCTTTCTACTCTGTTCATAAATATTAACTTGCTACAACTACCCAACAGATAAGGCACCAGTCTGGTCTTGTTATGATCCATTATCGCTTGGTTTGATCACTAATACCTAAACAATGCAAAATCATTTTTGGCATAAGTGGGTGTTTGCACCATTAAAATAGAATAGAAGAACCCACCATATGGGGTTTCCTTACCCAACCTAGTCTATCTAGAGCTTTCAAAGTAATATGTTCCTAGTTTGAAGAGGTGGATCAGCCATAGTCCATAATACTGGTTGTGATTCCCTAATTTTCTTGTGATGTGAAAAATCTTTAAAGGGTAAGTAGGAAAACTCCACAACAATTTTTGGCATCGTTTTCGGGGACTAACCTTCTATTAAATATTTGCAAAGTCTTCCCGATTATTTTTGTTTTCCCTGTGAGATCTAGAGTATTGGTCTGAGCAATCTTGGCCAGGGTGCACTCTTGTATTTATTACTTTGCACTTTGTGTTGGCAACTTTGGAGAACCCATCATCAAGAATAAGGAACTAATCTAGCGGTCACAAGAAGCAGCAAAAAGGAACTCTACCCCAAACTTCTAGATCCACAGGTACTTTTCCATCCATGTAATATTAGAAAGGAACTTTCACTCTCTATTCCTTTAGATAAGAATCATAATAGCAGTACTAGTTTTGTTTCTAAAATTTCCCATCTATAAAGTACTATTATGTCTATTGTACCTCCTATGCCAAGGGACCCAGTTACAAAAATGGCCAATCCTCTTTTAAACAACTGGCGTACAAATAGACATAGGCCTTTTATCTTACCCTCGATCTTAAATACATTACCCCCTAAGGCCCACAAATACATACCCAGATTCCTGGGGGATAACATTGTAACTGGGAAAGACGACATTCAACATTTTTTGTATGCCACGGACATATTGGAAGTCAAAGAAGAAGATGTGGCTCTTAGGCTATTTTTGCAAACCCTAGAGAAAGATGTTTTAGATTAGTTCAATAGTCTTCCCCCACATTGCATATCTGATTTCTAGGAAATGGAAGAATCCTTTTTAGAAAGGTATGGTGAGGAGAGTAATATACATTCACTCATAACTGAATTGGCTACAATTAAAAAAGAGAGAAATGAACCGGTTAATGACTTCAACAAAAGATTCATCAAGGTTAAGAACAAAATTTTTGATAGGATGGCTCTTAATGATCAGCAGTCCATCTGCTTTTATAAAAATGCTTTCTTTGAATAATTCAATCATGAACTAGGGAAAAAATAAGTAAACACTATTGATGAGTGCATGAATAAGGATATTCATGTAGAAATGAACATGATCGGTAGTAAATTCCATTTCTATTGCCCTACTTGTGGTTCACCTCATAAGCCTTCTAGTTGTGCCATCTATTTAGCTTCACACCCTACCCTGAGCCTCAAGGATAATCCTAGTAAAGCAGTCAAGACCAATTCAGATTGCAATGATAAACACACTACATCTAAAGGAGATATTGAGGTCTATTGAGAACATTATTGAGGTCTATTGAGAACATAGAACTTTAATATCCAAAAGAGAGCAACTTCATCCTGAAACCTCTAATGTCATACTTGATGAAGTAAAATGGGAACCACTTATTATAGCAATGAGTCTTTTTCAATAAAGCCATGCCATGGATTTTGAGAGTACAATAGATGAGATAAATGTTCCTAATATGGGTGAGATGAGAGAACAACTGATAAGGGGGCAATAATTAATAATGATGAGTCTAAAAATGGGGGTCTTTTTAAGTCCAATGCGGAAGAGAACCACAAAATAGAATGTATTGATCACAAAAATTGGGTTGAAGAAGATATCAACGTCTACGTTATCAGTAATGAGCAAATGAATTTATCTCCCAAAAAAGAAAATCATCAAGCTCCTGATGATAGTTTTGATGAAATCCAACAAGATCAATATATAACAGTAGAAATTCCAAAAAGCCTTCAAATTTATGATTTTGACATATTAGAAATACCAGAACAACATTCAAAGGAAGAGGCATTGACCAATAAAAATGTGGAGGTTGAAGATAAAAAAATAGATAAAGGCCAGTGATTGAGGATGATTTATCCAAATATGTAGTTCTTCTTGTGAAGCCCAATGCAGAGGAATCCCATGAGACAGAACTGACTGATCACAAACTTAAAAGTATAGTTAAGTCAAAAAATATACTTTTCAGAGAATCATAGCACAATAGGTCTTCTAAGCTTATTAATCAGTCAAAAACGAGGCCTCTCCATGTTTTCCAAAGATATATGTTGAATTCAATGAATGACTACTTTTTCTGCAATCGCCCGCCTGATAATAGAACTTCATGTAAAATCATAGTTAATCTGTTGAGTCTTTCTTATGCAAAGAACTGTCTCCTTGTTTCTAGTGTGAAATCAGTCAGCTTAAAAAAGCCAAATCAGATGAAATCGATAAATTCATTGATCTAGGAAATGACATTGGTCCCTTTGCTGACTTCACCATCATGTTCATTAACAATGCCCCAATCCTAGGTAATATTGCATCTGTTACCTCATTTCAAAGTGAAATCCCCAATACCCAACCCATCATCAGGAACCCCACAAGAATTGGCCAGTCTAACAAAAGATACATCATGAAAAGGACAAGGATAAAAAGAATGCATAAAGTTTGACTGTCATCTATTTTTCTCTAGAGTCATCAAGAATTGAGAGTGTATCCTAGGTCATCCAAAAAAAATGAAAGGAATTTAAACTCACTCTACATCCTGAGGTCATTAAGCTCTTTTTGCAAAATGAAGCATTACACCCCATCTTGTTCTAGGTTTCATAGAAATTATCCTAGAAAAGTTGATTTCAGTGCAAATATTTCAATGAGATAATTTCTCTTTTGTTTGGTCACCATCAGTATCCAGCAGTTATTATGATTTTGTCTCCCTAAAAATTTTGTTGCACACTGCAATTTTGATAGACTTGTTCTAATCAGTCAAATAAAGAAGACCTAGAGTGAGGGGAGATGACAATGAGATCTGGTGGGCCAGGTTTTAGGCAATGATCCAACATGTCTAAAGCTAAAACATATTAGGAGGAAGGTGTGGTGCATTATGCTAAAGCTTCACATCTTCCACATATTTTAAGGATATTCCAAGATCAATAAGAATGAATTCATCATTGATAGGATACCTTGAGGTAAAAATACATACACTCTACTTCTTTAGCCTTACAAATTTCTAACCCAATGTGAGCTTTGTAATTCATCATAATCCTTCTCAAAAAGAAGAAAATATATAAATAATGCAAAGCAACTATATGTTGGGGTATCTAGATAACCTCTACTGGGGCTATAGATGCCTAGCTGGCAGTAGAGAAGGTCTAGAGGAAATTGAGGTCATCTCCATCGGGGCTATAGATGCCTAGCTGGCAGTGGAACAATATCAAGGTCAATATCTATCAGATTGAAATACTTAATAGGCTCAGCTCCTATTGATATGGTGAATTTTTGACTGATCAAGGGATAAGAATGAATGCACAAAACACACAAGCCTAGGCATGATGACACAACAACTTCCAAATATATTTGCCTTAACTCTATCTTAAGACATTGCTAATAGATTTATTCCCCCATAAGTCAAATTTCATCTATTTTTAAACGAGGTCGTCAAATTTTACTGATCAGAACCAAGGTCCATCCTTTAGTATTTTTTCTTTGTTTTCCTTTTCGGCTTTTAGTCTAAATTTTTTTGGTCTCTTAATTGTCAACCGAAGATTCTAGAGTTCTCAGGAGCATTCATGTACCATTCATACTACCTGTTCTAGTCATAGCCGATGTTGTACCCGATTGTCACAACTTAGTTTTCGCCCCATTATTTTTGAAAAATTTCTTTGAATTGATGTCTAGGTGAGCTTAGGGTGCAAGGCCCAATTTTTGATGATTCTAGGAAATTAAGGCTTGGGTTTAATCTAAATTTTTGGCTTGCAAAAGTGTTGAGATTTGTATCTTGAAGGCCGGGTTCTAGTGGCAATGGTTTGGATTGAGCATTTTTGAATATTGTCAAAGGCTTAATTAATTGAATTTCATTTCAAGACTACTCCAATTTCGTCACTTTTGCCCTGCATTTAGATGTAAATTGATATGGCCATAACTTGAGCTAGAAGACTCCATTTGAGCTAATCCAAAAATTGGGGGAAAGAGCTTGATCCAATTTTCACAATGGAACTGAATTTTGAGAATATCATGTGGAGCGCACAAAGTTCTTAAAGGTCACATGAGTTCGTGCACCCTAATTTATGTCAAACTTTGAAGGAGTATATATCACGAACCGAGAAGAATTTTTTAATGGTCTCAACTGATTTGAGTACCCATTTGGTCCGTTTAGACCCCTAAGAAATTTTGTCAAATTCTAAGAACTTCAATTTTTGCCCTAATTTTAGAGCGCATGAAATCCTGAGGGGTGCACGAGTTCATGCGCCCCATGTTAAGTGTGTGCATCCCATTTTCTTATGGAGAACACAAATATCTTGAAGAGTGCACAAAGTTCTTGAAGGGAACACGAGTTCATGCGCCCCATTTTAAAGTCGTGCGTCCCATTGACGCGCGCACAGTTTTACGTCCAAATTTGAAGGACTATATCTCACAAACCGAGAGGAATTGTTTGATGATATCAACTGATTTGAGTACCCATTTGGCCTATTTAGACCCCTGAGAAGTTTTGTCAAATTTAGAGAACTTTAAGTTTTGCCATAATTTTGGAGCGTGCGAAATCCCGAGGGACGCATGAGGTCGTGCGCCCCATATTAATTTCATGCACCCCATTTTCCTATGGAGTGCACCATGGTCTTGAAGGTTGCATGATTTTGTGTGCCCCATTTTAAATTCGTCCGCCCCATTTTCGTGCATGCACATTTTATGTCAAACTTTGAAGGGCTATATCTCACAAACTAGGAGGAATTTTTTGATGATCTCAACTGATTTGAGTACCCATTTGGCCCGTTTAGACTCCTAAGAAGTTTCATCAAATTTTGAGAACTTTTAATTGTACCCTATTTTTGGAGCGCACAAAAATCTAAGGAGCGCATGAGTTCGTGCGCCCCATTTTCCTATGGAGTGCACAAAGGTCTTCAAGGGTGCATGATTTTGTGTGCCCTATATTTTAACAAAGAAGTAGGTGGATGGTCGGTCGTGTAGAGGCTCTCAACAAAGAATTGGATAGGTGTAGTAACCCTCCTTAGCCAAGTATTGATAGAAAGCAAATATATATTTGTATATGTGTATACTTACCTATATGTGAGAGACATGGTACTACTGATAGCATCTGTGAATGCAGGATGGTTACCTAAAGATAAAGGAAGGTGACAAGTCAGCAAAAAGGCTATGAAGGAAAAATCTACAGAATCTTGGAAGGGAAGAGGTGAGGCCATTACACCAGGGGAAGCTCACGATCAAAGCACACCATAGCCATCATCCCAAGAAAGGGAGAAGGATAGCTCGTAGCAATAACCGTAATCCCTATGAAGAGAATGACGTGGGCCACATGCCCAGTTTTGATTCTGCCACATTTTTATGAGGAAGAGGAGATCATACCAAATGGAGGGTTGATGAGAAAGCAATTGCAGCCCCGCTTCAACACCCAACTCTATATATAGAAGACCATTGTAGTGGCAGTATTTTTATCAAACCTCTGAGAGAAAAAAGCCCAGGTATAAGTCTTGTCTAGTGTTTTAGTTGTATTCTCTTTGTGTTCTTTTTCTGTGTCTCTTTTCACCCTTCCTTCTACCATTTTAGGTATTTCCAAAGAGCATTGTTCATCGAGATCATTTCCTGTGGAATGCGCCAGATTTGGATACCCTTACGTCACTGCAATTAGGACAGAGGGAGATCACCCCTTGTTACGAATATTCAAACCAGGGGTTTAATGTAATACAATGGCATATAAGGATCCAACATTCTGTTGATCTTTCCATATGTAAAAAAGCTTTTTATATAAATGAAAGTTCCAACTCTTCCCTTGGCATCTTCTATGTTTATGGTCTATGTTATTCTCATTTATGTGTTATTGTAATCAAAACATGTGGATGACGCTTTCTTGTCACTAGTTTAATCATTTTATTGCATTAAGTTATTCGAATGAATTAAAACAAACTAGTTCCCATCTCTCTTTCTACTTTGGTCATAAATATTAACTTGCTACGACTACCCAATGGATAAGGCACTAGTATGGTCTTGTTATGCTCCATTATCGCTTTGTTTGATCACTAATAACTAAACAACACAAAATAATTTTGTCTGGTATAAGTGGGTGTTTGCACCGTTAAAATAGAATTGAAGAACCCACCATTTTGGGTTTCCTTACCCAACCTAGTCTGTCTAGAGCTTTCAAAGTAATATGTTCCTAAGTTGAAGAGGTGGATCAACCAAAATCCACAATACTGGTTGTGATTCCCTGAGTTTTCTGTGACGTGACAAAGATTTAAAGGGTAAGTAGGAAAACTCCACAATAGGGTATAGGTGCCCATTGTGGTATGAAAAACACGATTCCCGTGCCACCCCCTTACTCACACTTGGAACCATAAAAGAATAATATCATATCAGCTTTATTTTTGGGTTGTTTTGGTTCAGGTGAGTTGGATACTGCAAAAACTACATCATCGAAAAACTTGATGGTAAGAGGTTGATTGTCTTGAAGAGGAGCCTCTGCTAATTGATCAGCAATTACTTGACCTTTGATACATTTTTGGCTTATGAATTCAAGGTCAAGTTCTATCAACAACATGATCCACTTTACGATATGACTATTATGATATGTTTGACTCATCATGTACCATAAAGAATTTTCTTTGGACACGACATACATTGTGTGATTGAGCATGTAATGGCATAACTTCTTAGTGGTGAATACCACTACTAAGTAAAGCTTATCAATGTATGGATAGTTTATCTCATAGCTCACCAGGGTGCGATTGATGTAATAAACAACTTGCTTCTTATTTGCTTCATTCTTTTGGTTCAACATGGTCCCTAGAGCAAAGTCGATAACTGATATGTATAGTAAAAATGGCACACCTGATCGAGGTGAACCTAAAACTGGTAGGGATTCTAGGTATTATTTGATCTCATCAAAGGCCTTTTAACACTCATAATCCCAATTGAATGAGACCCCCTTTTGTAAGAGATGATTCATTGGTCGACATTTATCCGAAATTTGTGCTATGAAGCATCGAATAGATGTTGACTTCCCTTGTAAGCTATGAAGCTGCTTAAGATTGGTAGGGGGAAGTAATTCGAGTATTACCTTGACTTTGGTAGGATCAAATCCAAAGACACACTTCTTGGGGTTAAGTCTAACGTTATGCTCAATGAAGCAATCAAATATCTTCCTTAGAACAGCTACATGCTCGTGACACAATAGAGATTTAGCTAGTAAATAATTTATATAATCCTCCAGGATTTTGTGCATGTAGTCATGAAATATTTATGTCATGATACACTAATATGTGGTACCAATATTTTTTAGACCAAATGACATGACTTTGTAATAGAAAGTCCCCCAAGGTTGGTAAAGGTTGTCTTGGACTGGTCTTTGAAATTAACCCAAATCTAATTGTAGCCTAAGAAACCATCCATGAAGGATAACATTTCATACCCTAAAGTTGCACCAACTAAAGCATCAATGTTAGAAAGGAGAAATTCATCCTTAGGAGTCGCTTTATTAAGGTCTCAAAAATATGTGCACATGCGAATCCTCCTATCGAGTATTTTAATGGGTACCATGTTGGAGATCCAATCAGGATAATTGATGGGTTGAATGAAACCCACATCTAACAATTTTTAAAGTGCATCTTTAACCATTAGTGCAATCATTGGATGTATATTTGTAAGATTTTGCTTGGATGGTTTAATTTTTGGATCAAGCATCATGTTGTGCATGACCAAACTTGGGTCAAGGCCTAGTAAATCCTTATAAGACCAAGCAAAGGCTTCTCTCTTTTATTTCAAGAGAGCTATGATATCATCTTGTTCCTATAGAGACAGACTATGTCCCAACTTGATATTTCTAGAAACTGTGGGATCGACATCGATATCCACATCAATTGTTTCCTCAATTGACATGTGGGATCCCTCCTTGAGTTGATGAGTTATAGGGATCAAATGGATGTCGTCAGTTGGATTTGAAGAATCAATCACTTCATTAGGTTCGATATCATCTTGACACATCTTTAGATGGCCCTTGGGAGAAATGAAATTACTATAACATATGTTTGCAAGAGAAGAACTCTATGGAATATAGGAGAACCGTGACACAATAAAAATCAATGGCCTCCTGGTTGAGGTGCAAAGGTTTCAAAGGATCACTAGGATTATGAAGTGGCATGGTCAAGTCAATGAAAATCATATTGATGGATGACAGATGGTTTCCATTTTTGGGTGGAAAGAGCAGATAAAAAATGGGTGGACTTAAATGCATTGGAGGTGGAACGATTGGATGAGGCCTAGGCAGAGCTAGAATGACCGAATCATATGGCAGTAGTAACTGCTACAAAATGGGCATCTCCCTAGGGAACAAATGAAGGTAGAATTCATCAAGATATTTAAGGGGCTCAATATAAATTGATTCATATTTTGAGCTATCTAAAGCACTAGATATTGCATTACCCTTATAGTAAGATGAATTAATGGACATGTCATCATGATCTTGAGTGGACCCACTACCCTCTTCAAGCCAATCATTCTCAGGTTCATTGGCTCAACCAAACTCTTCTTGCTCGTTTGTCTCTTCTTCTATAGCGAAGATCCAACTACTTATGTGCTCTTGATTAGAGGATGAAAGAGAGTTTGCACAAACATGATTACTAATCCATCGCATGTGGATAAGACCTAGATATGCCAATTTTGTCTCATCCTCATACTCTTCTGATGCCTCGATAGAAGATTCATAAGGCTCAACTAAAACCATTGTGATGGGAAGATTATATCCTCGTAGATAAAAATATCCTAGATCGACGTAATCATTCTCATCAATCTTATCCTCAAAACTTGTGGAAAGGTACTAGAGTAATTTTACAAGGAGTTCATCTAGCATACACAAAATATTCTAAGCCACTTTTATTTTTAAGGAATTGATACTGTGGCTAGTAAGGTGTTTGAATACCCTGTTCGTACTGACCAAAACCATTCCCATGCAAATGGCAATTGTGAAAGTATTGTAGGGAAAAATTAGGGTTTTACAGATAGCTAACATTCCAAAAAATGGATTATCATCACCATCCTCCATAGAAAATGGGCTTGTAGAATCATCAAAACCCTTGTAAACAATTTTTTTTTTGTTCAAGGGTACCCCCAAGGGCACAATGGTACCAAGGGGTAGTGATGGCAAGTGAGACCTATCCATGTATTGCATGGACTCAATGAGAGGGGTGAATATGACATTCTATACCAGATACTCAATGAGTCCTAGATTTTCCAAATGAACTGTGACCTACGATGGAATGGATGGTGATGATGTGGCTATGGCTTGATCTGACTCATCCATGGTAGAAAATGATTATTTAGCCTCCATAGGAGTTGGAGCATCTTCTACTAAGATGGTGGAAATGGAGGGACGAATCTCCTCAATTGGCCCCTTCAATGTTTGCTTGCTCAAAGGAGTCGAGGATGAGGAGGGGATGTCAAGAGAAACAAATGGTGGTGGATATGGAGATGGTTCAATGGTTGATTGTGGTGTTGGATCTAAACTCTTGATGGGATCATTTGGTTTCATGTCCAAATGTGTGGATGGTAAGGTAGACTCTTGCGGGTGATGCACCACACTACAATACTTGAAGGGTTCTAGATTTGCATGAACCACATGAACTTGCCCTTCATGTATATACTTGAGACACTGATGCAAAATGGATGGAACACATTTTATATCCCTCATCCAAGGTCTTCCAAGCAATATATTATATTGCATTGCACCATCCAAGACATGGCACAACGTAGGAATTTTCTTTAGTCCAACCTAAATAGGAAGGACTATTGTGCCGACGGTGGAGCATAAAGCATCGTTAAATGCTCAAAGAGGTGAATTTAGATGCAAAAATGTGCAAGGTTGGGAGACTAAGGTGTGTCAGTGCATCAGTTGTAATGATATTTATGGAGGATCCTATATCGATCAAGACTCGCTGGTAGGGAATTCAATTTACACTAGCAATGATGTGTAGTGGAGGATCGGGCCTAGTAGTGGGGGTTTAATTGATCTCGTGGTTATGAAATGTGATGATAGGCTCCTTGTAGCGTTGTATGTGTTCCATAAAATTGATAAAAGATTTGGGTTCTTGGGGTTGCAATTTAACTGATTTTAGAATCTCCATGAGAGCTTCTCTGTGGGGTTGCAATTGTTGTATTAGATCATATATGGAGAGTCTATATGATGTTGTCTATAGACTTTGAGTAAGTCTACTTATAATTATCACCATCAAGTGAGGTGGAGGACCTTGTATAGGTTTTTCTAGTGGTAAATTTTGTGACGTGGAAGGAATATTTATTGGAGTCACAGGTGGTGCAACCTGACTTGGATACCTCCTATTTCGTGTCACAATATTGATCATCCCTACAAACCCCTAATTAGGTGGGATTGTATAATTTTATTCACCTATCTGATTTAATATACCGACACCTCATGTGTAGGCATTAGCCTTGGCCTTGTAAAGTCGATTGAAAAGTGACACCAAGAACTCATGTGATGACATATAATTGTGAGGTGGGCGATGTTTTTTTTCCCCTAATTTTGTTTATATTGATTATGATATTGCATAGGAGGGGGCAGGGCTTTATAATTGGCTTGTTGTGGCGTATCTTGCTTTGTAGGCCCTAGAACATTCAAGACAACTTGATTAACAACTTATGGCTTTTGTTGGGTATGGTTGACCTTTTGGTTTTTGTTCCATTCCTTCTTTCAAAGTTTTATTTCCCCTTCTGAAACCTTAATCCCCTCTATAACCTTGCCCTAAGCTAGGGCTTCCTCGAATGTTTGATATTGCTAGAGTTATAACAGTAATGAAATATGTTTTAAACAACTCCTTGTGAATAGACGAGTTAGATTTGTCACAGGTAAGGTAAATAATAAAATTGAAATGACTGCTCACCACCTATTACCATAATCCAAGACTAGTTCATCATAAAATTGGCAAATATTGTATAAATTAGTCAATATTACTTTATTCTTTATGTTGAATGAAAAGCATTTGCAAGTTGTTCAAATCTATGAATGCTATGCCTTGGTAAATGATTGTACCACTCTAGGGCTAGGCCTGAGAGTGTTATCAAGAAAGTTCTCAGTAATAAGGCATCATCATTCTGAAATTGAAAGCAAAGGTTCATGAAACTAGTGACATGTTCTTGGGCATCATCATCTCCTTTAAACTTATCTAACTTGGGTTTTTCAAAATGCTTCAAATATGAAGGAGATGGTATAGAAGGATGGAGCAGTTGGTTATAAATTTGACTCGATGTGTGTTTTTGATAAGCCATACCAAGATCTTGTTTCTCCAATGATCTAATGTGCTCAATGAGCATCTTGTAAGCTTCATATGAAATGATCTCATATGTGTGCCTCTATCCTCAAGGAGGGGAAGGTGGAATATATCCAGTGGGGAAAGGTGGTTGATTATGGTCATCAACATGTCCTCATAAAGTGACTCAGGATATCCCTATTCCTAATACTCTAAGTTCTCATAGGCCTCATGCTCCTGTTGAGAATTGTTTGGTTGATGTTATTGGGACCTATGGTTTTGAATGGGCACACGAGGAGGATGGTTCTGATTGGGTCTAGGAAAAAAATTTAGATGGTGTGCCATGTACTTTTGATGTATTTGCTACCTATAGGTGCTCAATGTAGGGACTACCTCCTACATGGCTTTTTGTAATCTCTCTTGAAAATTTACTGACGTAACTGATATTGCTCATCCAAGCGTTTTTTATCCAATCGTAATTGGTTCAACATTGCTTGTTTATCAGTATTCCTCCTAAAGTCTTGATCTAGCTGGTTAGTAGTGTGGGGCTGATTGACCTTAGTATTAATGCGAAGGGACTATGCATGTGCTACAATCCAATAATATATATGTTTCCCACAATCAAGTGAAGCCACGTTGACCTAGTATTTAGGTTTATATGTAAGCTTGATGCACTCAAGGGGTGTAGAGGCACAACATGCTTGCATAGAATACTCTTCATGAGGAGTAGGATTATTTTCAAAATCTTCCTCTTCCTCGTCGATAAATATTGTATGAGTCGACTTGGTTGTTTGAGTAGGATAGTAAGTGTCGTACCTATCTAAAAAGGAATATTGTCAACTCATCCATGGATAGTAAAGCAGAGTGGCTTGATCATCTAACCTTGTCTATGAGGTGCAATTTTGATCATGTTATGGATGGTGTATAGAGCGAGTTGAAATGCAAACTCATGGTACCAACCTAATAGGACCTTCTCCATACTAAATATTTTATCTAGGGTAAGCAAAAGAAGTATCTCGACCATGGAAGTCATCACCATGATCATACTAAGGATCAAAAAATGCATCTTGAATGGGGACTTCCTCTAGGTCAGACTCTCTATATAAAGGATTCACGTGATATCTTATGCTAGGGTGCCAATAAGGGATGGCAAGGTATTTTAGGTTAAATCAAAGTCACTCCTTTTCTCCTTGTAGATGTTCAACAACACCGACTCTTAATTGAGCCTAACTGCGTGTTGTTACCATTGGTTAATTTTAACAAATAATAAAGAAACAAATAAGAAAATAATGTGATTATCTCGTTTAAATTTTTATTGTGAGTCCTTATAACTATTTGAGTGTGTTTTGATGTTATACCTTAGGCCTATGAAAACTAAGGGTGAAAATTAGAAAACTACTAAAGGTAATTCGAGCAGACCCTCCCTGTCAGGGAGTGTAACTCAAACAACAAAAAGTGGCTTCCTATTGGATACTGGCTCAAGGGTAACCTTATGGGAACATATTACCTCCTAAAGGGAGGTCGCGTTATTTGAGTCCTACTACTTTCTAATACCTGGGGTAAGACCCCACAGGTTTTCGCTTCACTCTCGATCGAGCTTGGAAAAAAATGATAGTTGCGTTCCACTTATTATTAAGCCTCATGGTAAAAAGGCGTTACTAGTCCTTCCTACTTTGGGTGCACCCAATATTATGGGACCTTTTTGTGATGAAGTCTAGAGGGCCACTCACTTTTTGCCACTAAGTTTCTAGGGTGCAATCCAACGGGTGGAGATGAAGCCCACTTTCATTGGTTTGGATTAACGGTTGGTGATGAAATCTAGCTTGTTAATGTTAAAGTGAAATATGGTGTATGGGGTTATTTTTTATTTTTATGCGAAAGAAAGGAAAATCACCAAGCACTCCTTGATCTTTCACTAATGCATAAAAATAACATTTTAGTTTCATATTTCTAAATAAATAATGTTTAATTTTCAAAAATCTATAGTATGCATAACCCTACATGAGTAGCCCATGGACAGATAATAACAGGCAAGCCAAAGGAGCAAACAAATATCGTCATATTTTCTATAATGGAAAAATTTATTTACCTTTCTTTATGAGAACATGAAAAGGACATATGCACTTACTTTGATAGCCTATGTTTGATTTGGTGTTGATCTCCAATGTTCTTCAATAGATAGGTGAATGGTGGTGTGAGGTAGTACTCCCTCTTCACGGATTGTTCGTATGCATTAGGCACATCGAGGGGAGTCATAGGGGGGAATCGACTAGGTTCCCCCCTATCCAGGGGTTTAGAGGTGGAGCCCCTGAGGTAGAATTTTTGGCCATCCATACACCCATACAAGTTGCTACCTCTAACTAGTGATCATCTTAGGTCCAAACAGTTGCATAACATGGCCATCCCAGGGTGAAACGGTTGTAGAAAAGGGTCATTCCAAGATGAGACAGTTGCAAAACAGGGTCATCCTAGGGTAAGACAATTACAGAATAGGGCCATCCTAGTGTGAGACTATTGCATAATAGGGTCATTCTAGGATGATATGGTTGCATAACAAGATCATCCTAAGGTGATACAGTTGTGTTTGTTGACTATCTCTACAAGGGATTGTGGTACCTACAAAAACAATCACAAAAATAAATCGGCAATTAGTAATGCTATGAAAAATAGGAACTAGGTCTTACCGTGATCTCCACTAAAATTGTGGGTTCAAGTCCCACCGTGATCGCCACTAAAATTCTCAAATTAGTGCACCAAAAAAGGAATAGTGATAGCAATAAATGAACACCAAAAGCATGCAATGTAACACACTATGATAAAACAAGAAAATAATGGATCGGGTTCCCTTGTATTAATAATAACTTGCTTTTATCAAAATGAGTTACAAACATATCCCCTTTAGAGATTTCAATAATATGATACAATAGATACACAATAAAAGGGTTTGACCCTCTCTAAAATAGTTTTGGCACACTATGGAGTCTTCTTGCATTCACAAACCATCCTGCAGAGGGTTTCTTCGTGACCTCCGTAAGAGGTGATAATGTCAAATTCTTGCATTCCTCCTTCCTCACACAAAACCTGTAATCTACACATAAGGAACACAAAGGGATTAATAGCATGTGTGGATGAAATGATAAGTGAAAGTGATAAATAATTGAAACATAATGAGTAAATATGTAAAACAAATTTCAAAAGCTCAAGGATCCATAGCTGAATTTTGATAGCACTTCATTGCTTGAAAACTTTAAAACCCGATATCCTTGAATGAGGGTGAATGCCAATATATAGATTCCTTGAAAGGAACCTATTAATGGCATAAATCCTTTGCATAAAAATACAGAGAAGTGGCTCACATGCTCTTCTCCAAAATCCTATGCAATTTATTAGTGTATACCATTTGGCTATGTTGGCTTATGTAACACTCCAAATAATGACACAAGTGCATGTGTGGGTTTGATTGGACATTTTGATGGCCAGTTATGATCCACGCTATTTTTTATTGATCCTAGTGCAACCATCTCAAGCTAGGATGATCTTGATTGGGGGTCATCCCTTGGTGAGATGGCCTTGATTGGGGATCATCCCTTTGTGAGACAACCTTGACTGGGAACCGTCCCTTGGTGAGATGACCTCTAGAGGTCATCCCTTGGAGGGATGGCCAGAGTTGTAAAGATAAATGTCCTTTCTTTGAGTGGTAAAAACCATTTTTTTATCCCTAAGGCTTCCCAAAGTGGGTCATATGTCCTTCGGGAAGTCCATATAGGTAGTCTTCTCAATATGATGTGATTTAGGTGTCTACACATACAACCATATTCAACAAGATTCATCAAATAAAAAGGTAAACAAAAGGAGGAGCAATAGTCATAATGGAAGAGTCCATATTCTTTTCACATAATGGTATATTGAATTAATGGCTACATTGGTAGCTATCATAAACATTAGAGTTGAGGGTTGGATGACTCTTGAAGATGTCACTTGGAACAATACCATATAAGACCAGTCAATCATCCAAAGATAAATTATAGAAATGTAGTGTCTTTTCCCATGAACGAGCAACTCCAAATGAAGTAACTTGAAGTTGAGGAAGTCCATTTTAATGTGATTCCTCTTCATTTGTAGATGAACTAGAAATTGAGGCCATCAAGAAGGACTAGGAATTCTTGCATAAGTCACTCATCAATCGATCATTTTTATTAGAAGAACATTGTACCAAACAAAGGAAGCATGAATACATCACTTGTCATAAGAAATGGATTATTCAGATAAACAAGATCAAGATGCAAAAGAGAAAATAGGAGATGATTGACCTCAACCTAGCAAGCAAATTCCAAGATAAAAAATGGTGATAAGTCATTCTAGTATCCAACGCAGGATGCATGGTAGCACGACAAAGACCCTCCTTACAAAGATAGTTAGGAAGAATATATTTATTAAATAACTCAAGTTTAACTCTTATGAATAGATGTATGTGTTCCTATTCATAAGAGGATGTTGGGAGTGCATGATTGATGGTACCCAACACTCCTAAATATTAGACAATTACAAAGTTCACATTAATGGGGGAGGAATTTCTAATGTTCAATGTGCCCTTAAACTCTATAATACTAAAATAAATATTTTTGTTGAATATTGTATTCGGTAAGCACAAGGTGAATGAAGGAATGAAGACCTAATATGAAAATAATATAGTGAACCTCATAAGCAGTGATCTCCTCTATTACTTGGTCGTTTGAAGCAACTAATTATCCATGTAATATTGTATGATAATATGGTTACAATAAGCACACCCATGATTGAAGAAGCAACAAAAACTAGCAATTTAGCAATGTGTAATCAAGTAAATGCCCAAGGTGCACCAAGTGAATGGTTATTTATGTCTCCACTCACAAAAAGATAAAAATTAACCAAGATCAATCGGACTAATTTTATATGATTGGGTGTATGAATCTCAATCCTTGGACCATGTATGGAATCATTTATACCTATCCCTAGTTAAGTACTTAGTGATTCCATTCCCACTAAAGAAGCATTATGACACCATTCCCACTATTGCAACTAATCCTATCCAAGTTTAGATCATGATGTATTAAGGAGAGGAGTTTCCCTCTATAAAAAATATAGTATCACCTTCATCTTTTCCTCTCTATATCTAGAGCCAAATTGAAGAGCCAAATCCAAGTATCAAAGATAGTAACAAAATCAGAGAAAGAACTAGAAATCAAAATTTGTCCTAATCAAGGACAACATACATACATCTTTGCCAAGCCACTTGGACAAATTAAGTTTTTAGACATTTTGAAATTTCCTCTCCAAGAAACTCTAGACTATGGTGTAATAAGGAGGGGAGTGTTATAAATTAATAAATCACGGTTAGCATATATGTAGGTTAAGTGAAACCATCCAACACATGGTATATGAATTCCAATAGTGGTTAAGTCTAGTTGCAGGTCGGTTATTGTTTGTTATGCAAAATTTGGGCAATGCATTGTATTTAAATATTCTTCACTCCATAATGCAAATCTTCAAACATATAAGCATTCACAAGATCATATTCATATATATATAGTAATATTTTTTCCAATTCTTTCCTTGATCTTCAAATAATCTCCATCCAATTTTTATCCCTAAGGCCAAACTCTTAGGTCTACAATCCTGTAAGCTTGCTCCTCCAATATTATTTCCTTTTTAAACCCTATCCTACTTATGAAAAGGAGACCTAATTTTTTCTTTGCATCCATTGAAAATAAATTCTCTTTGAATTCTATCAATTTCCAAAGCTATACCTACTAGCAATCTTGAAACTGACATCATATAAAAAATGATGGATTGCAATATAGTCTCTATTAGTTGTAACCTTCTCTCCTTGGTTAAGAACTTGCCTTTCTAACCTTCCAAACAAGATCTCATTATATAAAAATATGAGACCCAAATCTCCTTTTTATTTCCTTTATGAGACAAAGGAATACACAAGTAGGTTGATGGAAAATTTTCAATTTAAAACCTAAAGTATACATAATAATTCATTGTAAATCTAGGACAATGTTAATGAAAAAACTTGGATTTTATAGTATTAACCAATTTTCCACTAGCCTTATCATAGCATGATCATATTGATTTAAACTCCTTGGCCTCACTAACTAAGGTATGGACCAAAATAAAACTTTCATCAACAAATCAGAGATGATATTTGAAGGGACCATTTTTTACAATATGAATAATCTTTTCCTTCCATTTTTTCCTTAGAGAAAGCTCTCCCTAATGCTTCCAAAATAATAATAAATAGATGATGAGATAGTGGATCACCTTGATAGATTCCATAAGATGAATTAAATTAATTAGTAGGAGAACCGTTGATCAAAATATAATTTTTCAAAGTGCTATAACAACAATCCATTCACACCAACTATGATCAAAACCAAACTTTTTGAGAATATCATGTAGAAAAGTCTAGGAAACCCTATCACATGTTTTTTTCATATCTACTTTCATAAGCATACCTAGTTTTTCATGGGATGAATAGAAATGTATGGCCTCCTATGCAATGATTACACCATCAAGAATTTATTTATCATTAATAAAACCACCTTGTTCCTCTTATATTACACAAAGTAGAATGTTTTTTAACCTATTTGCCATAATTTTTGAAATGATCTTATAAATCATATCACAAACACTTATTGGATGAAAATTATCAAAATGTTTTATCTTTATTTTCTTGGGAACCAATATGATAAAAGTGGCATTGATATCACTTATTGTATCCTTCCTTTGTTGGGCCTCTTCAACCATAACCAACATATCACTATTCAATAAATTCTATTTTTATTTTTAAACAAATTGCAAGAAATCCATTAAGGTCAATGCCTTGTTAGGATGGAAAGAGAAACCTACTTTGTGTAGCTCCTCCATAAATGTGTTTTCATCAAGATTTCATTTTTCTCCTATGTGATAATTGATGGAATATTTTGTAAAATATTATCTTGTGCCTTCTTATATTGCCCATTCTTTGACAAAATATTTTGGAAATAATTAATTGATTCCTTCATGATGTGTTTTTCTTCCTAAATATTCCTTCCATTTGGAGTTAAAATATTTTTTATGAAATGATTAGAAAAATTTATTTTTACTCTAGCATAAAAAATTTGTATTTCTATCTCCTTCCTTGAACCATTCTCCTTCTTGCTTCTTGGCACTTGCTCCTAGCTCTAATGCATATATATATGCATTTATATGCATGTATATTATTATTTTAATATTTGTGATTTATTTTATGTTTATGTTTTGTGTATTACTTATGTCTTACTAAAAATCCTAATTATGATTATATATTTTCCTTTTTATTAATTTTGTCTTAATAAATGTAGGTTATCTTGAACCCAATTTAGCCTAGTCTTATGATCTTTCCTTCGTTAACTAGTCTATTGGTTATTGATTCCAAATGTGATCTAAGTGATCTCTTATTCACATGTTCTTTATTACTTAGTACTATCTAATCCATGCTATTTTTTTATGGATTATGATAAAATTACACTCCCTCATGGGACATATATTTCACTCACTTGATTAGGTCTTATTGTTTTTTTCCTTTGTTTATGTTGAATTGAGGCCCTCATCTATCCTTTCTTTCTCAACAAATTGACCATGTTAGTGTCTCCCTCCTTTAGGTATCGACCTTCTCATGTCTTGTTCATAAAGTTCCATATTCCTCTACTTCCTACCTAGATTGACTTTAATATGAATGCTAAAGACCCTCAAATTTATTTGATTTCATCAAACTCAATACCATATCCTATGTACAATACAAATAACAACCTATATACCACTAACACCTATCATACATATGTAATTACATAGGCATGCTAGTAAAAACTTTATCATAACCCTTTTCAATGTTATAGGTAATATATTAAACTCATGATATTCTAATGTGGACGTTTTATTAATGGAAGAAATTTTCACCGATGTTGTTGAGGGTTTCTATTCACACCACTCCATGTCATGGTAATTATGTTTAAACATTTAGATAATCATATCATTAGTATCTATGGGTATAATTCTTATATCTAATATTTTTAAGTTCATCATCCTTAGAGGTTAAGGTCATATTATAATTTACTATTAAATGCTATTATCATTATGCCTCATGAAACTCCAATCATTATGTAGTCAAAGATGAATCTCCAAAATAGACCTCATGTTGTGAACCTAGAATTCATAAGTAGAAAAAAATTAGTTTATATCCCAATGACTAGAGTAACCTATTCCTTATACATCTCAATTTCACCAACACTTGAGATGGTAATAATCTACTTGACCTTAATAGCTCTTAATAGTGATCTTCATATCATAGCTTACCTCCTTAGCTAAATCTCAATGTTCCTTGATACGTAAATCACACCCTAACATTCTCTTAAACTACATAATATAAGGATATCAACCATGCTATACAAAGTTATTAATCTCTCCTCCATTAATGGAATGTACTCTATTGAGGGTAAAAATGCCAAATTGATATCTTGACTCCTTCTTTGTATTTCATTTGATTTTCTTCTTCTAGTTGAAGAAAAACCATGAAAATTATAATATCTTCTCTTGAACCATTATGTCTTCATGGATATCAAATTTCTAAATCATAACACTTGATTGATCTTTTTGTAGTATATTCATAATTATATTCTCCTTAATAAATTTGGTTCAAAGTGGCTCGCCTTTTAAATTAATTATCCTCAATGTATAATTTCAACATATCACGTCCTTGTCCAAGGAATATGTAATTTCCTCTAACTCTTTATGTATCTATTAGTACCTTTCTTCATAAGTAGTAGAATAATGTGCCCTCTCTATATTATTTCATAGCCACTTTCACTAAAATAGTAATTGTTTATTTGGCCACTCTAAACATGTAAAATAAAAAACCTTAGACCTAGATCACTTTTATAAATTACCTTTTCTTGTTTCTTCCTTCTATACAAGGTTTGGATAATAAATAGCTAACCTCTTTGCTAACCCTTTCTAAATTGTATTAGGATAAGTATAGTTAACATTCACTACACCACGGAGAAGTAATACCTTAGTCATTTTTGGAAGTCATCCTCAATAGGAAGCAAATAAACAAGTTGATGGAGAAGAGAAAGCGAAAGTAAAGTGCACCATCAGTTTTCCAGATCTATGATGGATGCTAAGTTTGCAAAAAAAGAATCCATTAAAATTTTTATGCCATGTAGGTTGTATGATCTTATTGATCAATTACAAGTGTTGATTTGAGAAGTTGAAAATAAAAAAAGTCCCAAAAGTCACATAGTCTATAGATTAAGTAGATCTACAATGAGAGTTAATTCCCAAGGAGAATTTGTAGTGGAGGCAACAAAATAATTCGGGTCGTTGATTTCATTAAGTGCCAATTCTAAGAAAAGTAATAAAATAAAGTCTTAAGAGCATTGGAAGCAATAAATTATCCATCCAATGACCCATGCCATTTTAGGAATCAAAAATGAATTTATTAGGAGGAACCCTTGCTATTGGTTGAAGATATGTGGTAGGCACGTTGGTTATCCATTAAGAAAATTTGACTTTGATCTTGGATAGATGCTAGATCCATTCAATATCCAAGAAAACTCATCAAGGCTTGCATACACAGTAAACTTGACTTTGATCTTGGATAGATTCTAGATCCAACAATCCGTAGAGATTTGACAAAAATGTTAAGATAATTAGGACATGAAATTCTACAAGTTCAATATTTATAATCAATGACCTACATCATCTCTAAGATATTTTTAGCAATAACAAGGAGCAATCATGCCATTGGTTAAATAACAAAAAAATTAATGGATATAAATTAATTCATCCACCTCAGTTGAGCTCACAATCATTATCCATGTTGTTATCAATAAATCTCCTCACTCCATATTCAAAAGACACCAATGGTCGAAGATCAATCCAAGATCGATCCAATGGCTCATAGTAAATTGAGAACACTTAGATGTTGAAGCATTAATAAGTCATTCCAGCCATCAAATTTTAGTGATCTATGACCTAGGAAATATAATGCAAGGAAAAGGGAAGATCAAGAGGATCTTTGCCAACTGTTTGATCAGAGGATAAGTATACTGATTATATGAGCTATGATTTTGAAAAATAATAGTAATGTTCATTCAAATTTAGCACCAAACATATACTTTACTCATATCAAAGGATGTGAATACCTTTTTTATAAGTCTCGTTGAAGCATGATTTCCCTAGGGAACATTTGAGCCCATAAAAGTAGCCATTGCAAAAAAACCTCAAGTGCACCTACCTGCACCACTCAAACATGGAATTATTTGGCATATTAAATGTGATAGCTATGGTATCTCCAAATCCAAATATCTGGAGCCTAATGAAATTAATTGCAAATGAAGCCCTTGGTCATTTTTGGGGGGAATTTTTGGTCAAAGTGGTTGGTGATAGCTATAGAGGCTCCAAATCTAGAGGTCCTAAACCCTTTAACAAGAATGGATCTAGATCCAGATACCTCGATCCTATCAGCATCAAGTGTATATCAATCCCCCTCTCAATATTTGAGAGAGAATTTTACATTACTTGTGTACTTTTGGAGGGAAAGATCCCTAGTTTTTGCTTATAAATAGTAGTTTCAATTGTATTGTAAGGCATTCGATATTGCCTACTCATGCTTGGTATCTAGAATTTTTTATTTTTCTTCTTTGTATTTGTTTGTAATCGAACCTTGAGTTATTTTTTTATAGCCTTCAAGTCTCTTTTAATCTATTATTCTTTGTAACACATTAGAATATAAGGAATTGTGGCTAATTTCACTTTTCCTTATTGCTTGCATGTGTCTTATTTGTGTATACTATATATGAATAATTTAAATTGTGTTAATTTAGTTTTTTGATAACTTAGGATGCATGTGTTCATTTTATTTCAGTAATATGTAGATGAATATTTTGATATTAATTCATTTTCTCTATTATATTAGGGTTTTATTTTCTATAATTCTCTTCTTTTTCCTTTGATATAATAAAGTAGTTTAGGAAGGTAAGCATCAAACATCATATCAAATAAGAATATAGACTTAGTAAAATCACATAGGTTACCCTATGAGCCAATTACTATGCTCATAGATCTTCTTGTTGTTCCACTCTATGTGAGGCACGAGTGTCAAATGCATTTGGCTACTATAATATATGGATATGATATTCGAGTGACCAATACATCATCTATCACTACCAATGGGACAAACTTGATTCATTCATCCCATAAATAAATGCCCACCATTCACACCAACAACTTCTCTAGCATGCTCAATGAAACATGTTTGAGATTCACCCCCAAGAAAACACTAAAGAAACATCCATTGCATGACCCACAGTTCATTTGGCACACCTAATGGGATAAATTTATCTATCCTAATGGATTTTTTGATTAATACCTCAATTCCCCTACTTATTAAAGTAGAATACACTCACCTGACAACTCCACTAAAATAAAAGGACATAAAATTTAAGAGTGTAGGACTTTCTACTAGGTCCTTTGCAAGAACTAATTTGTAAGCACTAGTGTTGATCCTGAACCAAGGATCTAGAAGAAAATACTTACATTAGAACATGGTTGGACAATAGAATCAACCCCCAAGGATATACCTAACCTAGAATTATAGAGGCTCCCTATAACCACCAATTCCTCTTGCAACATGGGACCTTATTATAGCCTTAGTGCTAAAGTCACTACCTTACTTCACTTAAGAAGATGCAACTACACCTATCGATCACTTGCACCACATGGTCAGCCTACACACAGTGCTTACGGAGAAAAATATCACTCTTAGATTATTAATAACATCTCTTAGAGGGAATACATGAGAGTGGCACATATACCTTATCCCAAATTAAATTGGGAGTTGGTACCAACTTGCAGATCTATTGATTGATAGATTCGAAGAAAAGATAGATGGTGTGTCCCTCCTGGAGCAACTAACCATTATCAAGAGGGAACCCATGGATACCATGGATTATTTCAACACTAAATTTAATAACTATGGAATATATTTACTATTTAAAAACTATCAATTTAGAAATCACCATGATGATTAAGACTAGAGGAGGTAACACTCTATCAAAAACTTATGGGATACCATCCAAGCTAAAAATCACTTGAACCAAATAAGAAAGTTATATTTTATACCCCTTATTCCTCTATTTTCAATAATTCAACCACCTTTAGTAATCCATCCTACTACCTTTGAGCCTACTCCTACTATAAACCTTGTAAAAGCACATACTTCTCTCCCTGCTCTAAAATATCCCTCTATAAATCCTTACTCTTCTAGTGAGTTAAATGAAATGAAGAACCTACTTAGAACTATTTCCAATGAGGCCATCACCTTTAGAAGATAGCAAAATGCATAGATATTTTAATATCAAAATAATATGAGACCTCTATTTCAAAAAAAATATTCAAGGTTATAGACCTCCTCTAACTGGACAATAATATCAAAGTTCTAATTTCTATCCCACTAGGAATTCTATCTAGCCTCAAAGCTCAAATCATCAAATAATACCTATATAAATACCATTATAGAAAATTCCCCCTAACATTGTTAGGGATATAATTCCCATGTAGAAAAAATACGTGGAAGATCCAAATGCATGGTACTACCTCTACCCAGATACCTATCCTCCCAATGCTTATCCTAGAGGTGATCCTTAGTAGACCATAGTAGTACCAAATGGAGTTGCACATACTTAGAAACCTATTACCTACCTAGGGATCTATTCACAAATTCAGGACCAGTTCCATCATGATCAATCATAGAACACTCTCCCATCAACAAGCTTTATCCATTCCAAATAGACTCTAATCACTTAGAATGAGGAAGAGGTGTACATTGTATTAGATGGAGCATGTACCTTAGCACCTAGAAGACCACAAGTCCAATATGACCACATGACTAGGTCCAAGAGGAAAGCAATAAAGGATCAAGGGAAATTTAATCAAGCGGGTCTCAACACCCAAAGTAAGCTAGCTAATCCTAGAAAAGGCATTCCTTGTATGGCTACACCCGATCAAAATGTGCAAAGCATCCTAATGACTGGTAAACTGAATGTTCCTAAAGTCCTTAGGCAATATGACCTAATCTTGAGTCAAGCTAGAGTTCCTCGTCCTATAAGAGAGAGGCCTAAATCATAATGGGTACCAAGCATAGCTCATAGGGTCTAGTCTATCATATTATTTACCATAGTGGACCACATAAAGAAGTCTACTATGGTCATTACTATCTAGGATGTCTTATTTATACCTAATAAGATGAGGTACTTGGAGGAATATTTTGAGAAACATAAGATATTGGGTAAGTAGAAGTCACCTATAATCCTACAAATATATGGTCCTAAGGTAATTCAATCCAAAACTATACCTTTTTACCTAACTCTAGTCTATGATGACAAATTGATTTATAATTACATGGTAGATTCTAGGTCAAGTACTTCAGTTATGCCTAGAAGGGTGGTCGATGCATTAGGACTAGTGTATGAACCTATTAATAAAGGGTTAGTTTATCTAGATAGAAATCATGTTCAAATATTTTAGAATAGTGAAGAACCTCTCCATTTTGCTTCATATTTTCTTATACCTCATAGTCTATCAAGATACAATAGTGATCAAACTCCTAGGTACCTTTGATATCTATTTTTAAAGACTTCATTTCTAATATTTGAGGCTAATTATCTCTATATTAGATTCACATGTTACTCAGAACCCATAATGGAACTAAGATAAATATCCCATCAAAATCCCTCCACATCCATCATGTGGAACATGTACCTTCAATCAAGCTAGACATTGATCAGACCTATGTTTCAAAGGAAGGGTGATATAGATCAGACTTATCTGTCAATGAAGTCCATTATTCCATTATTTATGATCAGATGGACCAGTAGGTAGCTCAAATTTGGGATTCTAATCCCCATGAAGTCTTTAAGAAAATTTGTCTGGGTTGAAGAATTATCCTTGATCATCGTTTCTTAAAAAAAATCTTTGTTTATATATTATACTTGACATGATGTTTTCATTTTATTTTGTAGCAATTTTTATTGTTTAGGTTCTTGGTATGCATCATGGATTAATAATAGCCCTTTAATTGTGAAGGTTTCAAAAGTAGTGGAGATATGAAGTCACAAAAGTAAGCCAAACCATTGAAAAACCTCAAGTTGAACATAATCAATAATTTACATAATCCCAAATATTTTAAGTGGAGACTTTCCTCCCAAGTAGTAGTAGTCATCAAATCATCAAAGTGAAAATATACACAAGTCATCCAATCCATAGAGATACCTCTCATATATGTGTTCTACACTTGGCCAAATTGTGTTCCTTATCTATTGGAAATATTTTCAAGGCCACTATCTCATGCCATTGATGGTGATACATGGAGGGCATGCAATCAATCAAGAGTTAATGAAAAAATCCCAAGGTTAGTGATAAGGCTAAATATAACCTTTACTTTAATTTGTCAATTTGGAGTGGTCCATAGGGTGTATGTGCTAGGATTGTTCTCACTACAGGTTTTGGTAAGGGTATTATATTTTTTAATAATAAAAATTAAAGTAAAAATTGCATGCTTGAAAGAAAATTTGCTAATAGAATTTTAGATATACAGTAACGCTTGCAAAATTATAATTACAAAAAGATAAATAAAATTCTTAAATTAATTACTTCAACCATATTAAATCATAAACATTAAACTATCCCAAGTGAGATGGTTGGAATCTCTTATATATTAAAAGGAATTATAATATCACCATGCAAGAAGGGTATAGTTAGAAAAGTAATGGTTAGGTTCAAACATAAGATCAACCATAATTACACTAAATACTTAGATTAAGCAATAGCTAAATAGAAAAATATGTACCTTGTTAGGATGGATGGTGTGAGGATATTTGAAATAAATAGAACCCTATAGGTAGATTGCAAGAAAATGATTAGATCCATTAGAACCAAGTTTAGGGATTTCATGCACAAAAATCATTTATTTTTTTCAAAATAGAAAAGACCACCATATTTGGTTTTTGGTCTTCTTCTACCTTGGTTGCATCTACAAGTGTATTTTCACAACCAAGTTTCTTTTACTTTTTTTTTTACAAAGTAAGAATTTTCAAAACCTATTTTCATGCTAACTTTGGCCCAATGGTGCCCCAAGGGATTTTCACCATTGCAATAGTTTTATATCATTTTTTATTTTTCATAATTACTCATTAATTATTGTGTAAGAGGTTGCCTCTCTTACAACATGTAGGTCAGATTATGACATCGAATAAGAAAAAATATCCTCCTTGGTTAGTGGTTTGTGGTACAATATTAATCAATGGTCACTCACTATTTGCCATCATCTTGAATAATTAATAGGTACAAGTCACACAACATTATTTTTGTAGACTTGGTAGGTTGTGTATGGCCCCAACCATCTTGTTTCCAGCTTACCCTTGAAATTATGGTAGTGATAATCAAAGAGTAGCACCTAGTTACCTAACTTGTACTAGTTGTTTTTAATTGCTTGTCATGCCATATATTCCTCTGCTATTGAATGATCTTTGTCTAATGAATAAAATCCACTTGTAAGTCATCAAGCTTGTTTACTGTGGGTTTCTTTTATTTTGTACCTCTAACAACTCAATACAAGCATCAAGTATAGTTTGAAGTGTTTATAACTCAAACTCAATAGTAGAATGGGTTTCTTATAATTGACTAGTTCATACAAGGTGAATCCAATGATGGAATCCAAGTAATATTGTAGGTCCAAACAAATTTTGATAATATATTAGCCCAATCCCTTTTATGTGAGGCTACTATATTTGTTAATATATTTCTTATATCTTTGTTAGTAACTTCTACTTTATCATTATCTTGGGGGTGATATGGGGATGACTTTTTTATGTTAATTTTTAACTTGGTAAAACTATGTGAATGATTGTATTACTTTTGATGTAAATTGAGGGTCTCGATCCATTACAATGGCACATGGAGCACCAAATATTTGACATATTCAACTATACAAGAAATTTGTGACTTTCTCGTTATGAGCATAGTCAAGAGCACACACTTCTTCCTATTTAGTCTCTAAAATATATAGACCAAAATATATTCTTTCCCTTGGTATGAGGGATCAATGGGATTAAGACCACCTAAGGTTAGAGAGGTATTTTATTAGATGCAATAGGATTCCCCATGTATTGGTATTGATCATATTGATGTATATACTTTCCACATCCTGGTGGAGTTAGAGCTAGTAGTATTCGACACCCAAGATCTTTTGAGCAATACGCTCGACTGAATAATGCCCATCGGTAGGTTCATCATGACATGCCCAAAGGATGTTATAGACCTCATATTCTCAAAAACACCTATGTAATACGTGGTTAGGTCATTTTTTAAATAAAAATCCCTTAATCCACTTGAATAATGAGCTTTCTTTAACCAAGTGGCACTTTTCTTTAGGGGTAAGGTGAGGAGGAACCTTCCTAGTTACTAAAAAATTGGTGATGTCTGCAAAATAAGGGTAAATGCACTGATATTACAAAAAAGTGTTCATCTGGGAAAGCATTATCTACTAATTCCTCTCCACCCATAGTTTTTAACCTAGATAAAAAGTTGACAACTACATTGACTTTATTGGGTTTTATACATTGGCTTTACTAGGTTTTTCCACAATAGTAATATCAAAATATTGCAATAATAGCATCCATTAAATTACTCATCCATTTACCATGGGATTTTACATTAATCATCTAATTGTAGCATGGGTAGTATCCACATATATAGGATACCTTGTAAAATAGTGGTAAAATTTGTTAATGGCATAAACTACTGCCAAGAATTTTTTTGGTTGTGGTGTAATTATGTTTTGCTCTAGTTAGATTTTTGCTAATGTAGTAAATGACAGTTTTTTCCATTTTCTTCTTTTCTAATAAGTATTTCACCTATATCAATATTGGAGGCATCAGTATGGATGTGGAATAATATTTTTCAGTTATGTCCTCTTAATACTGGTGAAGTCAATTTCTCTTAAATGGTCTGGAATGCCACTTGACATTCTTGTGTCCACTTAAGTTTTATATTCTTGGTAAGAAGATAAAATAGTGGGGTGACAACATTATTGAAGTTTTCAATAAAGTGTCTATAGTAGCCCGTATTCCCTAAGAAGCTTTCGACGTCTATTTGAGTTATTGGTGGAGGTAATGGGTTTATGACTTCTACCTTTTATGCATCTACCTTTATGCCAATGGTGGAGATATGATGTCCTAGCATAATCCCTTTTTCCATCATCGTCAAACATTTTTCATTGCTTAAAGATAGATTATGGGCCTCACATTGAGTGAGGAATCAATCAAGATTATGGAGACCCTCTTCAAATGTTTCTCCATATATCATGACATAATCCATGTACACTTTGATACATTCATTAGTGAGGTCTATAAAAATGGTAAGGATTACCCTCTGGAACATTGTAGGGGCATTAAATAATCCAAATAGTAGGACTTGATAAGCAAATGTCCCCCAGGGGTATGTGAATTTAGTCTTATCTTGGTCTTCTGGTACCACTTATATCTAATTATAATCACTAAGACCATCTAGAAAAGAAAAAGATATATTCCTAAAGAGTGTGTCAGGCACCTGATCTATAAAAGGTAATAGAAAATAATATTTTTTATTTGGCCTTATTAATTTCTTTATAATAAATGCACACACACATTTTTCCATTCTTCTTAAGGACAATAAAAAATGGAGAAACCCATTGGCTATTGAAGATCAGGTGAATAAAATTTTCATATAGTAATTTTTTAATATTTTTTTTTACCATGTCTCCCAAAGTAGGATTTATCCTTATTTGTGATTGATAGATAGGTTTCTTATCGATGGTGTATATCGTATAAGTGCATATGTTGAGGTGTATCCCTTTCATATCACTATAATCCCCTCCACATCACTATAATACCATGCAAATGCATTTACATGTTCATTTAAAACCACAAATAGATTAGCTTCATATTCATCCTTCAACCAATAATTATTATTAACAAGTTTTTCTAGTTGTACCTCTATCTACTTGGTGCCTTCTTGCATCGAATTAATTCCTCTACTCATTAGTGATCTCAAGGAATAATGGTGAGGTAGTAGGGAATGAAAAATCCTAGTGTTCTCATCAAAGTGGTTTCTACAAAAATAATATTTTCTAGAGGACATTTAAAGGATTAAGGGAGGTGCCTTTGCCACCAATGTGCCAAAGTAAATGGATTTTCTTGTAGAGTCACATGTGGTAAAGGTTCATAGGTTTCACATTAATCCTTCCATAGAAATCAAAGAAGTGTGTCATAATTTGAGCAAGATCCAGAAACCTAATAGGATGGTTTCATCCTTACAAATGGATCCTTCTAGTAGGTCTAACTTCTTAGCATGTTCTTTTATGGTTATCATAACCAAATAAGCAAAACTATCTTCTTCACCAGGTTCATCAATCCATACATTTCTAAAAAACTCTATGGAGGATCAAGTTGGAGGATACAGAGATATTTTTAGAATTTAGTTCATTGGATATGATCATATCCCCTAAATGAAAATCTATAAAAGTAATAGTCATGGCCAACCAAGGTCACCTAAGGATCAATGGATAACCATTTACCTTGGATCTTGGTTGAAGAATCATGAAGTCAACAAGATATTTTCATGATTTTATGGTTACTAGTACATCTACTTGATCTTGGTTGAAGAATCATGAAGTCAACAAGATATTCTCATGATTCCATGATTACTAGTACATCCACTTTTCCTTCTGGTTTTAATATAGATCGGTCTACCAATTGAAGTATAGTAGAAGTGGATAGCACATAACTTAAGGATAATTTATTCAATATTTTTGTGGTCATAACATTTATGGAAGCCCCTAAGTAAAACAATAAATAGGGTATCTTAGTTGTACCAATAGATACTATAATGACTAAGCTTTTGGGATCTCCATATTTAGGTGGAATGAGCATCCCTACTAAGAGATCAACCAATTTTCCATCTACTTGTATTGTTTTTGGATAAGTTTTTCATTTTTTATTGGTAATAGGGGAACCTTTTACAAAATGGAGACTATTCGGATAAGCCTTCCAAATAAAAAACAAACCAAAAGTATCACCTCTTTATGGGTAAACGAAGAAACAAGCAGGGATTTTATAGCCTATGTAGGGGCACAAAGAGGAAACCTGCAACTGGTACTGAAGAGGCCCACACAGGGGCAACTAGGAAACAAAAAGAAAAAACGAAAAGCACTTAGACCCATAACAACCAAAATAGTTTTTGGGGTAACCAGAGCCCTAGAACTTGTAAAAAACTTCATTTACTGTTTAAAGCTCTAGGAAACAAACTACATTAACAAAAATTGGGAGTGGATCTCTTACCCCTAGCAAAGGGTTGAGAAGGATTTCCAACACCCATCTTCAATAAATACTGAGAGCCATTGACAATCTCTAACTCTGTCTCTTTTTTCCTCAAAGCTTTAATTGATGGTCTTCCAATATTACACTCTACCCCAACATCTGCAAATCCCTTTTTAAGACTTCTTGGATTAGGGAAAAGAAATCCCTTCTCCAAGAAGGGTTTTGAGGGACATTTATGACTTCTAGTTTTAGGGCCTAGGGACCCGGCCACATCAGCGTACAACTTCCTTTGGGTTTGGGTAGGGGGAGGGCTAGGCGAAAAAGGACTAGGGGAGATAGGGATACCACTGGAGGAGCTTGGGAGACTCTTAGAGGAAGGAGGAGGGATGTGGGGTGGATAAATGTGGGATTAATGACATCAGTGGTGGAATCATCGATGGAAATGGGGGAAAATGATTGGGAACATGAATGGGTGTACTTCAAGGAGGAGAGAAAATAGGAGTAGACAAAGAAGGTGCAGCGTTACTCTCTTCATGAGTTATAGTTCCAGAGGGACGAGGGGTATTGATTGGGGGATGAGAAGGGGGAAACGATGCAACATAAATAGAAGAGTTATGAACATATTTAGAATGGCGACAACCTTCGATAGAAGGTGATTTGGGGACCTTAGGGAATAGAGAATGAAGATGGCCTTGATTGGAATAGAAATCACAAAAAGCAAGTTTATTTTTGTATTCAATAACTTAAGAGAAGGTACAAACCTTTGAAATAAGATTGATTGAGGATGGGAGGACTGAATCTAAATTTACATTGATGCACATACTTGCCTGGATCATACGGGACCCCACTCGAGTGGGGGGATCAAAAGTGATTAACTCTCTAATGTTCCTCGTAATACCTCAGATAATATCTTCATTCCAAAATTGAATCGGTAGTCCTAGGAGATGAACCCAAATTAGAGCATGGTTGATGTTCTGAGTAGATGGGTCAAAATCCACACCCCACTTTTGCAAGAAAATACCTCTTCGTCCAAAGAACCATGGTCCTCCTATGAGGATTCGACAAGAATCGAAAGGGTTGTTTAACTGGATAAAAAAGAAACCTCTGAGGAGCGCAACTAGATCCATGGATCCTAAGGGCCGCTAAGAGGAGCAGGCCCATTTACGGATTAATTCCATGTTTGGTCGTAAACCCAAAAATTTACCAACAAATGAGTTGGAGTTGTGGGAAACCATGGACGACATAATTTTGCAAGAGATATTGAGATTATAATTAGAAGGATATAGATCAACCATAGTTGTTTCGGTTTGACTAGGTTTTGAGTTGAATTTCACCATATCTATAAGGGACTGGGAGCAGCTTCTTTCGATCACCAGTCATAGCTACCATTTTTGGAGGAACACTTTCATTTAGTGATGTCTCAGATACCAACCCATGATAGAGGGATCCACTAATGAGAAGAGTAGTGGATCCATAATCACTTGTTTGATTAAGAGCGATCACGAAGATTCCTTCCAAACCTTTTGGGTGGACAGAGAGTTCCCCAATCTCTTAATTCAAACCATCTCCTTCTGACCCTCCGTTATCCATGACACCATCATCGCCATCATGAGATTTGTTGATACCATGTCTGCCTACACCATCTCCACTAGATCTATTGCCTTCATTCGATTTCGCTATTTTTGCCTCTATTTTTCCTCCAATGCCATAACTTTCATTTTCTCCCTATCTTCTTGATACACATTTCTTGGATAACCTTGTTAAATATTGGTACATCTTTGATTACTTGGAGTAAAGGGGTTGTTATATTTAGGTATTTTAATTCTATGAATAGATCATATTCCTCTGAGCATTCTTCTTTTTGTTCTAGATATTCAAGATATAGTGCCTTAGAGGCTCTTAAAGGAACGTTTTCTAGAAATTTTTCTTCCTCTTCATTTAAGGGCTTAGGGTTTGGTAATATTTTTTTGTTTAGATAATAGAAGGTATTTTAAAAAGAATTCCCAAACCTTATTACAAAAAATAGGACTGAAAGAGTTCAAGGTATAACCAAGAGACTCTAAAAATAAGGACCATCAAACTGAAACAACAAATTACCAACATAAAATAGTCGAACAAACAAACCACCATTGATTTGGATCACCCTATCTCGTAGGGGAATAGAATTATTATCTAAAATAGACAAGACTCAAACAACTACCAAAATAGATAAGCAATTACATCTTAGGATACAATTTCCCTAAGTTTCTTGTATCCTTTTTGGGGTTCTCAATTTACCATGTTGCTTCTGAGACATATCTTGGATCTCCTCAATAAAAGAGATAGAAACCTGAAGAGACCCAATCAAATCTTGATGCTTCTCATCCAACTTGTTGAGGAAGGACATCATATTGGAAAACTCAAGTCCTAACAAGGGAGACTCTTCTCTAACTTTGGTCATTTCCTTCAATAGCTTACATTTCTTCTTTACTATAGAATGTTCTTTAGATTCTAACATTTCAACCATAATAGGGGAGATTTCAACCTTCCTAGATTTTGAAGATTGATGTTTAGAATGTCTTGTGCAACCACCCCTGATACCTCTAGGTAAAACTAATATATCACTCAAATTATTGACCTTCTATCTGGTTGGAATAATGGGACTTTTGAGGTCCTCCAACTCAAACTCGAAGGAGTCATTGGATGTAGAGTTGGAAGAGACTAGAGGTGAATCAAAAATAAGAGGGATTTTTTGGTACTCGGTTGGTGACAGAGCCTTATCCACCATCACTCCTTTATTCTTTGCCACATACTCAAAAATTAGTAAATCTAAACCTTGGTGAATAGGGTCTTAAACCTTTTTCTCCCCTCACATTCATCATTGATTTTTCTAGGGAATGGAAAAGAAAATATGGAATATTCATGAGTTTTTTATGTCTCAATCAATTTAAGAACATTACGTGGAATTTGTGCAACATCTCCCTATTGGAATCCAGCATGAAAAGTTCCATGATCACGGAGATGACTCAGTTCCATGGAGCTTTGAGGGCCTTGGTGGTGTAACCACTCTATAATTGCGCAACACCTCCCTGTTGGAATCCAGCATGAAAAATTCCATGATCACAAATATGACTCAGTTCCATGGAGCTTTGAGAGCCTTGGTGGTGTAACCACTCTATAATTTTGGTAAATACTCATCCACATCGAGAAAAAATCTCAATTATCTAATGAGGTAATGCTTCTTTCTATTATGGCAAGCACCATCAATTGGGGGCTCTATCACCTCCCCAACCAGACCAATGGAGATTTTTAACTCCAAACCACTAGCTTGAACCCAACCTTTCCTCCATGAGTGTACCATCTGCCTTCAAATCCCTCTATGGTGATTGTGGAAGGATTGTATGCAATCTAGAAGGCCACCTTTGCAAATAGTTTTCTTAAACGTATCATCCATCTCTAAGGAATTTGGCTCTAATGGCAACATCTAGCCCTTCTAAAGAGAACATTGGCCCATCTTCCACAACCAAAAATAGAAATACTTGGAATCAAATCCTCCACACCTTCGACAAACCATGTTAAAAAAATAATCCTTAAGTGAATTTAATGAGAAAAGAGATATGTTCAATCTCTAACAAGTAGTTTCAATGAGGATTTGAAACTCATGCCAAAAAGCATTGATGCCACAGATTAAGAGGATGGTGTGATAACCTAGACAAACACATACGAGTTGTAATGTTTAAACACACCTAAAGGATGGACGACTAGAAAGGTAGTGCATAGGGGTAAAAAAAAATATTTTCAATGTTTAGTTTTGCACTCTTTTATATCAGTATGTAGCATGATAAGGCACTTTTGAAAATTTAATCATTGGAAACGGTCTTCCAAGTGGACGAGACTAGTCGGGTCCCATAGAAAGGTGTCATTTAGTGATTCTATTTATATCACTCGCTATACTAGTGCATCCAAAAACATGGTGTGGGTTATCCTCTAGGATCTATAATACCTAAATGGGGATGCATAACTCCCATATTTACATGTTTAATGATGACCCGAGTATAACACAACACATATGTTATTAAACATGTAAGATTTTTAGCATAAAAAAATGCTACAGTGCTTAATTGGAGACCATATATTTAGATAGATATCTAGCATCATGGGCAGTTAAGGTTATGTCATTCCTTGGCTCTTCAGCATGGATAACTTGAAGGTTTTGCAAATACAGTGATACATCCCATTCCATACCATTGAGGAGTCTTATCTTGGAGTTTCAAATCTCCCATTAAGATCTCTTATTTGTCAACCCCTTCAAAATCCACCATTGTACTACTCGTACAACAACTTAGAGGAGACGTCTCATACAACCTCTTATTACTTATTTTGACTGGTTTGTCAGAAAGCAATCGTTACGAATTACATTGTATACATACCGCATCCCAATGGTATTGGGTGTCTTGATTTTTATCCATCCTATTGTATGAATATTTGCATCCTAATGGCATCGGGTGTCTTGGTTTTTATCCATCCTATTGTATGCATACCCACATTCCAATGGCATCAGGTGTCTTGGTTTAGTACTCATCTTTCGATGATTTTAGTTTAAACAAGTATAGGCTCCAGATTCCATGTCATCATTACTGATGGCAAATTTTTAAGGTTGAAAAAGTAGTATCCTTAGACTCCTATGTCTTTCAAAGATTTCCCTATTATTTCTTAGGAAGGGTGCCACCAAACTTTGTACTTAAAGATTACATTTCAAGTAATAATATATTGAACGGGAACTGGAGCTACTTTATTGAACATGATATTATTTAAGGTATTCTTTAAAAGATAAATAGTAAAGATTCAAAATTCTGTCTAAGAGATCCTATAATAATAGAAACCTATTCCAAACTTAAAGTATAAAAGAATATTTAATTTACCAAATTAATAAAACTCTCTTGCATAGCTAACTTAGATAGATAATTTCACATATATACTAACTTAAAAATAATATTATAGATCAATGATATAATTAAGTTAATAACACAATTTAATAATATAAAATAATAAAAGATAACATACTTTTAATCCAATCATATAGACCAAGACTAAAAAATGAATTTAATAACTCAATAGCCTATAAACAAAGCTCTTGTAAGTTGAAATAAAATCAATTAATTCAATAAAAACCCTAACAATCACTAGAATATAAATTTAATCACTTATGAACAAGATTTTAAGTGAGCCCAAAAAAATTCTTTGGACAAATAATCTATTCTAACCTTTAAGTATTCGGATTACTTAAAAGAGGTAATAATTAAATAATCCGTATAAAGGCCCAATTCATTAAAGTGGCCCAAGTAATATTCACTACTTTATTTAAATTTTACCAATATTACCTTTAACCAAGCGGTTGGCTAGACTATTTATTCTAAGAGTACTTAGACATAACATATTATATATATATATATATATATATATATATATATATATATATATATATATATATATATATATATATTTATTTTATAAAAATGATATTAATTTTTCAATGTAATTTATATAATTATATTAATCAATCTAAAAGTTTTATAAAACAGTATTAACTATAAAAATTATATTAATTAATTTACATAATTATTTTAATCAATCCAAAGACTTTATAAAACAACACCAATTATAAGAACTATATTAATTAAATTCAAGAATTCAACATAATCTCAATAAGACACTACCAATTATAATGCAAGTAATTCATGAAACTATTTTATACTCTAAATAAGACACTACCAATTATAATGCAAGTAGTCTAGATAGTACTCATAAAACTATTTTATACTCTAGATAGTCCTCCTCTAATTAAGTTTAATAATTGATAGACAATTAATAATGAAATAATCTTTTCAAGTATAAAGTACCCAAGATAAAAAGAGTGGACATGAATCAATGATTTTTCGTAACCTTTTTGAAAATAACATCATTTCATTATTCCCAATAAGACAATGGCGGCTTCCGTCAAGCGCTTTTTAAACAAAACAATAAATACAAAGGAGACATATTCAAGTATATAATTTAGTTTTCTTTTTCAAGTATATAATTTAGTTTTCTTTTTTATATTGAATATCGTTTACAAATATTGACAAATATCATTTTTATTATAATATTATATATATATATATATATATATATATATATATATATATATTTAATAAATTAATAGAAGTATATTTAATTGTGTTTTTTTATTAAAGATATTTTTCATCTTCTTTAAATTGAAAAGTTTTTACAATCAATTTTTTTTTTAAATGTTTTTAAAAATTTAAACTTTATCAAAGTAAAATTCAACATGGTGGATGGCTAAAATATTTGTTGCCAGCTTTTATATTTATTAATATCTTGTCTATAACAATCTTATCACAAAAATATATGTTTTAAAAACTTTATAAAATTCAAAATTATTTCTTTAACCAAAATCAATTTGATATTTCATGAAACTTTAAACAAAGCTTTACTTAATTAAATAACTATTTTATTTGATGCATGCAATTCAAGTTTTAATGGGGTTTAAAGGTTCTTTAAAGTATACGGATTTATTATGAATCATAGGAAAACACTTTACGTGGATATCATTACTTTTTCCCATAAGTCAAAATCATGGTAATTTATGTGAATGATAATTATTAGTAATGATGGTATTTAGGTGTTGTAGGTAAGTTGAGAGGAAAGGGCAATCCTTTAAGGCAGCAAGGTTCTAATCTCCACTCTATCAAAAAAATTGAATTGAGTATTAAAAATCCAATTAATAATATTGATGTGGACAGGTAAAATTTTTTTTTTTTTTTAAATTATTAGTAAAAATAACTTGTACATTTTACAAGATGTGCAGTTCAGGTATTCATCCATTATTAGGCTCTATAGGCCACTATCTGATAGACTGCCAAACCTCTGCCAGGGCTTCCCTTTAACTCTTTCAAAGTAACCTTTACTACTGAGCGGTATTGCAGTTAAAGATTCTATGTAACAGTCTATCCAAGCAATACAGACAAAAAGGCTTAAATGAAAACATCCAAATTCATCAAGGAGATATCACAGAAGTTTTCATGATAAATACAGTAGAAGAACACAGAATTGCCACACAACAATCGCCATATAATGAAAGAAGAGAAATGACCTGTGAAAGCAAACAAATTTCCTCAGGTCGTTCCTTAGCAAGACTAGTTACGTCAACCTCCTTCACTGTTGCCTTCAGACCAGACCATTCACACCAGGACAGAACGTACCAAAAAAAACATACACAGACCGTATACACTACGGACCGTATACACTGTAAGCATAAACAAAAAGCATGTCCTCCATTTAGATGCTAACTCATATAAAGGTGTTGGAAGTGTTTGCAAGGGTTAGGTGGATTGGTAAGAAGTTAGGCAGTTATCAGAAGTAGACATAAGTTCAAACCTCACAGGCATGCCTAATCTAGGCAAAGGTAGTAGTCTGATCTGAATCCCTTGAGTGTGCGTAGATTGATGATGGTAGTGATGACTGTGATAACAACCTCGAGCCATTAGGGTCTCCCTCATTTCGAAACGTGTTTACCGAGGCCAAGTAGGGATTATAGTGGTAGCACTATTATTTGGTGTACCAACCATGAGCCACCGAGGGTCTTCCTTACTTTGAGTTGTGTTTATCGAAGCAAGATAGGGGTTATAATGGTAGCACCATGATTTGATGCTAGGATGTAAGCAATGCAACTTGTCCCTCACTTCGAGTCGTGTTTATTGAAGCAAGGTAAGGATTATAATGGTAGCACCATGATTTGACGCGTTTATTGAAGCAAGGTAAGGATTATAATGGTAGCACCATGATTTGACGCTACGATCGTAAGCAATGTAACTTGACCCAGTGACCAGTTGTTCAAAAAGTAAATATAATTGTTGATTCCTCTATGTATTAAAAAAGTGTAAGTAACCTAAACCTTCCGCCAAGTGGCAGTGCACTTAAGCACCAAATTTCAATCGAACCATCGACGAACTATAATTGAGGGGTAACTTTATTATATTATTTTTATACATTTATCTCCTCATTCATATATATATATATATATATATATATATATATATATATATATATATATATATATATGTATATGTATATGCACACAAAAATAATTTACATCCGAATAAACTTTTTTTTTTTTTATTTAAAATTTTTATATTTTATGTATTTATATATTTCATAATATTTTCTTTAGCAAGCAATAATTTTGTAACAATTTTTTTATAATTAATGTTTATTTAAAGGAAAGCAAGATAAAGAAAACAAATTTTTTTATGCATACATATATTTATGATGCAAGCATACATATTTATAATGCATCCATATAAAATGCAATTCACAGGCCACTAGTGAAAATTTCGTTGATAAGGTTTTTTTTTTGTTTTATTTATGCAGATACCCCATCATCATTATTTTCCATTTTATCTTTAGGGAACTTTTACCTATAGAACAAATTTCATCAACAGTTTCATATCCCTAGAATAATAAAGTATGATGATTTAAAAGAGATGTTCATAAATTACAATCAACAATATCACACATATCCATCAATAAAAATAGAAATATCATAGATATTAACCAATCATAATAGCAATATCATAGATGTTCACCAATCATAATAGCAATATTATAAAGTGTTTTTAGGGAGGACCATTATAGATGGCCATAAAAGGAAAACATGCTTCCAAAAATCAAATGCTAACAAAGCCCACAACTAACCCCACTGTTCAAATTGGAAATCATGATCTTACCACCTCTGCTCTCTATCCAAAAAGGATTGAAAAATCATGTTAAATGAATGTGCCACAGGTTAAAGAGGCAGTTACTCTCCCAAGTGAAGGAAGCAGAGTTGTCATGATGTCATATTGAAAAAAGCACCCTTGAATTCTGATGATGAAATGGCCAATTTTATGAATAAACATTATGGGTGGTAACAACCTGGATTAACAAGAAGTATGTAGAAGTACAATCGGTAATGTGGCCTATCACCTTATAAAATAACATGCCAAAATAAAGTCTCATACTCCTCTTGTTCTTGTTAAACCAATTCATATACGTAGGAGAGCATCTCTAGCACTGAAGGTAATCGATGATGTGGACCACCACCTCACTACATCGTAATTTTCTAGACCAATTATTCAAATTTGACTTGCCAAACCAATCCTCATCCCTAAGGGGGGTTCTCAAGCACTGTAAGTATTTGATGATGTGGCCAATCATCAATGTGCCACCAAACCATCAGTTTCTCCACTTGGTCCTATCAAACCCATCTGTTTCCATAGTAAAATTTTCCATGGAGAAGGAGCTTTTACTAGAGAAAGTGGTGCTAAATCCATTGATTTTAAATTTAAGTTTGAATTTGAATTTAATTGGGAGTAACCCAAAACCCATGAGCTTACGACCAGAGAAATTGGACCACCAACCAACATTACTCACCATCTGATAATGGTCAATCAAAAATTGGCCCCACCCATCATCCTCAAAAGGCTTTAAGGGTAATTTGAATTCCAAACAAAGAGTCCTTGTTGAGTTAGACTTATGTTTGCCATTAAATTCACCAACTTATTTCCCTCTCTGGATATGTACTAGTTTCTCTCCCATTAGATACCCTAGGAGAGATGAGGTAGAAGGAACCTCCATAACCAAATGAGCCTCTGAGATTTAAATGAGGGCACCCACTACATGCAAACATTGATCAAAGAATTTGGAAAAATCCAACAAAACCCTAAAGAATGGATAATTCTCCTCAGGACATCATTAGAGAAGGGGCACTAGAAGAATAGATGCATCATCGTTTCATCACAAGATTCACATAGATAGCATCTATTAGGAAGGATCGTCCCTTTTTTTTGTATATTCTTAATAGTTAGATATTTATTCTAGATGACCAGCCAAAAGAAGATATTGACTTTTGGAGTTAGATGGTTAAACCAAACCTTACAAGGGGGGAGCCAAAAGAGAGCTCGAGTCAAAGAGAGCATACACTAACTTAACTAACAAATGTCCATCACTCTCTCCTTTCTAAATAAGAATGTCCTTTGCTTCTTCAATTTTTAAAACTTGGAGCTTAAGAATCTTAGATATAGATTCCCAGGCCATATTATATTCATTATTGTAGTTAGTGATTGGGGGGTCTTCCAAGCTTTCCTACCATTAGCACCATCAATGAAATCAGCCACCTTGAACCATCCCAATCTCTTGGAAAGAATTTCAGCCACCATCAAATTGAGATCCTAAGAAAGGGGGTTATCCAACAGCTAGGAATCCTTCCAGAAGTCAATTAAATTTCCATTTCCTAGAACCCAACTTGATCCTTTAACTAAGGTCAGTTTGGATTTCACCAAATTTATCTAGAAGAGAGAGTCCATCATCAAAATATAGTCTAATAGGAAACTACTATACTGGTTCAAGCAATACCTTTCTTGAGAACATTGTTTGCCTCTATTCTTTTATTTCTACTATTATGGGAGGCATTAGGTCAAGCAAAACCTTTCTTGAGAAAAGTTAAATGTTGTCATAGTCAAAAACATTGAGATTAATTGTGTCATTGTGTTTAGTGTTATAGATAGGGGTTACCTATATATTATTATTTGTATTGGCTAGGGCTTGGTAATATTGTTTACCTTTATTCATTTAGTTCTACTATTATGGGAGGCACTAGGTTAAGTAAGACCTTTCTTGAGAAAATTTAAATGTTGTCATAGTCAATAGCATTGAGATTAATTGTGTCATTGTGTTTAGTATTATTTTTTTTGAAAATTTATTTGAAAAAACTTGTATTAAAACAAAGATCATTTACAAGTTGGGATGAGACTTCTCCCAGCCTTAGCGAAAGAGAACACATGTTTACAACAGTAAAAGAATATTTTCATTGGATCCAAATCTCTTAAACCGTATTTCTACCATGGTTGTTCACCTGTTTACAACTGTAAAAGAAGATCTACATTGGAGCACAAATATCCTAAACCATATTTCTGGAATGGTTGTCCAAATTAGCCAAACACTGGATTTTCTCACCAACCTACCTAATCATATCATCCTCAATAGCCATGTCACTATGCCACTGAACCCCTACCTCCTTCTCAGTGCCCATCTTAGCTAGGAAGTCTGCCACTTTATTTAGGTCTCTACTCACATAAACTCCAATCACATCATCTAATTCTCTCAAAAATTCCTTAATTTGAGTGATAAAAATCCTCAACCTCCATGTCTTCAAAGCAAAGTTCCTCATGCAATCTAGAGCTCCAACCATTATTTGAGAATCTGATTCTAGGATTATCCTCTTGTAACCTTGTTTTACTACCCAAATAGAAGTATATTTGATAGCTAAGGCTTCGACTTCATTTTTTGTGGCCCTTCCCAAACCTTGCAGTTCCCAATAGAGCATTTTTCCAACATGATTATGGAAAACCACTCCAATTCCAGCTCTACCTGGATTGTCTTTTGTAGCTCCATCAATATTAATTTTAATTCAACCTTCTAGGGGTGGTTTCCAACTAGCTTTGTCCTGCCCCTCTTGCACTTAAACTTCCTTCTCCATTGTCCCTATAACAACCTAAGTTTCCTCTTTAGCATACACTACCACAGTTTTGTGAATTTGCTCCAAATGACCTGCTAAACTCCATCTAAAGATGAAAATATTTCTCTAAAAAATTTGCCATTTCTCTCCAACCACACTTACCACCAAATGAAGTTTAATCCAAGATCCCAACCAATACAAAGAGCTTTAGATTTAAATCTACCCCTCTTCCATATTTCCCAAATATTAATCCGATTCAAATCACCATTAACTCGAATTTTATAATATAAAAACCATCTCTTCCAGATCTGGTGTGTGAATGGGCACTAAAACATCAAATGATTATCTGTTTCCTCACTCTTGTAGCATAAAACACATTGATATGGACCAATTATTCCCCTACATATAATATAATCAAAAGTAAGAATTCCATTATGCATGAACTGTCAGGAAAAAAGTTTACTTTCGACCAACCTTTGGACTGCCAAATCTTTCTTCAATCCTCAACCTGATATGCATGAGGAGGAGGCTTTGAAAGGATCTTATCATATCCATACTTCACTATGTAGACACCAAGGCTCCCATAGCCCCAAGCTAATTCATCCTCCTCATCTCTACCTATGAGAAATATTTTTGCCAATATTTTAGTCATGATGGGTGTCAAATCTAGAGGGATTGAAATTGACCACTCATCCAACTTCTTAAACTTATAATTCCCCAGATGACTAGTGTTGAAATAACTTTCAATTTGGATCCAACCCCTAGTTTCCATGGTTGTTTTTATTGGTTGCATTTTATGGAATTCAATAATGATAGGTGGGTTTTCATCCCATGAATCTATCCAAAATTGTGCCTTCTCCCCTCTCCCCACTTTCCAAAATAATCCATCGTTCACTACTTGAGATCCTAACTTAAGAGCCTGCCACACTAAGGATCCATTACCATCCAAATGGAAATGACCCACCTCATTTGGGTTTACCTATCCCAAATATTTACTAGTTAAAATTCTATTGAATAAAGAAGTTGGTTGGGAAATCCACCTCCAAGAAAGATTTCCATCCAAAGCTTTATTATTTAACTTTGATATTCTCAGTCCCAAACCTCCTTTTACCTTTGGTTGGCTTACTTTCTCCCAACCTACTAAGGCTCATTTCCTCTCTCCTTTTACTCCTTCCCATAAAAATTTTCTAGTCATCTTGTCCAACTCTTTCCATATGGTATGTGGGGCAACAAGGATAGAAAATTTATAAATTGGCATGGCCCGAATGACTGACTATAAAAAAGTTAATATACCCCCATATCTTAACCATTTGTGATACCAATGATTAATTCTTTCCTTGATAGCCAAAAGATTCATCTAGATATCTATTTTTAGTTTTTTAAAATGCAAAGGGACCCCCAAGTATACCACTGGGAGAGAAGTCCTTGTGAATCCCAAGATCTCTAAAATTATGTCCTGAAGCCTTTGATCAAGATTGAAAAAGATCACTTTGGATTTTTTATCATTGATGACTTGGTTTGTAGCCCTAAGGTAGACATTAAGTGTATCTCTAATCATTATTGCTTCCTTGAAGTTGGCCACTCCCACCAATCCTGTGTCATCCACAAACTGTAGGTGAGTCAAAACTTCCTCACCCACCTAGATACATGTTAGAAAACATTGTTGTCTTCTCCTCAAGATGAGTCTACCCAAGCCTTTAGCCAATATGAGAAAAAGATAGGGGAAACAAGGATCTCCTTGATGAATGCCTCTAGTAGCTCCAAATGGTTGCGATGGAATACCCTTGATTAAAACTGAGTATGTCGGAGTAGAAACACAACTCATGACCCATTCTATCCAATCCTAAGAGAAACCAAAGGTTGTCATCATCTTTGACAAGAAGCTCCACTCCACCCTATCATAAGCCTTTGATATAACCAATTTTATGAGCATTCCTCTATTACCAGATGTTTGCATTGAATGGATTTCCTCCTAAGCTAGAACCACACCATCCAAGATCCGCCTACTCTCTACAAAACCCCCTTGTTCTGAATGCTATGTAGAAGAGGTTTAGCTGCTCAACCATTAACTTTGTGATTATTTTATATGACATTGCATAAGGCAATAGGTCTATAATCTAAAATATGCATCCCTTCCTTCCCTTTTGAAATTAAGGCAATGAAAGTATTATTTAATGCTTTAAGCATTCTTTTACTACCTTTGGACTCCTCAATAATAGCCATTACATCCTCCTCCAAGTTTTCCCAGAAGGCCTAAAAAACTTAATTGGAAAGCCATCTGGACCTGGTGTTTTTTTGGTACTCATTCCAAAGTCTACATTCTTCAGTTCCTCTCTATCAATGGGTTTAAGTAGGGCCCGATTTTCTTCTTCAGAGATAACAGAGGGTATGATAGCAAGATCTTATTTTTAAGCCTTTTCATATTGCACCATACTTTCCTTAAATAGTTTAGAAAAATAATCCATTGAATGGAAATGCATACATGGAATTGTATCAAAGGAGTTTCTGTTCTCATCTTGAAGAGATTCCATGTTGTTTGTCTGTCTCCTAGCACAGGTAACCCGATGGAAAAATTTGGTATTTTTATCACCTTCTAATTACCAAGTGATTATTTATCTCTATTTCTAGTAGGTCTCCTCTTGGTTGTCAATGTCCTCAACCACTTTACGTAATGCATCATCCTTTTCTTTGATTTTCTCTGTAATTGTTCCTTCCCTAAAGTTTTTTTGAACCTCGTCCCATTTGGACACCAATGGAGATCTTTATACCTGGAAGTCTATCTTGTTAGATCACCTCCATTATTTCAGTTGATCTTTGACATAATGAAGTTTTTTGTGGAATCTAAACAGTGTTGTCCCATATGTTGGGCGGCCTTCTTCCCACCACTATGGAATTTTCTTTCAAAGTTCCTCTTTTTGTAACCAAAAGTTTTCAAATTTAAATGGTTTGTGATGTTGCACTGTCTTGATCCCCCCTTCCAACAAAATGGGAAAGTGATCTAAAACTGGACCCTCCAAAATATGAAATTTTATATTCCATTTTACAAATGCCTCATTTGAAACCAAAAAATGATCTAACTTCACCTTCCTGCTATGTGGCTCCCTCCTCTTATTAGTCCAAGTATAGTTGGTTCCAAGGCATTTAATATCCACCAAGTGTAATGCTTGGACTTGGGTAATCATAAGTCAATCCCCTAGGTCCAAAATTGGGGTTCCCCTTCCTGATATCTATAGGATAATTTAACATTAAAATCCCTAGAAATAATCCAGTCTAACTCTTACCTTGAGACTCTCATGTTATGCACAACTTTTCATTGATGCATCTGACCATCTAGGTTTTGAGCCCCATAAAAATTTATGATTAAAACATGTTTAGTTGTGACATTGTTCCTAAAATGTGATGTGAGGACACCCCTCCAAGCTATATGTTCTATTGCATTCCATTCAAGAGAGTTCCAAAAAGTAATTATCCCCCCTAAGACCCCTTGGGTAGCCACTTCCATATGACTAGCACCCCTCCAAAGTCTATTTACTATTTTACACATAAGATCCAACGACATTTTTGTCTCTTGGATAAGCAAAAGATCTATTTTACATTTTTCTAAGAGTCTTTGAACATTAGACTGATGGGTTCTACTGTTTAAACCCCTAACATTCCATAATTGTATAATCATTGGTTACCTTGAGAGCAGTAAAAATCTCTTGGCCTCAACGATCCTCCAGTGATTAGTTTATCTCCTTGAACTGCTATCAATTTCTTATTTGATTTTCTACCCACTCCTTGAGAGCTGCTATTTTTTTATCTCTTTTCCACCTGAGTTATCCCTAGAGTTGGTCTTTCTCTATTATTTTTTGCTATGCCCATGATGACATTCTTAATTATCGGTTGCTCTTGGTTATGCACTATCAATGCCCCTGCACTCTCTGATTGCGGTAACTCATTGCACTCAATTACCTGCTCTATGATGGGAGGAGGTGAAAGAGGGGATTGAACATGGTTTTTATTGTTTTAATTATTCCCATCCACTCCTTCCATGAATTGTTCTTCTTTTTGGTCCATTAGTCTCTTAAATATCTCATACCTATTAGAGGGCTTGAGTTGGGTTTTCTCTTTACCATATTTTTTCTTTTGTCTTCTCCTTCTTTTGGGTTGTTCAAAACCATCTCCTTGTGCTTCTTTACCGTGATAAATATTGGTTGTTTCTTTATTTATTTTTGACTTACCCTCCTTAGGAAGATTTGGCATTCCTAGAGGAGCCTCCATTTTTATGTTCATATTATTTGGGTAATATCGGGATAAATACCCATATTTGTGGTAAACTTTGCATCTGAAGGGCCATTCCTCATAATCCAGTTTTTGAATCCAAGATAAACCTACAAGTTTGAGTTCCACTTATGTTGAAAAATATTGGCTAAGATCCATTTCCACACATAATCTTCAATAAACAGTTGTGTTTCCTTCCATTGTGTCTTTGGAAAAACCCAAATGTCTTCCAAGGGAATTGTAGATAATTTTCAATACCTGCTCACTCCAAAAATACATTGGAAGTGCATACAAACGGATCCAAACCAGGACAGTAGTGGATTCAATTCGAGGATCAAATCCCACTCTCCAAGGTTGAACAAATAATTTTGTCGGACCATGATTCCTCTTTTCTGATTTGAAAGCCCTATTTCTATCGTCGAGTGAATAAAAACTAACAATAAAATATCCATTGCTAATATACCACAAAGAATACTCACCAAGAGGCTCCCAGTTTTATTGGATACAAGAATGCAAAAAAAAATAGGGTAGGGTAAATACCCATGAATTTACAAATCAAATCATGTTTGGCTCTATATAAAATTGTTTCTTCAACCATCCTTTGCTCAATGAAAATCTTTGGCCTTGATTCTGACTATGGCAAGCATCCATTAACTCATTGAGATGTTGATCTATTTACAGTAATCGTAAAGAGCATTTTTAATGCACTTTTTTGTGCTTCTTCAGTCTCTTATGGAGATTTATCCTTTAAAAAATATGCAAAATAACTGTCTCTCTAAAAGAGGATCTGAAAGTGTCCCTATTGGCCCCTCCTAGGGCATCAATATTGTCTTCAAGTCCACGGTAACCAGAAATATCTTCGGCTACCCAACTGATGCCCTAGTTTTCTCTTCTAGAGCTCTTCCTCCAAAAATGTGTTTTGTTGTCCATGCGGGGGTTCGAACCAATGATCTCCATGAGCACATTTCCCTATAACCTAGCATTCCATTGTGTTTAGTATTATAGATAGGGGTTACCTATCTATTATTATTTGTATTGGCCATAGATTGAGCTAAAAGTGGGGGTTTATTTGGTTGTTGTGGTTGTACTAGTTGAGGAGTACCAATGGATCCTAGTATAAATTCTTATTGTTAATTTGTGAATCATTGTTATAATCCATAATGTTGGCTAAGTTGAGGTGGTCTTGAACATTGTTGGTTTTGGGCTATCCAAAGTTGATTGGCTATTGGTTGCATCCATGGCTAGTTGAACCAGCCTAAATTAGACCATTCTAATGGTGGGGGCCAGGGGTACGAGCCCCATTGTTGTGGTAGTGAAGACATAAAACATGGAGAATTCAATGGGTTTTGTGCCCACGGTGCCCTTAGGTAATTTTGATTATAGGAAAAATTATTACATTGACCCATATAGTTAAGTTCTTATGTAGATAAATTATTCCTTCCAAGGGTGGCTTTAATTTTGCATAGGAGGTCACATTGACCTATAAGGTGGCCTATTTCACAAATGTTGCATATATTAGTCCCATTTATGGGGTATTCTTGAAGAGCATGTTTTTTCCTACACCTTGGACAATAAATTGCTAGTGGCTCAGTGGCCTTAACTTTAGCCTGTGATTCATTTAGTGTAGTGTTTAGGTGTAGTAAAATATTAGTTTTGGAAATGGAAATTCCTTCCATTATTTCATCTATCTCCTTACCACTATTTCCTACTCAATATTTGTGAGTCCCTCCTCTTGTATGGGAATAATTACTACATAGCTCCATGATATCAAGAAGGTCTAATTTATTCACATCACATTTTCCCATGAGGTTCAAGATATCCCTTAATTCATCATGTAATATTTGTAAAAAGATTACTTTGATGAGAATTTGGTGCATCCCTTCCATGTATCATCTTCATATGAATAGGAATATGTCTAAACAATTCTCAAGAGTTGTATCATCATTCTATTTCATCCTAAATATTTCTTCATTTTCATCTTTAACATGATAATATTCTTGATATTTGTCATATGGTTGAATATAGGGACAATCCCAAATATTTCATCCTAAATATTTCTTCCTTTTCGTCTTTCCATTTCTACCCAATTGTGAATTGAATATAGGGACAATCCCATGAATTATTATATGGTTGAATCCTTAAATGTGGAGGGGAATAATTTTAGTTTTTTATTATTGGTTTCTGTTGTGACTGTTTCACAACTAGCCCCAAAGCTTGGGGACCCACTTTTTTTTGATAAATTTTGGTGTGGTTTTTGTCTTTTTCTTTTTTATAGGTTTATTAAAGTGTTTATAATTCAAACATTAACTTTTGGTTAATTCATGTTTAAAAAAATAAATAAACTAAAAAAAGAGGAATTAAAAAAATAAAAAATAAAACAAAAAAAAGAAAAAAGAAAGGATATATATATATATATATATATATATATATATAAACAAATGAACATAAAATAAAAACAAAAAAAAAATATAATAATAAAAATAAATTTTATTTTATGTTCATTTGTTTATATATATATATATATATATATATATATATATATATATATATATATTTTTTTTTTTTTTTTTTTTTTATCCTTCATGGTGGCCACGTATGGCTCTTAAAGCTTTTAAAAGCACCTTTTATTAGCTTTAAGTAGTATGTAGTGGTAGGTTTGTTTTTTAGCTTTTTTTTTTTTTTTTTAAGTTTTAATTTTTAATTTTTTTCATGTTAGTTAAGTGAAGTTTAGTTTTTGTTTTGTTTAACGTGTTCTTTTTCTTTTTGCAGGGTATTGCGTAGGAAACGAAAGGGCCATGAGAAAAGAAACGCACGACATGGAGAACGCCAAGCGAATGGAAAGTTAAACGAAACGGAGAGCTGCGAATAGCATGGGAAATGAAATGAAGAGTTGGAAAACCAATGAAAGGGCATATTGAATATTTTTTTTAAATAGGCCATACAAACACAAAAAGAAAGAGGACGGAATTTTTGGCATGGCCAAATGCGGCAAAATTTGATGTGTAAAACCAGGAATATAATTTGAATGGGAAAGCTTCTTTTCAGAAATTTCAGGCCTTGTTAGCAAGAAAGAATGAGAAATTTTTTGCATGCTCTATTTTAATTGTTTTATCTTTCTCCTTCCAAATTTCAGATTTGTATGTGAAATTTACGCCATTGTTTTTGGGTTATTTCATGTGAATGTCTGCAATCTAGAAATTATTTAAAACCCTAGGAGCCAGCACCTAGTTTACTTTGATTGTGTGTAGTACAGGTCAAATAGGCTAGGTTGCATGTATGAAACTCTCACGTATTCGGTTTTGCAGGACGGGGTGCTATCAAACTGAAGGAGCTTTTGCATTGCTGCATTTCAACAATTATTTTGATGCAAACTTTTAATTTTCTGTTTCCAAAAAATTTAATTTCAGAATTTTTTCCTATTTTCAGGCATTAAAATAAACATTAAAAAAATTTCAAAATCTAAAAATGATTTCACCATTGCGTAGAGTATAATTCATACTTCCAATACGTAGTTTGAAATTTCATTTTTGGAGTTGTTTAGTATTTTTTAAAATTCATCAAAGTTGTTGTTTTGTCACAGATTTCAAAAATCCGAAAATAGAAAATTTCCATTTTAAGGTCAAATTTCATTTTTCCAGTTTTGTTTTGCATTCATGAGCCTATGATGACATTCCCTTCATGGAAATTCCAATTTCATTGAAGGAGTTATGTTTTATGGCATTTTCACAAATTCCCATTTTGGGCCTAAAATTACCCTTTCTTCATAAAAATTCTAATTTTGCGAAAGAGGGGTAATTTGAGTATTATATTGAAGGTCTTTGCCTTAAAGCACTTAATTATTCATCTTGATGAAAATTTGATTTCATTTAAGAGGGATAAGTTAAAGTGACATTTTGAAGCTATATTTGAAGACCCTATTCATCATTGAGGATTTAATGCAAGATAAAATCTATCTTAAAACCATCAAGATAAAAGGAATTAAAGCATTACATCGTGGTCATATGAGGGCCAACTCACATTTGATTTATCTTGGTTCAATGAACAATCACTAAAGTTTCATGGTAAAATAAACCAACATTGCCCCTTGTTTACAATTACTTGCAATCACTAAGGTGTTCCAAGCATTTAAATTGAATATCTTTATTTGATGCACATATGCAAATGCTAATATAACAAGAACCTTGGAGAAGTTGTTTGTTTAACTTCTTTGCAAGAGGGGATTTGGAATCCAAATCCTAAGGGAGAGTGTACTTTCACAATTGGGTGAAAATACCACTCAACAGTTCCATAGTCATAGGTTTGGCATGTGATTTTGAGTTTAAATAATAATTGATTTGGATCTTCTAACATAGTTCCCATAGAGATTGGTAATATTTATGGAGATATGTTTTTCATGGGGGCTTGCACATTGGGGTCCAATTTAATAGGGTATGTGAAGTTCCTAGTACCATTATTGGCCCCTACATGATAATTTATATCACTTTGTCCATCCCCTATGTTGTTTTCATCTTGCCTATCCCCCATATTATTATTTTCCTAATAAATGTTATAAATTTGCTTAAAGTTTTTAGGAGGTACAAATATGTCTAGGGTAGGTGGAAGACTACTAGATTGTTCCAAGGAATTTTCTAATTCAAAAGATCTTAAGGATATTAGAACTAAGGATAGTGTTCTACTAGTACTTGATTCCCCTTCACTTATTTATAATGATCCACTTAGGACCATGGTCATAGGTAATGAGTATTTTGATGCAACCTCTGAGCATAATTGTTGAGTACATGTGTCCTATCATGGATTTGGTCTAACAAATCTATCACTTTGGATCCTAAGTCTATTCATACATCATATCCTAGATTTGTAGACAAAAAATTCATAATACCTCTACCTTTCCTTCTCAAAACCTCTAACTCTTGCTTTGTTTTGTCTAATTAATCTCTTATTGGTATAAGGTACATATAAGGAAATTAGGTATCCTAGACTAAGGGGTCAACCTTAACTTGTCCTAATAAACACTTATGTTAAGCAATGAACAATTAAGGAGGTTTAATTTAATCCCAATGACTAGTCATCTTGCTAACCAAACAAAGAGGTTGTGATGTTGGATATTCAACAAATTTTCAAAATTATTCTAGCAATATCATGTTCCCTGGCAACGACACTAAAACTTGACAAGGCTAAATATAACCTTAATTTCAATTCATTAATCTAGGGTAGTGTCCATAGGTTGTATATGCTAGGATTTTTCTTGCTACAAGTTTTGATAGGGGTTTTCTATTTCTTAATTGCAAAAAGTAAACTAAAAAGTGCATGCTTGAAAGAAATTAAGCTAATGCAATTTTAGATCTACACTCATGCTCATAAAATCATAATTGCATAAATATAAAGAATATTTTTAGATTAATTAATTCCACCATACATAATCATAAACTTAGAACTATTCCAAGTTAATTCATTCTACTATTGAAACAATCTCTCAATTACAGCTTGAAAGATCTAAAATGCTCCCTATACTACTATATAATTTCTTCCCAAGAGTTAATTTTTAATGATGTAATAACATGTATATAATCGAATACCAATCAATATGCATAACTCATAAGAATGTAAGACTAATAAATCAAAATTGTGTACTTGACATAATGCAAAATATGAAGCTCTCCATATCATGTTAGAGTGGACCCTTGTTATGTAGTGATGTGGAAATTGATTACAAACTCAGTTTTGAAACAAGGCTTATAGATAACTTTACTATTTCCAAGAAAAATTCATACAACAAACTACTCATGCAAAAGGAAATCAATCTATACATTTAGTTATTCTCTTATTTCTTCTTTCAATGTCTAATCAACTAGCTATCATTTCAATCGAAACATGCAAGCATTTATATAATTACAATTTCATATAACAAATAGACCTATTTTAGCTTTTACAATCATAATAGACAAAAGTGATAGCAAGTTGAAATGAAGTATTGGAACCCTGTTGGACCATCCTCACTATTTGTATGTCCCAAAATGGTTGATCTACCTCATGGTGAAAATATTTATTGTTGTTGGTTTACATAATTAGTCATAGTGTTGTTAAGCCATAAAATGAATAGATTTTTCCCAATTTTGCAAAATCCAATGTTTCTTCATGGTACAAGTTGAGTGAGATCTCTATATGGTCAATTAACAACAAGTTTTTGGTTATTCCATGGTGGATTTTTACATCACTACATCCTCTAAATCCTCATGAATTAGCCCTTTAGTGCTAACCAATACAATCCACTCAACATTGGTCAATGTAGTCTATGGTGCTATTTTGGCATAGTTTTTAGTAACAACTTAACATGGTCTTTGATATTGTGAACTATGAGTTTCCTCTAGTGCTCTGACTATGTGGTTCCTATAGTGCTCTATCTATGAGGTTCCTCTAGTGCTATCCTAGGAAAGGTAATCCGATATCATTTCATCAAAGGTACTTTGATGCTAGTCTTGTCAAAGATGCTCTGATGTTGACTATCCTTTAATCTTGCAAGAGGTCAAATATGCTTTCTAGTCCAAAATACCTATTATATAGGTTCTAAATATTGTATTCTATTCCCTAAAAAGTACATAAATATATCTTATCCAACTTGGTGACATATTCTTCCTATTAACTATATTTGTATACAATGTCTAGCTAAATTATAGTATAATCCAAGGTTGGATGGTACAAAACAAACTATACTACTAAGACAATCTAGAGTTCCAATAGTCAAGAAAATGCAAGTTGTTTGATAAAGTAAATGATGGGTAGCATGAGTTGCTAAAATAGATGATACAAATGTCTCCCCAAGATAGCACCAACCATCTGATCATCTAATGGCGAAAGCCTACAGACCATCTGATTAAGACTTAAAAGTTGGCATTTTTCCTACTAACTTTGCATAGAGGAAGAGTGAATTTATGTTGCATGAGTTCAATGCAAAAAATGTGGTGGGATTTTTCCCCCAAGAAGAGGAATCAATAGAAATAGTTTGAATGCATTACTTAGAAAAGGGTGATGATCTCCTCTCATCAATTTTACATGGAGAAAGAATAAATTCGCATGGTGTGAATTCAATGTTTTGGAAAAGTTGGTAGCCCCTTCGCATTGGCTCTACAGAAAAAGGAAATAAATTTAAAAGCATGAATTGAATGTTGGTGAAGGTGGAAAACACTTCTAGCTTTGAAGAAGGGAAGATCAAATTCACATAATTTGAATTCAATGTTGGTAGTAACCCCAATATTTGAGAAGAAATCCCATAAAAGGGACATATGACCTTCATTTATTCCTTACTAAGTTTCAAGGAGACATTCAAGCAAGAGCTATTTGAGCATAAAAGAGAATAGTCATATAATTTGAGCTATAGGAAGAAGATTTTGTAGGCATAAAATTTTTTAAAGAGTCATTAGCAACCATGGACCCAATGAGAAGGACTACCACCACCTACCAACCAACCACCATAATAGGTCCATCCATTAGTTTACCTTTAAGGATAGCTATAGCTTCTCCATCCACCTTAGAAATGGAGACGCAATATCAAGCCCTATAAGTTGCAAGCCCTCAGTTGGTGAGGGACTCAATTGATAGGGTCATGGACCCCAAATTGTCAAAGATAACCAAGAACCTAAGGGAAGGAGATTTCAAATATTTAATGTCAAGGCCCTAGAAACCTTCAGAGTGAGGATATGGAGTATGAAGTAGCTTCTTGGCCTAGTACATGGTGCATGAGGTCCACAATTGTTATGAACTAGTAGCCACATGAATTGAACTCTATGACGTCTAAGCTAGAGAGGTCAAATCATGTGATAAGATTTTTACTCATTATCACTACACATGGCATCCATAAAATACTGCTAGTGGATTCAAGAGGTCAAAGGGTAAATTTGGAGAGCATGACAAAGAACTATATTACCATTTAGGATAAGCTAGAGTTCTTGAATAGTGAGTGTGGAACTCAGGACACCTTGTTGCTAAAGTGCCCATGAGTATCAAAGTCTTTACTAACAATAACATGAGGTATGCTTTTAGCATGCTGGCATTTATTTTTGGACTAGAGAATAATATGGGCATAATTCAATCCCAATTGGGTATTATTCAATATGATGAGATACACACCCCAAAATGAGAGGGTGATTTTTTATTTTAGTGATTTTATTGTTAAACAAATTCATGAGGGGTTGTCCAAGTTCAAGGGCAACCAAGTTTCCAAGTTTTTTGTATTCTTAGCCCATATTGTATTGTATCAAAATTCTAGATTATAACCAGGATTAAATTTGAAGCTAGTAGATGACCTCAAATATATGTGTTCTATTTATTCTTAGAAGAGGTCTTGAGCAAGACCTCTTCGTGCTATAGTTTTATGGAGGAATTTTTGATGCCAAACCTAGTGAATTTGGTGGATTTAAGCCAAAGTGTATTTTTATGGTCAACCTCTAGATTTTTTAGTAGATATTCTAAGGAGATTGGTATTTTTTGGAGGATTTCACTATTTTTAGACTTTATCAATTTAATAAATTTGTCTATTAGATTTCCAAGTATGTGTTATAAATGTTTTTATCTTCAAGCTATTTAGACAAATGGATATGATTGATATTACATATCAAGAGCGGGAAGGGAAAGATAGGATTATACAAACCCTCTATCAATAATAACAATGTAATACTAGTAAAAAGGAAGTTTTTCCCTATCCTAGAAACCAAGCTAAAGGACATAGGGTTGTAAATACTTGAATATGAATGTAGATATTACCCCAAGGTAAAGCTAATTACCTAGCTAATAAGCATAAAAATCTTAAGAAAATTTTTTCATGAGCCTAGTCCAAACATCGAAGCCCAAAGGAACCTAGCTGAGGAGAGTGATGCATGGTCAAAGAATTTGATGATAAATCCACCATAGAGGTTAAGGTATTATGAGACCTTTTACTAGAAGAAACATTATCCCAACCCTAAATCCCACATCAAATCGAAGAAAAAGCAAGCCTTAATGGAAGAGCATTAGAGCAAGGCCAAAATCAATGCATGGTGGAGGTTCAAGTAGGAGATTGGGGATACCATGATAGCTTATAGCAATCGATATGGGTATGAAAAATTTAGAGAGCTCTACAATAAAGAACATTCTAATGTTAAAATATCCCCTACAAAGGCAAGAAACAAAGAGGACGTAGGTGTTGAAGTGGGTCAAGCAATATAAATTGTGGGGTCAATGGACATAGACAATATTGATGAAAATCCACCAAGGCCCAAATAAGCCCTAGCTATGGTACCTCCCCAAGCACATCCTACCACAATATCTCCACCACAACAAGTGCCTCCATAACCAACATAGCAAAAGGGGAATCAAATCTAATCCAGGCCAAGTGAAGGTCCCAAGGAGAGGGAAAAGAGAAATTTTATCCAAGGTACAAGCCCACCACCACCAAATATGGAGGAATATGTCTTGATGGTGCAACCACAAGATACTCCCCTTACTCATATAGTAAATTTTCCCTCAAAAATTTTAAATCTCATTACTTTCATTTTGACATCTAGTGTCATGGTCAAATGACCAATTTTCCTTCTATTCTTTTGGCTCAAATGACTTCCATTACAACACCTAACTCTTCAGTGATATTGACCAGGAATTCTCCAATTATTTTGGTAGCCACCTCCATTTTGGAAGCACCCCTATTTACTCCTCCATTTATCATCACTTCCATTTCCTTAACTCCTGCTATCCCTATTGTTGGACCCTAACCCTTTTTTCTAGGGGATGATTTCTACCTCCATTCACTGCTCCATCCATACCACCTACATCTCCAATTTTTTTCTCTTCCCCTATCCTCCCTACACATTTTTTCCCATGGCCCCATGGGTCATGTTCCCATATTTTAGACTATTACCCTCAATTTTATCTATGTAGAGGCAATTAATAGGATTAAAAGCACCTTCACATATATTTGATGCACTACAATAGTTTCAACAAAATCAAACATTGTAGTATACTTATGGGAAGGAGTCCAAAATAGCTAGGTAGTCTGTGACGAAGACGATGAGGAGTCACTATGATTCTTAGGAAAATATGTTGTATTTTTCCCAACTAGCCCCTACTATTTCCAAGATTGAATATCAAATGCAAGATCAATATTACGATGTGGAAACAACATGAATCAGCCTTTGAGATGCCTAGGCCAAAGACAAGTAGATTTCATGGAGAAGGCTAGCAAATCCATGATCCATGACTACTTATCTCTCGAGATAAAATTAGAAATGAAGTAAAAAGAGATAGAAAGTATCAAAACCATCCTCCAAGACTCCTAGCTAGAGTCCAAGTCACTCAAGGAACAAATAGCCCAACTAACTAGTTGATTGGTCTCATAAGCATCGACTTCCCTCCTAGATACAAAAAGAAACAAATTACAAAGCCTTACCAATCATCTCACTACCTAGGAGTCATAATCCAATAAAAAAAGGGATATTTTGCAAAGGAAGCTAGAAGAAAAGAATAATATCAAAGAGCTCGAGTAGAAACCAAGGGTCATAATGTTAATAAGAGAAGCTTTCCAAACATACAAGGATGAAGCTACCAAAGAAACATTAGCATTGTTCTAGGTGTTCAAACTCACTAATGCAACCACCGCTTAAAGCACTTAGATACACTAGGAAGTTTAAAAAATTGATTGTAACTTCTATGAAGTTGGCCAAAGCAATGGAATTCAAAGCAAATTTAGCCACCTCACATTATCAAAAATTAGTGATTGTAAGAATCCAAGATAGGTAAATAGTGGTACAAAGGGTGATGGACATCTTGGATAAATAATGGGTTACACAATAATGTAAATCCCAAATAAGTATCCTAACCAATATCTTGGCAAGCCTTAAGAGTCTTATTGACTCATTAATTCATAACGATATTCCCTCCCCTTGGGATTCAAACAATAAGATCCTTTATTAGTAAGAGTACATATAGTTTTTTGAGCAATGAAAGAAAGAATAAAAAAAAATTGATATGTGGCTAGATACTCCCACTTTGGATGATGTAGCGTAGGCCATTAGGCCCATACTGGAGCTTGAGGTGCAAATTCAAGGGTCCATAGTTTGAGTAGAAAAACTCTCTTACAATGATCAATTACAACTTCAATTATGCTAGCATCAATTCAAAAAGATAGAGCTACCATTTTATGACAAGTGGGGAAAGATCAAGGTCTTGATGAAAAAAAAATTCTTCCAATAATTCTACGTTCTTTCTTCATTTATTTTCATTCTTTCTTCACTTTTTATTTATAATTATTAATTTTTTTATTGACTCTATACCCAATGGATAAGGTGGTAATTCCTATGAATTTTTTATCTTTAGCAAGCAAAAGATCCCCCATGAATCGCCATAGTTGTATTGAAAATTTACTACACTAGGGAGGAGTTATGCCTTGGTCATTTTTGCAAGTTGGCCTCAAGAGGAAGAAAATTAGTAAGTTAAGGGAGAAGATAAGGTGGTAGTAAAGCACACCATCAATTTTCCAAATGTACAATGGGCACTATTTTTGCAAAGAAAGACTCCATTAAAATTTTGATGTCATGTGGGTTGTCTGATCTTATTGTTCAACAATGGGCACTGATTTGAGAAATTGAAAGGCACAAAGAGTCCTCAAAGTTGCACAATCCATATATTAAGTAGATCTATGATATACATTGATTATCAAGGATAACTAGAAGTAGAGACATAAAAATAATATGGGTCATCAAATTCACTAATACCAATTCTAAGCAAATTAATAAAAGGAAGTCTCAAGAGCAATGTGAGCCATCAATTTTTTATCTAACACTACCCTACTTTAGGAACCAACTAATAAAATTGTTAGGAGAAACCCCCATCATTGGTTAAAACCTAGACACATTGTAGGAATGTTGGTTGACTATAAAAACTTACACAATTATATCATCAATCCTTGCATCTAAAGAAGATACGAATTCAATCTTAAATAAATGGTAGATCTAATGGTGTACAAATATTTTAGGGAAATGTAAAGACATTTGGATCATGAAGTTCTATGAGTTGTATAATATTTATGATCAATTGTCTATGATATCTCTAAGGTATTTTTAGCAATGACAAGGAGCAGCCCCACCATTGGTTGAAGAAAAATAAATCAATGGTCGTAAATTAATTTTTTTACCTTTGTCAAGCTCACAATGACCATCCACAAAGTTGTTGCATGATCTTCCCACTCCACATTTATAAGGAACCAATGGTCAAATATCAATCCAAGACCAACTAAAATCTCACAAAAAATGGAGAAACACTTAGATGTTGAAGCATTTAGAAGTCACACCAACCATCTGATTTTAGTGATATAAAGCCCAAGAAATAAAATGCAAGTAAAAGAGAATATCAAGAGGATCTCCTCCTACCATCCAATTGGAGGAGAAGCAAGTTGATTATATAGGCTATGATTTTGAAAAATAATGGTAATTTTCATGCAAATTTTAACACCAAACCTACACTCTACTCACATAAAAAATTCCATAGGGTAGATGAGTGTCTTTACTACAAAGCCAATTGAAGTACTATTTCCCAAGGGAATTAGTTGAGCCCATAAAAGCAGCCATTACAAAAAATCTCATGTGTACCTACACCACTCATACATGGCATTTTAGGAAAGTGGTTGGCATATTAAAGGCAATAGCTATGGAATCTCTAGATCTAAATACCTTAAGACCAATGATATTAATTGAAAATAAAGCCCTCGATCAGTCTTAGGAGGAATTTCTAGTAAAATTGGTTGATGATAGTTTCAGAGGCTTTAAATCTAGAGGTCACGAGCATTTTGACACTAATAATTCTAGATACAAAGACATCTATATTTTTAGAATTTAATATAGATCAATCCCTCTCTTGGTATTTGAGGGAGAATTTTGGATTACTTCTGAAATTTTGGAGGGAAAGATCCCTATTTTTTGCTTATAAATAGTAGTTTTAATTGCATTGTAAGGCATTAGATATTGCCTACTCATGCTTAGCATTTAGCCTTGTAAGTTTTTCCTTTCAAAAAATAATTTGTGTATTAGTTTGGACTCAAATATTGATTCATTTTTTTATGGCCTTCAATCCTTTTTTAACCTATTATTCTCTGCAACACATATTACAATATAAGGAGTTGTGGCTAATTTTGTTCTACCCCATTTCTTGTATACATATTATATGCATATGATTTATATGAATTATTAAAATTGTGTTTGCTTATCTGGTTGATAAGTTATGATGCATGTGTTTATTTTATTATAGTAATACATAGAAGAATATTTTGATATTGGTGCATCACCTTTATTACATTATAGTTTTATTTTATGTATTTCTCTCCCTTTTCCTTTGATATAAACAAGTAGTTAAGAAAATTAAGCATTAGATATCATATATAATAAGAAATAAGCCTTAGTAAAATCTCATAGGTTACCCTAGGAGTTAATTCCCATGCTTGTAGAGCTTCTTGTTTTTCTCTATGCAAGGTGTGATTGTCGAGTGTATCTATCTACTGTAATAGATGGCCATAATATTTTGAGTGACCAATACTAACCTTTTGGGGTTCCTAGGATCATATAATCTTAGATATCTATTTATTTGCATAAATTACCTATTTATTTTATTCAATAATCCCTTATATGTAGACTTCCTCAATGATTTAGAGAACCTCATTTGTCTCAACAATTTTTTCTGTATTTAGTTTATCATCGTATTGTTCTACCCTAGGAAACTATAATATCTTGTAAATCATCTAGATGACTATTTTTATCCCATAATCATGCTAACTTAGGACCCAAAACCATAGCATAGATAATATGACACTTGGGATAATGAATTCCTACTAACCAACTTCTTTATATCCCATGAGAATAACATCATTGAGTATCATTCTATGATTACCACATTTATTAACATACTAAATCTTGAAGTTACTTTCATGCAATTATACTTAGGTTCAATAGTAGCAAAATCTTAGTTTATGGATGTTTGGGATATCTAGAGTTGATATTTGCACCTCTTATGGATAAGTTATAGGTCCCATTAGCACAACTTATGAATTACCAAAATACTCATATTATTTCTTGATCTTAGAACATATTGGTTGATGTCATCCTTAACTAGTTTGTTCCTTTCTCATATGAACATTATATTTTCTAAAAAGAGTAATGAGAAGGATCATCATTAACAATATCATAAACTACATGTCTCTACCATGTTAAGAACCTTCTAATTAAAATAATCACATCCACACAAAAATTTCAATAAATAACAAAATTGAAATGAAAATAGCAGTATTTCAATGCAAAATGAAAATTACAATGACTTTATTGATAAAAATAGAATTACAATGTGGAATCAATAGACACTTTGAGAGGTAAACCTTCTTATGAGCAATACTCCTTTACAATATAATTCTTTGGACACCTTCCCTTTCTTACAATGCAATATATAAAGATAAAATTACCCAAAATAGCTTATAATGAAAAAATAGATTAAACCCAAAATAGTTGTTTGAGCTAACCCTAACCTTAATGCTCAAGGGTTGGCTTCACATGCAAGTGGGGTCCTAAGCTATAAAATTCTATTAAATAAATAGTTATATCTTTTATTGCATAATAATGTTAGGATGGGATCCTAACATACCCTTCCCCTTCAAGAAGCTTTGTCCTAAAATCTTAAGATGAGAAAACTATTGTTGTAGCTGGTGAAGTGACTCCCATGTGGAATATTCTAGTTGTAGTTCCTACCATTTTAGTAGAACATCAATGATGGTACAATTATGAAGGATGCAATAATACCTGTTCAAAATTTATTTAGGCTCTAAAATTATGGATCCTTCTTCATCCAACTTAGGTAATATTGATTGAACCTGGATCTTGTTGTTTATGACCTTCTTTAATGAAGAAACATATAATACTAGATGAATATTAAAAGTGAATAGCAAGTCGAGTTCATAGGTAGCTAAACCAATCTATAATAGTACCTTGTAAGAACCATAAAATTTTACTACAAGCTTTTGGTTTCCATGAAGCTATACTAAGAATTGTTTCTATGGTTGTAGATGGAGAAAGACATATCACCTACATCAAAATTATTCTTAGAAAGGTTTCAATTATCTTGCTCTCACATGTAGTTTTGGTCCATCTCCAAATTTTCCTTAAGCTACAAGAGGAGTGCTACATGTCGATGAAGAGTAGTATCAACCACCTAGAAATTAGTACTACCTAGAACATAAGAGGAAGGTGTTGGAGGAGGGTGTCCATACATTGCTTAAAATGGAAAGACCTTGGTAGCCATATGATACAAAGTGTTATACCACCATTAGATGAGAGGAATTCATTTGGCCCATTGTTTAGTATGTTCTAATACAAAATAATATAGGTAGGTCTCTAAACACTCGTTGCCAATATTTGTTTGGCCATATGTTTTGGGGTGGTATGCTAACCTAATTTTAAGTTGAGTGCCCTGCAACTTGAACAACTCCTACCAAAAGCGACTAGTAAAAGTAGGGTCTCATTAAAAACAATGGATTTGGGTATGCCATATAGAAAAAAAATAGAATCCAAGAATATTTGGACAATAACAAAGGTTGTATAAGGATGGGCTAGGGAATAGAAATGAGCATACTTTATGAGATGGTCCATTACCACTAGAATGATATATTTATCTCCTAATTTTGGAAGTCCCTCAATATAGTCCATTGAAATGTATATCCATACTTGTGCAAGAATTGGAAGAGATTGAAGTGTGTCTGGGGTGCTTACCATTTCTACCTTCATCCATTAGAAAATATTGCATTCAACCACAAAGTTTTAAATATATTTTTAATTCCTACCCAAAATAATGATCTCTTGGCCCACTCATAAGTTTTAATAAACCCTTAATATCCTGCAATAGATGTAGCATGCATTTATTACAAAATGAGTTCACGTAATGACAAATTATTTTGCACAAAAATATGACCACGATGCCCAAGATTTTTTCCATCCCATATGTATCTTGGTCGAGATCTAGAATCATCTTGGACCTACTGAATGAAAGATTGCAAAGTGGAATCTTTGGCTACTTCTTCTCTAAGTTGATGGGCCCACTAGAGAAGTGGGGTTGAGATAGCATACAACATGTCCTTATCCTCATATTGGTGAGAAAGAGCATCCACCACAATATTTTCCTTCACACTTTTATAGATAATTTCATAATCATACCCTAAATATTTGGAAACCTATTTTTGTTGTTCATGAGTAGATACCAATGAGATATGGTATCCAGTTGTTGACAATAAGTAGAATGGCTAGAATTTCCTTCTCATAAGTTGATTTTTCCAAGTTTTTTATTGACAACACCTTGCTAATGAATGCTAATGATATCCCTTCCTATATCAATCCTACCCCAATTCCACTTCCTAAAGCATTAGTTTTAATTACAAAAGGTTTAGAGATATTTGACATTGCTAGCACTGGTGTAGAAATCATGGCTTTGTTAGGATCCTCCAAAGGCTTGTTTCTTTGGTTCAGTTCATACAAATAATTTTTCTCAACATAGTTGCCACTGTGGTTATGATCTTCCTATAGTTCTAAATAAATTTTCTATAATACCCAGTGAGATCAAGGAAACCTTGAAAAACCTTTAGGATTTTGGGCTTTGGTCAGTCTTGTATAGATGTGATATTATTTAGGTCTACTTTAACTTCTTTTGATACAACATGGCCCAAGTATTCTACTTCTTGCATTCCAAAGGAACACTTTGACCTCTTGGAATATAGTTGATTCTAATTCAAGTGTTGTAAGGTCTAATACTAATTTCTAAGTTGCTCCTCCCATGTGTGGCTATAGATCATAATATCATCAAAAAATACTAAAATGAACTTGCATAAGGTTGGAATATCACATTCATAAGACTCTAGAATGTGGATGATGTATTGGTAAGACCAAAAAACATGACCATGAACTCATAGTAACCTTCATGAGTTTGAAAAGCTATTTTAGGAATTTCTTCTTCCTTTATTTTAATTTTATGGTAACCTTAGCACAGAACTAGCTTCAACAAATATTGAGCACCATGGAGCTCATCTAACAATTGATCAATCATAGAAATTGGAACTTTATCTTTAATGGTAAGTTTGTTACGTTTTTAGAAATCCATGTTTAACCACCATGATCCATCCTTTTTATTCACCAATTGAATGGGAGATGAATATGGGTTAACATTTGGATGGATAACCCCTATTGCAAGTGATTCTTGCACCATATTTTCAATTTCTAATTTTTGCATGTATGGGTATCTGTGGAGGTAAACATTTGGTAGAAGGCTACTTGGTATAAGCTGTATGGAATGGTCATGAACACGCTAATGTGGTAGGAATTTGGACTCTTAAAAAATAGATGTGTGCACCTCTAAGATAAGTTATAATTCCTCTTACCACATTTTTTCCTTATTATTTGGCACCTGTATAGCAAACAATTGAGTCACTACTACATGAGATGACTTTTTAGAAGATTTTCCATTCTGTGTGAGGACAAAATTTTGGTAGCACTAGCACTCATCCCCATGAGAGTATATTTAGTTCCTTGCTAAGTAAATTCCATCCATAGTTTTAAAAAATCCCATAATATTAGACCCAAGGTCCTAAGCTATTGTGTTCCCAATACAACATTGCATCCTCCCAAGGGAAGGGTAGACATGTTAGCATTAAAATTATATTCACCTATATGCACCTTAATATTTCTGTATTTACCCTTACATGGCAAGGTTCCTCCATTACCTATAATGATCTGAAATGATTTATACGAATTTATATAATAATTTTTCCTTTTTCCATACAAGGATCAATAAATTTGTGTGTGCTTCCAGAGTCAATAAGGATTATGATTCTCTAGCCCTTGAAATGTCCTATCACCTTCATAATTTGGGGAGTAGATATTTCTACCAGAGCATGGACTAAATTTTTTGACTAAGGTTCCACTTATGAATCATGCTTGTTCAGATGCTCTTCTTCCTAATGCTTCTCCCCCTCTTCATGAGATTTATTTACTGCATATTCATCCACATAAAGGAAATATAATTTCTTTCATACACATTTGTATCCAGGGGAATATTTCTCATTATAATTATAACACATCCCTTGTGCTCTGCTAGCTTCCATTTATTCTCAAGATAGATACTAGATGGTTGGTGATTTATTTCCTAAGTTTTCTATTGATTTAGATGGAATTTGGGGTTCTATGGAAATTTGGATGTACGTATTTGAGTAATAAATTTTACCTTTACTAACCTGACCAAACCTATTGCCTACATCATGGTTTATGATTTGAACATTCTCACCTCTACCTTAATATCATCCTTCAACCCACTAATGAAACAATATTAAAAAAGTCTTCATTCAAACCCCTTGTATAGTTGGCCAAGTTTTCAAACTAAGTCTAATATTCATGAATGGTGGAGGTCTTTTTCAATTTACTGAGGACTTCTATGAAGTCCTCATACTCACTAGGACAAATTTAAGTGAGTAATTATTTCTTATATTCTTCACTATAAAGGTCTGGATTCATAAATTTACCCATCGATACCATTGAAGGGATTCAAATTCAAATTTAAAATATGCCATTATGATTCATAAATGTCGAGGAACCTTGTGAAGCTTCAAATACTGATCTTCCCAACACAATCAACCATTCAAGTCCTTCCCATCAAACTTTAGAGAATATAACATGGGCATTTTACATGTATTATTATGAAAAATGGTATTGTATGCATTCTCTTCCAATTTCCCTGAACTACCGACCTTTCCTTTAAATTCATCACATCCAATATGATTGTATACATGATTCACTTCTTGTAAGCATCTTTAAACCTAAAGGAGTTTTTCATTAACTATCATTCTCAATATGTTATACTAATCAACCACATAACTCGTAGATTTTTACAAGTGTGTAATGTCATGTTGCATATGGGCACTCATTTCACTTTTCCATTGATTAAATTATTGATTTATTTTACTCATTATTTTCTTTTCCAATTGGTTAGTTTACTCCATTTCCTTTTGAGCTCCTCCAGCTCTTGTGGCCATGTATTTGTAATTTGGGCCTCCCACAAATGATCAACTCAAAAATACAAATGTAATAGACTAGGTCTCAAAATGTTTTTTTGACACTTGGGACTTTTTGTTATTGATAATAATATTTGGACTGCATAACAACTACTAATATATTGCAAACTATGTACTTTCGTTAATTGATAACAACCTACTTTGTAAATATTTTCTTAATGGACTGCTACCAAACTACAAACTAGGTACTACCAAATTATGGGCTGGGTATTTTGGCACTTAGAGTAGCAACTAATAATGGCTTGCTTTGTAGACTTCTTGTTTATACAAACTGCTACCAAACTCTAGACTAGGTATTTCTACACTTAGACTAGCAATTGATAATGACTTGCTTTGTAGACTTTTTTTAATATAATGTTTGGAAAACTGCTACCAACTATAGACTGAGTATTTTTTGTACTCACTTGCAATTGTCTTATCTATTGAAGTTGTGGAAATTGTTGCAAAAACTATTGCTAAAGGTGTTGCTAAAAACTGTATGGAACTTGATTAATGAAATTCTAACGATGAATTGGGCCCTAAACTATGGCTTGGTAGGGGATTAAGATAAATCTCACCAGCCACAAACATTTTTTGAGTACCACTCTTTTATTACAAACAATATTTCCACCAAATAATAATGACAAGAAACTAGCCATGGGTTTACCTCCAAATGATAGCTCTTTTTATACTCTCTCCCGGTAAAACATTACTAAATAGGATGTGGGGCCCTTGACCCTTTTCACTAGTAACACACTCAAACTAATTATTCTACGGTTCCAACAATACTCCTTAGAATAATTTTTAGGGTAGATGTTAGCCCAAGTACTTCCCCCAGTTAGGCAATCAATACATGCACCTAATCTTGTAAGAGGTTAATTACCAAATACAAGCACTTATTAAGCAATGAAGTTAGGATTCAAAAAATAAATCAATGGTCACAAATAATTAAACCTTCTATAATGGAACACAACCTTGGAAAGTGCTCTAAAATAACTAAAGCTTTTGCAATGAAACATGGCCATAGAAAGTGCTCTAATACCAATTGTTAAGAACCTTCCAACTAAAATAAGCACATCCACATAAATATTGCAATAAATAACATAATTAATGGAATGAAAATAGCAATATTGCAATGCAAAATGGAAATTGCAACAGGTTTATTGATCAAAACATAACTACAATACAGAATTATTGGCCACTTCGGAGGGGAAACCTCCTTATGAGAAACACTCCTTTACAATATAATTCTTTGGATACCTTCCCTTTTTTACAATGCAATACATAAATATAACTTTACCTAAAATAGCTTATAATGCAAGAATTTATTAAACCTAAAATAGATGTTTAAGTTATCAACCCTAAACTTAATGCTCAAGGGTTGGTTTCACATGCAAGTGGGGACCTAAGCTAAAATTTCTATTAAATAAATTGTTACATATTTTATTGCATAATTTTCTTAGGATGGGGTCCTAACAAGTTAATATACAAGCTCTAATTTTCCTATCAAATTATGGTATGTCTCATATGAGATATTTTATCTTCTTCTATCCATATAAAGTTATAATTTTTTTAAGGGTAAATATAATACATTTGAGAATGATATGCAATATTTTAATGTATACTCCCCTTATGATAAGGACTATATTAAACCCCACTCATCACATATACACTTATCTCAAATCCAACTCATCTTATTCTAGAAAAACCTAACTACATGTTTGTCTCATTTGGCCTACACCCATTTTATCTAGCACCTATATATTTCAACTTACACTTATTAGTCAAATAATAAGTGACTCATTTCTCTATAACCACAATCTAGATTAAAAAATTTCATCTTATCATCTCTTTCAAGATTATAACAAAGCATAAACATGTGATTATCTATTTTTGTATCAAAATTATAGAATTACTCATAGTTTTTAATTTTAAAATGCTTTAAAGTATTTCTAACACTCCAGCTAACAAATTTTGATTCTTGATCACTTTTCACTATGATCCAGATTTAATTTATTTAGCACACTATATTCTCAAGATAAGTACTTTTATGTCCCTCTTAATAGGTCCATGTTTCTTGTTGTAAATTCCAATTAAACAATAAAAAAAGCATGCTCTTGTTAACTTTTTATTTATCATCCATCAACCACTCTCTTTTTTAAGTGTTACATGGTTAAAGAATATCTTTTATACACGTATCCTTCAAATATTTTACCTAGAGGGACTTGGGATACTAATTTTATGGTCCATTATACATCAAAAATTCACTATGATGGTATTTTTATTGTCTCTCTCACTCCTATTATACTATGAATTGTGTGGTACAAAGTTATTCAAGATATTTTAAAGCTATAAGGTGTTCTTTACACATATCAATAAACATTGACTCCACTCCACTCCTCATAACACTAAACTAAATTATAACTTAGATAAGTGATCTAGACTCATTGGTACTTCTAAGGGCCTCTTTTATTTCAATATAAAATATCTAATAACACATATCTATTAAATCCTACTAATATTATAATTAATCTCTCACTTAATTGTTACAAAAGGATGGATCTGACACACTTATGCTTCAATGATTTTATCTTCAAGTATTTGGATTACTATCTTTATGAAACTTCACTTTGCATTAGTAATCCATAGTTATGACCTTTTTATCATATCTCACTCCCTTTCCAAAATGTATTATACAAAGCCACCAACAATCAAACATGTTAAGGCTATGAGATATCCCTTCCATAAATTGATGTCATTAGCTCTACTCCACCCCTTAAATTTAGATTCCATAACTTAAGGAGGTGATTTAACTCCCTTGAGACTTTATGAGAACCTATTCTATTTTCATATAGAAATATCTAATTATAAGTGTTTACTAAATGTTTTTGAGAAAATGGGATACCTCATGCAATTATATAAATTAATACAAGATAAACCACAATGCTTAAATCAAGACAGTAAAGCAATAAAGTCACTATCAAAATTGAAACTAGCCTAATTCAAGAAGAAATGAAGTAATACTTTTAAGAGTAAACCACACTAAGATTATCCATAGAAAAGCATAAGTTAGGACTATTCCTAATGTAGTGAGAAAAATTACTTGACACCTAGGGCATCAAGGACCAAAACATCCTATAATAAGCAAAAAAAATTACTCACTCCTATTCTACCTCATTTGAAATGTTAGCATAATAATAAATGAGAGATCACGCCTAGACTATATGTAGATGGTTTGACCTACCTTGGAAACTAGTCCTTGAGCGATACTCATTAACATTTGGTTGTAAATCCTAGTAGAGCATCCCATCTTCCTCCTTGAATGTAAATGAACCAATGGTCAATTGCTTTCATTGTACCTAAAAGGACAAGAGATAGAGAGAGAAAGAGAGACAGAGAACAAGGTGATCTCATGTCATAGTAGAAACAAAGATAGAGAGATGAAAATAATGTAAGCAAGAGAATATTAGTGATAGCAAAATGTTTTGTAAATATTTGATAATATTTTGGTGAGAAAATATGAAGGTGAAATAAGAATTTATAGTGGAAGAGATGAATAACTTTTCTTTTGGAGCCAATGAAACCATAAAGTTACAATCATCAGTCCAAACAATGCGTTGTCCAAATCCTAGGTGTAAAAACAAGCTAAAATTATAATTGTACATCAAAAATCCTAAAATTCAACCAACAACCATGATCCTCACTTAAAGTGGTGATCTTGGCACCATAAATTTTTAGGACACATGCTTTGGGGTATGCATGTCAAAACATACCTTAATCATTACTATTCTTATTTTGGAAAAGTTAACAAGCAAAAATATCCAATAAAAATGGTAAAAAAGCAATAACTAGGTGAAGAAGGGGAACCAAAACTTCCAGCCAACATGGCTTGTTGTCGTCTTACCAAACGACTAACAAATTTAATCCACTCGTGTTCCATATATAGGAGGATGGAACTCTCCACCTCTTGCAAAGTTAGTTTTTAGTGCTCTTTTACAAATACTCTAAACCCTAGCAATATTTTTATACATCTTATTTTGTATTCATTAGATAAGAGTTGTTTATAGAATGTGTCATCTAGTTATACCTTTAGCTCTTAAATAATATTCACGACTATATCTCATGATTGTAGTTCCACTTGTAGTTTTTATAGTATCTATATAGCATCAAAATGTGTTGTTTTTGTTTTACTTATTTATTTGGGTTTTAGGAGTGGTATGGTGCACTTTTTATGCACTAACATGTTGTTAGAGTTGTGGTGAGAGCTTACAAAAATGTAGCATTAATATCTTACATTATAGTAGCATCATAGTAGCACCAAGATAACAATAACGAGTGGTGTTGATTTAGTGCCAATTAATAGTGTTGATGTAACATTATTCGCATGCTACAATATAATTATATAAAATAACTAAACTTTTGATTAATTTTTTATTATATTAGGACTATTCATTTAAATTTATGATAGTTTTTAATTTTATTATTAGTACTTATTGTGTGCAACTCATATAAAATTAATCATGTTGCACATACATATCATCCTTAATCTTATTATAAATGTGTTTGTAACATCACTAGTTTACATATTGATTATTAGTGATAGTTATATTTGATCAGATGCATATAATAAAATACATCCTAAGTTTCAAATTCAAACTTGAAATATTTGTAAGTGTTACTAAAAATATCAATTAAAATAATGTAAAAATAATCAATAAGAGAACAAAAATAATAAAATTATCATATTTATGATATTATTATAGAAATAATGTTAGATTTAAGGAAGAGGAGATTACCGAAAGAGAAGAATACCACCAAATATTAGCAAATTAAATATTATCAACAAAATAAGTGATTTGAGTTTTAGCTACAATATCTTGTTTACCGATAAAATAATTTTCTAGCATTGTCATCATCACCATCGAGAAGAACCACACCACCATCAAAGCCATCCACACTTCTTCACAACAACAACAACAACAGTTTGTGCAACAATGTTAAACACTTTAGAGGAGAAGCTTGGTAGTGGATTAATGCAAAGTCGTAATGGTTGGTTGCATTCCTTTTTTATGTCAATTATTTTGTATTTTATTTGTTTTGCCAAGGATTGGAGGAATTTAAAAAATAAAAATACAAATAAAAAAACCCTAGTTTTTTTCCAAAACCCTAACTGCTTTTGGAAACATTTTGGGTTAAGATCATGGAGTTACCAATTTTCACTGGAAAGGATGACATTGATGCTTGATAATGATGGATGAATTTTATATCTCTATATTCTAGAGAAAAATTTTGGAGTTGCAAACTTTTTTATCTTTTAAAAGAGGAAGCTCATGATTGGTGGGAAAATATTGCTAATGAAAGGAATTATAGATATATTTTGGGCAAAATGGAGCATTTTTTCTTGAGTCGGTGGGACCTATATGAAAAGATAGCTAGTTTGAAGGTCACCATCAAAGGATATGAAGAAGAAATAAAAAGGCTTCATAAAAAATTGAAAGAAATGAATAAATAAAATGCGATAGACTGAAAAATACAGATGACAATGTGCAATTTCATGGTCACATTCAGAAGGAAAATTTTAAGAAGCAAGGATTCAAAGAGAAGCAAGAAGTAATTATGGCAAGGGAACAAGTTGAAGAACCATTAGAAAACTCAAAATTTGAATTTATAGTAGCAGTAGCAATGGAGACCATGGAAGAAGCAATAGCAAATTCCAAGGAAGCCTTGTCATAAGTGCACAAGGATACACCAAAAAAAAGGTATAAGAGAGAATATTGTGAAGAAGAATTTAAAATAAAAAGATAAATTTTTGAATAATCAAAGAAAACAAATTCTTAGGTTAAGGTTGTAGTATATCGGCGCCCACATCAACCTGAGTAGCTACAATCTTGGAGGCATGGCTTAAGGAATCAATATTTTAGATCTACATGGATTTAAAAAACATCAAGTATGGTAGTATTTGGCAGAAAAAAAATAATAATATTTTTGGATTTCAAAGGGACAACAACATCAGGGAATAGCAAGACTAACCATTCAAAATATTAGAGCAAAGTAACAAAAGAATTGAGCCAACAAAGCAGTTATGGGTATTCAAGTGGTCTAATGGCAACTTGGCATCATCAAAGACCATCACTAATTAAGATTTAACTTGGATGTATGGATGAACAAGATTGAAAATTGTCAAGAAAAAGGATGTTGAATATTTTATTTAAAATAATTGAAGAAGATCCAAAAAATAAATATCAAAAATCAAACTTTTTGTGAAAAAGATGTAGGTTTCTAGTTATAGCATCTGAATTGATATGAGAATTAAATATGTTTGTAAACTCTCAATATTTATAGAAGAAATTTTTAGTTTTTCAAGGGTGGGGGACCCAAGTACAATGCCTTTTGCTCAAGCAAAAAAATACAAAAATAATGTTTATCAAAAACATTTGCAATTTACAATATTTTCTAGAAATGAACAATAGCAATCCATCCACTCAAATCTTATATAGAAGGCATAAAAGGACAAAAGAAAGAAAAAGAGACACAAAAATTGGTCGGCACTCATAGACACTTTTAATAATCATTGTATGATACATGGATAAGAATCACTACACTTTGATAATCAAAATATGGAGTGGTTGTAGGTATTTATACCAATACAAAAACCCTAATTACATAAATGAATTTAATATAAACCAATATAACAAGATGACTTTAAAGTTAATTATAATTTTAGAAGGTAGATTTAACCATAACAAGGTTAATCATGGCTCATAGAGATTACATAATAAAATATTATTAAACACATTGTACAATGTATGCCCTTAGACCTATCCAAGATTATCTAATTCAATATTGGCCTTGGCTATGAATCACATGACACTTTCAATAGCCTCTCATAATCTAAGTTGAGAGGCCAAAGAGAGAAGATATTAATGATAGTTATATCTTCCCCCCATAATGGATACTCTAGTGGGTCTCAAAATTTAAGGTAGATCCATTTGAATCCCTCTCATCATCTAGAAGATGTCCACCCATCTTCAAAAACTTAGCTTCAATCCTTTGCAATTTTATCAAGCAATCATTTATTGAATGTTCTTCTCTCTTGTAGTATTTCAAGTGGTTTTTGACTTATTTGAATACTTAGCTTGGCCCTTAAGTCCCTGAGTCTTAGCCTCTTTAGGATTGAATTCCTTTGAATAAGCCTGTATTTATGAAGTACCACCATAATTCCTCATTACCATTTAAAAATAAACTAGGAGAGAGAAAAGTTGATCAAGAGTAAAAATTTTCTAAGGTTCTAAAAAATTAGGAATTATATTAATCATAAGGTTTAAAATATAATATGAAGGTGAGATATTAGCAAGGACAATACTAACAATTTTCATATCATCTTTCTTTTTGCCTCCAAAAGATACAATATCTACTCTCAATTCTTAAATCTTGTAATATAGAACTCAATCTAATCAAAGTCAACCAATTTTAGAGAAGAAAGCTCTAAATCCAAGTGACTTACTTTAGTTGTATTTAATTTTCTAAATAACTCATGCAATTTTGACCATACCTTGATAGGTTCACTTTCTTCTTTGATATGGAAAAGCAATTTTCGTTCAATCAACAAGGAAAATAGACCAAGAGCTTTTTCTTCCTTATGTTGATGAGTTTCTTCATTAAAGGTTATTGCTTTATCTTCTTAAAATATGCATCACAAGTTCTTACTATATAATAGGCTTATCATTTGGGTTGACCACATACTATAATTTTAAATTTTAAGACAAGTAACTAGGGATTAAAGATTCATCTTACAAAATTTAACCCCTAACATAGCAATAGGTCCTTGAACTGATGTTACAAGTGCATAGAGCTTAAAAAATCATGTAAATTAAAAAATGGGCTCAAAATGCATCCATATGTAAAAGTTGTGGCCTCCAAAATTTTTGTTCTAATGGACCTCAAAAAATAAAAAATTAAAGCCCTAAACCCTAGAAGAGATGAATCTAATTGCCTACTAACACTTGATATTCTATGTTTCATTGATGTCCTTCCCTTAGCACTCACCACTCCAGTGCCTCTGAACCTGTGTGACTGTTATAATTGCTTTACCTTGATTGGTCAAAGATGTTTAAATATACAAAAGGGTTCCACATTATGCAAATGATGACCATATCGATCACCTATTCTAACCAATTCTCTAAAAAAAATAAAAGTACCAAAATAGTCCTATAAGTGATTTGAATATGATCCACTATCCACCTAAGTCCCTTGGCCTGGCCAAGAAATCAAGGCACTCCCTTAGGTGTTGAAGCCAAAATCACTTTCATGACTTTAGACCTAGAGTGTAAAAGAAAAGGAATAAAAGCATCATGACTTTACCCTTGGATTATTTCCTCCAAATACTTTTCACACCTTCACATAAGAAACATTTTGTGTGCCCTCGCTATGATGACTCTAGCTATAATCCTATAGAAAAGGTAGACTAAGTTGTTTTCTTTGAGTGAAAAATGTTACCATAAGGACTCAAACATAGAGCCTTCATCCCCTTCTCTCCAATGCTTGTTATGCAGACCATTGTACTATGTGTTTGTCTAGGGATAAAAATATTTTGAACATGCTTTGACCTCATTTTCATTGTAAAAAGTGTTCTAAAAATAGACGCACCAAGTTTCAAACCTTAGACTCCCTAATGCTTTAACAATTGCCCACAAAATAGTCTCCTTGGTGCTCTAGCACTGTCGAAAGTGATAGTGATTTCCTTGAGAACCTTGTCAAACCATGCCAAAGTGAAGTTTGTTGGTTGTGAAGCATATTAGCCTATGCATGAGTTTTGAAAGACACCAAAAAGTCTCAAATTCAAATTTCATCTATTTTTTCTTCAAACCTGTCATAGCCTTGAGAGAGGAGAAAAGTAATAATTCAATTGCGATTTTGATCTTTTGAATGGAGAATCAAAAGGGATTTGATAACAACAAAGTAGGAAGAAAATCTAGCAAAAACCTTTTAGAAATTCTAAAAAAATTATAGATAAAAAATCTCTTTTTGGATTCACCTTAGAATTTTGAAGATGGATCGGGGGCTCAAAAACATCTTTCTATGTGACCAAGAAATGTCACTCTATACCTTCTCTGATACCATGTTGAAATTCACAATATTTTCAATAAACAAATAGAGGTAATCTATCCACTCAAATCTTGTACAAAAAGCATAAACGGATGAAAGAAAAGCAAAGAGACACAAAAATTGATGGACACTTATAAACACCATAAACAAATCACTATATTATCTATGGATAAGAATCACTACACTCTAATAATCAAAATATGGAGAGGTGGGGTGTATTTGTACCAATACCAAAACCCCAATTACATAATGAACTTAAATTAAGCTAATAAAACAAGATGGCTTTAAGGTTAATTACAAGTTTATAAGGGAGGTTTAACCATAACAAGGTCAACCATGGCCCATAGGGCTAATATAATAAAATATTACGATAAATTAAATACAGTGTACAATGAATTCCCTTAGCCTTATCCAAGACTACATCACACACTTTCGGTCTTGACAATTAATTAGATTACACTTTCAACAAAATCATATACATAAACAAAAAATATTGAATCCAAGATCTTCTCCATGTTATCATTTATACCAATGATGTGTGTTGTAATGACTAATTAAGTTGTTATTTTCAATACCATCACTATCACCACTCATCATCATCTTTGCCATCATAGCCATTTTTATTACCACCCTTCTAATTAGATGCAGATTGATCATCAATACTATCATCATCCTTCTTACACATAGCCAACTTGTCACTTTCCTAATCATAATCAGCTTGGTCCTTTGTGTCCCTCCTCCTAGCTTGCTTTGTCACTCTCCTCATGCTCCTCATTTGATATATATTTAGCTTTCTTCTCCATCTTATTGATGTTGTCCTCATCCTCTTCATACTTCAAAATAATATTCTCTCCATAAAAAATACTATATTTGGTTCCTTTCTACAATCACAATAACTAAATTGAATATTTCACATTAAAAAATCAAAACCAATTACTATTAAATAACAATATGCAAACTCAACTAATTCAATATGTGAATACATACAAAATATTTTTAAGTACTATTGAAGAAATCCAAAGAACTACAAGTTGCCAAAAAAAATCTAATGGTTAAGCTTCAAGCTTACAGCAGTGGTAACGGCGTTGGCCTCTCTTTGAGAAGTCCAAGGTTCAAACCCCACTCAGTATGAGGGGATTAGGACCCCTCATAAAAACCTGTGTAAAACTCATTGAAAAAATATGTAATGTCTAGAATTTTTTTATATTAAGATTAGTTGGAAATTTCACATAAACTACAACATAAATGCATAAGTAATAATGGCATAAAATCCAATAAAAATGCAACATTAAATTTAGCTAACTAGGGATGAAAACATCACCAAATCAAACCCAATAAAATTAGAAAAATCATACTTCACCAATAGTAGTATTTTATTGATAAAGGTAGCTTAAATACAATAAAGTCTGCTTGCAAATCCTCTAAAATGCATTAGTAATAATGGCATAAAATCCAGTAAAAATGCAGCATTAAATTTAGCTAACAAGGGATGAAAACATCACCAAATCAAACCCAGTCAAATTAGAAAAAATCATACTTTACCAATAGTAGTATTTTATTGATAAAGGTAGATTAAATACAATAAATTCTACTTGCAAATCCTTTTGAGACCTTAAAGAGATACATCTCAAATGGTTACAAGATAATTTTTATATAGACCCAGTTTTTTCAAATTGGTGAGGATAAAATTAGACCTAGTTAAATTCTAAAAGCATATACGAATATAATATTATTTTTATGTTCGTCTTTGTAGTGCAAGTGGAGAAGGTGAGTTTGGCCCTGTTGAACATGAGGTCCATGGTTCAAACCTCTACGATGCAAAGGGGACACAAAGGTTGTGTGTTAAATTCCCTATTGATAAGCATAGCTCTCGGCTTTACGAGGGGTCATGGTTGGGAGGAGATTGCTTAGCCCTGTGTGTTGGTCATAGGGGTTTCTCACACTAACCTAAAATTTTAGTGCCAAAATAGGGGGAGCGGGATGGCTCTGATGGGATGGCCCCGCAAGATTGGCCTCGTCCCATTTTCCTGCTCCCCTGCTCTTGGTCTGCATCTTTCTAGGTCCAAAAGATCCTCTGGATCTTCCAGGTTGGTTTTTCGTGCTTGACTGAAACTTTACAGCTGGTTGGATCAGCCCAGAGACCTTACCCCAGGTGCCTTGGTTTGTTGGTTTTTAGCTAGTCTAGTTGGAGGTTTGTGGCTTCTGAAAGAGGGTTTGGCATTTTTTGTTCCTATTTCTCGAGATCACTATCTACATTTTTTGTGGCTTCAGGGGGGCTTGAGCTTAACTTCTGCAGATGGTCATCCCTTATTGCTCCAGATCAAGTTTTTAGTGCTTCTCTACCTTTGGGTGTACCAGTGGAGCTTTTGCTCCAATATGTCTTTTTGGTCTTGGGATGGGACCTTGTGCTCTTTTGTGTAGCTGTAGCTCTGGCTTTCGTGGTTTCTTCCATTTGTATATTGGTGGGACTGTGTGCTTTTTTGATGCAGGTTGGTGGTTTGGATCTGCAATTTTAAGGGTCTTTGGGTGGGGCCTTGTGCTTCATTATTTACTATAATTTTGGCCCATGATTGATAACCCCTATGTTTAGTTTCACTCCAGTCATGGTTCATCCTTGTGGCTAGGGTCTCTAGACCCTTCCTCTTCAGCTTGCATTCTCAGTCTCCTTTGTAGAGAGATCTTGTGGCCTACCAAGATCTTTGTAACCTGCTGATCCATTTTCCAATCCTTATTTTTGGTTACAGCCATTCGTGGGATGGGTCTTCGGGTTTCCCATGCCTTTTTGAATGGGATTTATTTTATGGACCAGTATAGTTTTCCTGTGCATCCAGATGGAATTCTCTTACTGGTTCAGCCTGTGATGGTCATATCCCTTCCTAGACGAGATCCTCTTTTGTTGCAGTTGTTGCCTGATGCTTAATCCTGGGATTTCTTTGCTCCTACTACTTTTCTCGGGCTTCCTTAGATGGTTTATTCATTTCTGGTTAATATTCTGCTCTTTTTACTGCTTTCTGGTTTCCTGGGCCCTTCTGGGTGGGTTGGCCCTATCGGGATGGCCTCACAGGATGGCCTCGAGAGGATTGTAAGTTTAAATTTTAATTTTGAATTTGCTTTGGTGGTCACTGGTTTTTTTCTCCCATGGTTTTGCCAACTCAGTTTCCAAGCGGGAATCTGAGTTTAATTTTAGTTTTTTGGATTTAAGGATTGTCCCTTCGGGACCTTCTTGTTGGTTAGCTTTGCTTGTTCAGATTCGGGAACACCCTTGTGGCTTGTCCTGACCTTCCATTTTGGTCTTCAGGCCTGATGGTCTTTGTAATAACTTTGTAATAAGGTTTTAGGGCCCTTGCAAAACCTGCTTTTAATCCATCCATCTATCAAAAAATATATATATTATTTTTCTTTAACATGTATTGCAATCCAAATAAAATATTATAAAATTTTTACTCTAACTAAAAATGCAATCTAGATAAAAATTGGATTTGGATAAAAAATTCCAATCCGAATAGCTGAATAAAAACTCCAATATGGCTACAAATGCAATTCAAATACAAATATTCCAATCCATTTAAAATTAGAAATCCCTTTTATTTTCTTCCTTCAACTCTGTAAAATCTTGTTTTTGTCAACTAAACTTAGGAATAAAACACTTTCGCAAAAGTGTGTAGTTTTTTTTTAATCATAAAATGAAATTATCAATGCTAAATGACACAAATGAGAAGTGAAACATTAGACATCATGATTTTTCATTCTTCCCCTAAATACCAATGTTTCATACTCTAATCAATTTTCTCAAATTTTAAAATCTCTCTATTCAAAGCCTTTGTGAAAACATTAGTAACTTGATCTTCAAATATGCAAAACACAAGAGCTATAAACTCATATTATACCAATTTACGAATGAAGTGGTGGTATGTCAATATGTTTACTCAAACTATGAAACACTAGATTCTTTGTCATGGATATAGCAATGGTGTTGTCACAATAGATCTTAATGGAGTAATAAATCTTCATTTCCAAGTTTTTAAAGAGCCATGCCATCTAAACGGCTTGAGTGCAAGCGAATGATGCAGCCATGTACTTCATTTTAGTTATAGATAATGCAACTGTTTGTTGTTTTTTGTTGCTTCAAAACACCAATTTGCCACCAAATAATAAAGCATAATTTGAAGTACTTTTTTTTGTCATCAAGTTTTCTTGTCCAATATACATTTGTATAGGCCTAAAGATCATAAGAATTAGTTGTTTAATAACATAAAATAAAAAAATTGTACCATTCACATACCTAAGGATTCTCTTGGTTTCCCACCAATGGGACTCATGAGGGGAGTGCATGAATATTGCAACAAAACTAACATAATACATAATACATAATACATAATATCCAAACTAGTAGCTCTAAGGTACATCAAGCTACCAACCAAAGACCTGTAGAGTGTTCCATCCACAAGAGGAGCAAAATCCTCCATCAATTTACAACCCACAATTGTTGGAGTACTAATAGGTTTGCAACCATTCATTTTAAATCTTACCAAAATATATTCAACATACTTGGATTGAGTAATAGATATACCTTGAGCTAATTGCTTTATTTGCATACCAATAAAGTATTGCATTTTTTCCAAATCACTCATTTCAAACTCATCCAACATAGCATTTTTAAATTGTTTCAACAAGATAGTGGAGTTGCCCATAAAAATTATATCATCAACATACAAACATATGATAATAAAATCTGATCCAACTACCTTTTCATATAGTGTACTTCCAACCAAATACCATTCATAGCTATTTTTATGCAAGTAGAAATCAATCCTAGAGTACCAAGCTCTAGGTGCCTACTTAAGCCTATAAAAAGGTTCTTCAGCTTATATAATTCCTCTTCATGACCTACGATTACGAATCCTTGTGGATGATCCACATACACTTCTTCCTCTAAATATCTATTTAAGAATGTTGATTTTACATCTATTTGATATACAACAAGATTAAAATGGTATTTAATGCAAGAAGATATCTTACCAATTCTAATCTAGAAACTAGTGCAAAATTCTCTTCATAGTCTATTCCTTCTTATTGAACATAGCTTGTGGCTACCAATCATAACTTTTGTTTAGCTATGCTTCCGTCAACATTATATTTCAGCTTATAAGCCTATTTAACACCAACTATAGTTTTTGGAGAAACAAGATCCCAAGTATCATTTTTTCAATCTATTCAATTTCATTTTCCATAGCCTTTACCCAATCTTCATTAGCACATGCTTCTCTAAAATTTGAAGGCTCAACATTAGAAGAGGACAATAATGCATAATTTATTATATTCTTACCTTGTTTTTATTGTAATCTAGTTACTCTCTTTGTGTAATCCTCATGCAACATTTGTGTTTGTGGGTGATATTTGTTGAGCCTTTTTGTACCAATACTCCCTCTTAATGATCTTGAAGATGAAGAGCCGCTATTTGACATAGGGGAGTTGGGTTTATCTTTATTTTTTTATTTTAAGGCTTCACCATTTTTATTAGGAGCTAGTTTATCAATTTATGGGGTAACACCAACAACACCTTTAGTCTCTTTGGTATATGCTTCTCTTTCATCAAACCATATATCTACTAACATGCAACTTGTCGGTAGTGGGATCATAAAATTTGTAAGCTTTGGATTCATTAGAATAGCCAACAAAAATATATTCTATAGACTTATCATCAAGTTTTCTTTTGTTCAAAAATGTGCACATAATAAGTGGAACCACAAAAATTCAAATGACCAATACTTGGATTCTTACCATACCAATTTTCATAGGGAGGAGAGTTTTTTACCAGCTTTGTAGTGCTCAAGAATGTAAACAATTATATGTAACATTCCAAAACTTGTTTGGTAACATCCCAAAACTTGTTTGGTAATATCATTTCCTTCAACATGCAATGGGTCATTTTCACTATGGTATTATTCTTACATTCTACCACTCCATTCTATTGAGTATAGGTGGTTGTCAGCTCTATTTTAACTCTCTGGCTTTTGCAAAATTCTTGGAACTCATTGGAAGTGAACTCACCTCCTCGATCAGTCCTTAAGGTCTTAATACAAAAACCAAATTGCTTTTCAACTAGAGCCTTAAACATCTTGAAATAATCAAAATCTTGTGATTTATCATGCAAGAAATATATCCAACTCATTCTTGAATGATCATCAACAAACAACAAGAAATATTTGCTTTTACCAATGCTTAAGGTCTATGCGGGTCCACATAGATTAGATTATACAAATTCCAATGGATTCTCAACTCTAAATTTGTGATGTGGAAACTTCTCTCTATGTTGTATTCCAAAAATACAACCTTCACATAGAAATTTTAGAGGCTTCATAAATATGGGTATCCCTCTAACATTACTTTTTTTTGCATTCCATCAAATGAGTCAAAATTTAGGTGTCTATACCCTTTATGACATAACCATACTAAATCAAAAATGGTCTTCAAACATTCCATAATTAGCTGCATATTCAACAAATACATCATATTTTTTTAACATCAACACTTCAGCCACAATCTGATTGTTAGTCTTATTCAATATTCTAAAACAATTATTTTCAAAAATAATTTAATAATATTTTGAGCATAATTTTCCAATACTCAAAATATTATGCTTGAGTCCTAGCACATACAAAGTATCATGCATATAAAAAATATTATCAATCTTTGTCATGATGGAAAGAGTTCCTTTTCCTACTATATTCACCTGATTATTATCACCAAACTTGACTTGTCCTCTGACATTCTCATCAAGTTCAACAAACAAGCTCCTATTTCCAGTCATGTGGTTTGAACATCCACTATCAAGATACCAAACATAATCTTCAATAACCTAAAAAATATTGCAATATAGGAAGAGGGTTTCACATTTTTCTTCATTGTAATCAACTCTTTTCTCCTTCTATTTATTTTTATAGCAATATAGTCGAGTGTGGCCATCGTTTCCATAATAATCAGTGTCTATGGGCTAATTCATTACTATTGTTATTTCCTCTTCCATGTCCTCTACCATGACCTCTTCCACGACCTCTAGAGAATGATGGTGCTGAAGTGATAGATGATGATTCCTTTGAATGGGATGGCTATTCATTCATCTTCAACTTGCCTTGAAATGCTTGATCAAGACCTTCATCCTATGCTCATAAGTTTGCAAGCTACCAAGTAGTTCAACAAGAGTTAGTTTTGACAAATCTCTAGACTCTTCTATAATAATCGTAACTGGATCAAACTTCCTAGGAAGGCTTCTCAATACCTTCTCAACAATTATTTATCATCAAGTGCCTCACCATGTGCATGAATAGCATTCACCATATTTTGGACTCTAGTGATGAACACTTCAATAGACTCATTATCATTCATACGTAAGGATTCAAAAAAAATTCTCAATAGCTCAAGCTTAACTATTCTCACCTTAGAGGAACCTTAATAGGCACTTTCAAGTGTCTCTCATACATCTTTTGATTGAATGCATTCAGCAATATTTGGAAAGATGGAGATATCAATCCCACTTTGAATTGTAAACAAAGCTTTTGCATCCTTCTTTCAATTTTCCAACTTCTTAGAATCAGTAGAGAGGGCATTGAAAGTGGCTTGATATGTCGGCTTGGAATATCCCTAGAAAACAAGATCTCACAAGTTCTGTAAATTAAATAGGTCTTCATTCGAATACTCCAATATTATAAATTTTCTCCATCAAATATAGGAATTTGAAGTGGAACGGTACTAGCTCCATCTTGTACCATAATAAAAAAATACTTTAACCCAAATAGATCAACCTGCTCTGATACCAATTGAAGAATTTTAAGAAGAAATCCAAATAACTTCAACAAGCTACCAAGAAAAATATAATGGCTAGAATTTTTCCACATTAATACTAGCTGGAAATCTCACATAAATTGCATTAAGAAATGCATATGTAATAATGGCATAAATTTCAGCAAAAATGCAACATTAAATTCAAATAACAAGGGATGAAAATATCACCAATCAAACCCAGCAAAATAAGAAAAAACCATGCTTCACCAGTACTAGTTTTTTATTAAGAAAGGTAGATGAAACACAATAAAGACTAGTTGCAAATCCTCTAGAGACCCTGAAGAGATAAATCTCAAATGGTTACAAGATCCTACGTATATAGACCTAGTTTTACTAAATTAGTGACGATAAAATTAGATTTGGATAAATTATAAAAGCATATCCAAATATAATATTATTTTTCTTTTACATATATTGCAATCCAAAAAAAAACAAGATTTGGATAAAATATTATAAAATTTCCAATCTGGCTAAAAATGCAATTTGGATAAAAAATTTGAATCTGAATAAAAATGCAATCCAAATAAAATTAGAACTAGATAAAAATATTCCAATCTAGCTAAAATTAAAATCCAAATAAAATTAGAAATCTCCTCCCTTTTTCTTCTCAAAATCTTATTTTTCAACTAAAATTAGCAATAAAGGACTTCCACAAGAAGTGTGCAATTATTTTAGTTTTTTTTAAATCACAAATTAAAATTATCAATGATAAGTGACACACATGAGGAGTGAAACATTAGACATCATAATTTTTCACATACCTTGTAATAGATGCTTCTTTTCTCAAATAGCATCTTAAAACTATTATAGCCAAGATAATTGATAATAAGTCCTTGTGCTTATGTGATCTTATCATATAATCAAAGTCTTCACATAGAATAATAAAAAGATTATAATTATTTATGGCATATATACATTTTAATTTTATTTATATGGCTAAATTATTAAACAAGAAAATAAAAGTTTATCACTTATAGATTTCAAAATTACCATGGCTAACAATGATACATTGTGAACCCTTTTTTAATTTCTTCACATCTTCACAACATAATCCATGTTTTGTCTAAGCCTTATATTACTTTTTTTCTTATCACCTTCTTCCCACTAATTAGAAAGTTGATTCCAAGCTCTAAACGCATAAGCATCATGTTTCTTTAATGTTAATCACTACAAAGTTTTTGATATACCAATCATAATTCACATGTATCAATTAAATAAGAAATAAATATATGTAAAACATAACTAAAAATTAAGAATAAATAAAAATAAAGAAATTACTATAAAGTTGATGTAATATTTTTCAAATATTTTATTTGGTCTGTTGAAACATCTTTGAAGAAGATATTCTACCACTCCTAGGATCATATCCTACCCTAAATTCATTTTCAATCTCCTTCTATAGCCAAATTTTATTGCCAAGAATTTTGTTAAGGGACACATCATAGCAATATTTGCATAATTTTTTTATTTTAAGGAAAATTATATGCCTCCAACACACATCAAAATAAAATGTTTCTTACTTTTTAAAAGCTTGAATAAAAAGTAATAAAATTTAAATAAACTTCAAGATAGTAATAAGCAACTTTTATCCATCATAATTTATCCTACAACATTTACTTAAAGTTGGCACTCCATGGTGTTGATAGAGATGTGGTTATATTAGACATTGCTCAAGGGTGGAGGCAATATATTATTATCTTCATCATATCAAGGAGGAATTGGAGGGAGAATGGTTCCTAATTAAGCATTAGATAATTCTAGAAATCAACAAGAATCATTCATATTTAAATATAGTGGATCTTCATGTCAAGATCTAGATGTAGTACATGAACTACATAATTTTATAGACTAAGAATCTCTAACTAGATGGATTAAAGTAGTCCCTATCAATAATAAGTAAGGGATGATTTGTATCTATATCAAGGCCATGATTGTGATTGCTAGCTAGGGAAGAAGACCTGTGTGCAAGCCAAGTAGAGAATTGATGAGAGGATTCAATGGTAGGGTTTAGATCTACTACTTCTTATCATCAATCAATAAAATTCTTACATGATTGTTAGTAAAAAAATCTTTCATACAACCATTTTCCAATTTGGGGATTGTTTTTAAACATCCTTTTTATCTAAATATATTTTTCGTAACAATTTCAAAAGTAATCATTATTAATTAAAAATAATTGTGATAAATGAAACTAAATAAACAATGGAGACCAATAAGTAAGAATATTAGAAGATAAACCAATTCTTTTGAGGTTTTACCCTATGAAGAAAAAGCATATTAGATCTTTGAGGATATGTCATAACAAGATTAAAATATTAACAAGGAACCATCTACTCAATATGATATTTATTTAGGGATGAACATTCCTGCTAAAACTAAGGAATGTGCCTCATCAGATTTAGAAGACTCTCTTGAAATTCCATGCACCTTTTAGAAGAAGAAAAGTGGTAGATAAAATATAGTGCTAGATGTTAATACCTCTACCATTAACAATGAAATGCCAAAAAATGAACAAGATAAGTCAAAAGCTTTCTTAGTAGAGCTAAGAGAGAATAAATCTAATGAAAAGGAAAATTGTGAAATAATACTGAGGAATAGAATAATAAGATCTACTCTCAATACTAGCAAGAAAAAAAGAGGAAAACCTTTAAATTATCAAGCTAGAGCTATGGTAGCAAGAGAAAACATAGAGAAAGGAACACGATCTAAGTTGGTTAAACTTCTTTTTACTAAATAGCAAATTGATATTGGTAATTTGCAAGTGGGACCAGCAGCCCCTAATGAGACATGATTACCATCTCATTGAATATAAGGGGTGCAAATGCCTCCTCAAAGCATAGGTGTATCAAAGACCTCTATTTAACTAATAAGCCTAATATTCTTTATATCTAGGAAACTAAAATGACAAAGAAATAAGTTTCCAAAACTATGAAAGTAGTATGGAAATATGTGAATGGGATGTTATGGATTCAAAAGGGACGACAAGGGAAATTCTAACATGTTGGAATCTAGTTAGAACCTCCTATGAAACCATTCATAAAACTAGGCATTGGATAGCCTCATTAGTCACATGCTACTTTGCAGATATTTTTTTCATCCTTATCAATGTCTATGGACCTACAACTCAATCAGGTATATCAAAAGTATGGAATGGGATTGAAGCCTCTATGAAAAGTAAATACCAAGAAACCTAATTCATGGTCATAGGAGATATTAATGTCATAACCAAGCTAGATGAAAAATTTAGAGGAATTAGGAAAATAAACCAAAGTATGAGGTATTTCTCAGGTTTTATTCAAAACAATAATATATGATAGGTTGACTTTGAAGAGGACAACCATACATGGACCAACAATAGGACATGCCAAAACCTGATAGCAAAAAAATTAGATAGATGCATACTCTCAAATCATTGGCTAGATGAAGGCACATGTGCTAAAATTAATTTATTGACAATGATTAGTTTAGATCACTAGCCAATAAGAGTTGAAATGGTGGTAAGTGAATTAAAAAAATCCTCTTTTAAATATGAGTAGATGTAGGAAGACCATTCTCAATTTGTTGATATAAAAGCACAAACATGAAATTCTTTAAGAAACGATGGGTTGTATACTTCCAAAAAACATTAAATCAATGACATCTATATTAAAATAATGGAACAAGAATACTTTCTAGAATATTTTTGAGAAGAAAGAAGAACTAAAAGAGAAACTTTCAAAATTCCAAATAGTTGAGCACAATAATCCAATCTTGGAGGAAAAGGAGTTTCATGGTGAATATCATAATATTTTAAGGAAGAGAAATTTTGGAGATTAAAATCAAGACAAACTTGGTTAAAAGGAGATAAAAACACTTTCATAGGATGGAAATAGTATAGATATCAACATCTAGAATTAGTAGAATTAAATCAGTAGAAGGGGTTTGGATTGAAGACCAGAGCAAAATCAAAAAGGAGGTAACGTTTTTTTATCAAAATATTTTAGGATCAAAGGAGATTGAAGTTCTTCATGATAAACTACTGCAAGAAGTGCCTTTAGTTATAATAGATAGACATTAGCAAATTGATGGACCCTATACATTCGAAGAAATTTATTTAGCTCTTTTCTCTTTTGATAAGGATAAATCCCCATGTCTAGATGGACTCTTTGCAACATTCTATCAATATAACTAGGAAATAGTAAAGGATTCTTTATTGATAGCAATGGAACACTCTAGGGTAAATCAATACATACCTTATAAAATAAATGAAACATATCTTATCCTGATTCCAAAAAAGAAAGATGCAAAATATTTTGACTCATTTAGGCCCATAAGAAATTGTAATATGTCATATAATCTCAAAAGTGATAGTAAATCGATTAAGACCATTATTAGATAAAATTATTTCAGAAGAGCGAGGAGTATTTGTGAAAGTGAGACAAATTCTAGATAGGATTGTAGTAGCTCATGAAGTAAAGCATTTAGAAGCTTCTGGAAAAGAGAGCAATGAGCTTAAAACTTGATATGAATAAAGCCTATGATAGGGTTAATTAGGATTTTATTTTTGTAGTATTAAAAAATCTTGGATTTAGGAAGAAATGAGTTAGATGGGTTACAGCTTGTGTCCCTATAGTATCATGTTTAGTGCTATTAAATGGATTAGCAACAAAATAATTTAAATCCAAGAGGGGTCTTAAATAAGGAGATCCTCTATCACCATATCTATTCATTATTATGGCAGAGGTATTGAGAAGGAACTTGAAGAAGGCATACAAATATGGGTTAATAAGTGGACTTAAGGCTAGTAATAACATTGACAACATCACCCATAAACAGTTTTTAGATGATACAACCTTTTTGGGAAGGCAAGGAAAAATTAGGCTAGAGATTTGTATAACTTATTAAAGGAATATGAAAGAGCATCAAGGTAGAAAGTTAATAGAAAAAAATCCAAAACTCCAACTAGAATCAAACCAAGGATATGTAGGTTACTTCAAATGGAGAAGGCAAATTTATCAGCAAAATATCGAGGGATGCCCTTATTTTATGGGAGAATGAGGATAGAATTGTGGAATCTAGTTATAAGTTTGGAATAAACTATCGGTATGAAAAGGTATATGTTTATCTTTGGCAGGAAGAATGTAGCTAATAAAATTAGTCTTACAGGATATTCCAAGTTTCCAACATATTATGTCATTGTATATTATGCCAAAGTCAATAAAAAAGTTTAATCTATATTATGCAATAATTTTTATGGTCAGGATTACACGATAAAATGAAATTTCCTTTGGTGAATCGGAGCAAGGTGTGTGATGATAAAACCAGTGGAGGTCTCGGTTTAAGAGTTCTTATGGATTCAAACATATCTCTAAGGGAAAAAGTAATTTGGAGATTGTACAAAGAGAGTCAAAGACAATGGGCAAGAATTCTTCTAAGTACATTAATATCAATGACCCAAGCTTAATATTTATTGCATTCTGACTACTAGATGGTTTTGCACTATGCAATAGTTTTAGAAAATCAATTTATATAACGGTTAAATGTCTAAGATAGGTGGTGGGAAATAGAGAAAGAATATATTTTAATGGATACTCGGTGTGATAAAAATACACTCAATATACATCCAATTTTGAAACCATGAATGAGATTACTTCAAGATAAATATGGTGATAGGGTTTCAAACATTATGTATAGGGATCACGAAGGAAGATACAAATGGAAAGAATATTTTTTACAAGTATATCAAACATCGTTGCTAGGAGGCAGTTGACTAAAAAGATAACAACCATGATTATTGTTGGGGGATCCAAGGATAAGATGATTTGGGAGTTGAATAACTCAGGAGAATACACAACAAGAAGTGGATATAATGTAAAGCACCAACAAAATAGGAATACCACAAGAATATGGAGAGATATTTGGGATAGCCCAAGGATTCCAAAAGTTAAAATGTTTGTATGGCTAATAGGTCATAGGAAAATTTTATCATGGGATAACCTAATGAAAAAGGGTTTTCATAGCTCCTCACAATGTGTTTAATGTAAAAATGAGGAGAGTATAGACCATTTTTTAGGACATTGTTCAATAGTCTGGGAACTATGACAGTGGACTCTTAATATGTTTGGTAAATGCATGGTGATGAATGGTAGAATTGAAGAATGGTTAAAGCAATGGCAAAACACTTTTTAAAGTGAGGAAATATAGATAATCTGGGATATATCAAAAGACACAAAATTTTGGATTGCATGGCTAGAAAGGAATTGAAGAATATTTAAAGGAAAGAAAAGTAGTTTAGAGGTAATGAAAAGGAAGATTTGTTTAGGCATAGAGTCTAAACCATCCTTATCAACTCACCCAATCTCTAATCTTGAAGCAGAGAGTCTTGATAGATGGAGCTAAGTCATCAAATGAAATTATGATGTTGGGGACATTGAAAACAAAAGGAAGGAAAATAATATAAAGTGGAAACCATCAGAATTGGGTTTGGTCAAATTGAATTTTGATGGAGCATCTAAAGGAAATCTAGAACGAGTAAGAGGAGGAGAAATAATTAGAAATAATAGGGGTAAGATTTTATCACATTACGCTTTTAATAGTGGAATTAAGATAAATAATAAAGTTGAAGCTTGGGCGGCTTTGGAAGGGTTCAAAATATATAGACAAATGAAATGGAACATAGCATTAATATAAGGTGATTCATTAATAGCAATAAATACAATTTTGAGGAAAGCAAAGGCTCCTTGGAACATACAAGAAACCATTGTGGAATTACTAGACCTTGCTATAGAGTTTGAAGAAATTAGAGTTACACATATGTTAAGGGAAGGTAATAAATATGCAGATAGGCTAGCCAATAGAGGCATTTTAATAGAGGATTATGAAAAAATCTCTTTTCCATGGTTAGAAGAAACAGTAAGTTCAGTTGAAGCTATGAATAAAATGTTGACTATTTAAATCAAATAATGATTAATATTTATTGTAATGTTTTTCATTTGTAATATTTGCTATATTTTATAACAATAATGTATTTTCATATAAAATATTTATTATAGTTCTTGTAGTTGCACTTATGCTTCAGGAAGGAAACTAACAGTCCAGATCTAGTAAAGCAGAATATGATAGCACAAAGTATTGGAAATAATACTCTACTAAGATGCAGTGCATACATAGTAAAGGTGGAGTTTTGGTATTGTGAAGGTTTTTTCAAGAAAATGTCAAGAAGGATGTTGAATTTTGAAATATTTATATTTACAAAGAAAATTAAAGATCCAAAAAATGAAAATAAAAAATTCAAACTTATTATAAAAATAAATGTAGGTATCTAGCTATAGCAACTCAATTGAGATGATAATTTGAATTTGTTTGTAAATTCTAAGTTGTAAGGAGAGATTTGTGATTTATCAAGGGTGGGGGACCTAAGTACAACCCCTTTTTCTCTAGCAAAAAAAATTAAAATAATTGTTAATTTAATGAATTTAGAAGCAAGAAAAAATAAAAGAAAATGGGAGCTTGAATTCTTGCTAAATTTGACTAAAAATTAGAAACTAATTTGTAGGTTTTATGGCAATATCAATTGCAACCCTAAGATTTTGAATTGGATTTTTAGAGCCTTGTAAGTTTTACTTAAGAATTAATTTTGCTTGAAATTTTTACAAAATCATCTTGAACCTAAGGTTTTATATTGAATTTATAGAAGTTCCTTACAAATTACACTTAAAAATAAATGATTTTCTTTTTGTTTTGTTTTCAATTTTTTCTTAAAAAACATACAATAGTTCAAAGCTTATCTCATTTTTGTGAAGGGCCTTCCTTCAACCTTTGATGCTTCCTTTTCTCATTGTTCTCTTTTTATTTATATTTAATCCATATCTAGGTTTTACACTTTCAACCATGGTTTACTTTCCCAATAGTTGTATTGATCCTTACAAATGGCCCTTGAATTCTCTCTCTAACCTATTTAATATCTATCAACTGAAACAAACAAATAAATTGTTGTGGTAAAGAGTGTGACCCCCTTTTTAATTTTTTATCCAAGTTCTACATCATTGTAGCGTCACTAACATGACACTATAATATCATGCTTGGGAACAATGCCAATATGGACCTTAATTTAAAAATGGATTTATCAAATGGTATTAGCTCAATTGGTTAAATTTCTTAACTTTCAAGGAGACTTGGTCGTAATCTTACCAAGCAATACGTGCATAATTGCCAAGATGTTTCAATACTAGTAGGTGGTCATAATGTAAAGTGGGTGGGGTCTGTTTCAACCCCGTATAACCAATTAAATAAAAAATAAATTAAAAAACGGATTCAAACTTAGTTATAAATTAAAAACAAATAGGTGATAAAAGCTAGGAAGTGAGCATCAAATGACACAAGCTCAAGTGGTTAAAAACAAGGAGTCCTAATGTCAAGACTGAAGTTCAAATCTTGTTGGGCTATACAATACCTCTATGTGGTTCTTTAAAATACAATGGGAACACAATATCACTATGTCTTCATTTAAATACTATTGTAACATGGTAAGGATTTAATACAATTGGGTATTATTTTAATCCCATATAATTAATTACAAAATTTTAGGAAAGTGAGTTGGTATTTTAAACTATGAGGTATGTCTAATTGTCTTGTTTGGAGTAGGCTTGTTTTCATATGATATAAGATCTTTTTGTTTTTATATGATATAAGGGTTTAACCTTTTGAACAAATTACTTAGTTTAAATTCTGTTATTAGTATAAGTTTTATTATTATATTGGGGTTAGCTATATTCATGTTGGACCCTTAGTCCATGTATATATTTGTATTTGTCAAGTGATGGACATAACCATATTTAAAGTTGGTTAGAGTTAGTTCTATGAGTAATATTGTGCCTTGAATAATAGATCATAAGACCAGAGGTTTGAGGTCAACAACTTAATATCTAGACCTTTATTTAGGTAGTAATGATTTGATTCTTTGATATAATCCTTGTCCATCCCAGTACTAGTAAGAGATCTTTGTTACCTTCTTCAGAATGTACAATTTCCTATATACACATCAGGTTTCCTTTTTAAAATCATGAAGCATCCTAAACATAGGAAGTGTAATATGGGTTTCCTATTAGTATAGAAAATGTCATGTTCAATGGCGGTGTACACTTGAGTCTAATGATATCTTTTATTTCAATCTTATGTATTTATTAAGAACTTAAGGTTTTGGAGGTGATATTAGTGCAAGCCATTAGTCATTTATTTTACCTTAGTATTGATTTTGTGTAATGGCATAATGGTGAAGTGTGATTGTACTTGATAGGACTCTTGTAGTCCTAGCTAATTAAGTGAATATTTATTTAACTTGCTTCTTATGCATTTACATGTGTTATAGAGGGAATCCATTTGGAATCATTGTACCAAAAGGGCTATTAGATGAGGTGAATCTTGAGTATGAAGGTATGAGTACTCTTTGAATGAAGTTCAGACCTTGAAGATCACCATTATATCTGTGTTATCTAACTTAAAGATAGGAAATATATTCATGGTTCTAATTGATTAACTGGTTAGTGAGGCAAATGAAAGTAATATCATTACATGTAATGGGATCCATTCATATGATATGTAAGGACATATCACCCATTACATTAGATTTTTTTCCTATAAAAGTTTTTCTAAATCTAAATTAGAGATAGGGTTTACTTGTGGCATGTATTACTTAATATTGAATTAGGTTGTTTATAGTTTATAAGAGTCTTGGCTTGTTTTCATTTCAATCAAGCTTTAATTTTAAGAAGAATTGCACTCTTAACTTTTTCTTTTGCATTGCATTAAGAGAAGTTAAATCTCTATTTTTTTAATTAATTATATATGATTGAAATGGCCCCACCTATATTACATCATAATATGCATATATCGCCTAGCAAGATTTGAACTTGAGTCTCTCCTTTAAAAGTTGACATATTTTACCAATTGAGCTCATTTCATTTGATAGATAAGTTGAATCTCTCATCAAGTCAAAATTCAAACTTTTTTCGAGATTTAACTTGATAAGACCACAGTCTTACTAGATAAAATATTCTTATAGCTAGATTTTTGCATTGATTGACCTTAACTTTTCCATCAAAGTGCCAAGGGCTATAGGTATATTTGTTATTGTCTTAGAGCTACAAAACCTTTAAGGCAAGTTATGTCCTATTAGATTGTTACACCCTTTAGCTAGTGAAGGAAACTTTGTAAAGGTAAAGTAATTTTTAATGTCCAATAGACCATAAGCTATGTAAGATTATCCTCATAGAGAATGTTATTTATCTAATATATGTTTATGTTGGTCAAATATCTTCCTAATTAACAAAACTTCGTGTGTGTGCCCTAGACATGGCCAACATTGAAAGGCCGAAGGAAAGGAATGCCCTCCATGCCAATATCCAGAGAGGGCTGGCTCCCAAGCTAAATCCTACACAAGTTCAAGACTAGAGTTGCAGGAAAGAAATTAGAAATTGCAGAAAGAAATGGGAAATATGGCCACAGGTCGAAGGTGTAGGATTCGGGATAGACTAACAACAGGAAATTCACCCAAGCATGGAACAACATGAAATAAAAGGGAAGCAGCAGAATTCACTTGTAACCTTGCAAAGATAACCTTCAGAATAACACTCCAGCACTCACTCCCTCACCAAAAATATTTAAATTCAGACGCAAAATTTAAATTCAACAACAAATAAAGAACATGAGCGTAAAATAGAAGTGTATAAAATAGAAGGAAATTGCACACAAGATCACTTGCAAATTCGGAAGCCTTATATATTCTATTGATGTATAGAACTTGAGAAGTATTCTCGCAAATTATCTTCCCCCTTTTACAATGAATATTGAGTAGTATTTATAGAGGATTTCGCCTCTTTCATTAAATGCACATAGAGACAGGATGTTTACAGATCAGAGACCACTATGAGAAAATTCTTCCTCGAAAATATGGAAAATACATCCTTTTGAAACAATGATCCGGCTTCTCTGGAAATTCTTCCATGAAATCTGCATTTTTGGATTTGATGCACAGAAAATTATAAGGCTCGGCTGTTGACCGGAGACGTTCGCCATCTTGAAAACAAGCTCTTGCTTTGGAAATTATGAAAATCATCTTTATCTTTAATACGGTTGTCTTCTCTGCTCGAGATCCACAATTTGAGTAACTCCTTGCTTCCATCATTCAATGTTTTTCATTAACCTACTTTGGGCGCGCTTAGAAAATTCGTGCCTTAGTGGAAAGTACAACTTCAACGGATTATATCCCTTCTTTAACCATGGCAAAAATCATTTTTTTTATCCCATGCAAAAATCATTTGCATCGTCTTTCTTTTGAAATCGCGTTCACCTCCAAAAGGAGCGACAGAGGTTGTCGCCTTCATATTGGGGCGAACGCGACGTTGACTATTCAACGTTGCTTCGCTCTTAATGCATTCACCCGACTTCATTTTCCATTATATGTTCGCCTGACTCCGTTCTTGACAACGCATTCACATGACTTCATTTTTCAAAGGACGTTCGCCCTTGGGAGAGGCGAACAGAGCGTTCACCCGCGCTCTTGACTTTTTCCACGTCAAGGTTCCAATGACGTTCGCCCCAAAGTGGGACGAACGAAGCTTTCGTCCCAACTTTGGGGCGAACGCATTCCTTTCGCCGAATATGTTTTCCTTATGACGGGCGGGCACGTTATTTTAATTTTTAAAATGCGTTTGCCCCAAAGTGAGGCGAACGAAGCTTTCGCCCCAACTTTGGGGTGAGCACGATTCTTCCAAATTTTATCTTCGGGCGCTGCAGTATCTTTTAAAGTTTCACCGTTTTATCATTTCATTTTCTTTCCTTTGCCTCAATGAAGGTTGAACAGGGCCTTTTGCTCGAGGCGAACGCGTCTTCATTTTGTAGTGAAATTTTCGTCTCCATACTTAGTTCTTTTGTATCATTTCTCAGCAAATTTACAGATAACGCAAACTCGAGTCTCCAATACAGTTTCCCAGCCTCTTACTTTCAAGCCAAAATAAAGTATATACAAACAAGGAAAGAAAAACAAAACAACTACAACATATAAATTCGACCCAAATAATATTATATTCTTGGATTAACATATTTTGTCGTATTACAATAAAAAATACTTCTATAAATTTTAATCAAAATCCCAATGCGACAAGGTGCAAAACTGCCAACAGTTTATCCAACCAAACTACCCTCCATTGGTATATAACTCTAACCTCCATTGGATTCAAACCTTGAACCTCCTATTTGGAGTTCCAAAGTATTATTGTTAGGCCCACTCAAGTTGTACATTAGATCAAACATCACTTGAATATGTATAATATAATTGAATGTTCAAAACCTTCCTTAAATATGGGTTTTGGATAAGCCTAATGAATTTGTAGGCTCCTTTAGCTTTGTTGCATAAATCATCTTCCATACAAGAAATTAAATCTAAGCTTGTGAATGAATGAAACAAAAAATCACATTTTCTTTTATTGCTTTTATGTTCTATTTAGCACTCAATTTAGCACAATTGTCATTTTTAAAATAAATTTAAGCATTAGATAATATGGTCTTTTATGAGATTTAATTAGTAGTTAAATTGTTTAAGCTACATTTATATATGTATGTATCCAAATCATTGCTCTCAACATTTGGTTAAGCTTTGCTAAGCTTCTATCAAAGTTTTTATTTATCCAACTTAAATAATAGAGAATTATTAGTTTGTCTCTAATTTATCTCAATCTTAGGCAAGTCTTTACTTAGATATGAGCTTACAAGCTTCTCTAGCTAAAATATACTTTGCACATGTTACTAACCCTTAAGGGTGGAAGATAGTTATTGACACAAAAAGGGCTACTAACTTACAACAAATTTAGTGTTACCCCCTCTCATTTCCAACTTATAACTTACAATACCTCTACTACTAACTTGAAAATATTTAAAACCTTTCATAATTGTTAAGGCCTCCTTCCCCTCTAACCTTTCTTTAGCATAATGTATACCCTCTTCATTGTTCTCGTATTAAAGTTTTAAAACAATATAGCAATATCAAGTGTAATGTTACATTGTCACTAACATGTGTAGCACCATCCTTGCACTAGTATTTAACGTCCAAGTGGTATTGATGCAACATCTAACTTTTTTTTATGGTATGGTAATGCTACAATGACACAACCTTTCATGCAAAAAAAAAAATGCAAAAACCAAACCATCAACAAGAGCCTAATGCAAAGGATAAAATGATGATGCTATCAGAAAAAAAAAACAAAACAAAACAAAACAAAAAAAAAGCAGTGATTGCACCTCCCCTCTACAACATTCAAGAACCTGAAAATGAGAAAGTTATTCTCTAACCCTATCTTATTTTTTGTTGAAAGAAAAAGGTTAATTGGTCCTATGTGTAGATAGCTAAGTTTTTTTTTTGTATTTCATTGTTGTTCTATTTTCACATTTTCTCACATACTCCTCTAATTTTTGTTTTGCCTTTCATGTCTAATAAGAGTCAACAGACCTAAGCCATTAAATCTCTTTGAATTTCAACAGCTTCTTGCATATTATTGATAAATTTAAGCAATCATGACCCTGATTTAGCTTAGCCTTAAGACCCATAGTTCGTTAACTAGTCTGATCATCTACACAGCTAAAAGATTTTTTGTTATTTCATTGCTGTTCTGTTTTTATATTTTCTCACATATTCCTTTAGTTTTTGTTTTACTTTTCATGTCTAATAAAACAAAATACTTTAGCCATTAAATCTACTTGTATTTCAACTGTTTTCTTGCATACTTTAGGTGATTTTGAACTATCATGACCCTAATTTAGGGTAGCCTTCAGACCCATGCCTTGTCAACCAGTTTGATCATCCATGTGAAGTTTAATCTAAGTGATTTTTTAGTGCCCCTTTCTTTGTTATTCAATACTGGATGCTTTGCATTATTGATAGGAAGAAACATTCCACATCTAAGTAAATCAAATGAGTAAATTAGACCTACTAAATACATTTATTTGTTAAACAAAATTGAAAAAAATTAACGTGTCAAAATCTAGAATTCTACATTATATTTAATGTTATTATGAGAAGTTTTCCAAAATGTACATCAAATTCAAAGAGGATAGTTGGCCTCAACAAGTTGGTGTAACTAGGTTCAACAAGTTGTAACGAGTAGAGTCAACAACTAATCAATATATAGGAGTTGTTAAGACCCCCATCAACTACAGAAATAATAACATCAAACCACCAAGGCCCAGTCAACAAAGTTCAAATGTGAAATAGCATTCCTTATGGCACATAACAATCAATTATCAAGTTCTTACAAAAGGTATACAACCTGAGTAGTCTAACGGTGGAGACTTTGGAACTCTGAATAAAAGTCTAAGGTTCGAATCCTGCGGGGGGTAGGGTTGTACACTATCATTCAGTAACTAAAGTATGGCTGGATAACCATATATTGAGTTAAACAAGGGTCGTCTGATATGACCTATGGTCTCGCGGACAATAAAAACTATTTTACCCTTTACAATTGCAAACCAGTTCTCTCTTTCCAAATGTATGAATGGATGCATAGAGGATTTTGTAAAATAGCTTTCTGCTGTGTAGCTGCCTTGCCATTATTTCTAAACTTGTCAAATATAGCCATGTTTCTTATTCGTCAAATATAGACATGTTTCTTATTCGTGGATAGAATCTATGAGATCTCTTCAACTATGAGTTCACATGTTTCTTATTCATGGAATATTTATTGTTGTTTTTATGCAGAGTTGAGTTTATACTAAGCACCAGCATTAAGATACATGTTAGCTTGAAGAGAGATTCTTACAATCCAGTATTGACCATGGTGTTATCAAATCACTTCAACAATATGAAATATTACAATGCAGATTATTATGAACTACTGCTGCCTTGGTAAATTTGCTATTGTCAATTAAAGAACAATCCAAAATTTTGAGTTAAGAGAGCTCACAAGTAGGCATCAAATGCATTATATTGAACTCAGTCCCTTATGAGACTCAATCTTTCAAGGACATGAATATGACTGTAAATTGTAAATTGAGTTCCTTAGTGAAATATCCATGTGTTAGACGAGAAAGAAAAATAAGCATATAGTATGAATGTGCTCATTATCATTATATGAATTCTATAACATTATGCATATCAAGTTGTTCAGCTTGAAGTCTAAAGCAACTACTACAATCTATTTGATTAAATTCAATCAGCTTTCTTGCTGTCCACTGATACTGCATTTGCTTCCGAGGCAGTCCTTTGTATGCTTGCTTGAGCTTGAGCTAAAAATGCCGGGTCTGGCTGATGTGTTGAAGATGGACGCTCTTTCATGGCCATGAATATGTAGAATCCAATCACCAGATTCACGGAAAATACGGCTAAAAATCCACTCAAAAGTGTATGTGAAGAGGATGACAAACTTCCAGTACCTGTTATTGGCCAACACAAACAGGGAATAAGCATTTAATTAATACTTCAAACCTAAATTCCAAGAATGGCCACTATATGCAGACATCATGCATTATACTAGTCTGCTTGACATGAACATAAAATTTTATATAAAAGGAAGAAACACATTAAACATGGTTTAATTCTAATGCTCAACCCTTGGTTAGGACAATTATTCTAACCGATCACAATAAAACATATACGAATTGATTAATCTTCAAAAACTTTCCATGCTATAATAAACAGTCCAAAAGTTAATAGACACGTTCAACAAAGAAATATCAGTACAAAACAAAAAAACAGATGACATTGAGATTTTCTTTGTTTGAAATTCAAATAACTCGTAGATAAATTGTGAGCTGAAAAGGATTGTAATAAGATTTTCATCTCTTCACATCGTTGGTCCATAAGTTATCTTTCATAGAATTCAATTCTTTCTTTTAATCAAATCTTGAACGGTAATTGAATTACTTGATTCTAATATTTTGATAATATTCTTTTCAACATAAGAACAGTTATCTATGACTAATCACAGAAACTTGTGGCATAGACATCTGTGAACAAAATAGGCAAGATACTGTTAAATGCAATGCGCATAACTATTAACAACCGGTTCATATATCTATAACGCGTAGTATACCAAAATAATCTTACAATAAGAAGCTTTAGATTTTATTGTGAGCACTATGAATAGCAATTACCATTGTTTGTCTTCATTAAAGTTGACACTGGATAAGAGTTTTACTTAAAAGTAGTAAGACTAAGATTCAAAGGTGTTGTGACAAAGTGTTAAATATAGCAAAGAAGCAACACACTTCAACACACAAGAGTTTTCATGAAATGGTGCTGACAAACAAGAGTTTTCATGATGTGTTAAAGAGTGTCCGTCAAAGTATCTTTGAAGAAGAAATACACTTCAACACTGACAAATTATAGAACAAATTCAAAGTCAACGAGTTGTATTGTCCTCCTCTCCACAACATCCCTTTGAGTGATCTGTTGGCAATGAACATAAAGTATGACCAACATGGTGTGCTCATAGTGCAGAAGCAAGATGACAGCACTCGGATAAAAATACAAGGACTGGCAGAATCCAAAATTTTGTATTTTGACAACAGTGATACAAGATTTTTAATTAAATGTAGTAGGACTATGATTCAAAGCTGTTGTGACAAAGTTATATGTAAGGTGTTAAATATACTCGCATGCAAAGAAGCACTGAATCTGCACGAGTAGAAACGGTACTGACAAGTAAGAGTTTTCATGATGTGTTAAAGAGCATCTGTCAAAGTATCTCTCAAGAAGAAACACACTTCAACGCTGCCAAATTATAGAACAAATGTCAACAAAATCAAAATCGACTAGAAATTGAAGTTGCATTGTCCTCCTCTCCGCAACATCTTTTTGAGTAATCTGTTGCCAACAAACATCAAGTATAACCAACATAATGTGCTCATAGTGCAGAAGCAAGATGACAGCAATTGAATAAATCAACAAGGACTGCCAGAATCCAAAATTTTGTAGTTTCACAATGGTGATGAAATGTGTAAAAATGGGTTCAAAGTACTCTTGCAGGCCAACAAGAATTGCTAAAGCAAAGAAATGTTAGGTAGAAATCATATTGTCTACATATCACCTAATGTGCTTAATGGGACCAGTTAAAAGCAACACCTAACAGAAAATAAAAATCAAGTGTATAATCTCCAAGTTCATAATTACATATTCATATCCAATCTTGTAGACATGGAAAATTGACTCACCCGAGTGAGTCATTTTCCCTAGAGCCTCAAAGAGACCTTCAAACTTGTCAAAACACAAGTTTGGGCCTCTCTTCCCTCTCCCTCTTCCTTTTTTCCCTACTTTTGCCGAAATCACGGTCACCCAATATGGGGCGCGATTTCGGCAAGTTAGGGTTTTCTCCTAGAAAACCCAACTTTTGGGCCGACCCCTAGGAAGTCGGCCCTCCCTTAGGTTTGCCTTTTCGTTTTCCTGCCCTTTTGCCCCTAAGTGATTTTTGGCTAACAGTTTTTCCTAGCAAGTTCTTTTGGCAAGCAAGTCTTCTAACAAGTTATTCAAAACAAGATCAAGTGTTCTTCTATTGTTTAGCTTTCATTTGCTGCTCTTGGTGGAAAAGTGTTGTAGCCCTAAGGAGGAGTCTACCATTTCATGGAGGTCTTCATCCTTTTGACTGTTCTTTCACTAACACCAGGTTGCTTTTGTATTTTAATATTCCTAGATCATTAATTGTGCATTTTGTGTCTTATTTTGCATTGTCAAATCGCCCTTGCACTTTTGTTGCAAAATCATGATGCGATATCGGATTCATCATGTTTGGGGACAAATTTTCGCTCCCAAACCCTCAATCTGTATTTGCATGCTTCGTTTAGGTCATAATATCGTTGTTTGCATTTTTTTTTTCACACTGTTTCATTTCGTTGCATCTTGTCTTGTTTGTTCCCAAAAAGGTCAACAATCGTTTTTGTTTACGAATGGTCAGCTAAAAGGACCAGGGGGGTTTGACTACCGTGCCTCCAAGCTCAGTCACACAACGGCCTAAGCAAGCCCCCAAACGCTGATCAAATTTTCTAGGCTTTTGTGAAGCTGTTTTGCAGGTTGTGAAGCTGTTGGATTTATCTAGACGCAAGCTAAAGCTAAGGTCAACCACCGGATCAGATAAGTGCCCTAAGTAAACTTCTTAGGTTGTTGTTTGTTGTTTGTTTTCTATCCATTTATGATCCAAACCTAGATCGTTAAATAAAAGGAAAATATTTGGTTACATTTCTAAGCATTTGAAAGAGAAAAAGCATATAGTTTGCATTCTAGGGTTAACTTTGTTTGTGCATTCTCTCAAAACCCTTGCTGAAAAGAGAAAGATCTATTTTATTGCAAGTTAGGGTTTAGTCCTCATTGAAAATCAAGAATCATCCTAGGGTTAGTCTTTGCTTGCCTGCATCATTGTTTGTCTTGCATTGTTATTTCATTTTTCATAGCTTAGATCTTAGAAAAGCCAAACATAGGTGCTTGCTCAATATACACATTAAACATTTCATACCCGAACTTGGAATGAGTCCTTAAACCGTTCCTGGTGAACCCTTCGATCCCCAAGCCCCCGAGTGTAGAGAATATAACACACCCCCGCGGTCACCTCTACTCCTAGCGGATCCAGCCAAGAATCGTATGCAGCAAGGCAGTTTTCCCCCTCTACAAATCTATATAGGTGATTTTACAAACAAAAGGCAGTAAGCTGGAAACAACAGATAGATAACCAAGTATAGAGTTCAAACTCCAGATAGGCTTATGTCCCTTCTGTAAGAACATGAATTTTGAAATCTCCATAGGGGAACTATGGATTTTGAAATCGCGCAGACACTTGTTTTTTAAATCATATATTACTTCATACTGAAAAATTACAAAGATATCACCATATTAGCAACCCAATCTCAGCAAAGATGAAGAGAGTCAACAAATTTTGTTGCAAAATATAATCTAATCACAATATTTTCTGATGAAGGCATCCTAAATGCTTTGAGCTCTCCAAGCTAGAACACAAAGCAATCTTCCTAAAAGGATAATGATAATTTACATTTACAGTTCAAAGAAAAAAAACGTATGAGTCTAGCAGCTTTCCAAATCTCTTTTCCATGATCCCAGGCTATGTTGGTGTCTCCTAAATATCCTTTTGACCTGGTGATGTTCATTGCTCAAATACTCTCACACTTGTTAGAACTCCCAAGTTCAAGCTCTGCTACACAAAATAGTAAAGCAGGTCCTACATACTGGTCACTGGACTCTGATAATCTCAATGACCCGTGGATTACACTTAATCAGAGAAAGAATCACCTCAGCTCTGCCAAGGGCAAAAGCTCAAAGACCTACTTCCAATACCATTTAAGGGGGTTTTGCCCTACCCAAATGTGCATCAACTCCATCCTAGTAAAGCATTACTTCCAAATTATAAGGGCCACAAAAAGCATGCAATAGTCCAGTTAGATCAGTTCCAAAATGTTGTAGTTTTTTTACATTATCAGAAGGTATAGGATGTTTTTTCTACTTTCTGGTGAGGCTTAATTTGTTCCTTCTTTCAAGTTTCATCAACTACAAGGTTTTGTTGAAGAAATTACCATCCCAGTACCTTTTAATTGCAGGTGGTTCAAATCTTCCAGATATTCTGGCACCTAAGCATCCACCTTTATTTTGGATGCTGCGCCCCCACCATTTTGTTCAACCAACCATGACATAAATCATCCAAGCAAATTGTCACAAATATTTCTATGATAGAAATAAAAGTGCTTCCCATTGACCCACCACTAATCCCTCCATTATGACTCTCCACTCTCAAATTGAAGCTTACAAGGATTCAAGATAGGCAGTTGTCTAGAGCACCAGAAAAATCAGCTTGTCTGTTTCTGCTGCTACTTAGTACAACATGGTAATGTTCATCCTCCCAATTAGTTTTCTTTTTCGTCCCACAGGTCCCTCAAATACAAGAAAACCTTTCTTGAGAACTACTTCCCAGTTAGGCCTATGCTTCACCCTCCTTACCTCTTGGTGCAGGGAAACTCCAGACAGTTACTGCAGCCAACTCCAAGAATCATGCAACCCCTCATGTTGGCAACAGAGTAGTTTGGAGACCAGTTGCCAACCATACCAAATACTTTTGAGGATGAACAAGCCATTGATCCTGAATGAACTTGTCCACCAAAAGTGTTAAACATGTTAGAAGATCCTTCACACCTGCCATATTAAGGCTGAGAAAATTGGAATCGGCAAAGAATTGGCATTTTTAAAAATCGGCAAAAATCAGGAATCGGCAAAAAATCAGGGAAAGAATTGGCAAAAAAAAAAAAACCGAAGAAAACGAAAATTTTCATTGAAAAAAAGTTTTTTCCATGCACATTACAATGAATTAACATTATCCAAATCACATATTGCAATAAAATTGATGTCAAGACATCATACAAGGCTCAACCTTTAAGTACACATGAAAGTGACAAAACACATCTTGTATTGCTTACAATATGAAAAGATACAAAGTTACAAGTAACAACAAGTAAAAAAAGGTTTCATATTTATATGCCTGCACACGGAAACAAGTAACAACAAAGTTACAATCACTTGAAAAAAAAAAAACTAAACCTTAAACCTTAAACCAAAAGGCTAGGGTTTAGGGTTTAAAATTGAAACATTGACAGTTGCAAAATGGGCTTGCATACATAGTTATCAATGTTAGGATGAGATAATATTATACATAAAGTAGGTTACAATATATAGGCAGAAGGCCTATATGAGATAATGACAAATTTCAAGAGAATGACAAGTGTCAAAATAGAAGGCATAGTGCACATTAATTCTAACATTCCCCCTTAATGTGCACTATCCTAACTATAGAAAAAAACAAGTCAACATTAGGTAACATTCCCCCTTAATGTTGACTTCTCTAAAAGAACCCTATCATCCTCCTTTATTACATGATTTGGTCTAGGCTCGTGCTCTTTGCGCTTGGCTCTCCAACTGTGAATAATGCTAGATCAACAGTGTATACATATCGGTCTATTGCCATAGGGTCAGCCACTTCCACGGGTCTGTTGCCTCTGGGTCAGCCATCTAAGTGCCTCAGGGTCATCCTGTGTACCTCAGGGTCAGCCACTTCTGGGTCTGTTGCCTCTGCAGGTCATCCTCCAGGTATGTTGCCTCTCGTAGGTCACTGACTAGATTCACCATGAATATCATCCCTCCTCATGGTGAACTCAATCTAGAAGGTGTCGGTCTCTGCCGAAAATGCACCTTAATACAAAAGAAATACGAGCCATGAAATACAATAAAATGAGCCATAGAATCCAAATGTGGAGGAGAAGAAGAAAGAAGAGAATAGAATCTTTTGAAGTGTCTTTGTCTGTAGTCTTCAGAAGTAGATCCGAAAAAATCCTCGGATAGAGTCTAGGGTGTCAAGATTATGTAGTCCCTAGAGTAGGTGTCCTTATGGTGACCATCTCATCCTACCAAAATGCATGGGTAACCAACTGCTGCATCCGCTAGGTGCTATAGAGAAGGTGACTAGGTACAAGGATCACATACAATTTGCCTTGGGAGTGTCGGATACAACCAAGAGTGCACTCCAAGGTACAAAACTTTTGAGGCTAAAAATTGCAACTGAAACAGCCTCAAAATTACAAATGGACACCACCAATGTGTCTGTCGCCGAAAAACCGTTCCAACGACTATAAATACTTCTATGTTCCATTCTCAATGTGGCCTTCATCAAATGGAAAAAACAACAGCCTCTTACATAGACCATGTAGGCCTTTCACCTTAATGTGGAAAATCATTAAAAAAAATGACCAATCAGGCCATATTGTCGGCCACTATGCACGGGCATTCCAAGTGCCATACAATTGATAAATTTGCCCCTCCTTTAAAATTAATAACCCCCATGATATGAAGATTATTTTAAATGCCCCCTTCTATAAAAGGCGCACAGGTGCTCCGAAGCCATCAACGGCACACTCCACGTCAACAGGAAGCTGCAAACTGGTTACTGACTGTTTCAATTGCCACCTTCACGATCAGCTACACAGCACAGCATCTTACTGAGTGCATCATACGGACGCAGCGCGATTGAGGTTTTTTAACAAAATCTCCCAAGGGACCATCCACGTCACCGGTGTCCTCCACTGGCTTGCGCACTCAGAAAACTCTGAAAAAAAAACATCAATTCAAAAACATAATGTTCTCCCCCTTAATGTTTCTCCGGCCGCATAGCATGTTCACGCGTGCGAACTCTCAATCAGCCACTACACGGCTTCCAACGCCAAAACGGAGATATTTGAAACATATTCGAGCATTGCCATCATCATCACGAATCAGCACGGCAAATACATCGTTTGCATAACTTGATCCGGGCGATAGTGCGCACTCAGGGCTGCAAAATGCGGGGGCGCAATAGCGGACACAAGCGGGGCCTCTCCGAATCAGAGAAGAAAAAAACTTAACCGCGATCAACGTGGGAGCAAACGCAACACAGAAACAAAAATAGTTAAAATAGCTTCAGTAGAACCAATCACGCATCACATCACGGATCGCATTTGTTAAGAAATTAACGCTCAGAGGTATAGGATCGCCAGCCAGAACGCCATGACACGGGGTTCACACACGAACAAAAGGGCCGCCAAAAATACTACAGTCTGCGCACCTCCATTGCACAGCAAACTGAAGAGATGACACTTTCTTACTGAAGGTTTGCACATGTCACCATTCTGCAGCGTCGACGTACAGCCAACTACCAGGGATCACGGGGAGAAACTGCCAGGGATAACTGCTGGAGCTTTTATCGTCATCGACAGCCACGGGAATTCGTCCGTAAGCGTCTCCATACCGATGCAATCCATTAAAACAAACCACATGTCTTTTCTGCGCACTGCAACAAGCTGTGACATAAGGCAAGTGTGGCAAAAGTGCTCGTCCAAGTTGAATCTTTTCTATGACCGCATATATGGCGTTCGTGGACCTCGATGACAGATCCCTGATCTTTGCCGCCAACACACAGTAACATTCATATCAACAACATATTTGCGCTCGAACTCTCAAAGCGATCAGGAATAACTACTGCATAAAAAAAATCGAGCAACAGATCAGGTTTTGGAACTCCAAATTAATCATGCTCCGCCATAACACGTTGTAGATCAGGCGGATCGTGGGTATCGTGGTTCTTGTCGAGGTAAATTCCCGCTCAGGCTGGTCGTGGCGTATGCAGAGGCAGCGAACAGCAACAGTCAAAAAAATACTCGATACAGTAAACATTGATGGCGCATCCGCGTGCTATGGTCTACCGGCAAGGACGCCACTTGCATTATCGGTGATGTGACCCGGGTTCAACCCCCACGGCGGATATGTATATGTATAAGAAGTATTTACTCAATAAAAAAATAAAAAAACATTGATGGCGCCATTATGACAATTTTACTTGGCAAACAAAACTCCATGGATTAAGCATGCAATCGCGGACCGCTGCAGCATCACTCCAAGTTTTCCGCAACAATTTTTGGCAACTCATTCGCCAAAAGTGAAAATGACACAGTTCACCCTCGCAAAGGTGACGTCAGATTTTGGTTTTTACGTCATTGGTGAACAGGCACATGAATTTTGAGGCCTCCAATGAAAAACCGTTGACCAATATCTCTTCATTGCCTTCACGTTCACGGCCGTCGCAAAAACAAATATGGCCAAACGTCCGTTGCTGAAAAAAGTTCCTAAAAAACCGCAGCAAGCTGAAAATATAGCACGGCCAAGCACAAGGCAGCCAAGAACCCTGCCAAGGCCCCTCCTGTTGTTGCCGCAAATTTGGCCAAGGCTTCAAATCCAACAGAACCATCTGCCCATCAAATCTACATTGTCTGTGTTCAAAAATGGCATTCAACAGCCACAAAGCAGTCAATGGCAGCTCATCCACTGCGTCAAATTTCCTCTCAATCACTCTAAGAAAAAGTATTTGGCAGCCATTGGTTTTTCAAAGCTTCTGGTTTCTGATCCATCTCATGGATGGAGAGCATACTCCCTAGCTAAAGAAAAAAAATGGAAAAAATGGGGGAGGGGGGGATTTCCCCCCTCAAGCTCACAAGCTCAGGAGAACGCCTGGAGCTCTGATACCAAATGTTAGGATGAGATAATATGATACATAAAGTAGGTTACAATATATAGGCAGAAGGCCTATATGAGATAATGACAAATGTCAAGAGAATGACAAGTGTCAAAACAGAAGGCATAGTGCACATTAATTCTAACATTCCCCCTTAATGTGCACTATCCTAACTATAGAAAAAAACAAATCAACATTAGGTAACAATTAGGCAGCAATATTTACTGTAAAAGAGGAGGAAAAAAAACCCTAAACCCAAATCCTAGGGCCTAGACTAGGGTTTAGGGTTTAAACTTCAAGTTCAAATTTCAAAGTTTCAAATTCAAACATTAACTGAAAAATGAGCTTACATACATAGTTATCAAGCAGCAATATTTGTTTAAAAAGAGGGTTTTGGGTTTAGGGTTTAAACTTTAAATTTCGAAGTTTAAACATTAACAGCTGAAGCGTGGCCTTGAATAAAAAAAAACCCTAAATCGGCCGCAGCCTTAAAAAATAAATAAATTGCAGATTTTTTGAAAAAATCGACGATGCTGATTTTTCAAAAAATCGGCAAAAAATCAGGATTCTGCAGATATTTTGCATATTTTCTCAACTCTTGCAACATTATGTTTGACTACAATCTTCCAAGGAGCTTCATTATTCTCAAACCATCCATTTCCCAACTAGGACTGCTCCCTATGCTCGAATGTTAGTAATACCAAAGCCTTATTTTTCTTTAGGAAAAATGCAAAGATCCCATGCTGCGAAAGTGCAGCCCTTTATCACCCAACTTTCCCCCAAAAAAGATCAGGCTGTTAAATGCAGCTCTGGCGAGAAGAACATATGATTTATCCTATTAATTACTTTCAATTTCTCTGGTACGATTAACCAAAAAAAAAAATCCTTTGGACTCCAATTCTGCAACTTATTCCCAAATTTATCTACTAACCACTTCCATTGATTGGCCAAAAAGACTTCAATACCAACAGGAATGCCAAGATATATTCTGACCTGGCCTGGCAGATAACTCAACACATAGCCTCATTTACTTTCTGAAAAAATGCAAATGCAAACTTATTATATCCCAAGGAGGATACGTTCCATTCTCTATCTCTGTTATTTCATAACAGTGATAGATGTTTTTGTTCAAGGGCATCCTTCTGCGGAAATACAACATTGTTGTCCTTTTACAAAGGTTGCTTGCAACATTCTTGAAGTCATGATGTTTACTGAATTCTGTATCAACCTGTGCAATTTGAGGCATGTCCCTTTTGTGGTAAGAAGGGGTTTCACTACCCATCAAAAACAATTTCAACCTCCTTATACAGTGAACGCTGTTTGATGCCTTGTTCCTAACATGTCTGCAGCCTTTACCAGTACTCATTTACAAAAATAGGATAAATTATCTCATCTTACTCCTTTGCATGTCTGTTGAAACACGCTAATGTCTTCTTTTTTTTAATTGGTTATATGGGATTGAAACATATCCCACCTGTATTACATCAAGACCGCATAGTGGTATTATTACAACAGTTTGGCAATTATGCATTTATCGCTTGACAAGATTTGAACCTCAGTCCCCTCCTTGAAAATTGAGGAATATAACCGGTTGAACTAATGCCATTTGATACATGCTAGTGTCTTCTTACAGAATAAATTTTTTTCATTTAATGACCAACTTCTTCAAACAATATTTTTCTTTCTTATGGCCAAGTGGTGATGTTTTTTTCATGTTAAAGCTAACTCTCTCAGCTTTTGCTCAGACACACCTGTGAATGTTGTTTACTGCTCCTTACAAGTCATGACTTGAAAAACAATTATTGGCTATGTAACTTCTTACCTGTTGAAAGAACATTGAGTCCCATTTCAAGAGGTATAGCTTCATTTAAAAGTGCCACGTCATGACTTGAAAAACAATTATTGGCTATGTAACTTCTTACCTGTTGAAAGAACATTGAGTCCCATTTCAAGAGGTATAGCTTCATTTAAAAGTGCCACGTCTGGAGCATTCAGGTAACATTCTACACCCTTGTTGATGGCTTCCAAGGCTGCACTGTCCATGGCAAGTTTTATATATACCACTATCTAGTGCCAACACAGCTTGAGGAACCCTCAAACATGGTGAGAAAGCATCTGTAGGACACAGCCCCAATTTTCTGACAAACTGAAAAGCTCAAGCAAAGGCACAAGCTTCAATCACAGTATTCTGCAAACTAAAGACCCAATAGATCTGTATGCTGGACCTGAAAGAAACATGAGGTTGGCATCCTCTTGTCCCTTTATATCTGCCCATTTCACACTCAAATTTTTTATCCCATGCTTAGGACCTTCAGAGTGACTATAAAGCTCTCAACATACAATTTCCAAACTGTGAATTATTGCAGAGAGAGCAAAAATACAAGATTCAAAATAAATTTGCATCTTTTCATTGCTTCATTATATTGCATCCAAGCTTCTATTAAGATGGTGCAAGATCTTAATTTTTCCATTTACAGGCTTTCTGTACTTTAAATATCATTTGAAAACTTATTAACCATTTAACATTTATTTCAGGTGGGGCCAGATCTCTTTCAATTTAAGAAAATCATTTGAGCATGACTGCTTAGAACCAGCATTCATGAACAATCCCAACAGAATATGGCATGAGCACAAACCAATTTCTAACAGAATATGGCATGCATCTTACTAATGGAATATGACATGAACAAACCAGAACGAATCAACTTAAGGGCTGGCAACCGGATTAACAAACATGCATGAATCAAATTCCCAAAACCAAGTTCATGATGTTGACCGGCATTCATGAACAACCCCAACAGAGTATGACAGGCATTTGTGGAGGAAAACATTCTAGAAGATGTTATCCCAGAGGAAGACAGTGGTCTTCTTCGTGGTAACTAACTCCTTGCTGATATAATCGTTTGACCAAGAGGCCATACATTCTCTTCAGACAAATAAAAACCGGGTATGCTTGTAAAATTGGACATGAACCAAGCATATAGCGGGATTTACTGGAGTTTTTCATACAATGTTCTTAAAAAAATTGGTTTTGATCAAGGTTGGTGTGAATGCATTAGATTTTGGTATAGCACTCTAAAATATTATATTTTAATTAATGGATCCCTACTAAATACTTTGAATTGTCCCATGGACTTCGCTGGGGCAACCCATTATCTTCTTATCTCTTCATTAATCTTGTTGAGGCATTAGGAAAAGCACTTTGAAAAGCAAAAGAAGGCGGCAAAATCAAAGATATTCAGGTTTCCACAAATGGTCCCTTTGAATTTTATCTCCAATTTGCTGATGACACTCATCTTTTAGGTTATTCTTCAGTTAGAAAAGCTATGGAATTTAAACCAATTGTATCATGCTATGGAAGGTAGCTAGACAGTTGGTAAGTATGGCAAAATACTGAATCATTTTTTTTCCAGCACTGCCTTTGATTTACAGCAAATTATTGCGGAAAATTTAGGATTTAGAGTGTGCAAGTCACCATCAACATATCTAGTTATTCCCTTGTCTAATGAAAGAAAGAAGGAGCTTTGGGACTCAATTTTAGATAGAATGAATTTTTATCTGGCTGGCTGCAAAGGTAAGTTCTTAACCATAACTAGAAGACTCCAACTCATCAAGACTATATTGTAATCTATTCAAATATATGATGCTATTTCTAAGATTACTAACAAGTATCACCTCTGAATTTGACAAAAGCTAAAAAGGTTTTTTTTGGAAAGGATGTCAGAAGTTTAACTTTTCATTTTGCAAATGGGATAGGATTTGAGAGGAAGGAACATGGGAGGGGTAGACTTGTGAAAATAAGGATTTATAAGTCTGGCATAAGAGACAAAACTTGGTTGGAAATTATTCAATGATCAAGAAAAGAATTGGGCAAAAATATTATTTCAAAAATATATATAGGCTATGTGGATGCAGAAAAATAATTAGGATATGGACCCTGCCTCAGGGATCCACAACATGGAACTTCATATTAGAGTTTGCAATTAATCAAGAAACATATAGAGAGATTCTACGAATTTCTAGTCCACTGCTTTATTGAAGCCTGATCCTTTTATTTCATACAGGGATGATTCATCCTGCTATTATTTGCTAAAATATTTGGCTTGAAAAAAACAACGGCATCTTTCAAAATAATCTCAAAATCACATTCAGGCTTGGATTCATGCTGTTGCCTTTCTCGCAAAGCATTTGCAGACATGGTGCTCATCATGGGACGTCTCAAGTGTGGAAAAGATGTGCTGGCCCCTTGGTTACAGCAATTGAATATAATGTGGGGGTGATTTACGATAATGGAGTTAGCACAAAGAATTTGTGCCGATCAATGATAAAATGGAAATGTCAAGATATAGGCTTCAACAGACTTAATTTTGATGGTGCTTCAAAAGAAACCCTGGAAAAGTTAGCAGAGGTAATGTTCTCTAGAATGATGAAGGCAACATTCTCCTCACCTACTTAGAATCATATGTAACTTCAACAAACAACTTTTCTGAGGCTAGGGCACTTCTTACAGAGATCAAGATTCAAGACTGCCACCAAAAAAGGATGGAGATATATTTCAATTGAGGGAAATTCTCAGACTATTATTAATGCTACTAAGAAAAACAAATGTGGACATTAAATCAACAATAGCATTATTCTTGATAATAGATATCCATAAATTATTTAATTTTTTTTTTTTTAAATCAATACTTCTTATACACATCTGCCGTGGGGGTTGAACCTAGGTCTCATCACCGATAATGCAAGTGGCGTCCTTGCCGGTAGACCCATGCACGCAGGTGATATCCATAAATTATTGACAGAAGCAATATCTTAAAAATGTCAGCATATCCATAGAGAATGAAATAGGGTGGCAGATAATTTAGCTAGTCAATATGATAATCTCCAGCTTGACAAAATTCAAATTCTAGAAGATAATTGGCACAGTGAGATTCTCTCTCAATGAAAGTGATATCAAGGATTTGACAACGGGAAAGTAGCAGCTCGAGGAGAATAAAAGAAAGCCAAGGAATAACTTCAATAAAAAGGCAAGCTAGAAACAATTCATAGAAATTTTGTTTGGATATAGTTTGATTGACCTACTAGCAGATGTGATGTTTTGATATTTTCTAGCAGATGTAAAGTTTTGATATTTTAATAGGAGTGGCCTCCCATAGAATCCACATATAGCTTATTTTAAAAAAAAATTAACTAATGCATTTTTAGTCTTGTTATATTCTGCCTGTGTAGAAAATGATATTTGTTTTCTATTAAAATGCTGCTTTTGAGTGGATTTAATCCTCTATGACTTTTAAATGTAGTGGTCAACAATTTTGACGATGATACGGTGAAGATGTTTCGTATTTCACTGTTCAGCCACCCATAGAAGTTGAAGAGTTCTTGAATTTTTCTACAGTAGCAAACAATTTTATCTGAAAGGGTGCAAATACTCAGTTCCTCTAGTACCGTATAGAATCCTCTTCAACGTCTATTGATGCTGTGGATCCTTCATGGGACTTCCAATTCACATCTCAGAGGCTTCCTTCTCCTCTACAATTATCTTAGGCATCCTTTGTGACAGTGAAAGATATATCTTCATTCCCATGTTAACTGCTGGCATAGATAAATTCCAATCTGTATAGTTATATTTATAATATTCTAAGCAGCCCAAACCATCAAAATTATAATTTTCGAAGTCTGCAGACTCATCAGGAGTATCTATTGTACATTTCAACCTCCAATTTGATGTCATCCTTCTCAGCTTCTTTTTGTTAACATCTCTTCGGGATCATGCTTGTAGAGCAGCCTCTAGAAACTCTGGACATTGGCACAATGGAATATCTTTTCAACTCAGTTTTCTCAGTCAGAGGCTATAAAATTGATTTGTCTTCAAAACAAGTTTGAATCAAGTCGTCTTTAACTGAATCCAGTTATCAATCTAGGACAATCCTTCAAACTGGAATATAAAAATTTCTTATTTCGTTTGACAGCAGCCTGCACTTGAATTTGACTGAAAGATTCAACTGACCTTCCTTAGACCCCAGAGAGTCTAAAGCAATAACTGTTATAGACAATGGTATCATCGAAGGATCTGAGCACTCCTCCAAGGTTTTGACAAGAGTTGAAGGACTCTCTATGAATTTGGAAAAGAAAGGCCTTATTTATGTGTCTTGATAAATCGTCTTTCAGTGCAACAAGTATAATGGCAGCCATATGGATTAAGAAGCTCTGCAAGAAAGAGGATGACAGCTAAGGAGATGGAAGATTTTCCAGTCAAATTCACATGCTCGAGAGTTCCAGCACTGAACAAAAGCAATGCGAATACACAAACAATGTATTCCCTTCAACTTTAGCAAATTTTCTATTTGCTGCTTGACAGAAACAAATTCAGACCACAACTTTGTAAATCTGCAGGGTCTCACAGATAGTGTAGTCCCTTTGAATGGACCAGAATTTCCGTTCACTGCTAGTAAAAAGAGTATAGAAACAAATTCACAGCACAACTTCATAAATCTGCAGAGGTCTCCTCTGGAATGTCACTCAGGGAATCCCAAGACTCGAATACTTCAACAGCAAAAGAGTCTTCATCCACATATTGTCTCTTCTTCAATGACTTCAGCGTGGGCATTTTCAATCTTTGAAAATTACGACAAACTTTTATGGGCATCTCATAAGACAATCTAAAATTGTCTCCGTATTGACAATGTAAATTGAGGATAAATGAATCTTTAATGAATAGGGTGACTGCAACTTCTCAGACCCCAAACTCCCACTGCTACCTTAATCTTATAATCCCTGCACTGCTACCTTCTCAAGAAATGGAACATAAACTTCTTGAACGTTTATGTATATATTAACCAGATGTTATCTCTTTGACTCTAATTTCGTCTAGAACTGTGCCTTTACTCCACTGCTGCCCCTGTCAGAGCCTTAGTTTATGTGGGCTCTAGCACCAATTTGAAGAGGCAAAAATAAGAAAACTTATCAACATTGAGAAACATATGACATGACAAACCTCCCATAAAATGGACCTGACACAAATAAAGAGGGATGATAGACAGCATCAAATAACAGTTATAAGCTGAAGTTTTAGTAGGATTGTTATTTGTCTTGTTACATCTTAGCATGACTTTATGACAATTTCGTTTTATTATGATAACCTAACTGACTCAACTAGAAAACATTATTAAATATTATATATGTACAAAATGTAATGTCCTTTAGGATCATCAAAGGAGCAAGGTCCGCTCTCAACAATGCTGATTTTAGTGAACAAGAATCAGATTACAATCTTGGATTCAAGGTACTGTATTTTGGAATCCGGCATGAATTTTATTTGTGTTTTTGCTGAGAGATGTCAGTTTGACACTGCTTCATGAATGGAATTGACCTTTAACCACATCATAGCCTGCAATCAACACTATATTCCAAGTCTGGTTGTCTGATGGCTTTTGCCGCAGCTTTGTAGCCCCAAATTGTGTTGCTTCAAAAGAAGGTACCTTTAGAGACTGTTTCCTTGAATGAATTATTGCCAAGGATTGAAATCCAAAACAAGTCCCTGCCATTGAATGATTTATTGCTATGGGCTGTTGCCTTGTACCATATATTTTGGGAAAAGGGTTCCTTCCATTAAGACATAGCCCATTAAAGATATGTTGATGGATAAAGCTATCAATTGGTGCACCTAAAATCAACATTTCCCCAAAAAATGATAATACATCAAGTGGCATTGTGCATATCAGTTGTCGCCCTTTGGAAGGTTTGATGGCGATATCTTTCTCATTTTTGGGGGGTCCAATAGCTATTCAATCATCACTATCCCCCAAGTTTGGGGAAAGACCGGTTGCATCCACATGTATGCAGGTATAAAAAATGCAAGTCCGCAATTGCCTTTTAGGGTGTCTTTTTGCCTAAGAAATAGATATCATAAAAAATTGTGAAATGAACCGCAGAAACAAGCCAAAAATGATGAATCATTTCAAGCTCTTAAGAAACAGGAAGGCATCCATTTCAAATGTTGTTTTATCCTAAAATCATTTCTGGGATAATTTTCTGGGTCTTATGCACTAATTTGCATGGAAACAGATACAACAACCGATACGGAGACGGTATCAGATACAAATACGACAAATTTTCAAGACTCCCTAATATGGATATGGATGGATACAACATTATAAAAAGTGTAAATGTTTTATGTATTAAAAGTAAAGACATGTATCAAGTGGCATTAGTTCAACCGGTTAGATTCCTCAACATTTAAGGAGGAGACCAAGGTTCAAATCTTGCCAAGTGATACATGGATAATATCCAAGCTTCATTGTAATACCACTATGTGGTGATGATGTAGTACGGGTGGGACCCATCTCAATCCCATATAACCCATTGAAACAAAAAGCAAAGAAATGTAATGGGAAACATGTATACACAACTATAAGTTTTATATAGCATATTTTTATTAATTAAGAAGACAATTGTTATTGTCTTTAAAATTTATTGTTTAAACATTGTGTAATCTTCCTTTAATCTCATGTCATGGATACAACTCTAGATGTGCCTAGGCCATATCTGGATGTATTAGATATGGAAAAAATAGGGCCATGTATTCAGATACATCTGGATACAGTAGCCATGTATTCAGATACATCTAGATACGACATCTGAGAAGTATTGTATTGCTTTCAATATCTGATACGTGGAGACGAATATCCAAGTAGGAGAATTGTTGGAAACAGTAAATCTGCTTATGCACCGCCTTCCCTATATGTGCTAGCAGATATAGTGAAGAAACAAGCACAAGCATACCTGGATATGAACATATATAAGAAGAAAAAAAATGCCACCCACTAACTGTTGGTAGGATGCATGCATATTGAGTTCAATCCAGGCCACAATGAATAGTGCATGGTATGGCCATGCCAAGTCAATCTCACTTGATATTCATTTATGTCCTTCCATTGCAATTGGAAAGTTTCAATACAAGCAACTGCACAAATATTCAATTGACAAAGAAGATGGTTAATGGAGCATCGGTCAAACTTCTCTATGCAGTAGGCTAAAAATAGCTAATCTTTCACAGTTCACCTCAACACAAATCCCCATAAAAGAAAATACATGAATACATTATGATAGTTTTTAAATTGAATAATCCTATTTGTGTAAATGTCAAAAAAAGCATCTTTACGTAAACTTGGATGACCCTCGGTTTGGGCTTTTGATTAAGGACCCATATCCACAAGGACAGCGTTATGAGTCTAATTGCCATTTCCACAGGTAAGCATGTATGTTAATATTACTTATATTCAGAGTTACCGTGTCGAACAATTCTCCTACTCAGAGACTCGTTTCTACATATCAGATACTAATACCAATACGATATTTCTCGGATACCGTATCTAGACGTATCCGAGTACAATCGTCTTCTTAATTTATAAAAATATCTATATAAAACTTATATTTGTGTATACATATGTTTCACATTACATCTTTACTTTTAATATATAAAACATTTATGCTTTTTATAATGTCTTATCCAGCCATATCCATATTAGGGAGTCTTGAAAAAATTTCGTATATATATCCAATACTGTCTCTGTATCGGTTGTCGTATCTGTTTCCATGCAACTTAGCTTATATTTAATACATATAAGATCAATATTAGATCCTTCTTTCTCATTTGAAAATATCTAACCTGGGAAAATATGATGATTGAACCCATACAAGATTGCAAGAGGTAATGCCCACATTACAGTTGACGTAAAGAAGAACTTCCTAACGGCGTTAGATGACATGGCTTTCCCTGCAATATGTAAAGAGATCATTTTTTAGAATTATCAAGATAATAATCGCAGATGGAAACTTTAAACATCCAAGACCTGCTCCTCAACAAAGCTGCAACTGAGATGATAAGCCTAAAACATGATATTTCTAAGAATGAAGGGTATCATAAATCAAATCAATCTGTAACAGCAATTAGAAGAGAGAAGCAAGCAAACATCAATTGCAACTGAGAGCAATTCATTATGCATCTGCACTTTTCCAGATTGAACACATATCTAAGCAAACAAACATGTGCAGCTGGGGTTGCCAAAACACTATAACCTTTCATATGTAACTTACAGGTAAATAATGTATGCTAAACGTCTTTAAATTTTGAAATTTAATAATATTCATATCTGCATGGCTGACTCTTCACCAATTTGTAATGAGGTTATGATAAGATAATATATAGGCATCCATAACACATAACATGGCCAATTAAAAAGGAGACATTAAATAGGTCTGCATTCCACAAGATATAATGGTCTCCATAATTTTTTCAATCTATGGCTGGTAAGACTAGTCACCTCATTATCAGCAAATCAGAAGTTTTACATTCTTGAAATGACCACTTCAATGTGCAAGAATTTTTTTTTTTTTCTTTTTTTTAATGGAAAACATCCCAAAAGGGATGCCACTTTCGGGTAAGACCCAAGGAGGCAGGGGTATCCATTCCGCCAAAAACGCCCAGGACTCGGACCTGGCCTTCAATGTGCAAGAATTGGTGTTATAGGTCCACCTGAAAATCTGGGCCCTAGGAAAAGAAACTCTACTTATGAAAAAAAAAAAAACTGACTATGAATAGTAGAAACTGAAAATCTGAAATTTCTAAATTAGCATAAATACTATTTTCTCTTTTCTGTTTGAAGGCTGGAAGAAAACAAATTTCTCTCTAAACAATCTGCTTGCTTGGAAGTGAAAAGACAGATACATAGCACTACTAAAAAAGTCAATTCCATTGATGTACAGGAAATTCTAGAACAGAGAACTTTCTGGAAAAGGTATTGGTTCCAACTTCCAAATCAAGCCAAGAAAACTCTCAAAGGAAGAACCATTGCTGCATCTCTAATTGGCCAAGACAGGATCTCCATAAAACTGTACACAAAGAACCACTTTCCAAAACATACCTTACTCTAACACCTAAGAGCTTAATTATGGATGATTTCCCACTTTAGTTCATTTGTTATTTTGCATGTGAGATGTTTAGATTATTCTTACAAACCTGCTCAACATGAACAGAAAATATGCGAATTCTAGAAATTATGAAAATTAAAACTGGCAGTGCTTCGAATGGTAGTCAAGGACCTGCTGGAATAGGTGCAGTTGGCTAAGATTATCATGGAAATTGTGCCTTTGATTTGCTCAAATAATGTGAGTCCAAATCCTATAATGTAGTGGAGGCCATGGGGATCTTAATAAGTCTCTTGGAAGCTCATAAACATCACTTCAAATATGAAATATGTTATTGTAGAGACCATCACTAAAATCCTATGATCCTATTTATAAAAACAGGAAGGTAATGCTTGAATAAATGAGTGTGCAGCAACCCTTCTCAAGGATGTTAGCTGGAAGCTGGCCTATTGTGGTTGTATGTCCTTCACTCATGTTAGAGGGAATTGTAATATGTTGCAAAAGGAGCCTCTAGGCTTCCCTATGGTACTAAAATTTCCATTGAAGTTCTGTGAAGCCAAAAACATAGGATCATTTTGCATTGAAATGTTTTTCCTATCATGAGATAAAAGGACAGTTCTTCTATCTCTTTGGAGATTCTCTAAAACTTAATGGCATATAAGTACTAGAGATGCCTAGCACTTTTCTTTCAAATCTTCACCATTGTCTATGTTTACTTTTCATCAGCATCTAGTTAAAGACAATGCATCTACAATGCTCCATATCAGGATGATTACTTCTTACATCCAGACTGCTCACTCTTCTCAACCATGTAGGAAGAGGCCTCTTGATTGACTTATATAGGTTAGATATGTGAGGAACTGTAAAATTTGTTGATTTTAGCCTTCTATTACATGATAGACTATAGTTTATTGTTTTTAATCTTCCTTCTGTTTTCAATTTTTGAAGCTTGCATCCAACTTTTTCAGAGTCCCATTGGCCTTTAATAGCCAATGGCCATAAATAACATTATCTTTATGGTATTCACCTTTGGAAATTTATCCCCATATTGAAAAATGGTATTCAACTCTTAAAGAATGAAGTTTGAAAATAAAACCATTATACTCATTGATAATTATGGGTCGTATTGTTGATGATGCTTTTCTTTTGGGCCATCCCTTGGTTATTGAGGCCATGCAATTTAAGTCAATATTATTATGCTATGGGAAGGCTACTGCAGAGTTGGTTAATCCTTCAAAATCCAAGATCATTTTCATTAACACTGCCCTATATTTACAATAAATTATTATGGATATTTTAGGGTTTAAAGTTGGAAAATTGTCATCAACATATCTAAGGTATTCCTTTGTCTTACAAAGAAAAGGAAAGCTTTGAGACTCAATTTTGGCTAGAATGAAATCTTGTTTGGAAGGTTGGAAAAGTAAGTTCTTAACCTTGGTTGGAAGGCTACATTACAATCTATCCCTATATATATGATATCACTTTCAAGATTACCAGCAGGTATAGCATTTTAATAAAATTCAATGAAATTTTCTCTTTGTAATAGGTTTCCTCTTTGTAAATAGGATATAGTTTGCAAAGAAAAGAACATTGAAGGGGAAGCTTACAAAATTGCAAATTTTTGAGTTTGACATTAGGGGTAAAACTTAGTTGGAGATTATTCAAAAATCAAGAAAAGAGCTAGGCAAAAATGTTAATTTAAAAATATATAAGTTTTGTTGATGCAACAAAATTGTTCAGGCATCAAAAGGCATGAGCTTTGCCAGTTGGATTTCACGACTTTCAAGAAAAAGACCCAGGTTTGAATCTTGCCAAGTGTGATACATGCATTATTGCCAAGCTACTATAATACCACTGTGTGGTCATCATGTCATATGGGTGGAGCCTGTTTCAATCCCATATACCCAATTAAAAAATAAATAAAATTGTTCAAGAAACGAACCCTACCTAGAGACTCAACAACATGGAACTTCATATCAGATAACTTGCAATTGATCAAGAAACATATTAGATGGTTAGTCAATGAGGGGTATTCTGCAAATTTTTGGTCTGATGCTTTGGTTAAAGCCTTATCCTCTTATTTCTGATGCAAAATGGCAATCACTGGCTTGGCATGTTAGCTTGTAAAGATTCAAGGTCAAAAATTATATTAATCTAAGCAACAATGCCAAATCATAGGTTTCTCTTAGAAAGTTAAAGGAAGAGGTCTCAAACAAATAGTGGATGAGCTTCAAAAAATGCTTCAAGAGTTCTATTCACCTATTTTTACACGGAATGATGAGTTAGTTTGGAATCTATCCAAAGATGGCAAATACTCAATCAAGTTGGCATATAAGAATTTAAAACAATCAAATTTCCTACTCCCAATGATTTTCCTTGGAAGAATGGGTGGTCACTCCAGGCCTTCCCTAAGGCCTCAACTTTCCTTCAGTTGGCTTCCAAAGTAAGATTCATACAGGTAAGAGTCTATAAAGAAGAAAATATCATGGACCTTTTAGGTGTGCCTTGTGTAAGAAGGATCTAGAAACATTAGATCATTTACTTCTTCATTGTCCTTTTGCTTACACCATCTAAGGCCGCTTTTTAAAAAATATGAGAATATATTGGGTAGCTCCATCAACATTGAAAGAGTTAATGAAATGTTGGACTAATTGTTTCAAAGATAAAGCATTATGCGTTCTACGGAGGATTGATCCTACCATCATTTGTTAGAATTTATGGCTTGAATGGAAAAACATAATTTTTAACAACAAATCTCAAAACCATGCCCAGCTTTGGAATCCCCTCCCTTGTAAAATGTTTACAGGCATGGAGCTCATCATGGGAAGTCTAAAGTGTGGAAAAAGAGGTGCTAGCCTCTTGGTTAAAGGATTTGAATATACATGCAACAGGTCATTTGTGGATTTGATTCGATCTATGGTAAAATGAAAATGTCCAAAAGTTGGGTTCATCAAAATTAATTTTGATGGTGCCTCAAAAGGAATTTTGGGAAAAGCTGGCAGGGATGGTGTTTTCCAAAATAATTAAGGCAAAATTCTCCTCACTTGCTCATAATCATATTGAACTTCAACTAACAACTACATAAAGGCAAGGGTACTTCTTACAAGAATCAAAATTGTCATTGAAAAAGGATGGAAATTATTTCAATTGGAGGAGATTCATAAATTATTATTAATGCTATCAAGAAAAATGGATGTGGGCTTGGATCACAAATGGCATTGTTTCTGATGTCCATCAACTATTGTTGGAGGTAGAAGCTGCAAGCTTACTGTAGTGGTAAGGGCTTTGGCCTCTCTTTGAAATGTCCAAGGTTCAAACCCCACTCAGTATGAGGGGACCGGGACCCCTCATAAAAACTTGTGTAAACTCATTGAAAAAAACTATTGTTGGAGGCAATATCTTGGAAATGTCAGCATATTAATAGAGAAAGAAATCAGGTAGTAGATAATTTAGCTAATTGCAGTATTGATCTTTATCTTGGCAAAATTCAAATTTTAAAAGGCAACTGGCTGAGTGAGATTTTATCTTTTAATGAAAATGATGTCAAGGAGTTGATTGTGAAAACATTGCAGTTTGAGGAAGATGAAGAATATTTTTGATAGAAAGGTAGATGAAAATTATCTCTGATAAAAAGGCAAGTTTGATATGGTTTTATTGAACTGATAATAATGTAATGTTTTGTTATTTTGATAAGAGTGGCCCCCAATAGGATCCACACATAAGTTATTAAAATAATTATTATTATTAGTATTGTGGATTGTCTCATATGGATTGGAGCCTAAGAATTTGGATTCAAGACACTAATGTTTGCTTGCCTATAGACAATGTCATTATGAGGTACAATACCTAGACAATTCTTCAATCTTGTAGTTTACCAAGCAGCACCATTATTGATATAGAGAAAAAGACAACCGTCTTTAATCAAGAATTAACATCACATATCCACTTGTACAAACTTTTTTATAATGGAAGATACTTGGTAGTTACTTACCTAACCCTTCACAATATACCATTAATTTTATAAAAGCATGGTTTGTTGTGGTCTCTACTTTATTACATCAATATAACCTAAATGAGCATTAGTATCCCAACACCTCCTTTAATATTCTTTTAGTTACACCCAGCATTTTTATAATTTTTTCGAAATTTGTTCAAACTGAATGCTTTTCTAAAGATGTGTGCTGCTTGGTCTTCTGTATGACAGTAAATCAACATAATTTCTTTCTTCTTAACTTATTTTGTGATATAGTGATGATACACATTTATTTGCTTAGTCTATGCAGGGTAAATTGGATTCTTCAACAGCTTAATGGTGCTTTGATTATCACATCTCACCACTCTTTGTATATATTGTTTGAGATTCATATCCTCCAACATTCTTGAGTGCCAAACTGCTTCCAAGATGGCATCCATAGCTGCTTTCTACTCTACATTAATAGATGATAGAGATATTGTAGAATGCTTCATGTTATCCAAGAAATCTTTTGGAAACTCAGGTTGAACGCATATCCAAAAGAAGATTATTGTCATCTGGTTTACTTACCCTTCATGCATCTATATAGCCATCCAGCTGAAAATATTTATTCTTCTCAACAAAACATCAACTTCAAGACCCGTCTCTAGGAAAAATCAAATATTATCTAAAGAATAAATGGAAATAGAATTGGCCCATTGGATTTGGAGCAAGTGATGGGGAGTGAGGATTTCCCCACTGTAAGCCAAGGTTTCAATCTCATGAGTGAACTTTAACATTTTGCCCATGGTTTTTGGAGGGAGTGGTCAAGAGCAAAGTGTTTTGCACCATAAAACAAGGTTTCAATCCCATTAATGAACCTTAACATTTTACCCGTGTTTTTCTGGGGAGAGTGGTCAAGAGCAAAGTGTTTCCATTGAGCAAAGTTCCAATCCCAAGGGTAAACCTGAACATTTTGATCAAATGGCATTGTTCAGGAGGTTAAAAATGTGGACTCTCAAAAGAGAGACCTAAGTTCAAATCTTGCCAAGCCATATAATATCACTCTATGGTTTATTGAAATACAGTAGTAACATGGTGATAATGATATAATATGGATGGCAGCATTCAATATATACACTAACTTTAAACCAAGCTTATGAGGTTAATTCCCAATTTCCAATTACCATTTTCACTTATATCATGGTCTTTATTTTCCTTTGATAAACATCTAATAGATTTCCATTTCTAGTTCAATTTGAAACCGTCATCTTTGTTAAGATTAGCTAAGATTTTTTTTTAAATATTTAAACAACTTCTAGTCTAGATGTTTTCATGCGTCGGTTCGCTTTAGCAATGACCTTAGCATTCGTGATACATAATAATTAAGAATGCTTTGTGAGTGCTGGTTTCTCGCCATGTTTACGACGGAATATCAACACAATGTTCCTTAACCCTAACTTTTTTTTTTTATTGAGAAATACTTCGAGGTCTTAACCCGAACTTTTATTCATCTGTCCTTGCCTATTTCGCCGATGTAAGGTCTCCTATTAATGCATGCTACTAAACAAGAGATTCCTATCTGAAGATGACGACACAAAAGATTTTTCATGGTTCAAGCTTATCCCTAAGCACATTTGGTAAGTTGAATGAAGTCTTAATATGCCCTGATGACTGAGTTGGAAGATCCAGAGGATCCTGGTTTTGCAAGAATATGTAGTTATTTATTTTGGACAGAGCCTAAATTTCACCTTGTGACTAAAGGAATTTCCCTTTGAATCAAGGCAGGCAACTACAGTGAAATTGTGAAGGCTCTTGCTGATCTTTTCGGCAAAATGGAAGAAATGAAGAAGCATGTGCTAAAAGCTGCGTCCAAGGCCATTTTATATTACATGAAAGTTTTGTTTCTCAGATGAGCATTTTCATCTTTCAAATTCCACCAAAATTTAGTGGGAGTAGTTGGAAGTTCGGATGTAATTTCAAACTGCTGGTAGGCAATTTGAATTTTAGGGGAAAAACTAGTTATAAGAAAAACGTAAAACTGCGAAGGAATGCAAAAAGCATACGATCAAAAAGAGAACATGAAAAAGGAGGAGACATCAAGTGTTTTTAGTGAACTGCCTGTTGGATTTTCATACATACCTTTCTCTTCAGAAATAGATTTATAAATAGAACCCGTCTGTGTTTGTGCCTGCGCCCGTGTAGCAAAATAATGAATTGCAGGGTGTGTTTTTCTCCGTTAATAGCTATACTTTATATATATATATGTGGCAACCATTTTTGTTTTTTCAAATTTTTGTTTTTTAAATTAGGTTCTACATTGTAGTGGTATGCTCTTGGACTTTTGTTATCCACACTACTTAAGTTTAATTGACGGGGAGGGAGGTCCCCGTTGTGCTCCCAATGAGGGGTTGTTGGCCCTCAGTTGTGTCATGTTGGACTGTTATTCAGACAACCCAAGTTCAAATCACGGGTGGGGAGGTCCCCGTCTCCTAGGAACTGTGACTTTTAATTGTGTCACCTTACTCAAAAAAATTGTTAAAAAAATTGTTATGATTATATATTGTTAGACATTATATTTATATGGTTTGACAAGATTAAAACTCGGGGTAATTGTCATGATTATTTATTTATTGGTATTGTAGATATGATATTTATTAAAAAAGTTGGATTAAATTAATTAAATAGTATTAGTTTAATTAATTAATTTTGGGTAATTGTCATGATTATTTATTTATTGGTATTGTAGATATGATATTTATTTAAAAAGTTGGATTAAATTAATTAAATAATATTAGTTTAATTAATTAAATTTTCAATTTTTAAAAAGAAAATTAAATTTAAATTTTATCAAGTGATACATACATAGTTGTCAAGTTGTTGTGATATTAATATGTGGTCATGATGTAATATAGGTTAAACCTATTTTAATCTCATATAATCCTTAAAACAAAAAGTATTAAGGCAAATGTTTATTGTATTAATTATTATCCAGAGAAACCCCAAGGATTAGTTGGATGTTTAATTGTTAGTCTGGTTGGGCACTTACCAAGAAGAGACCTAGATTCAAACCTTGGGGGAAACCTGTTGCAAAGGTAGTAGTTTGATCTGAATCCTCTAAGTGTGCGCTAGACTGACAACGCCAGTATGAATTTTGAGCACCTGGTGGTCCATTTCATGTCGGGCTACAAAACAACGATGTGAAATAGATATGGTGGATGCAACCCCACAGTTTGAACCCTGCAATTGTCAGCTACTAAAAATAGTGTGGTTGTAACCAACTCTCCTATCAAACAAAAAAATTATTATTATACAGACATAATGAATGCATCAATTGTTATAATTATAAAGGATGATCTGACTTTAATATATTTCCTATAATTTTTAGGATTTGTTGAAGAGCAATATGTTAGATGCGATTAAAGGGACTAGATGAAAAAAAGCTATGATAAATGAGACTAATGTCACTTTTTTGCATTGGTGCCCTAAAAAATAATATTTTGAAACAAATTATCCAATACACCTTTGTAATATAATTTGTAAGATAATTTTAAATGTAGGGCAAATAAATTGAAAAGTAATCTAAAATATGTTATTTTAGAGGAACAAGATGGTTTTGTCAATGGTAAACAAATATTTATGGTGTAGCCATTAAACAAGAGGTCATATATTTTTTCGTTCCATGAAAAACTATGTATGCTAGTAAAAATAGATATGAACAAAGTGTATTGTAGGGTTCTACTAAATTTTTGTACATGGTAATCTTAGAAAAATGGTTTTAATAAAAGGTTTTACTAGTCCCAACAGGGACACTATAATGGTAAATGTCAGTGAGCTCTCTTAACAAAGACCCAAGTTTAATTCATGAGAAGGGTGGCCCTTGATATGCCCTTGCTTTTCAACCTCTTAAAAAAAACACAAAGTTTTACTAAATGTTGCTATAGCTCATTAAAATATTCTATTTTTAACAATGGATCTCTTATCTCATACTTTGAATCATCTTACAAACTCAATTAGGGTGAACCACTATCTAGTTGTCTCTTTACTATTCTCGTTGAGGCATTTAGGAGAATATTTTCAAAGGCAAGCTCAAAGTTATTTAGGTTGTAATAAATGTTCCATTCAAATCTTATCTTTTATTGATTTGGTCATCCTTAGTCGATGAGGCCACAAAATGTTTATGAATACTATTATGCTTTTATAAGGTTGTTGAATGGTCGGTTAATACTATAGAATATAGGATCTTTTTATTACTACTAGCCTAAATTTAAAATAGATTACTATGGAGGTTTTAAGGTTTAAAGTTGGAAAACTATCATCAATACATCTAGGTAATGGTAAAGGAAAGAAAGGACATTTTAGACTCAAATTTTAATAGAATATAATTATGTTTAATAGGTTATAAAGGTGGGTTTTTAACCATAGCTATAAGACTACAACACAGAGACATTGTTGACAATGTCACTTTCAATATTGTTAGCGGGTAAGGCAACTAATTTGACAAAATTCAAAGATATTTTCTTTGAAAATGATGCAAGGAAAATTTTATTTTTTCTTTTTGTAAGTTGAAGAGGAAGGCTTGCCATTATCGATGTAAGAGTTTGGAATTAGGGGCAAAACTTGGTTGGATATTATTTAAAGATCAAGGAAACATTTATGTTCAAATGTTATTTCAAAATATATAAGTTTTGTTAACGCAATAAATTTGCTAAGAAAGTGAACCCTACCTTGGGATTTGATAACATGGAACTTTATATATGAGAGTTTAAAATTGATCAAAAAATATATTACGTGGTTAGTCAATGATGGAGATACAATAGTTTTTTAGTCTAATACTTGGTTGAAGACTTATCCTTTTATTTGTAATTCAAAATGGCAACCACTAACATGGGCCTCTTTAGCTCAAGGAGATTCAAATCTCAAAAATTATATTGATGTAGGCAAGTATTTCTAGATCAGGGATTTCTATTAGCAAAATGGTTGAGGAATAAGACATTAAGCAAATAGCAGATGAGCTTCAAGGGATGCTTCAAGCATTGTAATTACCCATTTTTATGTAGAACAATGAGTTTGTTTAGAATCTATCAAAATATGGCATATAAGGATTTGGCATAATAAGGAGTTCCCACTCTTAATGATTTCATCTAAGGCCCTACCTAAGGCCTCAACAATCCTCGACTTAGTAATGTAAAGCAAAATTCTTACAAGTGAGAGTTTACAAAGAAGAGGATATCATATTTAAGTGTGCCTTGTGTAAGAAGGATCTAGAAACATTAGATCATTTACTTCTTCATTATCCCTTTGCTTACACCATGTGGAGTTAATTTTTCAAAAGAATAAAAATATTTTGGATAGATTCATGAACATTGAAAGAGTTGATGAAATGTTGTATTAATTTTTTCAAACCTAAAACAAATTGCATTCTATGGAGGATTGGTCGTATCATTATATGATGGAATCCATAAGTTGAAAGAAATAAAATACTTTTTAAAAAGGAATCTCAATATCATGTTTAAGTTTGGAATCATATTTATTTTCTTTCTTACAAAATGTTTATAGGCATGATGTTCATCATGGGAAGTCTCAAGTGTGGAAAAAGAGATGCTAGGCTCTTGCTTATAGGATATGAATATATATAAAAATACGATCCATGATAACACAGCTAATATAAATGATTTGTGTTGACTTATGGTAACATGAAAATATCTAAAAGTTGAATTCATCAATATTAATTTTGATGGTGCTTCCAAAGAAAATTCATAACAGTTGTCTGAGGTGTTCTTGTTTGGAATAATTAAGCAACCTTGCTTACTTGGAATTATATGGAAATTTAGCTAACAACTATGTATAGGCTAGGGCAATTCCTACAAAACTCAAGATTTCCATTAAAAAAGGATGGAGATATATAACAATTGAGGGGAATAACAATTTTGTTTCAATTGGTTATATGGGATTGAAACAAGCCCCACCCATATTACATCATTACCACATAGTGGTATTACAACAAATATTGGATATTATCTATGTATTGCTTGGAAATATTTAAACCTGGATCTCCTCCTTGAATGTTGAGGAATCTAACTAGTTGAGCTAATTCCATTCAACCTATCACTTTCCTGCCCTCCCCTATGCAGTAGCCTACTACATTTAATCAGGTTACGACAACCTGGAATGAAGATGAGTATGCAGAGGTAAAGGAAGCAAGTCTTACACTACATGACCAGCCATCAAGCTATACTGAAGATCATAAAGGCCATCGATTAGCATAGCTAGTGAAGTCGAGGCCTCTTGAAGTGCTTGAGCAAACAAGCACAAGCACTCTTTAGACCTAGGAAGGGAGCCCTCCACCTCCAGTAATGCAATGGAATTAAAGGATCTAAATTGGAGGGAAAATGCATGCTCTACCAAGGCCAATAGCAAATAAGGATTCAACACTAGTACCAACCTCCCTATGCCAAGGAAATTAGTAATCCTTGGCACCAAACTACCTACAGCAAGGGGGTTGCCTAGGAACCCAAATCTTTAAGGGTAAAAGTATTTTACCCTTGAAATTGGAAGAAGAGGAAGAAACAAAGTATCTCTGATAGTAGTCAAGGGGTTCTCAACTCCATTACCAATGGATAGAGGCCACCTAAAACCATTGTATATATATGTTTTATAGTTTTGATTTGTTGCAAGTAAGTACCAACATTTAAGAGTAGCCTAGTTTTAAGAAGTAGTAGAAATAAGAAGACCGCTTGAGTTCCCTCTCAACTACCGTCCTAAATTTTGACTCTAAGCCCAATGGATAAGGTAGTGAATTTCTCTAGAGAGCTTGATATTATGCGCAATTAATGCAAAAGGACCCGGGTGGGATTTTGAAGCAAATATTTCAAATTTTGGGAGGGAAGAGTTTCCAATTTTTGTCCATAAATACTAGCATATTCTTCATTGTAAGAGAGAGAAAGATACTGCTAGTTTCTTGTGCCTAGTATTTGGTCCAATTAGTCTTCTTTTTCTTATTTTATCTTGTGTAGTGATCTGGACTCGAACCTTGAGTCATTCTATGTATAGGCCCCTTTGATCCCTTTCATTGTAGCACATGTAATTTGTTGGTTATCAACACACACACACACACACATATATATATATATATATATATATATATATGTGTGTGTGTGTGTGTGTGTGTGTGTGTGTGTGTGTATATATATGTATGTATGTATGTATGTATGTATGTCTATGAGAGCTATGGCTATTTGATTTATGCCTCGTTCTTTGTGTGTGTATGCAAGTTTGCATGGGAACCTTGTGACTAGTATCTATCCCTTCTTTATGTAGGCTTCATAAGAAATAATTTTTGTGTTGCAATAAGATGTGTTCACTTTCTTGGCATGGGTGGATCATGTGTTCATTAATCTCATCATTGCACAAAGGACCTTACTCTTGGCACATTGCCACCCTATAGTCTAGGCTAGATAGTTTTACTCCTTTTTTTATTATTTTGTCCTCTTTTCTTTTCCTGCACAAACCCAATAGGTTAGGCTAGAGTAGGAAGAGTATGCCAAGAAGACATCTATACAAGGAGTCGACCTTGGTAAAAAATATTGGAGGTTGTCCATGAAGTCACATCCCATGCTCCCCAAACTTCCTAGACTATACACTCCATGCAAGGCGTAGGCAGTGGATGCACTCAATAATCACTGTGGATGGTCACCATGTCAAAGCATGGGCTAGAGTCAAATTTGATCTCCAAGAAATACATAAAGGTTTAAATGACAAAGAAAGAAATGAATGATAAGATATGTGTAAAAGGCCCAGGTGCTAGATAAAGCTATGTGCCAAATATAAAGTAAAGAATAAAGATAACAAGCCCTTCAAATATAAAATTATCCAAGGAAAAGCTTTCCAACAAAAAATATTCAAATACAAACAATCCTAAATCGGAAGCCTTATAGCAAACATACAAATTTAGAACAACGTGTAGTTAAGTGCACTAAAGAAAATAAAGCATGATTTATTTGAAAAGGTTATTTAATCTTCCCCAAAGAAAAATATTAAGTTCACAAGGAAGCGTTTACATCAAAGCAAGATAATAGCCCACACTTCAAGAAAAAATATTTAATAAAGGTATTTAAAATGCAACACTCACAACAGGGAAACCTTTGATATTTGAAAAAGAAATATTCAAAAGAAAAAGGAGAGAAAATTCAAAAACGAAAGGTAGAACACGCCCTCATTTGATGAGATAAATATTTCTCACGTTTTTGAAGCATAAATTAAAATCCAAGTATAGGCATAGATATACTTGTTAAAAATTATTTTTTGAGGTGAATTTAGTGAAAGAAGAATATCCAAATTTTATAAAGATTTACTATGGCTAGTAGAGCACTAAAGCTTTTTGTTACCAGATTTCTAATTGTTGAGGAGAAATAATCATGTTGCTTGGAAAACCAAAATCATGACACAACTTGAGTTTGAGGAAGTATGGCAAGTAGTAGATGGAAGCATTTTCCATCATACTATAGAAGGAGAAGATCAAATAAAGTTTGACAAGACAGACAAAAATGCAAGATTTATCATCATGTTTAGAGTAGCATATGAGGTCCAAGCATACATTAGAGATACTACCACAACCAAAGATGCATAGGAGAAGCTAAAAATAGTATTTGAAGCCAAGAATCAAAATTAGATTCTATTCCTCCAAATCCAAATCCATTGTCTAAAGATGAAGAGTGGAGAAAAGTTAGAGTCATTCATGAGGAGAATTGCAGAGTTGTGAGCATCATTGCAAGCACTAGGAACTTAGGTATCTGATGAAATGTTAGCTCCTATTATATTAAGGTTACTCCCAGTCAAGTACAATGTATTTGTGGTTGCATTAAATATTACTAAGCAAATACCAAGTTTTGAGAAGCTAGTGAACCTACTTCAAAAGGAAGAGGTATCACATTCAAGACAAAAAGAGGAACAAGTACCTCTTAAAAGGAAGCAACCATTCAAAGGCATAAAGAGAAATAATTCTCATCATAAAAATAACATGCATTAGCTACACATGCCCAACTCAATGATATCTGGTATATTGATTCTGGAGCAACCAGACACATGACAGGAAGAAAATATTGGTTTCAAAATCTAAGGTATTCAAGATATGTAGGAAAATTTTCTCTTGGGGATGACACATCCTATGAAATAAAAGGTATAGGTGATATAAAATTACAACTTGGATCACGCAAATGCATAATCACAAAATTTCTATATGTTCTAGGACTCATAAAAAATCTACTCTCCATCAATCAACTACTTGACCACAATTTAAAGGTCAAGTTTGATAAGCAACAAGGATCCAAGGTTTGCATCATTCATGATAAAACTAAAAATTCTAAGATTATTGCATATGGAAAAGGAAAAGGAAATATGTTTGAACTTAACATAATGCATCATGACAACTTAGCATTAGTTGTCAACTCCAATATATCTGCATCACTTTGGCATTGATGATATGGTCATCTAAGCTATGGTCACCTTATTGCATTACAAAACAAAAATATGGTTGAAGGCCTTCCTTCTCTATAGAAGTATACACTGATCTATCCTTTTTGTTTAGTTAGGAAGCAACATCAAGCTCCTTTCAAGACCATATAATATTGGGCCAAGGCATCTCTTGATTTAATCCATATTGATCTATGTGGACCCATGGCTCCAAGTTACAATGGGATTAGGTACTTTCAACTCTTTGTTGATGATCATACTCAAAAAATATGGGTATATTTTTTGAAAAGCAAAGATGAAGCTTTCTTCTACTTTCAACAATTTAAGGTCCAAGTAGAGATTTCCACAAAAAGAAAGATCCATGTCCTCCACTTATATCGAGGGTGGAATTCACCAACAATGAATTTTTAGCATTTTTGAAGGAACATGGCATTCAATGATAGTTTACAATAGCCTACTCACCATAACAAAATGGTATTGTAGAATGCAAAAATAGAAAAATCATGGAGATGGTATGAAGTATGTTGAAAGATTCACAACTTGGACACTCCTTTTGGATAGAAGTAGTACATACAAAAATTTACTTACTCAATCGAGACCCCATTGCATCACTTGAACATATCACTCTAGAATAAGCATGGAGTGGACACAAACCATCAATATCTCATCTTTGGGTATTTGGTTGTACAACATACATGCACATTTCAAAAGAGAAAAGACATAAATTGGATAAAAATCTCATCAATGCATCTTATTAGGCTACAATGATGAATCAAAATCTTAAAGACTATTTGATCTAGCTTCAAAGAAAGTATATATTAGTCATGATGTTGTCTTTGATGAAGAAGGAAAATCACCTTCATCACCATCACAAGAAACTTCATCTAACTCAACTCTAGTAATGATTGAAAGTTATGAAGAAATTTTCAATGATATCAATGATGAAGATGATTTATCCACTTCACCACATCATACGAGGAGAATGCCTAAGTGGTATACTAGTACAATGAAAGCATATAGGATAGATGGAATTCTAGATATCTCTTCTACAAGACCAAGAACATGAAGTATGACTCATAGTGCACAAAATATGACTCTAATGAGTATAGTTGAACCATCTACAGTATAGGAAGCCCTTCAATCCACTACTTGGAAAAATGCCATGCACATTGAATATCAAGCACTATTGAAAAACAAGACTTGGGATCTTATTGATCTTCCACCAGAGAAAAAGGTTATTGGATGTAAATGGGTTTTCAAAGTAAAATATAAATCAGATGGCAATATTGATAAATACAAAGCAAGAATTTTAGCAAAGGGATATGCACAAAAGGAAGGCATATATTATGAAGAAATTTTTTCCCTTACAACAAAAATAAAATCCATTAGAATTATCTTTGCTCTAGCTGCACAATTTGGATGGAAAATTCATCAAATGGACGTGAAAAGTGTCTTTCTCAATGGAGACTTAAAAGAAGAAGTTTATATGACTCAACCAAAAGGATTCATCATACCTAGACAAGAAAAAAGGTATGCAAATTGATCAAATATCTTTATGGTCTCAAACAAGCTCCTTGGGCATGGTATATAAAGATAGATAAATATTTTGGAAAGCATGGTTTTAAAAGAAATTTGTATGATCAAAGTCTGTATCATAAAGAGCAAGGGAGGACATTTTATTCATCAATGTGTATGTAGATGATTTTTTCATCATAGGATGTCTTCAAAGTATGATTCTAGCTAAAAAAGAAGACTTGGAGAAATATTTTGACATGACCAATCTCAAGTAATTTCACTACTGCCTAGGATTGAGGTGAAGCAAAATAATCACCACATATTTGTTTCACAAAGCAAAAATGTCAAGAATATTTTTAAGAATATCACATGGAAGATTGTAAGCCTATTGAAACTCCTATAGAATCAGGTTTTCAACTCTCATATTTTGATTCCTCTACTCCAATAAATGAAACACTTTATCGATAGTTAGTTGGGATTCTCATCATTCTAAATTACACAAGACTAAATATCATTTTTATAGTGAATTGTCTCTCATGTTTCATGTAGGAACCAAATATGACACATTAGAAGGTAGTAAAGAAAATTCTAAGATATATATAAGGCACTATTGAGTATGGTTTAGAATTCAAGAGGAGTGATCAGTTCCACTTAATATGTTATATAGACATAGATGACACATGTTGCATTGATGGTCAAAAATCCACCTTTGGCTATGTATTCTTTCTAGGATCTACACCTATATCATGGGAAAGCAAGAAACAACAAATAATTGCTCAATATTCCATTGAAGTAGAATATCATGTAGTAGGAGGAGCTATTTGTGAAGCAATATGGCTGAAACATATGTTGAAAAATATGGGAGTACCTCAATTAAAACTTCCTCATAATCTATTTTCCATGAAAGGACCAAGCACATTGACATGGAGTGCCACTTCATCCGTGAACATGTTCAACAACAGAACATCCAACTCAAATTTTGTCCTACTCAAGAACAATGAGCAGACATCTTCACCAAACCACTGGGACGAGTCAAATTTGAAGAATTCCAAAGTTTTCTCTCCAAGACTATGATGTAGTAAGGGGGAATATAAGTTGAGTAACCACTCACAACATGGCTTGTAAGGTTCACTAGGGGATAAAGGTAGTTGTAGGTTGTTATTCCATATTTGGGCAACCATTTTATTTATATACCCTTCCACTTTAATAATACAATACATTCAAAGCATTAAGATCTAACACCTATTTCAAAAAAGAGCTTAAAAAAATACATGTTAAGACCCTATTGAAGGACACTCTCTTTTTGTTATGAGAAACATGCATATGAGGGAAAATATAAAATAGAGAGATCATACTTTACTGTTACATACCCGAAACATGTAACACATTGGGATATATGTTAATGTAATAAGGTGAACCATATATGTAGTTAGAAATGACCCACTTGTTAAGTTAGGAGAGTGTGTTGTCATAGAATCTTGTATATAACTGCTTTGTCATAAAATCTCTTTGTTATCATAGAAATATGAATGCAACTATCAATTATGAATGTAACTACCAATATTATGAATGTAACTTCCATAAATTAAGTAAGTTGGGAATATTGTCATAGAATATTGTCATGGTAGGATGTCATTGAATATGTCATAGAATGTTAAGAAATATTCTTGAAAATATTATAAAATGAGAAGGATGTAACTCTCACGAGTTAGAGGAAAGTTTGCATATTTTTTAAGGAGGTTGCCCCCTCGAAAAGGCCCACACTAGTAACATTTCTCATTTTGAATTCTTGCAAATACTATTATTATGTTTTCATGCGTGTATGCTTTTGTTATCAAAATGAATGTTGCTTTCATTAATATTTTGTGAATCATGGTTATATCATCCTTTGGCAGTAAATTTCTTATCTCAATTCAACTTTGAGCTAAGAATTTGAGATGAAATATTGGCACGAGTAGAAGAGGTGCATTGAATTTACCACTTTGGTGTTATTAGTCACTTCCTATACTTAAATAATCATATCTAGTATCATTAGCCATGAATATGCATATTCTAAGGATGTATTCCACTTCTAAGTTTAGAAATAAAGACCCTTGGATACACATAGTTTACATAAAAGGATGTTGGATGAAATCAATTAGACAGCATCTAATGACGAACATGGGAAATGGACATATTATAACCTAGTGGCTAGTAGGGACAAGGTCATCCACATTAGGAGTTGATTATGTATTTAAGAATATGAAATTTTGATCTATATTTCTTATGAACATATAGTTGCAATTCTATACTATGTTATTATATGTTTTAAAAAATATCTATCCTAGTTTTATTTTTATTATTATTGTGTGGAGGCAAGGGATAAATCTTATAGAGGTGTCAAATTTAGTATCAGAGCTAAGGTTCAAAATCCTAAGGGTGTGGATACTATGGCATGTGAATTTAGATATTATGCTAATGTTGATCATAGATTTTCCTAGGATGAGTTTTTTAATTCTAAATTCTAGTAAGAGATATAACATGCATGTATTTTGATTATGATATGTTTGAACAACAAAAAAGTAAATAATATATTTATTCATGCTGATAAAATATACTTTTATAATTATCAAGTGACATTAGTTCAACCGGTTAGATTCCTCAACATTTCAAGGAGGAGACCCAGGCCTAGGTTCAAATCTTACCAAATGATACATGAATAATATCCAAGCTTTGTTGTAATACCACTATGTGGTGATGATGTAATACAAATGGGAGTCGTTTCAATCCCATTATATATATATATATATATATATATATATATATATATACTTTTATAATTTATTGGTTATTTTTATATTTTGGCATGCAGATATCTAAGGTTTAAATCTTCTACTTTTTCTAAAAATGTGGGTCTTGATGTATCCCATATTTAATTATTTATAACTTTTTATTTAGGTATTAGATTAAGGTGTCATTTTTCTATTATAAAGGTACTTTTAATGGCTTCCTTTTGAGCTATTATTAGTTAATTTTATGCTATCATTATGCAAAAATATGGTTTAACATTTTTATTATTATGTGGGATTATGCTCTTTTCATAAAAGCATAGACTAGCTAGATCTTGGGTACATCTACTAGTTTAATTATCAAGGAAAGAAAAATATGGACTAAAATTTAATTTTTTTACTAATAAATAGGATAATTTGTGTTTTGAGCGGGTTTCCAAACATACTTAGACTCCCTAACTTCTTTTAGGGTTTCAAATTAAGGTGTTATAATAGAGAATCAATCTACAAAAAAAAAGATATTTTAAATTACAAAACGAGCTAAGCCATATGAAAATAACATGTGGCTAGTTCAAATCATAAAAATAAAAAACACTTGAAAAAATTGAAAGATATAAATATAATATGCCCTTCCATGTATAATAAATATTATAATAAATGAGTTGATATAAGGGAGTGAGTGCAAGTTGTGGCAAGCCTTGTCTTTTTCTTATTGAATTAAAGCTATAATAAATGAGTCGATAAGAACTAGAAGCAACTGTGAGCTAGGAGTGAGTTTCACATTTTTCTTATTTTTTAAAGTAAGCAAGTCTTATGGGTGTGAGTAGAAAGCAAAGTCTGAGCAAGGAGTGAGTGCTACTTCTTCTTGTTCCAAATCTTAGGTGAAACTCAAAAACTAAACGATTCATTTGAAGAAAATCTAGGTAACATGGTAAAAAAGTCATATTTGAAAGTTCTTACTAGAAGTAAGGATTCCTTAGTTGAAAGTATGGATTCCCTAGTTAGCGATAAGAAGAAGAGCAAATTTATAGCAAACCCTATTCGGGTAGAATATACTAAACTAGAAATGATTATCAAGGATGAGATGATTTAGCATGATATAATGGTTCTTACAAACAAAGGGTTAATATATAAGTTCCATGGATACTAGTTAGGTTTTTTAGAGATTCAAAATCGAAGTAGTGGAAGTGGGGATTGAATTCAAATTACTCTATGACTTTTCTTCTAAAAGGATTTTTCCTCACTATCTTTTCTAGTTCAAAAATAAGGGATAAAATAATGGATCTTGGATTAGAGGCAAAGATGCATTATATTTAATACCATAATGTGATAACTTTTTGTGGAGATATAGGCTATTAAAGGGCTTTCAATGTGTATTAGGCTTTTTGGACTTCCTTATTAGCTCATCAATAAGGATATTTTAAATAATATTGACAATAACATAAGGAATTTCATTGAGGAGGGATGAACTACTTAGGAGAGAAGGCATGTTACATACACTCAATTGTGTGTTGCCATGGATAATTCAAAATTTTTACCGTAGTCCATTAGGATTAAATTTAAATCAAGAGAATGGAATCAACAAGTGGATTATGAAACCATTATATTCCGATGTTGCAAAAGTTTTGAGACCAAACACATGGAAAGAGATTACAAAGCAAAAATGATGGATAAAGAGATGATTTTTTTACGCCTGAGACAAACTTCAATACAAAACAAGGAGATCATATCATAATTTCCACTCTTGAGAAAGTGGTAAAAAACCCTCTACATCATCAAATGACAAAGACCATTACAATTCACTTGAATCAACCATTAGAAGAAGAAAAATGACATAAGGGATGAGGAAGTACAAATATCAAATTCAAAGTTAAAGGTGAGAAGATGGAGAGGAAAATTTTAAAATTGAATGAGGTGAAGAATACGAGGTTAATTTAGGTAAACCATCATCGTTTTCCTCAAGTGGCATAAAATCCTCTCCTTGCAATAAAAATGAAAGTAGTATAGAGTGTATCCATTGCACTTTAGGATTTTAAGAGCATCATAATAAAGAAATGCATATGGAGGATATCCATGGAAATTTAAGGTTTCTAAAGTAGCATAAGAAAGGAATTACTATAGAGAACCATCCTTGTACTTTAGGGTATTTAGAGAAACATAAAGAAGGAAGTTTTTATGAGTTTATTTATTTCATTTCAAATTCTTTAGGGTAGCATTTATATTTAGAAAATAAGTCTCATTATGAATAATATGGAAAAATAGAAGAGATTGATGAAGATGAAAGTGTTGGTAATAATAAAAAAAGCAAAGGAAGTGCATCAAAGCATGAACAAAGAGAAAAATAAAATCAAAAGGATATTGATTTGGGAAGCCAAATAAAAATATCACAAGTGCTAAAAAGAAGTGAGACTAAGCCCTCTAATAAAAAAATCACAAGTGCTAACAAGAAGTGGTACTAAGCCCACTAATAAAAATAAAAAGTGATGATTATGAAAATGACATCATGAAATATTAGGGGTATGAATAAGACCCCTAAAAAAAGATTTACTAAACAATTAATAAGTTATAGTCCTTAGTTTATTCTAATACAAGTTAAAAAAATTTAGTATTAAGGAACATAAGGACACTTTTAAAAAGATTTGAAAGATGGGTGATTATCTGGTAATTTCTTCTGTAGGAGCCTCATGTAGTATTGCAACCATATGAGACAAATGCAAATGGGTTGGAGAATTTTTAGAAGCAAAAAGTAATTGGGTTGTTGGACTATTTTGTAAGAAAGAGGAAGACATTAGAGTTGGGGTTACAAATGTATATGCTCCAAGTATAGTTACTCATCATGAAAGATGTTGGAAGGACCTTAGCATATTTTTGGTAAACATAATGATTATCCATAATTATGATCTATGGATTCTTAGGGTGGCTTCAATATAGTTCTCCTTTGGAAAATAAGGGAGGTACTCCTAGATGGTGTTGTGAACCTCTCTTCTCATAACCATAAACCATTTAAAATATCAAACATGCATCTATAAATAAATTGCTCATAATAAAATAGAGATTGATTATACCCCTGGTATAGGGTAACATCGTACAATGCTCCTTTTGGAAGGAAACCACTCCATAAGATCTCTAGCTCCACGAGCCAAGACTTCTTTAGAATACATCATAGATACCTTTTATAATGGGGGTACATATCTCTTTATATAAGAGTGTGATGGTTCACCTTCCATGAGTTACAAGATCACCCATGTGGTGGTTCACCTTCTATGAGTTACAAAGTGCATAATAATATGACAATATTCCTTGTCGTTACATATGGCAATATTTCCTAACGATTACATATATGATTCTATGACATACCTATTTCTAATTTGACATGTGGCCTTCCTTACTCAATAATTAATTTATGGCTCATACAATTATACATTATAATATTAAATGATTAAGTACCTATTTTGGGTACCTAACATTCAATCACTCTTACAAAATGTTTCGTCCTCAAAATATTAGAAGAAGCTAAATAATATGATCTTTTGATCCATGTTGAGTATTGATACCAATCTCAATCATCCATCCATCCCCATGCAACTATAATTGGTGGTGGTCTTTGTTGATGCCAATTCCATGTGTTGGAAGCATAAAATTCATCTTTTTTTCATCCATACCTACTTGTATTTATGACTTGTAGCATATCCAAAGTTTTGGCTCCTTTGGTTCCTTGTATGTCCCTCATTGTTCTTATGCTGCCTCAAGCCTTGTCTCCATGATTGTTGCCTCTCATGGTGGTGTGGATGGCGATATACTCCAACCTTAGCCTGATGTTCAACTTATTTTTGCTTTTCTCTCTTACTCCCTTCAATTGAATCTTCCCTTACTTTCGCTTATTTGATTTCTGCTACTACCTCCTCTTGAGATTCTATTTCAAGTTATTTTGTTTGCTCTTTACTTTGTTCCCTTGCAATAGCTACCTATTTGTCCTTACATTGAGAAATGTCTTGTAATGTTATCTTCTTCTTGTACCATAACTTCATGAATTGCTTTTGCACATTAATGTTAATAGTACCCAAAGAATGCAACCAAGGATAACCAAGGACAATATCTACATCATTCATCTCAATAGCATGAAAATTTGAATGTAAAACATATTTATCCATGGTGAGCTTCAAATCTTCAAAAAATTAAACATTTTTATCCTCAAGTTGTATGTCTTTGATTTTCTTTGTTTGAACTTGCAATCTCTTAGTCAAAGACATATTGATAAAATTATATTTATTGCTAGGGTTAATGGAAACAATAATTTTTTAATTTTCAATGCAACCATTAACTTGCAAAATATAATTTTTACATTCAATTTTTTTTTACCCTTGTTTTGCCCTGACACACAAAGTGTAGTTTCCTTAGCTTGCATATTATCATCAATTTCTTTTAATCTCCATTTTATTAAAAAAACAACTTCAAATTCTTCCCATGTATGTGTAGGGTCATTAGCAAACTCTTTAAACCAAGATAAAGTTGACCCTTGTAAACAAAGATAAAAATCACATCTCCAAAAAAGATAGGATCTTGAAGACTTCTATAGTTTCCACCATTCCCAAGCATCACTATCATCCTCTCCATTGAATATTGGCAAACCCATTTTTTTTAAATAGCTAGGTTTTAAATAACCAAAAACTAAAAAATTAAAATTTCTAAATTCTCATCTATTTCCTTCTTCAACAATTAAATCTACAATTTATCTTCAAAATAAAACAAATAGCAATTGATTTGCTTTCCTGGATTGAAAGTTACAATTTTTTTTTTTTTTTTCGTGCAGCCCAAAAATAGCACCAAAAATCCAACTTGCAACAATTGTAACTCCCTCAATACTTATCAAAATTTAACAAGTGAATAGTCATTTAACCTACATGCTAACGCAAAAATATTCTGCAAATGACTGCTAAAAAATTTAATACGAATTTTTTTTTTTTGAAAAAAATTCTCATAGCCTAGAAACAACTTCAACAACCCAATTTCAAATAGCTGTAATTCTCTCAATATTTAACAAAAATTCACAAATGAGAAGTCATTTTTGTAGTACTCAAAATAATTTACATTTTTGTGCAAAAAGATTCTGAAAATGACTACTAAAAAATTTAATACAATTTTTTTCTTTTTGAAAACAAAACCGTGCAGCTAAAAAACAGCCTCAACAATCCAACTTCGAACAATTGTAACTCTTTCAATATGTATCAGAATTTCACAAGTGAGCAATCATTTTTATAGTACTCAAAATAATCTACATGTTGGTGCAAAACAATTTTGAAATTGACTGCTAAAATATTTAATACAATTTTTTTTTATTCTGAAAAAAAATCTCACGACCAAAAAACAACACAAATAACCCAACTTCAAACAACCATAACTTTCTCAATACTGATAAGAATATAACAAATGAGCAGTCATTTTTGTAGTACTCAAAAATATCTACACAATTGAGCAAAAACTTTTTGAAAATGACTATTGAAATAAAAATTATCTAAAAAATGACTATTGAAATAAAAATTATGGCCTTTGAAAAATGTGACATTTTGCCCTAGCTCTATAAAAACAAATCCACTTTGCCCAAATTATGGCTTTAATACCCAATGTTGTGAACCTCTCTTCTCATAACCATAAATCATTTAAAATATCAAACATGCATCCATAAATAAATTGCACAATAAATTTTCTCACAATAAAATAGAGATTGATTATACCCTTCGGGTAGGGCAACATCGTACAATGCACCTTTTCAAAGGAAGCCACTCCAAAGGATCTTTAGCTCCATGAGCCAAGACTTCCCCAATAATACATCATAAATACCTTTTACAATGGGGTACATCTCTCTTTATACAAGAGTGTGATGGTTCACCTTCCATGAGTTACAAGATCACCCATGTGGTGGTTCACCTTTCATGAGTTACAAGATCACCCATGTGGTGGTTCACCTTCAATGAATTACAAAGTGCATAATAATATGATAATATTCCTTGTGATTACATATATGATTCTATGACATACCTATTTCTAATTTGACATGTGGCCTTTCTTAATAATTAATTTATGACTCATATCATTATACAATATAATATTAAATTATTAAGTACTTATCTTGGGTACCTAAAAAATGGTCTAAATCAATGTAAGATTTTGCTTCATTTATTAATTTGGATGGCCTTTGGGATGTTATTCCTTCAAGTTTTCAATATACATAGGATACTAGATCTATTGGGTAAACTCATATAGCAAAAAGATTGGATAAATTCATGTTGTCTAGCACATGGGTGCAAACAAAGTATATAATCTCTTCAAATATTTTCTTATGGGAAAGATTATATCGTAAACCCATTATTTTGACTTGTGATTTACCCAATAATGATCATCAAAAGTCATTTCGCTTCTCATCTATATGGCTTCAAGACCCTAATTTCTTCTAGATGGTTATGTTATAGTGTGATAAAATAAATTTTGAAGGATCATATATGTACATATTTCTTCAAAATATTTAGAATGTCAAATATTTTGGTAACATATTTAAAGAAATGAAGAAAATTAAATTCAAGTTGAAAATTTACAAGGGATAGTAGAAATCAATGAAATAGACCAATATTCTTATGTAAAAGAAAATTAATTACTTTTTGAAAGCTTATCGTCATTTAGTTCCTTCACCGAGGGTTTTTCTACACTTAGGATATCTCCCTATCTCAATACACTTGTTTCAGTCACATATGAGGGTACAAGTATCTAACGTCAATGCTCTATTGCATGGCTATATTCAATCTATACCTCCTTCACTTTATTTAGTTGGCATCTCCTTCATTCCAATAGGAAATCTTACCTCTTAGCCCCTCACTTTATTCAACCTACACATCAAAATTTTATCTAACTCTTATATACATATTGACAACTATAGCAAAGGAGGATTTGCTTGAAAGAGGAATTCATGTTAGATAGTCCTTCTATACTTGACCAAGTGAGGGCACAACAAACAACAAATCTCCAAGAATTAACCTATTAGAACTTCAAAAGTAGATCAAGAAAATCATTATTGTATTTCCATCATTATGAAATGGTCTCAGAGCAACATCTCATAGTAGGATTATCAAATGACCGACGACATCGCATGGTATCTCTAGTCGTATCTCTTATGGCATCCCCAATTCAGTATCTCTAGAAGCATCTTTGATATGACATCTTTAAAGTCATATTACTTGAGTAATAATGATGAACAAGGCCTTTAAAAATCCAAGAAGTGTATTAAATCATAATTATTATGAGGGATATTTTTTATTTATAATCATTGAGGGGTGAAAATGATGGGTGGGCTTACTAGATCCATTGATTCTTGATTGGTGTATCTAAGCTTGCTTCGGTTAAGCATCAATTCAATAGAAACTACTTGATTCATTCATATTACTACTGTAATAATGAAGCTTTCAAATAGAAAGCAATGAATGTATATAAGAAAAAGAAATAATCCATGAATCCGCCTCTATTTTAAAATAAGGGAACTTTAGTTTTTAAAGTGGAAATCCTCTCTTACAAAGTAGAACTTTCCTCTTAATATCATAATGCATTGAAAAGGAGGAGTCATATTGGTTCCAAAAATATAGGAAGAAATGACTTAAGGAAGGAGATAGAAATACCAAATCTTTTCCTACTACAACAAAAACAATTTTTTTTATTGCATTAAAAATATTTCAAATCCAATGGAAGAATTATTGAGAGAAGATAATAGGAAGGAAGCAATTAATTATTTCATATATATTTTATCAGATATTAGCCAAGATAAGAAGGCACAAGGTAAGATTTTGTAAAATATTCCATCAATTATCACACATGGTTGCAAACAAAGTATACAATCTCTTCATATATTTTCTTATATGAAGGATTAAATTACAAACCCATTCATTTGACTTATGATTTACCCAATAATGGTCATCAAAAGTAATTTTTCTTCCCATCCATGTGGCTTCAAGATCCTAAATTTTTCTAGATGGTTATGTTATAGTGGGATAAAACAAATTTAAAAGGATCATCTATATACAAGTTTGTTCAAAAGATAAAATATCTAAAGGAGCAAATGAAAATTTGGAATACCAAATCTTTTGGTAACATATTTAAAGAAAAGAAGGAAATTAAATCCAAGCTCAAAATTCACAAGAGATAACAATTATCAATAGAATGGATTAGAGGAATAATTAGAAATAATAGGAGAGATATTTTGTCTCGTTATGCTTTCAATAGTGTATTTAAGAAAAATAATGAAGATGAAGCTTGGGTGGCTTTGCAAGGATTAAAAATATGTAGACATGTGAAATGGAATAGAGTATGTATGGAAGATGATTCATTAATAGTAATAAATACAATTTTGAGGAAAGCAAAGGCTCCATGGAACATACAAGAGATAATTGTGGAAATACAAGACCTTGCTACAAATTTTGAAAAAATTAGGTTTTCATATTAAGGAGATAAAACAAATGTGCAAATAGGCTAGCCAATAGAGGGGTTTTAATTGACGATCATGAAGTTAAATTATTTTTTCCATGGTTAGAGGAAGTGGTAAGTTTAACTGAAGCTAACAATAAAATGTTGACTACCTAAATCAAATAATGATTAAGATGTACCTAAATGTTTTCCATTGGTAAACTTTGCTTTATTTTATAACATTAACTTTTTTTTTAATTCACATAGTGGAATCGGTAGCCACCATGAATCCGGACAGGCATAACATTAACAAAATTTCATATAAACTATTTATTACAATTCTTGTGATTGCACTTATGCATCAAGAAGGAAACTAACACTCCAAATTGGGTAAAGCGGACTATGATAGTGCAAAGTTTTAGAAATATTATTCTACTAAGATGTAATTCATAGACAATAGAGGTGGAGTTTTGATATTGTGAAGGCTACTATAGAAAAATTCTAAGAAGTAGGATGATAAATTTTACAATATTTGTATTCATATAGAAAATTGAAGAAGATCTAGAAAATAAAAATCAAGAATTTAGACTTTTTATAAAAAATGATGTAGGTATCTAACTATAGCAACTCAATTGAGATGAGAATTAAATATGTTTTTAAACTCTCAAGCTCTAAAGGAGAGAGTTGTGATTTGTCAAGGTTGGGGGACCCAAGTACAACCCCTTGTTCTCCAACAAAAAAAATGGAATGGACCAAGATTCTTGTGTGATAATAAAAACAATTACTTTTTGATATCCTATCCTCATTCAGTTCCTTCACTCAGGGTTTTATGCACTTGAGATGCATCACTTCCTCAATACACCCATTTCAATCTTATTTAAGGGTAATGATATCTAGTGTGCATGATCGATATCCTACCTATATTCAATCCATACCTCCTTCACTTCGTTTAGTTAGTATCTCCTTCATTCTAGTAGGCAATCTCACCTCTTAGCACCTCACTTCGTTTGGCCTACACTACGTCACAAAATCCTTTGATTCTTATATTTGTATTGACAACTATGGTAAAGGGATATTTACTTGAAAGAGGAATTAATGTTAGGTCTTACTATGCATGACCGAGTGAGGGCATAATGAACAATGAACCTCTAAGAACTAACCTATTGGAACTTCAATAGAGGATCGAGAAAATTGTTATTGCATCTCCAATATTATGAAATTATCTCAGAGCAACATGTTGTAGTAGGAATCTCGAACGACTGGTGACATCTTATGATATCTTTGGTGGTATTTCTTATGGAATCCTTGATTTGGTATCTCTAGTAGCATCTATGATACAACATCTTTGAAGTCATATTACTTGAGTAATAACAATGGCCTTTAAAAAGCCAAGAAGCACATCAAATCAAAATGATTAGGAGGGATGATTTTGATTTATAATAATTGAGGGGTGAAAATGATGGGTGGGCTTACTAGATCCATGGATTCTTGATTGGTGTATCCACTTGCTCTGGTTAAGCACTGATTTAGTGGGAAACTACTTGATTCATTCATATTACTACTATAATAATGAACCTTTCAAATAGAAAGTAATAAACATATATAGGAGAGCGAACTAACCTGTGAATCCCTCTCTATTTTTAAATAAAGGAGCTTTGGTTTCTAAAGTGAAAAACCTCTCTTATAAGGTAGAAATTCCTTCTTAATATCATAATGCATTGAAAAAGGAGTCATATTGGTTCCAAAAATATAGGGAGAAATGGCTTAAGGAAGGAGATAGAAATAACAAAATTTTTCATTCTACAACAAAAACATTTTTTTTGTTGCATTAAAAATATTTCAAGTCTAGATGGAGGAAATATTGAGGAAGAAGAAGATATTTAGAAGGAAGCAATTAATTATTTCATAAATATTTTGTCAAATACTAGCCAAGATAAGGAGGCATAAGGTAAAATTTTGCAAAATATTCCCTCAATTATCACACATGGACAAAATGAAAACTTGATGAATAAGATATTTATGGAAGAGGTACATGAAGCAGTTTTCTCTTTCTATCCTAATAGGCATTGAATTCATTGGATTTCTTACAATTTTATTTTGAAAATTTAGGATTTATTGAAGAGTGATATGTTGGTTATAGTTGATGAGGCTCAAAAAAGGAAGACTACAACAATTGAGATCAATGCCACTTTGGTTTCCAAGAAAGGAAAGATAAAATATTTAGATATTTTTTGTCCAATAAGCCTTTGTAATATGATTTATAAAATTATTTATAAAATTATCGGCAAACAAGTTTTTTTCAATGAGTTTACACAGGTTTTTATAAAGGGGTTTGGTCCCCTCATATTAAGTGGGGTTTGAACCTCGGACCTTCCAAAGAGAGGCCAAAGTCCTTACTATTGTAGTAAGATTACAACTATCATGACAAAAAAATAGACAAACATACTATATTGTATTATATGAGAGGAACAAGGTTATATTATTCATGGTAAACAAAATCTTGATGGTGTAATTATTGCATAGAAGGCTATCCATTCTCTTCATTCTATAAAAAACTAGATCTACTTATGAAAATAGATATGAACAAAGCATATGATAGGGTTTCTTAGAGTTATCTACATGATATTTTCAAAAAAGTTAGTTTTAAGCAAGGTTGGTGTAACTGTATTAAATGTTGTTATAACACTATGAAATATTCTATTTTGATCGATGGTTCTCCTACTGGTTACTTTAATATATCTCGTGGACTCTGGCAAGGTGATTCACTATCTCCTTATCTATTTATTATTATTGCAAAGGCAATAGTGAGAGCTTTCTCAAAGGTAAAAATGAAAGGGGAAATCAAAGGCATTCAAGTTACAAAAGATGGGTCCTTTAGGATCTCATCTCCAATTTATTAGCGATACTTGTTTGGAGCCATCCCTTAGTCAATGCGACCATGGAGTTTAAATTAGTATTATTATATTATAAGAAGACTATTGGAAAATTGGTCGATACTATAAAATTTAGAATTTTTTCATTGACACTACCCTAGATTTACAACAAATTATTGTGAATACTTCAAGGTTTATTATCTCATATAAACAATATTTGGGTTTCTTTTTTGGATAGAATGAAAGCTTGCTTGAAGAGTTGGAAAAGGTAAGTTCTTAACCATGATGGGAAGGATACAACTCATAAAGACTACATTATAATCCATCCCTATTTATATGATGTCACTTTCAAGATTGTTAGTGTGGATAGCATCAAAATTTGATAATATATAAAGAGACTTCCCTTGGAAAGGATGCAAGGGAAAATTTAAGTTTTCTTTTTGTAAGTGAGATAGGGTTTGCAAAGGAAAGAATATTGGAGGAGTAGCCTTGCAAATTTACAAACTTATTAGTTTGGCCTTAGGGACAAAACATGGATGGAGATTATTTAAATATCAAGGAAATATTTGGGCATAGATGTTACTTCAAAATATATAGTTTCTCTTGACGTAATAAAATTATTTTGGAAAATAACTCTGCACAAGGGATTGCCAACATGAAACTTCATATCAGATATTATACAATTGATTAAGAAGCATATTAAATGGTTTTTCAATAAGAAGAATTATGCAAAATTTTGGCCTGATTCAAATTAGTGACGATTAAAATGTGCATGCCTAGTTTGTAAAGTTCTAAAGGTCAAACTCCAATACCTAGGCCTCAAATAGCACCCATATATGATTTGAGTTTCCACATACCTTGCGTATATTAGGATACCCTTTTTAGGAATCCTAAGCCAAACCTTTAGATTTAAGAAGTAATTTGGTTGTGTACCTATCCATAGTGCAATGAGCATAACATCCAGGAAGATTACCATCTTGTACTAATAAGAGAAGTAGTTAGTGTGCCCAAGGATATTGCCTATACCCTCCTTGGGTAGTGGCCTAAAATATTTGTTTGATCATCATCGATCGTTGCGATAGTATATTAGAGGTCTATGGGAAGTACACGCACCTCAACCTATATGACCTCCTTTTTGTGGTTCTTTACTTATGGTAGTTTCATACTTGCATTGGCCTTATCATTAGAAGGATAGAAAATAAAGAGTATAGAGGACTACATATCTTAGCTATAGAATAGAAAGGGCTAAAGAGCTCAGCTCTATAAAAAAATTGGGCTACTTAAAAAATTCATATTGGGTTATAGTCCATTACGATCATCTCGTTGAGTTGATCATTTTGGTATATAGCATCCATACACTTTTTTCAAGGACCTCAAAACTATCATTTTGTGATATGGTCCATTTTGATCATCTTTTCAAGTTGATCATTTTGGTATATAACACCCATACATATTTTTTGGGCCTTTACTAAAAATAGTAACTACTAGAACAATTGTCTTTTTAGTAAATGTCACTAGAGACCGAAACTCAAGCAATTGAGGTCAAAATGCATAAGATGGAGGAAAAACCTACCAAATTGGATGTTATAATTGAACTTTAGAAGTCAACTATCATCTCTCACCACCATGATAGTAGACTTCAAGCATACACAAGACACAATGAGTCAGGACATCAAAGTGCTTAAGCTTAAAAATCCAAATTTTTATGGGTATGGTAAAGATAGTCCATAAGATTAGAGAGGGAAAGTTATTGACATAAATTTCTCCAGGGCCTTTATCGAGGAAAACTATCAATAGTCATGGAACAACAAAGGCATGACTCCTAGACTTCCTAAAATAAAATTTTCAAGGTTTGATGGGACCGATCCACAAAGTTGGTTAGTTAAAGTCAAACAATAGAATGAACTACATGAAACACCCCTTAATCAATAATTTTTTTTGGTTGTCTTTCATTTTTATCTAAAAACACTGTGTTGGTACCAATGGTTGTAGAAACAAGTCCCAAATATTGGGTGGACATAATTCAAGAGTGAACTCCTTGGTCGATTTGGCCCATTAGAGTTTGAAGATTTTACCCTCACCAAGCTCTACAAATATACTATGGATTATGAATCTAGTCAATAGAACCAAAGGTATTCTAGATGTCTTATTCAAGAGTTCTTTCATCAATGGCCTTAAATAAGAAAATATAATTGAGATCCAAATGCTCAAGCAAGCCACATACATGACTGCCATAGGGCTAGCTAAACTTATAAAAATCAAATGGAATGCCCAATGGAGATTCTTTGAACCCTCCACATTCCTAAATAGAACTTCTACACCCACACACAATAATGATCCAAAGGCTTCAATAGTCAAGATTCTAACACTAAATAAGATGGTCGATAGTCGATCCAAGGGATTGTGTTATAATTATGATGAAAAATTAGCTATGGAACACAAATTTCAAACACGTCTCTTCCTTCTGGATATGAGAAATACTTTATTTTCTTCTACATACAAAGAAGATGAATTTGTGAACTCAATAGAAGAGCAATTGGAATTAGTGGAAAACGAACTCCCACCTAACACACCAGTAGAAGAAACTCCACTTCTTTGAATGCTATGGCAGGTATATCAACACCTCGATGCATGATAGTCCAAGTTTTTCTCAAAGGGTACAAGGTCTTAATACTATTATATTTTGGTAGCACAAATAACTTTATTACCTCTAATGTAGACAAAAGGGTAGATTGTTTCATCTATGGTTGTGATCAAATCAATGTCAGAATTGCTAATGGGGAGGCATGCAAATTATGTTGGGTTACCCCTGGTTGAGAACTTTGGGGCTGGCATTGTGGGATTATCGAATCTTTAAATGCAATTCACGATCAACAATAGAACACACACCATCGAGGTTATCCATGAGGTAAAACCCAAGGTCATCACATCCCATCAAAAACAATGGCTGATTAATAAGGGTCATAGGGTAGTGGTTGGTAGATTTTGCTAGATGCAACTATGTGTTATACAAGATGAAAAGGTTCCTTTAGACTTATTGGTCATTCTAATTAAGAATCAAAACATTTTCAATAAGCCTAAACAACTATCTCCTAGTTGGCCTAAGGACCATAGAATAAAATTGGTACCAGGGAGTCAACCCCCAAACATACATCCATACGTGTACCCTATCATCAAAAGAATGAGATTGAGTAGATGGTAAAAAAATTGTTGGATGCAAGACTAATTTTCTTAATGGAATCCCTTTTTCATATCTCATCCTATTGGTATAGAAAAAGGATTGATCATGGAGGATGTGTGTGGACTTTAAAGAGCTTAAAAATATCACCATCAAGGATAAGTTCCTACTTCCATTGATTCATGACTTGTTGGACAAGCTACATAGTGCTTAATATTTTACCAAATTGGACCTAAGGTCAAGATATAAATAGATTCATGTCTAGAAGGAGGACATAGCCAAAACTACTTTCAAGACTTGTGAGGGGCAATATGAGTTCTTGGTTATGCTCATTGGTCTCACCAATGCACCCTCAAATTTCCAAGGTCTATTGAATGGGGTTCTCAAGCCATGTCTATGAAGGTTTGCTTTGGACTTTTTTATGATATTCTTGTGTACATAAGGTTATGGGAAGAGCACCTTCAACATGTTGATAAGGTATTGGAAATTTTGCAATAGAATTAGTTGTATGTCAAGCAATCTAAGTGCACCTTTGGGGTAAAAGAGGTAGAATATTTTGGGCACTTTGTGGCCAGAGATGGTGTGCATATAGATCCCATGAAGTTTAAGGTAGTTAAGGAATGGCCCAAAACCAAAATATTAAAGAGCCTCTAGGGATTCCTCAAACTTACAAGTTACTATAATAAATTTATCAAGGACTATAGTAAAATTGTGACATAGAACAAGCCTTTTTTACTCTAGAGGATGTTATGTGCCATATACCAATTTTTGCAATACCGAATCTTTCCAAGATCTTTGTAATAGAAAGTGATGCATCAAGAGGGGGATTAGGTTTTGTGCTCATGCAAGAATGTAGACCCCTTGCATTTATAAGCAAGGTATTATTGTGGTGGAATTTGGCAAAATCTACTTATGAGAAGGAAATGATGGCTATCATCTTTGTAGTTCTCCATTTGTGACCATACTTGATAGGACAACATTTCATCATCAAAACAAATCATCTTAGCCTCAAGTATCTCTTAGGATAGATAATTTCATTCCCTAAGCAATAAAAATGGGTCACTAAACTATTAGGGTATGACTATGAGATAGTCTAACACAATGGAAAAGAGAACATGGCAACATGTGCTCTTTATAGACTTTCAAAAGCATGGGATGCTCTCTATGTAGTATCCATTCTCTAGGTTGGTTGGCTAGAGGTGCTTAAGTAGGAATGGAAAGGTGATCCCACACTTGTAACCCTCATTTAGTACCTCTAGACAGTGACAAGGATCATCCTCATTATGTATGGAAGGAAGGGGTATTGCACTACAAGCATACAATTGTTATTCCATCTACTTTGGGTTTTTGCAAATGTATGAATAGGTAAAATTTAGTTTTTATTTGCCTGGGTTGAAGTTCAATGTAAAATATTTTGTGGATGCTTGTGATACCTATTAGAGCTCAAAAGTGAATATTCAAAATACCAAGTTTGCTTCACCATTTACTCATTTTAAAGTTACCATGGACTTCATTGAAGGGCTTTATCAATCTGGTGGAAAATCAGTTATCATGGTGATAATCAACAAGTTGACCAAGCATGCTCATTTTTGCTCCTTAGGTCATCCCTTTACGATAAGGACAATGACACACATTTTCATGGATCAAATCTTTCGACTCCACGAGAACCCGCACTTCATAGTTAGTGATCATGATAAGGTGTTCACTAACATGTTTTGGGAAGAACTACATTTCATCCAAGAAATAAAGCTAAAGTGAAGCATGTCTTATCACCCACAAACTAATGGTCAGACAAAGGTAGTAAATAAATATCTTGAGAAATACCTTTGATGATTTGTCTTTGATCACTAATCCAAATGGATTCAATCGATTCCTCTAGCAAAATGGTGGTACAACACCACTTTTTATATTGCCACAAATATGACCCCATATGAGGCAGTATATGGCCCAATTTCTCCAACACTTATCTCTTCCCTATGTGATAGCTCAAATTTTAAAGTAGTTGATACAATTCTCACTCAAAGGCAAGAGGTATTTGCTATCTTGAAATAAAATTTAATAACTACCCAAAATTGCATGAAACAAGAGGTAGATAAATACAAGACAAAGAGGGAGTTTACATAAGGAGACATGGTTTTCCTCTATCATCAACCCTATAAACAAATATCCTTAAAACAAAAGGTACAAGTCATAACCTAAGTTCTATGGACCCTATCAGGAACTTTAGCAAGTAGGAAAAGTTTCTTATAACTTGGAGTTGCTAACAACATCTAAGATCCACCCAATATTTTACATGTCTTGCCTAAAGAAGGTGGTGGGAACACATAGCAAGGTATAGATGGTCCTTCCTGAATTAGATGAAGAAGGTTGATTCTTCTTTAACTAGCAACCATCGTGGATCGAGGGACTCCACATATTTTCTCCCATGACATTACTGAAGTGCTTGTACAGTGGTAAGGGCTACAACTAGAATACGCCATGTGAGAGCCATTGTAAGAGCTTCAACAGTTTTCCAACCTTTCAACTTGGAGGACAAAGATTCTCTATAGAGGGTGGCATGTTACGTACCCCTTAAATGTAACTCAAGTTGGCATATGATGTTGTACTTACATGGGGTATGTAAATTGGGCCACACATTAAGTTAGAAATAGGTATAGAATCATATATAACTACTTTTGAATCATGTATATAATCGTCATAGAATATGTAGTCAAGAATATTGTCATAGAATATAAACATAGAATATTATCATAGGATGTCACAAAATATATTTGTAAATATTATAAAAAGTAAAGGATGTAACCCTCATGGGACTAGTGAACATTTGAGATATTTTGTAAAAATATTGCCCCCTCAAAGAGGCCAATGATTGTAATATTACTTGTTTCAAATTCTTGCATTTGTTGTTATTCTACATTTTCATGTTTTATTTAATTAATGGTTTTGCTATTGGATATGTGATATTAGTGCTACTTTTATCAATAATCCTTGTAATCATAGTTAGAATTATCTTTGACACTAAATTTATTATCTCAATACAAGTAAGAATTAAGAATTTTGAGGTAAAATACTCACATGAGAAGAGTTTCACTGCACAAGTTTGAAGTCACTCTTATTGAAAAATTAAGAGTCCTCATTAGGTTTGAGTAGATTGACAATTTAATTTCACTTTGTCTTCTAGATCCCATCACCACTTGAAGAAGAAACTACTCTACTAAGAACAACTGAAACCATAATAACTATATTGGATCAAGTTGTCTAATTTAATGGTAACGTTAAAGGAGATTTATTAGAATAACCCAAACTAAGTGATTGACAAGATCCTAATAATAGTCCAATTCAAGAGACCTTGAAAGAGTAGATATAAGTGTAGTAGACCACTAAAAAAAAGTTGGCAAAAAGCTACAAGTCAAAAGATGTGTCCATTTGACAAACAAAGCTGCTATTTAAGATATAGGAGACATTTATAAAAGTGGCTTTGTCACAAATATTGGGAATTTTAAATTCCATGAGATTCGTGCTTTTCTTGTAAAATAAGGGGAGATCCACTTCAACACTTTTAGAGATCACATGAAAATAATAACCTAGTGAGAGTGTTAATTTTTTGAATTTCAAGTAGTAGTCTGTTGAGTTGATGGTGTGGATCAAGTGATTGAAAATAAGTATTAGCCATGTCTTGCATGCTTGAAACCTAGGAAGTTTGGTAAATTTATCAAATGAATTAATAATTGAAGAAAGGCATTACTACAAGTTGCATGATTGAAATATAATACTTATTATCATGCATGTTGAAGTAACATAGCCTTCTCTTGAGATAATTCCCCACATCAAGCTTAAATAAATGTTAAGATATATGTTATCTTGCCTTGTGTCTCCATCCTTGTTGCATGACATCCCTATGATTGTCAGGTTATTGTATTAGGTATTTGTATTATTAATTAATATAAAATATGAAATGACCCTTTCAAGTTAATGTGTATGGATGACTTGTTGGATAATATAACCCCGCTAACCCTAATAAAGAATGAAAAATTATTATGTCTAATGTTTCACTCCTTATGTGTGTCACTTAGTATTGATAATTTCAGTTTGTAATTAAGAAAAAAAATCAACCAAAAAAATTATACACTGCTTCCAAAAGTGCTTTATTGCTAAGTTTAGTTTGCACTTTGTGTGTATCTATAGTTGGAGTTATGTGTTGTTTCTAGTTGTAGATTAGAAGTTTTTTAATTTTTAGTTACAACTAGAAAAACATCTTGCATGATGTTGTCAACTAATAATTAGTTGTAGTTGTCTTTAATCATGCAATTGCAGGTTGTTGGAGCATTGATTTTTTTGGGCAGATTTTATAATATTGTTATTGTGTTATATAATGGGTTGCTATTGTAGCTTGTTATGCAAGGAGATTTTATTGTACTTCAGATGCCTCTATTAATAATATATTTTTGCTGATGAAGCATAGTTTTTTCTAATTTTATTGGATCTAACTTGGTGATGATTTTCAGCTATATTAGCTGAAGCTACATTTTCATTGGATTTTATGTAAAAATTTACAGTCATTTTATGTGAAACATTTCAGCCATTTTATGTGAAAATTTCTAGCCATTACATTTTTTGCAACTTGTTTTAGTTCTTTGGATTTTCTCAGTAGTATTTTAAATCTTCAATTGGTATCAGAGCATGCCAATCTATATGGGTTAAAGGATTTTTTCATTTTAATTTTTAATTTTTTTATGATGGCATAAAATGGAACTAATATTGTCTCACTCCAATTTCCTATGTTTAAATTTTGAATACTATAGTATTCGAATGAATACTTTTTTAATTTCATAGGATTTATGGAGTCTTGTTTTGTAGGGATATTCTAAGCCAATATATCAAGCTGCTTTCAATGCTCTCTCTATTGATTCTAAGGAGTTGTTAGAAAATTAGAAGAACGATACAAAAGCTTTGTTTGCAAGTCAAAGTGGGATTGATATCGCATTCCTAAGATTGTTGAATTCACTTAAAGGATGCATGGGAGACACTTGAAAGTTCCTACAAAGGTTCCTCCAAGGTGAGAATAGTTAAGCTTTAGCTCTTGAGAAGATATTTTGAATCCTTATGCATGAATGATAATGAGTCTATTGAAGTGTTCATCACTAGAGTCCAAAATATGATGAGGCACTTGATGATACAAGGATTGTTGGGAAGGAATTGAGAAGCCTTCCTAGGGAGTTTGATCATGTTACAATAGCTATTGAAGAGTCTAGATATTTGTCAAAAACAACTCTTGCTAAACTACTTAGTAGCTTACAAACTTCTGAGCATAGGATGAAGGATAGATATGAAGGTTTGATCAAGTATTTCAAGAGGAATTAAATATGAACTAACAACCATCTCATTCAAAGGAGTCATCATCTATCACTTTGGCACCACCATATTCTAAATGCTGTGGAAGAGAAAATAACAGTAGTCATGAATCAATCCATAGACACTATGACTATTGTGGCAAGGATGGCCACACTGGAACATATTGCTATACAAAGAAAAAGAAGGAGAAAATAGTTTATTACAATGAAGAAAAATGTGAAACCCTCTCCTATCTTGCAATACTTTTTAGACTAGTGAAAATTATGCTTGGTATCTTGATAGCGGATGTTCAAACCATATGACTGGAAATAGAAGCCTGTTTGTTGAACTTGATGAGAATTTGAGAGGATAAGTTAAGCTTGGTGATAATAATCAAGTGAATATAACAAGAAAAGGAACTCTTGCCATCATGACAAATATTGGTAGGATTTTTTACATGCATGACACTTTGTATGTGTTGGTACTTGAGCATAATATTTTGAGTATTGGAAAATTATGCTCAAAATATTATAACTGGTTTTGAAAATAATTGTCATAGAATTCTTAATGAGACTAATAATTAGATTGTAGCTGAAATGTTGATGTAAAAAACAACATGTATATTTTGAGAATGCAGTCAGTTGTAGAATGTTTTAAGATCACCTTTGATTTAGCATGGTTATGGCATAAAAGGTATGAACAACTCAATCTTTTCTTATTAGATGGAATGCAAAAGAAGAGTCTTGTTAAGGGGTTGTTCATATATACGAAGCCTCTAAACAATATATGTGAAGGTTGTATTTTTGGAAAACAACATAAAGAGAAGTTTCTACACCACAAATTTAGAGTTGAGAAGCCATTGAAATTGATGCATGTTGATCTATGTGGACCCATGCATACCTTAAGCATTGGTACAAAAAAATATTTCTTGTTGTTTGTTGATGATCATTCAAAATAATTTGGATATATTTATTGCATGATAAATCACAATCTTTTGATTTTTTCAAGATGTTTAAGGCTCTAGTTGAAAATCAATCTAGTTTTTGTATTAATACCTGAAGGATCGGTCGAGGAGGTAAGTTCACTTCCAATGAGTTCCAAAATTTTGGAAGTAATCAAGGAATCAAAAGAGATTTGACAACCGCCTACACTCAACAAATGGAGTGGAAGAACTAATAAATAGAACCATAGCTATTGCATGTTGAAGGAAATAAAGTCACCAAACAAGTTTTGGGGTGAATTTGTACATACAACTGTTTACATTCTCATTCAAAGCCCTAAAAAAATGGTAGAAAACTCTACTCCCTATGAAACTTGGCATGGTAAGAAGCCAAGTATTGGTCATTTGAAATTTTTTGGTTCCACATGTTATGTGCATATTCCTAAACAAAAGAGAAGAAAACTTGATGAGAAATCTATCAAATGTATTTTTGTTGGCTATTTTGATGAATCCAAAGCTTACAAATGTTATGATCCCACTACTGACAAGTTGCATGTTAGTAGAGATGTGGTCTTTGATGAAGGGGGAGCATATAGCAAAGAGACTAAATATGTTGGCATTACCCCACAAATTGATGAATTAGCTCCTAATGAAAATGGTGAAGCCTTGCAGCCCAAAAGTGAAGAAAAATCTAGCTCTATTATGTCAAATAATGACTCTCCATCTTCAAGTTCATAAGAGGGAGTATGGGTACACATAGGCTCAGCATATATCACCCACAAACATAAATGTTGGATGAGGGTTATACAAGGAGAGTAACTAGATTACAAACAAAACAAGGTGAGAATATAATAAATTATGCATTATTGTCCTTTTCTAATGTTGAGCCTTCAAATTTTAGGGAAACATGTGCTAATTAAGATTGGGTAAAGGCTATGGAAAATGCAATTGAACAAATTACAAAAGATGATACTTGGGAGTTTGTTTATCCTCCAATATACAAGATTATTGTTGGTGTTAAATGGGTTTATAAGTTGAAATATAATATTGATGGAAGCATAGCTAGACACAAGGCACGATTGGTAGCCAAAGGTTGTGTTAAATAAGAAGGAAAAGACTATGAAGAAGCTTTTGCACCAACTGCTAGACTGGAAATAGTAAGATCTCTTCTTGCACTAGCTACCCATTTTAGTCTTGTTGTATATCAAATTGATGTAAAATAAACATTCTTAAATGGAAATTTGGAGGAAGAAGTTTATGTGAATCAGGCACAAGGATTCACAGTTGTAGATCATGAAGATAAAGTGTATAGGTTAAAAAAAGCTCTTAATGGGATTAAGCAGGCACCTAGAGCTTGGTACTCTAGAATTGATTCCCACTTGCATAAAAATGGCTATGAATGGTGCTCGGTTGAAAGAACACTGTATAAAAAGGTAGTTGTATCAGATTTTATTGTCATATGTTTGTATGTTAATGATATAATTTTTATTAGTAGCTTCGCTATCTTGTTGAAGCAATTTCAAAAGGCTATGTTGAATGAGGTTGAAATGAGTGATTTGGGTATAATGCAATACTTTATTAAATGAATGTAAACTCATTATTCTTAAATCAATATTTGGAGGAAGAAATTAATGTGGATTAGCCACAAAGATTCACAGTTGCAAATCATGAAGATAAAGTGTATAGGTTGAAAAAAGCTCTTTATGGGCTTAAGCAGGAGCTTGGTACTCTAGGATTGATTCCTACTTGCATAAAAATGGCTATGAACGGTGTTTGGTTGAAAGTACACTGTATAAAGAGATAGTTGGATCAGATTTTATTGTCATATGTTTGTATGTTGATGGTATAATTTTTAGGGGCAACTCCACTATCTTGTTAAAATAATTTTAAAATGCTATGTTGGATGAGTTTGAAATGTGTGATTTGGGCAAAATGCAATAGTTTCTTAAATGAAAGTAAAATCAACATTCTTAAATGGTGATATTTGGAGGAAGAAGTTTATGTGGATTATCCACAAGATTCATAGTTGTAGATCATGAAGACAGAGTGTACAAGTGGAAGAAATCTCTTTATGGGCTTAAGTAGGTACCTAGACCTTGGATTGATTCCTACTTGCACAAAAAAGATTATGAACAATGTTTGACTGAAAGTAAATTGTATAAAAAGGTAATTGGATCATATTTTATTGTCATATGTTTATATGTTGATGATATTTTTATGGGAAGTTCTATTATCTTATTGAAACAATTTTAAAAGGCTATGTTGCATGAGTTCAAAATGAGTGATTTCGGAAAATGCACTACTTTCTTGGTATGTAAATAAAGCAATCAACTCAAGGTATATATATTATTCAATCTAAGTATGTTGAATAGCTTTTGGTAATATTTAATATGAATGATTGTAAACCTATTAGCACTCCAATAGTTGTGGGTTGCAAATTGATGGTGGATTCTTCCTCTCTTGTGGATGCAACACTCTACAAGCCTTTGGTTGGTAGATTGATGTATCTTACAACTACTAGGTCAAATAGTATGTATTTGTTAGCTTGGTGGAAAGATTCATGCACTCTCCTCATGAGTCTCACTGTTGGATAGCTAAGAGAATTTTAGGTATGCGAGAGGTATAGATTTTTTGGCTATGCTATTTTGTTACTAATTTTTGTGATCTTGAGACCTATACAAATGCGGATTAGGTAGGGAGCCTTGATGATATGGGGAGTACTTTAGGTTAGGTTATGCTTTCTTCTTTGGTGGCAAATTAATGTCTTGGAGCAACACAAAGCAACAAACAATTGAATTGTCTATAGTTGAAGTGAAGTTCATGGTTGCATTATTCACTTGCACTCAAGCTATTTGGATGGCAAGGCTATTTGAAGACTTGGAAATGAAGAATGATTACTCCATTAAGATCTATTTTGACAACACCACTATTATATCCATGACAAATAATTTGATGTTTCCTAGTCTGAGTAAACATATTGACATACGCTATTGCTTCATTCATGACTTGGTAGAAGATGAGTTTGTAGCTTTTGTGTTTTGCATATCTGAAGATCAACTTGCTAATATTTTCATAAAGGCTGAATAGAGACAAATTTTAGAATTTAAGAACATTGATTGAAGTACAAAACATTGACATTAAGGGGGAGAATGAAAAGATATGATGTCTAATGTTTCACTCCTCATGCATGTCATTGAGCATTGATAATTTTAGTTTATGAATAAAAAAAGCCACACACTTCTTGCATAAGTATTTTAGTTGATACTTTGTGTGTATCTACAGTTCGAGTTATGTGTGGTTTCTGGTTATAGATTAGTTCTTTTTAAATGCATTAGTCACAACTAGAAAAGCATCTTGCATGATGATGTGAACTAGGAATTCGCTGTAGTTGCAGGTTGTTGGAGGGTTGAATTTTTAGGGGCAGAATTTTGTTACTGTGTTATATAATGGATTGTTGCTATAGGTTGTTATGCAAGCATATTTTATTATATTTCATTTGTTTTTATTAACAAAATATTGCTACTAGTGAAAATGATTTTTCTATATTATTGGGTTTGACTTGGTGATAATTTTTAGTCATTGTTAGCTGACTTTAATGCTACATTTTCCTTGGATTTTGTGTAAAATTTTGCAGTCATTTTATGTGAAAATTTCCATCTAGTAGTTATGTGAAAATTTTCAGCCATTACAAGTTTTTTTGGCAGCTTCTTGTAGTTCTTTGGATTTCCTCAATAGCATTTAAAATCTTCAAAGAAAGGGTTAGAAGTTATAAAATATGATATGTTAGCAAAGAAACTTTATGAGCATCTAAGTTTACGATTTGGATATCAATCAATTGACTTGAAGGTTATGTTTGAGTTATGTTCCATGAGCTTCTATACTTATTTTGTGTCTCCTTAACACCGCTCATCAAATCATCCTTTTGGAGCATAGTCCTCACTTCAAATCAAATTCTATGGCAGGATCCATCATATTAGTGTCTAATTAGTTTTGTCTTCTAAGTAGTTATACACTTTCTTACGAAACTCTACAAGTTTTTAAAAAACTTGTTGAGTCTAATTCGGAGTTGGCCTCATCGAGTCACTTGACTCAACTTGACAAAATTTTTTTGACTCGTGAGTTTTTTTACTTGCCTAGTACTTGGGACTCGCAAGTTAAAAAAAACACGTAGTCTAAAAAAAAATTGGTTGTCCCCGCATGCATAGAAGGAAATGACAAAAAGCTTTTTTTTCAAATGGCCCTCATTTTTGTTGTTCTAAGTTGCAAAGAGAGCAGAGACAAGCTGAAACTAGACCAAAAAAAATACTAGATTACATCCCAAACCCAATTTTTTTTGTAGTTTTAAAGAATCTAACAATGACATCAAAGGTTAAAAAAACTTAGTTTCAACTGTCAATGCTTAAACCCTAAGACATTTTTTTTTAAGTTTCTAACTAATTGCTTCTTGTTTCCATGTGCAACCACATCCATGATGAATAAAATGACGAGGAAAAGGAACACAATGTGGAAGTATGCAAGGGTTGGGGAAAATAAAGGTAAGGTTTATTGCAATTTTTATGAGGGAATAATTCATGGAGGCATAAACTGCCTCAAATACCACTTGGCGAGGAAATAAGGCCATGATGTCAGGCTACATTCAAAGGTGCCTATTAAAGTTGAGAGGGAATGCAATGTCCTACTGTCAGAGTACACTGAGAGAAAATAACTAAAATAAAGAACAAGCAAGGTCATGGCTATCCCCCTTCTTGACCTCATACAGAGGGTACCGACAACACCTATAGCCAGTTTTATCATTATAATGGGATGAAAAACTTTTATTTTGTGGAATGTTCTATGCCAAGGTGACATCCCACCCCTGAGGGTATGATCGTGTGGAATGAGAAAAGGCACAAGGCCATGAGAAAGGCTTGTGAAAGTTTTTGGTATTTTTTCGACATTCCCTTCAATGTGGTGAGGTCTCCATATTGGCAAGGAATGGTAGATGCCCAAACAGTTTGTGGCGCAAGATTTAGGCTGCCAACTTTTGATGATTTTAGGGCCCCTCTCCTTTGTGAATCCATCGAGGATATTTAGGTGTTGGTTGAAGAGCAACGTAGGGTATGAAGGAAGAGGGGTTGCACAATCATGTCTGATGGGTGGACTAATGAGAAGAACCAGACATTGATTTATTTTTTGGTTGCTTCTACAAAAAAATTGAATTCTTAGTCAGTGGATGCTTTGACACAAGTTAAGAGTGTCAATATGCTTACACGATTGACAACACAACAGTGTATGTAGAAGCTGGTAGGATGTTGGTGGAGAGTTTCCCCAATTCTCTCGATTTGCTACTTGAAGACATGGAGAAATTACCTTTGGTGTCGGAGGTTGTACATAAAGCCAAATGTATTATGAAATTTTACAACCATATGTGGGTCCTCCAGTTGATGAGGTAATTTACTGTGGGAGGGAGCTAATATGGCCTAGAGTTACACACTTCGCCACAAATTTCATTACATTGCAAAGCCTCTTTGATGTAAAGGGGGCATTGAAGAGGATGTTTGTGAGCAAGGAGAGGAATGTCGAAGATACTACTAGATACCAACTCTCTAGTGAGGGCGAGAAAGTGTGACTATATTTTTGAGGAGGCCTTCTAGACAAACATGGATGAGGCAATAAGGTACAAGACTAAGTTTTTAAATTTATTTGATTATTATTTTTATTTAAATTATTTTACCATTTGCAAATTTTTTTTTTTTTTGGGGGGGGGGGGAATTTATTCAGAATCTAAAACAATACATTCCACAAGGATTTCCAAGTGATCCAAGCCAACACATCATACAAAATACAATAAATCCACCAAGGAAATCCATGGATCATTCTGACAACAACTTCGACAGGACACAAGAACCCATGACAATCGGGTTCCTCCACCTTGAAATTATCTTTCCTGGTCCTCATGAATTAACTGATTAAGGAGTCTGGATTTCTCCTGATCAAGATCATTCCAGCTATCAACTTTCCAGTAAGGGAATCCTTCAGAAGCCCACTTCGCCAAACAATCAGCCACTCTATTCCATTCTCTTGGGATATGAACAAAAGAAATTTCAACAAAATTCCCAGCCAAGCTCAAAATCTGTTTCACTATTCTAGCCATAAACCAGGAAGCATCCTGAAAATGCTTGTTGTTCAGAAGAGACACCACTATCATGGAATCAGATTCACAAATAACCCTTCTCCATCCCAAAGAAAAAGTTGTTTCCAATGCATGGAGAATTGCCAACGCTTCCATATGATTATTCGAATGAATTCCCTTGTACACAGAGAAAAAGAGGTGGGCCACACCCTCACTATCACGACCAATTCCTCCTATACCAGCATTACCTGGGTTACCCCTGGAAGAACCATCCGTGTTTATTTTGATAACACCCCTAGGGGGGGACTCCACTTCCCAGATCTATTGACCTTCAATGAACCAATCCCCCTAACAGGGCCTCTGTTTGCAGTTGGTGATGATAAAGAAATCTCCAATCTATTGATAATCTGCCAGTCGGAGGAAGTAAGAGGAGAACTCAGAACACACTTGGCCTCAATAGTCTCCTTAACCATCCTTTTGACTCTGAGCCATACCTGTAAGGCTCCAAGTTGACATCCCTGAAAAATTCTTCGGTTGCGTTCCAACCAAATCTGCCAAAATATGAAGGAAGGACCAATATCCCAGGCAGTTTGAAGACATGAAGCAGAGGCAGGGGGTCTACCCAAGCTTTCCCAAAACTCAAAAATAGAAGTAGCATGGATGATGGGCCTTTTCCAGATCTGCCACCACAAGTTCCAGACCTCCAGGGAATATGAGCATTGGAAGAAAATATGGGGAATGGTTTCCTCATTCTTTCCACAAAGAAAACATAGTGAAGGACCCTGAAAACCTCTTTTCTGAATATTATCCCAAGTTGAACATTTCTTCTGACATAGAATCCAAAGAAAAAAATTACATTTGGGCCAACCAAACTTATTCCAAATCTTCTTCCACCAGGGGGACACAATCTCCTCTCTTCTCTGCATAATAAGGGTTTGATAACCCAGAGCAATGGTGTATTTCCCTTTCGAATTATGGCCCCAAGCAAGAATATCAGAGTCTTCAACAGAACAACACGGTCTCTCAACCAAAATAGAAGCCAGAGTGTCACGATCCTCAGGACAACCACCCTCTGGCCAGCCCTGTGAATCCCACCAGCAATGAGTAAAAGAACTGCCAAGAGGACTTTGTCGCTTGAAGTCAACCACCTTAGACCAGCCCGCATCAGAAAAAATATCCCGAAGAAGACGAAGGTGGGGGAAAGAAGAAAGGATAGGAGGATGATTATCCCAAGAATCTTCCCAAAATAAGGCATTGTTTCCCTTATTAACAATCCAAAAGAGACCCTGCTTAATAAGCATGGCACCTTTTTTGAGAGTGTCCCAAACAATGGAACCTTTCCCCCTCAACTCCAATCTCGGAATCTCATCAATCGGAGCACCACCAAAATATTTGAGGCTAAGAATTTTAGCCCAAAGTTGATCAAGATTACTGCACCACCTCCAATAAAGTTTAGCAGCCAAAGCGAGACTATTCAAATCGGATTACCTCAAACCAAGACCCCCCATCTCTTTAGGGCAACACACAGTATCCCAACTGACCAGGCTCCATTTATTACAGTCCAGGTTTCCTGCCCATAAAAATTTTCTAGAAAGAGAATCAAATTCTTTGAGAAAGCACTTAGGAGCAGCCAAGATAGAAAACCTGTAAATAGGCAAAGCATGAAGGATAAACTTCAAAAGCGTTAATCTACCAACAAAGGATAGCCATCGAAAAGTCCAATGATTAACCCTTGATCGAAATCTATCCAAAATACTTTTCCAGTAAGCCCTTCCAAGATTTTTAGAAGAAATAGGAATCCCCAGATACTCCACTGGCAAACAACCCACCTGAAAACGTAGAATATTAGCAATCCTACGTTGAATCCGACCATCCGTATTGAAGAAGATCTTTGATTTCTCTTCATTAATCATTTGACCAGAGGCAGATAAGTAAATATCTAAAGCCTTCCTAAAATTCACTGCTTCCTCAATTTTTGCCCTCCCCATCAGAGCAGTATCATCGACAAACTGAAGATGAGACTGGGATAAAGAATTCTCCGCCCAAGACCATCCCTGGATAGCACCACGATTCTGAAAACTCTTGAGAAGTCTGCCCAAACCTTCAGCCATAAGGATGAAAAGATAGGGGGACAAGGGATCTCCTTGACGAATCCCCCTAGAGGCCGAGAAGAAAGCGGACGGTAAACCATTGATTAAAACTGCAAAGGAGGTCGAAGTCACACAACTCATGACCCATTCAATCCAATTATACGAGAACCCAAAAGCTTGAAGGATGTTCTACAAAAAAGGCTAGCTAACCCTGTCATAAGCCTTGGACATATCAAGCTTAATGAACATAGCCTTTTCCTTAGAGATATCCATAGAGTGAATAGCTTCAACAACAACCACCACACCATCTAAAATCTGACGACCCTTAACAAACCCACCTTGCTCAGGAGAAATAAGAAAACCAAGAACTTTCTTCAGCCGATCCGCAATAATCTTGGTAATAATTTTGTAAGTAACATTGCATAGGGAAATAGGATGGAAAGACCCCAACGAGCTAGCATTTTCAGATTTGGGAATAAGAGCAAGGAAGGTTGAATTAATAGCTTTAAGCATTTGCTTATTGACTTGGGATTCTTGAACAACTTTTAGCAGATCAAAAGATAACACTTCCCAAAATTCTTGGAAAAATTCTATAGGGAAACCATCAGGTCCAGGTGCTTTACCTTTTTTCATTTGAAAAACCACCGCTTTAAGTTCCTCCATCGAGATGGGGTCCATTAGCATCTTATTCATATCATTAGAGACCAGCCTAGGAATACAATCCAAAATAAGCCTCATATTAACAACATCATGAGGACCCTGCTCGGAGAAAAGAGAGGAGAAGAACCTGACTGCTTCATTAGAGATATCCTCAAAGGATGAGAGAGTTTCCCCCTGATCAGAAGTAAGTGAGACTATAGCATTACCATTCCTGCGGTCTTTAACCGAATTGTGAAAAAAAGAGGTGTTTCCATCCCCTTCCAACAACCAGTCAATCCGAGATTTTTGCTTCCAAAAAATCTCCTCACGAAGCTCCCATTCAACAAGCTGACTAGAAAGGGAAGCTTCCATTTCCAACAGATCCTTTGTCAATCCTTCATCTTTAATTTGAAAAGTGATCTCCTCCAGGCTATCCTGTAGTTGCTTTTTCTTCTGAAAAATATTTCCAAAAGAAAATTTGTTCCATTGCCTGAGTTTGAATTTGACAAACTGGAGGCTTTTGAAAAAAGTAAACATAGCAGTGCCAAATTTGGGTTTCCCTTCGACCCACCACCTCTCCACATATTCATACAAATCCTTATCCCTGAGCCACATAAGTTGAAATTTGAAAGGCGGATTTCTTGGCAATGAGAATCTCGAGGACTGAAAGAGAATGGGCCAGTGATCAGAGCCCCTCCAGCCTAGAATCTCTGAGAACGAAGTCCAGCTATCATCAAACCAACTATCTGAAGTAAGGAACCGATCCAATCTTTCAGAAATAAAATCCGTTCCACATCTTCTATTAGTCCAAGTAAAGAGCCCATTTCGAGGCTTCACATCAACAAGATTAAGGAAAGAAATATTGTCCCGCATCAAAGTAGAAGAAGGGCCCAAACACTCCACACCACCATTCTTCTCCTCCAGGGACATGATAGAATTAAAATCCCTAGCCACAATCCAAGGAGAATTGGGAGCAAGAGATCGAATGAATCTAAGATGATTCCATAAGAGGATTTTACCTGATAAATCACTAGGGGCATACACATTAGATAGAAGAATAGAAGATCCAGACGAAAAGCAGGTAGCAACCACAGAGAGACAGTTCCTGCTACCCACCCACCAAGAGGGAGTTAAGCTTCGTGGATCCCACAAACATGCAACACCACCCGCCGAACCCTGGGCTCCAATAGCAAGACAGTGACCACCTTTCCATATCTTAGAAGCAATTCTAACCATATCTTCACAAGATAATTTTGTTTCCTGGATGAAAACAATATCAGGTCTATGATCTCTGATCAAATTCTGAGTAGCTTTTTGTCTAGGGCTGCTACCCAAACCCCTAACATTCCAAGATATCACTTTCATTTTGGGGGAATAGAGAAGTGAGAATCTAATGTCTTAACAACACGAGACTCAACTAAGGATTCCCCTATCAATTTCACTTTTTCTTGATCCTTCTTTCTTCCTGCTTTTACCACCTTCTCCACCCCACCTTTTTTGATAGTTTTTGGGTGAATACCTAACACAGAAGAAACTTTCTTTTTCCCTTCCTCTCTGACAATCCTGTCCTGGGAGGGTTCAAACCTAGTCTCATCCTCATTTCCCTCAATCAAGTTTTCAGCCAAAGGGGAATGATCAAGAACTTTATCAAGACAATCCGACACCTCTTTGGACTTATCTTCATTTCCTACAAGAGGGTTATTAGGCACCACCCCTTCCTTATCAAAAGTTTGCATTTCAAAAGAAGGATTTAGGAAAGAACAAGTACCCAGCTCTTGAATACAAGCATCCATATCACCTCCGTTCCAGACTTGCTCCTCAACATGCGGCTCCTCAAAAGTCTCAAGCACATCAAATCTGTTACCAGAACCTCCCTTCCCAACACCTTTATTCTGACGAACAAAAGGCCTAGATCTTGAACGAGACTTAACAGGAATAAATCCATCAGAACCGGGCATCTCATTAACCATAGGAGCTTTTCCTTTTGCCTTTGTAGATGCATCTTGAAAGTCAGATGAAGAGGATGAAGGCTGAGAATTCACTTTCTTACAGTTTCTCTGAAGATGCCCATATTCATGGCATATGCGGCATCGAAATGGGAGAGCTTCATAATCTAACTGTTGGACCCAAGACATGTTTCCCAGTTTAATCTCCAATGATTCAGGCAACGGATTATTCAGATCTACTTCAACACAGAGCCGTGCAAAAGAAGCAAATTTCCTATCCAAAGTTTGGCGAGACGGACCAACCGGTTTCCCAATAATCTCTGCAATAGAATGAAGAATATCCGGCCTCCAATATTCCATAGGGAGTCGTGGCAAATGGACCCACACAGGAATCCTAGAAGGCCTCTCCTCCACCGGATCAAATCCTAAATGCCAGGGTTTGATAAATAATCCATACTGATTGTGAAAGTAAGGACCCCCCTCGAACACTTTACTACGATCTGCCATACGGGAGAACACCACAATAAAATACCCATTAGCTGCAAGAATAATCTCCAGATCACCTTCAGGGCTCCAATTTCTCCTAACCTAGTTTTCTAAAAAAGGCATAGAAATTCTGAGACCCATGAATTTGCAGATGAGCGCATGCTCAGACAAATATAAAACATCATCCGCAACAGAATCAGGACTGATAACCAAGACAGGACGATCTTTGCTTTTCTCCAAACATCCATTATTCTTCGGCTTCGAAGTCGAAGAGGAATTAGAAACAGGATCAAGGGTTGCATGCAGCAAAAAATTCATGGCATTTGCATGATCAGAAGAAGAGGCATCCTTATTCAAAACAACATCCTTAAAAGACAAAGATCGGGGGTCACCAGGACCCCCGAAGCTGCCATATCTAAAGCCAAACTACAACACACCTTTCACCAGCCAACACGCTGGTTTTCACAGAATTTTTCAGCACCGACCTGAAACCCTAGATGTTGCCAGACTATCCTCCCTAGATCACCATTTGCAAATTTTGAATTGTAAACTATTTTTCCATTTTTTTATTCAAGTGTCAAAGCCTTTGATGAAAGTTCTTTGTCTTGTTGATGGAGAAAAATCACCAATGGGATATGTATATGAGGCTATGGATACAACGAAAGAGGCAATTGCCTTAGTTTATAAGTATCTCAAGCCCATACAATCCCATTTGGAAAATTATTGATCGATGATGGACTCCTTAGCTCCATAGCCCACTTATGTAGTAGGGTACTACCTCAACCCCAATATTTTTTTTGTGGATACATAGGGGAGTTGGTTACATCCACACTATTTTTAGTAATTGCCAAGTGCAGGGTTCAAACCACAAAGGCTGCTCCCAACAAGCCTATACCACCTCATTATTGTTGACCCGTCGTGAGGGGGATTACCGATCGCTCGAGATTCGTCATCGGTTGTCTGACGCACACTCAGAGGATTCATATCAGACTACTACCTTTGCAAACAAACATGCATGCCCCCAAGGTTTGAACCTAGGTCTCTTCTTGATAAGTGCTTGGCTAGACAAACAATTACCAATCCATCTAGCCCTTAGGGGCTCAACCCCAAATTTTTTTGTGATGATTCATTCGAGGCTGACTATGAGGTGATGTCGGGTCTTTGACAATGGCTTGACCATAATATGGTGTCAAATGAACAAATCCGCAATAAGATACATGATGAACTGCAATATTATAAAAAATGTAAGGGTGTCTTTTCACATCCATGCAGTGCATTCGAGCAAGGTCAACGTTGAGGTCAAGTAACACTCATCAAACAATTATTGATTTTGATTTAAAAATAACCTAAATTTACGATTTTTTTTTTAGTAAAAGGAAAAAATTTTATTCAAAAAACTGACCAGCTTATACAAATCCATTTTGATATCCTGCCTTTCTTGGCAAGGCTCAAAATGCAGTTCTTTTGTTTTCTTTTATCTGCCCAGGATCTCTGAATCCCCTATTCTTTAAACTTTGCCTCCTTAATTGTATATGTCCCCTCTTCCAACAAAGATTACTGAAGCCCTCTTTGTTCTTCTTTCTATTCCTAATAGCTTTCATGTTGCATTTGATTCCATAGTTGTGCCCAAATGTCTTGTTCTACCTCTGTCATCAGAGATTCTTCCTGTACTTTGGTTTGCACTGTTTCTAATAACTTAATAATTTATGATTTTACATGAATTAGTCAATTTTTTTTTTTTTTTTGCCTTTTTCTAGATTTATGGTGGGAGGACTTTGGTGCATGTATGCTCTATCTAAACACTTCGCCATTAAAGTTTTATGTCAACCATGCAATGCTTAAGGTTGTAAGTGCAATTGGAATATGTTTGAGCACATACACTCCAAGAAGCACAATAAAATTGAATGATCTTATTTTTGTTCATTACAACCTTCACCTCCACAAAAAATTGCAAGAACGGATTACGAAACAATTGATTTAGATGAGATTGATCCATTGTATGAATGGATTACAAAGTCAAAGGACCAACAACAACAAGAACCTCTCTTTTCTATGGATGATATTGAAAACCTATTGGAGGAGTTAACAACAAAGGCACAAGAATAAGCCATGGATGACTTTGAAAACCTAGAGGAGTTAGTAGCAAAGGCATTAGAAGAAGCATAAGCATAGGAAGAGGCATGGGCACATCCACAAAGAGAGACTAGAGCTTCTACTAGAACAAAGGACAAAGGCATTGCAAAATATGGATAGTAGGCCTATCGAGGCATTGTGTTGACACATTTTGTAATCTGTATTTTTTTATATCATAATTAATAAGCAATACAAGAATATTTGAATTTTGGATGCAATTCAATTGTGTTTTGTCACTTTTATGTGCAGTTTAAGCCTGTGTCACTTACAATATTAATTTTGGATTTGTATAACGTTAATTAATTGTGATATGCACCAAAAAAAAAAAAAACTTTTTCCCAATAAAAAAATGCATTTTCTTTGTTTTTAAATTTTTTGACCAAGGTTTCCTTTTTTTTTTTTTTGGCAGAACCCGAGTCCCAAGTTAGTTGCCGAATCTGAGTTCCTCAACTATGGTTATACGTGTATGGGTTTATCCTGCCCCATTTTCAATGTTTTCTCAATGTTCTTACTTTCTTTGAACACTTGCCATGTCCCTCTCCCACGGCAGTTTGTAATCTTTGCAAACAATTTTTTGGCATGATTCCAATGGCTTCAAATTTTGATCATTTAAAGCACCCTCTACACTTAGCATACAATGTTCATCATTTTGCTCAAAAACATTTGGGCGTACAGTGTGGTCCCATGGAAGGGGCTATTGGGTATACTTTTAAGGAGCAGATGCCTCCATGTAGTTTTTGTTGAAGCTTCTAGAGGATAATTTGTAATCTTTCGCCAAACGATAGAGCGACCACTGCTTAGGAAGAAATATTTAAACAGCCTGCAAATGGAACGCTGAAAATAAACAGCCACTGCTTATAAGCTTTTTAACTAGGTGGTAAGTTGCCAGTGGAAAGAAGTTCCAGAAATTCTGTTAAAGTTGCATTATTTATAGAAATCTATAATAAGCACCGTTGAAAATGTTTTCATGAGACAACATTTATTGTAAATTGTTATGAAAGTTTTCAATGGTGCATGCTTAAAAGGTTTAGCTAAGCAGCTGCATGGGACCATGCTGTTAGCCAATACGTTCTGTCAAGGCAAATGCTTCATGCCAAGTGTTTGAAATCACAGGGATCTAATTGTGGCTATTGCTAACAAGCACATGCCAAAAGAACTATAACCAAATAACAGTATTATGCAGTCAGAGTTCAAAGTCAAAAGCAAGGATCAAGCACACATGGAAAAGGTCCCCTTCACTCCAAAACTTTACAACCAGCTCAAGGAGAATGCCTTGATCATATATCACAGTAGATTCAGTAGGCAAAAATGCATACCCGTGGAGTCTTCACTATTACCTGATTCAAAATCCTCTATAAGGATTAAAATATTGCATGTGAGGCACGGGGCACAAGTCTCATAAGCCCAAAGCAAGTAAATGGGCCTTCTGGGTTTCGGTTAAGCACTTGCAGGAAAAATAGATTTCAGAAAGATTTTAAAACATGACTAAGGTATGCTGTTAAAACAAGTTTTGATTTATCCTTATGTTCACGGTGCTGAAACTTTGACAACCTTCAATGAAACTTTAGTATGCATCATCAACTCAAGGAAAATGCCTTGATCATATATCACAGTAGATCCAATCTGTAAAAGTGCATACCCATGGAGGCTTCACTATTACCTGATTCAATATCCTCTATAGGACTTAGTATCCTGCATGTGAGACACAGGGTGCAAGTCTTCTAAGCCCAAAGCAAGTAAATGCGCTTTCTGGGTTTGGTTAAGCACTTGTATGAAAGAACGATTTCAGATATATTTTAAAACATGACACATACATTGATTGGATATGCTATGCTGTTAAAACAGGTTTTGATTCATCCATGAATGGAAACAGTGCTGAAACTTTGACAACCATCAATGAAACTTCAGTATGTATCATCCAAGCAACATCTTCTTTTGGCACACAGGTCATGTATTAATAACCTCTTTTCTTGTGATGCAAGATGTTAACATCTGAAATTGCCAGGTGATGAATGTGCAACAGAAGACATTCAAGTATCACAAAAGCACCGCAATTGTTAAGAAAAACATATCTGCACAACATTAGTAATCAATAAATTGAAGTAGATGGTCAGAGCCCTGCATATTGTCTTCCCAAATGATATCAAATGTCATCTCATAATCTTCATATGAAAATGTCAAGGGGATAATATTGCATTGCTCAATGAAATCATCTGCAATTGCCAAATTCTTCCATAGGAATATCATTTTGCCCCTACAAGGTAGACTTGTAGCTACATGGACACAAATAGCAAGGGGATAACCAGCCAGTCAATTAAAATTTTGATACTAAAAAGATGTCTTATGTCGCTCATTAGCCAAATGCCCTTTTCATGTAGGTTTGCCATCTTACACCGTTTGGAAGGTACAAGAAGAAGCTAAGTATAGGAGATGTGACACCTGTGTATGCACTTACCAAGTAGTCTGCATTATTACCTTTCAAAGGATTAAGCCTATTTAAGAATTCACTGCACCTGTCACAAGTGATCTTAATCCAGCCTCTCACTTACTGCACAGTTAGCCATTCATGTGTCATTGGAACAAGCCTCTCATCTATGGTTCTAGTTGGACAAGGACAACCATAATCATTGCCAAAAAGCCATGCCTTTTGGAAGAAATAATTAATAATGCAGACTCGGTACATTAGCACCTGCTTTGAAGAAATGATTAATAATGGTTCTAGTTGGACCATTGAATACATAACAAGAATGTGTGAGGCATTCCAGCTACATCTATAATAATTACATGTACTGTTCAAAAAGTACATGAATTGTCTGCACAGAAAGGTTCGTTTGGGATGATATTCTGCATAAGCCAAAACTATACCTAAGAGCAGAACTGGCATATATAAAATAAAATGGCATAATCTCTCTTGAATTAAATTCCAAATAAGATCCCACAATACCTCAAAGCCTACCGCACAATATAAAATTTCAGACTCTTGTAATTCAAATTCTTAATGTATGGTAGCTTGTTTCTTAAGATAGAGAATGGTTGCTTATATCAATCTACATATGTTGACATGCAGCAAAAGCAAATAACTGTGTGATGCAAGAGCATCCAGCTGGCAAGAGCCAACTAAAAAAAAACAGTTGAAGTTTTTATATGGATGAAAGGATAAGTGATAAACATGCAACTGGCAGTTCCACCGTTGAGATAGCTATATGACTTGTGTTTTCAAAAAAAGCTGGATTTTTAAGAATAAAAAATAAAAAAATAAAAAAATAAAAATAAATAAAAAATAAAACAACCAAAAAAGCTGTGAGTCTCGCCTTTGAAATTAGTTGGCAACTCATTGTCCCCATGCTTATAAATAAGAGGAGAACCTTGGACTGAGGTGGCGAAGCAGAGGAGTGCAAAGAAGCTCTGAAGAAATTGGCACTCTATGCAGTGTTTGCAGGAGGTTTGCTATTGAAAACCTCAAAGGAAGAAATTGGCACTCTGTGTAGTGCTTGTAGAAGGTTTGCTAGGTAAAACCTCAGACGAAGAAATTGGCACTCTGTGCAGTGCTTGCAAGAGGTTTGCTATGTAAAACCTCATAAGGAGATTGGTACTCTGAGAAGTGCTTGTAGATGTGTGGTGCTCTATGGAGAGCAATTGTGTAATGTTTGATGCGACAGATAAAATATAATAAAAATAGTATTTTGTGTGTTTTTTGTGTTTCATGTGTTATGTTGCTATGTAATCTGCCCTTGCAGTTCATCTATTTGCAGATTAAAGTGGGGTTCGCTATTTGCTATTTTTCTGTGTGGTAGCATGAGGATGTTTGAGCAGCTAGGAGCAGTTGTTGTTTAATTGACACCCTCTCCCCCGTTGCATCATTTTGGTATCAGAGCCAAAAAATGGTTGAGGACGTGTCAAAGGAGAGAAGGCACAATGGGAGAAGGTGAAGAGGATGGTGAATGCATTCTATGCGAGGAGGTTTGATCCTTAGAGGAAGGCCAAGACAAGACAATGAAGTTGGCCTTGTGTAGACAGCCAAGCTAGAGTGGTTGTAGCTTGGAATAACACTTCATGAGCTGGAGCTCATGAAACATTTTTGTTACCCGGTGAGTATGATGCAAGAGCATCCAGCTGGCAAGAGCCAACTAAAAAGAAACAGTTGGAGTTTTTATACGTTGGACTGGATAAGTGATAAGCATGCAATTGGCGGTTCCATCATTTGAGATAGCTAGATGATTTGTGTTTTTAGCAAAAGCTGGTTAGAAAAAAAAAAAAAAAATCAAAAAAGTCTCACCTTTGAAATTAGTTGGCAACTCATTGTCCTCATGCTTATAAATAAGAGGAGAACCTTGGACATGAGGTGGCGGAGCAAAGAAGTGCAGAGGAGCTCTAAAGAAATTGACACTTTGTGCAGTGCTTGCAGGAGGTTTGCTATGTAAAACCTCAGAGGAAGAAATTGGCACTTTGTGCAGTGCTTGCAGGAGGTTTGCTATGTAAAACCTCGAAGGAAGAAATTGGCACTTTGTGTAGTGCTTGCAGGAGGTTTGCTATGTAAAACCTCATAAGGAGATTGATACTCTGAGGAGTGCTTGTAGATGTGTGGTGCTCTATGGAGAGCAATTGTGTAACGTTTGATGTGTCAGACAAAATATAATAAAAATAATACTTTGTGTGTTTTTTGTATTTCATGTTTTATGTTGCTATGTAATCTGCCCTTGCAGTTCATCCGTTTGCAAATTAAAGTAGGGTTTGCTATTTACTATTTTTCTGTGTGGTGGCATGAAGATGTCTGAGCAGCTAGGAGAGGCTGTTGTTTAATTGACCCCCTCTCCCCCACTGCATCACTGTGGCCTTCCAATGAATGAAATCACAATGCTATCACATGTGATTGCCAAAAAAAGCTACTATAGACATTCTGAAACCTATATTGTTGGGTAATTGCTTAATGGGAAAATTGCTTTGAATTGGCATGCTAGAAGCTTAGAAATGACTCAAGGAATATTGAGCACTCAACAAATGGTAAATGAAAACATTCAAGCTACAGGTTATCTGATGTTCAACTAATATATGAATGTTGTCTGCACAGGCCAAAAGTATGTCAATGAGCAGAGCTTGCACAGACAACATAAATTAACATTATTTTACATGAACATGAAAAATGAGAAATGATTTTCAGTTGAAATTTTGGCCAGTTTCAATTTCCTTCCATGGACATTAATTTACAATCTTTTTGTATTTACAAATATCTATCAGTAAGAATTGTCAAATTAGCTGTAACAAAGTCTATTTCTGACTAACACATGTCCTAGATTTTTCAATTCCCTTTACGAGAATGCTTTATTTTTGTGTACAATGCAACTGTTTAAAAAATCATTATCAATTCCTGAAGATGGGAAGTGTTTTTTCTGTCAATTTTAGCACGAGTCTACAACACGGAAACCCGTGTCATAATTATTAATGGTGTTTCCCTATTCTTGTTTAAACAAAATCTTCAGCAATTTTATATTTCTCGGACTGAATAGTCATCTTAGAAACTGCTGAAGTCCAATATATATATAAAACGTTGGCAAGCAAATGACACATTCTCTACGATTAGTCTCATAAATTCAATTAGAATACTCGTATTCTACCAAAAACAGAGTTCTAAAAAATGTCAGATGGTTGTCAACACAATTATAACCCTTTTTTTATTAAAACAAAAAGCAAGGATCTATCTATCTTTCATTAGGCCATCCAAGCAAAGCGTGAAAAAGGCAAAAAGAAACCACCTATTTGGACATATCTCCAAACTAGCGAAGGATAAGAGTTTCACAGCTAACAAGACAATTCAACTATTGAATTATACGTGATCTCACAAGATCGTTTTACAATTCAAGAGCAGTAGTATTAATTGATGTAGTCAGGTACAAATAACCAAAAGGCCTGTCTCAACATTGGTATTGTGTAAGAGTCAATTACATTTACTTGTGAGAAAAGCAAGAAAAACTGATACTGTTATGCTTTCCAATAGACCGAAGCTTCAAAACCAAATGGCCAAGATCCAATACCCAATGTCGAGGCGACTCTTGCAAGTAAAACTTACCTTACATATGATATAGTTTATTCCACAGAAACACATAAGTCTTGGACGGCGATTTGGTGTAATTCCAAGATGGCCGCTGGGTCCTCTCCAATCAATGAGCACTCATTGAGTGGGGTGTAGTCCTTAAACTCGAAGGACGGTTTTTCAAGCAACTGTGTAGAAATTTGGGTTAAATGGGTAACCCAAAACAGAACTGCCTTCCGATCTCCCTGCGGAAGCATAACGCGGCAACCAAAACCACAATCTGGTACGGACATCCAACGCAAGCATTTGGGTGCTCTGGTAGATCAAGACGCAAATGAGGTTCCCATGACCGACTGCAGTGAAATACAGCTCCTTTTTGTCGGACAATTCCCTGAACATTCTGTCCTTCATTCTTGCGACTTCCTTCCACGCCATAGGGCGTTCGCAGAGCTCCCAAACCCTGACGCTCGCCATCTTGATTTTCTTCACGACTCCCCCGACCATGAAGAGCCGCCCCGAGCATTCCACGAGGCTCGGAATTGTCAAATTCCGCGGCATGGGCGCCTGCACCTTGCTCCACACCCCGTGCTGCAAATTGAAGGAAAGGACGCCGCAGAGAGAGGAAGAGGAAGAATTGGTTATCAGGTATAGGTTGCCCTTACAGATTGCGGAGCCCAATTCGAGGTCCGAATGAGGAGGGATCGATCCGCTGAGGGTCCAGCGGTTGGTCCTGGAGTCGAAGACCTCGCAGGTGAGATCGCTGGAGCTGCGGCCGTCCGGAAGCAAATCGTCGCCGGCCACGAGGACCTTGAAATGGTGGTGGAGCAGTTGCATACTCACGATGGGTACTTGGCGCCGCCTCAGCATGTGGGGCAGCACCCGCCATTTCTTGGTCATGGGGTTGCACACCAGTAACCCAAGCAAGCCCGGGGTCATTTCGCCCCTGCAACACAGCAAGCCCCCGGCCGAGGCCAGGGCCCCGACCTCGTACGGGAAAAACTTCAGCGGGATTTCATACCACCTGTTCAGATCCGGGTCGTAGGCGCTAAATTGGGAGCACTGCCCCGTCTGAAACACCGCGAACCATGATTCTTCGCGCGGCGGGGCCAGATCCGCTTGCGCGCTCAGGAAATTGTTTGACAAAATGATTTGGTTCAGCTTCTTGCACACCGTCCTCGCCCTCGCCAGACATGCCACAGGCAAATGGGCGAGCACCCTTTCCAGTATGTCGCCCGGCAGATTGCTCCATAGCGATGCATCCAATTCTTGGCATGCATTGCTTCTCCTATTATTTTCACATGACTCGTCCTCAAGTTCTTCTTCGTATTCTGGGTCTTCTTCGTCGTCCTCCTCGTCTTTAATGGCGATTTCTTCCAGGGCGGAGGAGAGAGCTCCTTCCATGGCTCTCAACCCTTCGTGCTCCTCATCGTCTATAATGGTGATGTCCTCCTGGGCGGAAGAGAGAGCTCCTTCCATGGCTCTGAGCTCTTCATCCTCCGCATCCTCTATAATGGGGATGTCCTCCTGGGCGGTAGAGATCGCTCCTTCCATGGCTCTGCCACACTGCACTGGCAGAAGGCTACTGCTGCGTTATAATGCGGTCGATGGAATCGGGGCTCATAAACAAAATTTGTAAAAAGCAAACGTAATGGGGATGACAGTGAAGAAAGGTATATGCTCATATTGTTTACCGTGTATTTCGTAGCGACAGTGGCAGACGTCTCGGCGATGAGCGGCGGCGCCCTCGGTCGCATGGAGGGTGGCCTGTGAACCTTAGCGCTTCTTCAGGCCGCTTAGAATAATAATCAATCTTGGTCTTGTACGAGATGTTATGGTGGTGATTGTTAGGTTTTTAAAGATTATTTTGTTTTGTAAGATTTGAATTTGGGTTGTTTAATAAAGTTGTTAAAAGTTTAACAAATATAATTGGTTGAGTTAAAATATAATTAGATTTAAATTTGAATTTATTTTATAAAAAAATCATAATTAATCTTTTATCGGCTTGCCAAGTCAAATGTTAAAGTTATATATAAAACTTGAATCTAAAATATTAATTCATAATTAACCCAAGGCTGATACTTAATCAGGAGAGTTTGTTATCGTAACCCTAGTTTGCTGGATAAAACAGATGTTGCCACTTTGCTACTATAACCTAAGCTTGGATACCTAATCATAAGAGTTTGTCACTGTAACCCTAGTTTGATGGATAAAACAGAAGTTGCCACTATAACCCAAGCTTAGATACCTATTCAAGAGAGTTTGTAACCCTAGCCTGTTGGATAAAACAAATGTTGCCACTATAACCCAAACTTGGATACCTAATCAAAAGAGTTTGTCACTGTAACCCTAGTCTGCTAGATAAAACAAATGTTGCCACTTTACCACTATAACCCAAGCTTGGATACCTAATCAGGAGAGTTTCTCACTGTAACCCTAGCCTCTTGGATACATGTTAAATAAAACAAATGTTGTCACTATAACCCAAGCCTAGATACCTTGTCAGGTAAAACAAAGTCAATGAAACCCCATCGATCTAGAATAACCAATCGACAAACACTCGACTGCTACCATCTTTTGAATACGTCATGGTTTGAAGCTTGGACCCTCCCCAAAGAGAGGCCAAAACCCCTACCATCTTCTAAATACGTCATGGTTTGAAGCTTGGACCCTCCCCAAAGAGAGGCCAAAGCCCTAACCACTGTGTTGTCCTTGTCCATGAGCCTATTTTTATGCGTATTTAATGATGGATGTTTTACTCTTTATTTGACTCATGTTGTTTGTTTGTTTTTTTTTTTTTTGGGCCTATGGAGATCGATGACATAATATAACTTAGCTTTACTTGGTGAAAAAAATTTAGTAACAAACATTATTTTCTAGTAAGTTATTATGCAATTAATAAAATTATGATTTTTTAAATTTTTGAATACAATGGCACACTTCTTGACTAAGTTAGTGGCAATGACATCGAGGACGAGAAAATTAGGTAGGTTGGTGAGCAAATTCAACATTTGACTAATTTAGATAGTTATTGCAAACATAATGCTTTAAGAGATTTGACTATAATGCAGATCTTTTTTTAGTGTTGTACCCAAAAGTGGTTAGTTTCAAGGTACAAAAGTTTGTTGAAAAATTTAGAGGAGGAAACCATTGCTTTTGTTGGTTATTTAGATCACAACCCAATTGTTGTGAAACTTTAAATGCAAGGAGATAAACCAAGGGAAAAACACATGCAAGTCAATCAAAACAAACTTCCTCATAAGGGAAACATTCTCTTAACAAAAAAATTGATAAAGTTTCACGACGGTATTGAATAACAAGTTAAAGGAAAGGGAAAGAAAGGGACTACCTCATAGTAACAGAGATTACAATAAAAGTGAATGGATAATGCACGTTATCCAAGAAGCTCTAAATAAATGCAATAAACCTAAACCTAGAAAGAAAGAAATAGATTCCCAAGCAACTCGTGGTTCAATGAAGATTGCAAGGAAGCGCGAAGATTACTAAAGCAACGGGTAAAACAAGAGCAAACAAAAAAACATATGAGAAACTGATAAGGGCAAAAAAAAGAAGAATACACTAGAACAAGGAGGAAAGAACTGATTTACTTAGGAAAGCATGAACCAAAAAAATTTTGTAAGGAACTAAGTGTGAAAAAGATGCAAACTGAAAATAACATAACAACTAGTCAGTGGTTGGAGTATTCAAAACAATTGTATGAGTGTAGTAACCAACAAAAGACACCCCTACTATTATTGTCAAGAAAGAACTTTTCAAAAATGAAGACATTATTCAAGGGATAAAAAAGTTAGCAACTAGTAAAGCCCGTGACATAGACAATCTTCAAGCAAAGCATATAAAATGGGGTAGATATTCTTACATCGCATATCAAAGAGATTTTCAATGAGGTCATATAAAATGGCTTCCATACAAAATGGATAGCTAGCTTGACCATTCTCTTGTTTAAAAGTGGAAATGTAAATAATCCCTCAAACTATCGAACTATCATGATCAACCCTCTCTTTGCAAAGTTGTTTGGGAGTATGATAGAGCGTAGGATCAACAAATGGACAAAAAAAAAGGGAAAGAGAGTAAAGGGGCAAGCGGGTTTTAGGCCCAAGCACTCAACTATTGATCATCGTATCACGCTTAGACATATAGTGGAAAAATATGGGACAAAAAAGAGGAGGCTTTCTGTTGTTTTGTAGACTTCAAAAAGGCATTTGACATGGTGCCAAGGAAAAAATTATGGAGCAGAATGGAAGAGCGAGAGGTTCCAATTCACTACAGGGCAGAAGGTTCACATATTATATGAGCATGTAAAGGCTAGAATCAAAACGCAGGAAGGGTTATCTGAATGTTTTAGGAGTGACATAGGCGTCAAACAAGGTTGCCCTCTATCTTCGACATTATTTGGGTTGTACATTGACAAGTTAGAAGAATGGATAAACAAATTTGGGGGAGAGGGTGTGCACTTAGCCAAATATGTGGTAAAACTCCTCATGTATGCAAATGATGTAATTCTTGTGACCGAAACAGTTAAAGATCTAGAAGATCACCTTCAAGCTCTAGAACTCTTTTGTAAGGAAGTTGGGATGCAGGTGAACACGAGCAAAACAAAAATTATGATTTTTTCAGCAAAAAAAAGTTTTAGTTTGGAGGAGAACCTCTTGAGGTAGTGGTAGAATACAAATACCTAGGCATAGACTTTCATGACAAGCTCAATTAGAATACATGTAGGATGAAAAGAACTCTAAGTGGTTGGAGAGTGCTATATGCACTTCAAAATCGATGTAGGAGTGCCGAGTTGTGGGATTGGAAGACCACCAAAGTTTTGTTTGGCCTACTTGTCACATCGATTGTGTTGTATGGTTGTGAGGTGTGGGCCAATGACACAACAAATACAAAATGGAAGTAAATATAAAAGATTCAAAAGCGTCTAGTTACAATTTTTTTTAGAATTAAGGCCACAGACCCTTATGAAATTATTCTAGCTAAAACTAAAATGTTTCCTTTAGAGGCAATTGCTATGACAAGATGTTATGTTACTTGAAAAAAACAGAACACATGATGGCTTAAGGCAGTTTGAGATGAAGAGTTGCATAGGCATATGTTATGTTATTTGAAAAAAACATAAAACATGATGGCTTAAGGCAGTTAGGGACGCAGAGTTGCATAGGCGGAAGCAGAGTTGCATAGGCGGAAGCGGAAGAACACATGGATGAAACAAAATCAGAAATGGATGAAACATTTGGGAAATCAACATAAATGAATGCCCAAATTTCAACAAAGACATAAAAACTATGTGAAAGAAAAGTTTAGAAATGGAATGTGGAAAAATGCAAACAAGAAAAGACAATACTATATTGCAAAGTCTAACCCAACGTATGCCCACAAGGAAAAAACATATATAGGCACTGACATCAAGTAGAGAAAAAAAATCCTCATTGCTCAGATAAGGACTAGCTCTCATAGGCTTAGATGTGAAACAGGGAGATGGATAACGCCCAAGGAGCAATGGGAAGAAAATATATGTACTCTATGCAACACAGGGGCAATAGAGACAAGAACATTTCATCTATGAATGCCCGAGTTTTTCGGGCATCCGTGGCGAATACAAAAACACGCTTGGAAAAGGGTCTATGATAAAATTATTCGAAGACAATAAAATAAAAAAAGTTGGGGAGTTGCTAACCCAAATCAACACGAGAAGGAACAACCTTCTCAAGGATATTAATGGTCATATGATTTGAATAACCGCATTTCCATATTTGAAGGTCCCATAGACCATGTTTGGATCGGGCGAACGTAATTAAAATCTTTCATTTCAAGGCTAGAAATCTTAACTTATAAATTATCTTGTTTATTATTTTTTTAATTTAAAAATAATAATAATAATTAAAAGTATTCAATGTTTTTTTTTGTTTTTTTAAGTGTACAATGCTTTTAATTTAATTTTCCTTTACTTTCAAAAAGATTAAGGTTTGATTTTTGTTATAACACCACTGGGTGATGTAAAAATACCATCGTTAAAGTTCATTTCAATCTTATATAATTAATTAAAAAATAATTTATATTTAATTTTTTTTTGAGAAACTTCTACGACAACAGATGCTCCATCCAACTATGACCTTTGATACGGGTGAGAGCTGAACTTATCAATAAGAACCAAACACACAACCATATACACTCTGATCATCACATGTGATTTAAACCTTGAACCAACCAAATCTTATATTATTTTATTCTATAATAAATAGGTTTAGGTCTCATAACCGTTACGGTATTGATATAGAAGGGCATACCTAGGTAAAAGCATAAATTTAAAAGTAAAGTGAAAAGGAGATCCCTTTTAGGCCAAACGAGAGTTGTTCTTTAGCCCTTCTTTTTATGGAAAACCGCTGTAAAGGCTTTCATATTATTCCTTGCCACCTTTCTATTACTTTCGGTTCATGTAAATTTTAACTTTTAAAAATATTTTTAGATTAAAGTATCACATTTCAACTTTTAAAAATATTTTTAGATTAAAGTATTAAATTTTAACTTTTAAAAATATTTTTAGATGAAGTGTAAGTAAAAAGCAAGTGTCTTTTTAGAGTTGGTTTCGGTATGGTCTTGTTCGAGTTGTGAATTTTTTCAGCTTTTTTTTAAATTGTAATTTTTTTTATTCTTTTATTTTTATTGAATATAATTGTTGGTTCTAATTTAAAAAAAAAAAGAAAAAAGCTTCTTTAAAAAAAAGTGCAAGTGCAAATCAAGTATGGGCATGAAAGCAAAGGAACTAGTATCACTTTTTCTTTTTCAAGATTATTAGAAAAATTCAAAAACTAAAGATTTTTTATGAATACAATTTAGGTGGTATTGCATGGTAGGGAAGCCAAACCTAACTAGAAGTAAAGATGTTTTAATTGGAAGAACGAATGTCTAGACAAGAAGAAGAGTGAATATATACAAAATATTTTTAAGTAAGGAATATATTTTTTCAATTATATAGGAGAGTTGGTCACAACCACACTATTTTTTTTAGTAACTGACAAGTGCAGGGTTTAAACCACATGGGCTGCTTCCACCAAACCGATTTTGCTTCGTTATTGTTGACTCGACGTGAAGGGAACCACCTATCGTTCGATATTCGTACCATCATTGTTGGTCTATTAGATCAATATTACAATGATTATTAAGTATGAGATAATTGAGCATGACAGTGGTTTTTAAACGTAAAGGGTTAATATGTAAATTCTACTACATAAATTTTTTGAAGTTTTAAATTTGGATCAAGTAAAAGTGGGGATCCAATTGATATTACTCCATGACTTTTCTTCTTAAAGGATTTTTCCTCGTCATCTTTTTTAGTTTGGTTTAGGGGAGAGACACATTATATTTAAGACCATGGATGAGAATTTTTTTGTGGAGACAAAGACTATTAAAAGGATTTTGGTGTGGATTACATTTTGGACTTCCATATCAATTTATCAATAAGAAGGTTTTGAAGAATATTGGCAATACTCTAAGGGAATTCATCAAGGAGGGATCAATTACTAAAGAGTAAAGGCATGTTGTATACACTTGAATACATGTTGCCATGGATATTTCAAAACCTTTATTGTAGTTCATCAAGAGAATTTGATCAACAAGTGGATTATAAAAATATTGTATTCTAATATTGCAAATTTTATAAGACTAGACGTATGGCAAGAGATTACAAAGTGAAAACAGTGGAGAAGGAGATGAATTTTTTAAAGCAAAAAGATCGTACCATAGTAGAAGTTGGGTCAAATCAAGGATTTTTCATTATGAAGAAAGTGGAAAAGAAAGCCCCTCTACATCATCAAATGGTGAATGAAATGGTTCCAATATAGCCACTCGACTATCTTTATTATTATTAGCCTGAACCTGAGGATTAGGTTAACTAGCCCTTGAGAATTAGGCTTAGGTTTATTGTTGATTTAGTCTATAAATAAAGGAATTATGTTGTATTAGAGACATTATTCATTCTTGTTATCTTAAGTTGCCTCTAGTGCATGTATGGGACTTCACCCTCTCTAAGTAGTTATAAGACTTTATTAGGAATTATTGCATCATAGTCCATGTGACAATAGGAGTGCTATAACCACCCATCAAAAGGACTATGTATGCACTAAAGGACAAGGGTAGTTGTAGGTTTAGTTAGAGGTTTGTTATGCCAAAATTAGGCATCCAATGTATTTTAAAATCAATCATTTCATAAAGCAAATCATCGAAGCATTTAAGCATTAGTAGTATAGACTTTGCCCTCTTTTAATGGCTAGGATTTGTACTAATTTAGTATATGAAATTTGTTTCTTACGATATTTGATTTCTTCCTATTAAATGTGATTAACTATTCTAGTGAATGTTTTATTTTGTACATTTTTTAGCTTGCTAATACTGTTGCTATTTTTAGAATTTGTATTATTACAAGTGGTATTAGAGCTTAGGTCTTGGCTCCCTATGGTGGTACCAAAAAATAATAATAGGGCATGCAAGCCTAACTAGACCCCTATTCTGCTAGATCTATTTTCATTGTCTAAATAATTTTTATCAATTTTTAGGCCCTATTTTTGACGCATTTTTATTTTATAATATTGTGATTTAGAAGTAATTATCTTTGTGATTTGTAAATATTTTTAGATCAAGTCTTGTTTTTTTTTGAAAAGCAAGTGTCTAAAAAAAGTGCAAGCAAAAAACAAGTATGAGCATGCAAGCAAATAATCAGTATCACTTTTTCTTTTTCAAGATTTTTAGAAAAATTTAAAAACTAAAGAATTTTTATGAAGAAAATTTAGGTGGCATGGTATGGTATGGTATGGTAGGAAAGTCTGACCTAACTAGAAGTAAGGATATTTTAATTGGAATAATGAAGGTCAGGACAAGAAGAAGAGTGAATCTATATAAACTCTATCCAAGTAGGAAATGCTATAATGGTTATTAAGTATGATATAATTGAGCATGACATAATGGTTTTTAAGAGCAGACAGTTAATATGTAAATTCCATGAGATATTTTTTGTGAAGTTTTAAATTTGGATAAGTAAAAGTGGGGATCGAATTGAAATAACTCCATGACTTTTCTTCTTAAAGGATTTTTCCTCATCATCTTCTTTAGTTTGAAAATTAGGGAAAATGAATGGCCCATGGTTTAGGGGGAGAGACACATTATATTTAAGACCATGGGATGAGATTTTTTGTGTGGAGACAAAGATTATTAAAGTTTTTTCGGTGTGGATTATGCTTTTTGGATTTCCATATCAATTTATCAATAAGAAGGTTTTGAAGCATATTGGCAATACTCTAGAGGAATTCATCAAGGAGGGACCAATTACTAAAGAGCGAAAGGATGTTGTATACATCTGAATATGTTTTGCCATGGATATTTCAAAACCTTTATTGTAGTTCATCAAGATTAAATCTAAATCAACAAAATTTTATCAACAAGTGGATTATAATAACATTTTATTCTAATGTTGCAAATTTTATGAGACTAGAAGTAAAAACAATGGATAAGGAGATAAAGTTTTTTGGTGTGGATTACGCTTTTGGATTTCCATATCAATTTATCAATAAGAGGTTTTGAAGCATATTGGAAATACGCTAGGGGAATTCATCAAGGAGGGGCCAATTACTAAAGAGAAAAAGGATGTTGTATACACCTGAATATGTTTTGCCATGGATATTTCAAAACCTTTATTGTATTTCATAAAGATTAAATCTAAATCAACAAAATTTGATCAACAAGTGGATTATAATAACATTGTATTCTAATGTTGCAATTTTTTTGAGACTAAGAGTAAAAACAATGGAGAAGAAGACAAATATTTTAAAGCAAGGAGATCATATCATAGTAGAAGTTAGGTCAAATCAAGGATTCTTCACTCTAAAGAAAACCCCTCTATATCATCATAGGGTGAATGAAATGGTTCCAATATATCCACTCAACTATCTTTATTATTATTACTTCAAGCCCTAGGATTAGGTTGGCTAGCCCTTGAGAATTAGGGTTAGGGTTATTATTGATTTAGTCTATAAATAAAGGAGATTTGTATTAGAGACATCATTCATTCTTTCTATCTTAAGATGGCTCTAGTGCGTGTATGAGACTTCACCCTCTCTAAGTAGTTATAAGACTTTGTTAGGAATTATTACATCATAGTCCATGTGATAATAAAAGTTGTATAACCACCCATCAAAAGGACTATGCATGCACTAAAGGACAAGGGTAGTTATAGGTTTAGTTAGAGGTATTTATGCTAAAATTAGGCATCCAATGTATTTAACTATCCATCATTTCATAATGTAAATCATCGAAGCATCTAAGCATTAGAAGTATTAGACTTTTCCCTCTTTTTATGGCTAGGATTTGTACTGATTTAGAATACGAAATTTATTTCTTGTGATATTTGATTTCTTGCTATAGAATGTAATTTATTGTTCTAGTGAACGCTTTCTTTTGTACATTTTTGAACTTGCTACTATTATTATTGTTTTTAGAAGTTGTATTATTAGAAGTAGTATTATAGATTCGATCATGGCTCCCAGTGGTAGTGCAAAAAAAAAAAGTAGGGCATGCAAGCCTACCTAGACTCCTATTATGCTAGATCTATTTTCATTGTCTCGGTATTTTTTCATCAATTTTTTAGGTGCCATTTTTTTATTTATTTTTCTTCTATAATATTGTGATTTAGCTATTGTTGTTTGCTTTTCTTGAACCTAATTGAATAGAGTATTAGGGGCACCATGACCGTTGTGGGAGACCCATATCATTGTGATCATCCCATTGATTTAGTCAAAGTAAAAGGTATTTGTAGCAACATATTTTTCAAAGTGCTCAAAAAGTATATTTAGGATTTTACTTTCATTTCCTAGAGTGTGATCAAACCCTTCACTTCTCCTAGTTGGTTGTAAATCAATGGGTATTTGTAGCATATTGGTCCACTAAAGGATGTGTGCATGAGCAAAAAGAAATTTCAACCTTAAAATATTGGTACCATAATATCCCTTCAAGTATCAAAATCTTTGAACCATATGTCTTTTCTTATTTAGGTGCCATGCCTAACCTTCCCACTCTTTGCTTGGTAGTACTTTCGTTCTCAATGCAATTAACCCCAATTTGGAAAAATATATTTATCATTAAAAGAGATGCATTTCCAACTATTGCAAATGGTGTCCTCCATTGAGAAAAATCAAGCAAACATGTAGGTGAAATTGGCTTTAACCCAACAAGTATCTAGGCAATAGACATAAGACACATAATAAGAAAAATAAACTTCTATTAATAACATTTATTTGGTCTAGAATGCTCCATTGCAAGATCTCCAAAATCACAATGACCACCCTATGCACAAGATATGAGGTGCTACCAATATCTTGACATTGGCATCTACCAATAGCCACCTTGCGAGCACAAACCCCTAGGTTTTGACTATGATCACATGGATCTCTATTCTACCAAGGATATCCTTTGATGTATTTGCGGATTACGCTTAGGTTATGCTATAGATCTTGATACTTCTATGGGAGGTGATGCTCATTTATGTTATATTTTAAGCCTTACTACCACAATATATCATAGGTCTTAATATAAATAAGCCATAATTTTAAAGATCAAAATATCAATAATAAAGAGTAGAATTATATATATGAGCAAGTATATCAAGGCTAGTATAATAATGAAATAATATTCACTTATAATATCAAATATGAATGTAAATGACCAAAATCATTCATGTAGAAGCATGAAGAAAACTTACAATATTAATTGCTCAAAATCTATATACAAGCTTTATTATCAATACTTGTTTCACACATCCTGGTTTGTATTTTTTTGTGTTATATTGTATGGATCTATGTATCAATAATATAGATATAGTAATATGACTCTTCACATACTTGACTAATGCTCTCCATAAGACAACTCCCATGACCTTTGGCTTGTCATCTTGCCACTTGCATACTAGACTTTTCACTTTTTTTCTTTCATGCATACTTGAATCTATGATACTTGCACACTTCTACATGCACTCCTAATCTCATACACTTGTGCACATCCTCATTTTACATATTGCACACTTACATACATGACAATTGTAAACATTCTCTCAATATACACTTGCACTCTAAATTACGTGACACATGCATTTCCTACACATTGCACTCTTACATAACACTTGTGTATTTCCTGCACATTGACACTTACATAAAAGGGAAAATATAAATCACTCATCTAAACTATAGACTCAACCCTAATATATTACATATTTATATTTGTACCATGAAGGTACCATGGGGGTACATTAGTATGTACCAAATAATGTAATATTCCTCAACACCCTCCTATATTACATTATTTGATTATTGAAGACTTTAGTCTTCAATCTTGATTTTCAATATTTATCTTTGATATTTTGTCTGGATCTTCAACATGTGATCCATCAAGTTCTTGTTCTGGTACTTGCTTTTGATTTGTATCTCTTTTTATTTTCATCTTCTGTAATTTCTTGATCTTATTCTTTTGTTTCTTTATTTTGTTCTTTTCAGTCCTAGTCTTGATCTTGCCATGTCATCTCTTTGAAGTCTCTTCTCTTGTATCCTAATGTTCTATAACATTTGCAACATTAGTATCTTCAAAATTCTTTGAAAAATGAACATCTTCATTGACTAAGAGTTTTACTATAAGAGCTTTGAATTCATTTCCTTCAAATATTTCTTCTAATTCTTGAATTTCATTAATTTCTTGAACTAAATTTCCTTTTTTATTTTCTTCTTTAAATTGTAGCTAAGGTTGTTGTTGACGAACATATTGGTACTGAGGAGGATATCAACATTGTTGATATTGTGACTAAAATTGCTATTGTCGCTAAGAATTATATCAATATTAGAATTGATATCTGTCTTTACGAAACTAGTTTATTCATTTGATTTCCATGATTCATATTCATCCGATTTCCACGATTCATATTCATCCAATTTTCTTAATTATATCTACAAAAGTATGTACTATGACCCTTTCTATTACATATATGACATAATATTGAATTCCATTTAGATTTATACCTTGATGTTGTAGCAATATTACTTAATGTATTTCTTTACATACCAAGGTCTTATTAGTCATTTCATCTCTGATTAAATTCTCTACTTCATATTCCTAAAGAATATTGACCAAGTCATCAAATGTAGTCTCCTTAGAACTTGTAAAGAAGTAACTAAATGTTTATAAATTTTTGGAAGTGCTCTTAGCATTACTTGGACAAGAAATGATCTTCTACCTTTTCTCCCAAAGTCAAAATATTTTTCCTTTATATTTTCTACTTTTCAAAGAAAGAGTTATGTACTTTCTCCACTATTAACTTTTAGATAATCTAATTGAGATTGTAAATTCAAAATTGTAGCTTTATTTTTTCTTCAAATATTTTGCATAATGTATTCAATGCAGTTGTAGAAGTTTTTGCTCCTCTTAAATATGGTTGAATTTACTTTATTCAAGCATTAGGATTATTTGTAAATACATTACTTTAGAGGAAAAAATAATTCTACATATACATTGAAACATTAGGATTATTTGCATATAACAATAGTTTCTAAATTTCCAAATTAAGAAGATATAAGGAGTGCTACATGAAAATTTAGAAAATTATACTTTAGAGGAATTGAAAAGAGGAAATCATATATACTATTCTATTGAACATTGAAAGAAGCTTTTATAGCATTTATAGAAATTTTGAAAATTGCATTTAGAATTTGTCTCTTACTCAAATTTATGAGACATAAGAAAACCAACTTAAAGGTCTTGAAAGTAAAGAACCTTATCAAAATTAAAGGTGCATTAAATCTTTAGCTTTATATTTATTCATTAATAGGATAAATAAGGTGAAGAATTGAAGTTGAACATTAGGGAGATAAAGGAATTTAACTTAATGAAATTAAGAAAGCTAAATACAATATCAAGACCATAGTTTACTCAAAATAATTGGTAGATATAACGTATTTTACAAAACTTGGAGAATTGAAAAGATATTATCAAACTTGATATTTTACTAAACTACTTGGGAGTCATAAGGTAGATAGCTTAAAGGTTTTGAAAGATAAAATATTCTATCAAAATAATTCTCAATTTTAAAAGATCTATAAGAAATTCTATTGATTGATCTTATACTACATTAGAATCTAGAAGTTGAAAATTGGGAGATATAATGAATACTATAATTTATTAAGATAATGGATAAATTAACAAGAGGAACATATCATCACAAGAAACACTATGAAAGGACTCAAGATCAAAATCAATCCAATACCATATTAAAGATGCAAAATCACTTCAAACACAAACAATTTCACAGGTCTAAATGAAAAGAACATTTGGTATATTGATTCCAGTGCAAGTCATCACATGATAGGAAATTTGCAATGGTTTGATTGTCTTGAAGTTACTAACAATTTCAGGTTGAAAATTGTAGATAGAAAAACCTATCTTATACATGGATATGGGTGTGTAACACCTATTTCAACATTTCCAAATTTCTTGTTACATGATGTAATGTATATTTCTGGACTAACATCTAATCTTATTTCAGTATCCAAGCTGGAAGAGAGCAAAAGGATAATTGGTTTTAGATACATGAATGGAGTCAATATGTATCTCATCATAAATAAAAAAGAGATAGAAGCCACTGGATAAATTCACAAAGATATATATGCTCTAGATTCAATTTGATTTCACAATATATTATTGTATTTCAAGACAACACTAATACATTTTTGAGGAACAAATTGTAGAAATTGGAAGACCTATATATCATAAAAGTCAACATGGAAATAGAAGATTCAAAAAAAGAAAAATGAGAGGTCAATAAAACTAGAGATTACTTGGTCATATACAAATTAAAGAAGAAGAAGGAGAACCTGATCAAGCAAAAGAATATTTGAAAGATGAAGATCAGTATGGAAGACTAAAGTCTTCAATAACCAAATAATGTAATACAAGGGGGTGTTGGAATATTTTAAAATATATAGTAGATGCTAATGTACCACCTTGGGTACATCATTAGATTAGGAGAGTGTCTTAGATTAAGGTTTGAGTATTTACTTTATATAATGTAATAAATACACAAGTGTTAAAATATGCAATGATGTAAATGTGCATGGTGTCCACATATACATGAGTCTATAGGATAGGTAGATGAAGAGTCATAGAAATATGGAAGGCCAAGAGTCATCTCATTATATATAGGCCTTTGATATAGAGAATATAATGGAGAGTAGAGAAAAGAGATAATAGTCACAATGTAGAACTTGTATGAAGAATGGAGCATTGAGATCTCCACATATTGTAACAAGTTCAAATTTTTGAGAGATTTCATTAATAGCTATTCCATGAGTTATTTCAAAAGTTTTTCATGCTATTTACTTGTTTATTAGATTACTATTATCATATATATAACATTGCATGCTTATTTCATTACTTGTGGTTGCATTTTCTTTAAGTTTATAGCTTTAAAAGCTATCATAATGCCACTTTTATTATATTGGTTTCCAAGAAAGGAAAGACTAAAATTTTAGATATTTTTTGTCCAATAATCCTTTGTAATATGATTTAGAAGATCATGTAAAAAATTACGACAAACAAGTTTTTTTTCAATGAGTTTAAATAGGTTTTTATGAGGGGTCTTGGTCCCTTCATACTGATTAGGGTTTGAATCTTGGACCTTCCAAAGAGAGGCCAAAACCCTTACCACTGCAGTAAGCTTGCAACTATTATGACAAACAAGTTGATAAACATACTATATTGTATTGTATGAGAGGAATAAGGTTATATTATTCATGGTAAACAAAATCTTGATGGTGTAATTATTGCATAGAGGCCATACATTCTCTTCATTCTATAAAAAACTACGTCTACTTATGAAATTAGATATGAAAAAAGCATATCATAGGGTTTCTTAGAGTTATCTACATGATATTTTCAAAAAATTTGGTTTTAATCAAGGTTGGTGTAAATGTATTAAATGTTGTTATAGTACTATGAAATATTCTATTGTAATTGATGGTTCTCCTACTGGTTATTTTAAGACATCTCGTGGACTCTTCCAAGGTGATCCACTATCTCCTTATCTATTTAATATTCTTGCAAAGGCATTAGTAGGAGCTTCCTCAAAGGTAAAAATGGAAGGGAAAATAAAAGGTAGTCATGTTACAAAAGATGGGTCCCTTAAAATCTAATCTCCAATTTATTTGTGATACTTTTTTTGGGCCATCCCTTAGTCAGTGCGACCATGGAGTTTAAATTAATATGGCCAAGTTATAAGAAGGATATTGGAAAATTGGTTGATACTATAAAATCTAGAAATTTTTATTGACATTGCCCTGGATTTACAATGAATTATTGTAGATACTTTAAGGTTTATTATCTCATATAAACAATCTTTGGGTTTCTTGTTTGGATATAATGAAAGCTTGCTTGACTAGTTGGAAAGGTAAGTTCTTAGCCATAATGGGAAGGCTACATCTCATAAAGACTACATTATAATCCATCCCTATTTATACGATGTCACTTTCAATATTGTTAGTGTGGATAGCATCAAAATTTGATAAAATTTAAAGAGACTTTCCTTGTAAAGGATGCAAGGAAAAATTTAGGTTTGCTTTTTGTCAGTGGAACAGGGTTTGCAAAGGAAAGATTACTGGAGAAGTAGCCTTGCAAATTTGTAAACTTATAAGTTTAGCCTTAGGGGCAAACCTTGGATGGAGATTATTTAGATATTAAGAAAAGAGTTGGACATAAATGTTACTTAAAAAATATATAGGTTCTCTTGATGCAATACAACTATTTTGGAAAATAACTCTACACAAAGGATTGCCAATATGAAACTTCATATTAGATAGTATACAATTGATTAATAAGTATATTAAATGGTTACTCAATGAGAGGAATTATGTAAAATTTTAGTTTGATGATTGGTTGAAGCCATATCCTCTTATCTCTGATTCAAAGTGGTAACCATTAAACTGTGCATGCCTAGTTTGTAAGGTCTAAAGATCAAACTCCAATACCTAGGCCTCAAATAGCACCCATATATGGATTTTAGTTTCCATATACCTTGTCGAGAGACCCTTTTTAGGAATTCTAAGCCAAACCTTTAGATATAGGAAGTAATTTGGCCGTATAACTATCCATAGTGCATTGAGCATAGCATTTGGAAAGATTACCCTCCCATATTAATAAGAGAGGTAGGTAGTGTGCCCAAGGATATTGGCTATATCCTCCTTGGGTAGTGGCCTGAAATATTGGTTTGAGCATTATCGATTGTTGCTATAGTATATTAGAGGGCTATGGGAAGTACACACACCTCAACCTAGATGACCTCATTTTTGTGGTTCTTTACTTATGGTAGTTTCATACTTGCATTGGACTTATCATTAGCAGGACAAAAAATATAGAGTATAAAGGACTACAGAGCTTAGCTATAGAGTAGAAAGGGTTAAAGATCTCAGCACTACAAAAAGTTTGGGATTCTAAAAAAAATCACATTGGGTTTAGTCCATTATGATCATGTCGTTGAGTTGATCATTTTGGTATATAGCATCCATACACATTTTTCAAGGACCTCAAAATTATCATTTTAAGTTATGACCCATTTTCATCATCTTTTCAAGTTGATTACTTTGGTATATAGAACCCATAAACATTTTTGGGACCCTTACTAAAAATAGTAACTACTACAACAATTCTATTTTTAGTAAATACCATCGGAGACCCAAACTCAAGTAATGGAGACCAAAATGCATAATATGGAGGAAAAAACCACCAAATTGGATGCCATAATTGAACTTTAGAAGTCAATTATCTTCTCTCCCCACCATAATAGTAGACTTCAAGCATACGCAAGACACAATGAGTCAGGACATCAAAGTGCTTAAGCTTAAAAATCCAAATTTTGATGGGTATGCTAAAAATAGCCAAGAAGCTTAGAGAGGGAAATCTATTGACAATATAAATTTCTCTAGGGCATTTACTAAGGAAAACTATCAATAGTCAGGGAAAAACATAGGCATGACTCCTAGACCTTCTAAAACATATTTTCTAATATTTGATGGGACCGATCCATAAAGTTGGTTAGTTAAAGTCAAGTAATAGTATGAACGACATGAAACACCACTTAATCAATAGATTTTTGTGTTTGTCTTTAATTTTAACCTTAAAGCACTCCATTGGTAATAAATGGTTGCAAAAAAAAGTTCCAAACATTGGGTGGACATAATTCAAAGGTGAATTCCTTGGTCAATTTGGCCCATTAGAGTTTGAAGATTTTACCCTCACTAAGCTTTGTCAAACAAGTATCGTACCCAAATATATTATGGATTTTGATAATCTAGGAAATAAAACCAAAGGTCTTCCAACTATATTCTTCAATAGTTGTTTCATCAATGGCCTCAAAGAAAAAGATAATTGAGGTCCAAATGCTCAAGCAAGCAATAGGGCTAGCTAAACTTACAAAAAATAAATAGTGTCCAACGGAGATTCTTCGAACCCCCCACATTCCTAAATAGAACTTCTAAACCCACACAAAATAGTGCTCCAAAGGTTCTAATAGTCAAGAGTCTAACACTAAAGGAGATGATTAATCGTCGAGCCAAGGGACTGTATTATGATTGTGATGAAAAATAGGCTATGAGGCACAAATATAAAATATTTCTCTTCCTTCTTGATATGAGCAATACTTTATCTTCTTCTACATACAAAGGGGATGAATTGTGGACTCAATAGAAGAGAAATTAAAAACTATGGAGGAATAACTTCCATCCGACACACCAATTGAAGAATCTCTTGCACTTTCTTTGAATGTTATGGTAGGAATATCGACACCTCTATGCATGATAGTCCAAGTTTTTCTCAAAGGGCACAAGGTATTAATACTATTAGATTATGGTAGCACAAATAACTTTATTAACCCCAATATCAAGTGGCATTAGCTCAACCGATTAAATTCCTCAACATTTAAGGAGGAGACCAAGGTTCAAATCTTGCCAAGCAATACATGGATAATATTCAAGCTTTGTTGTAATACCACTATGTGGTGATGCTGTAATACATGTGGGACTCATTTCATTCCCATATATCCAATTAAAAAAAATGTATTAACCCCAATGTATCCAAATGGGTAGATTTTTTAATCTATGGTCGTGATCAAATCAAAGTCAAAATTGCTAATGTGGAGGCATGGAAATTATGTTGGGCTACCATTGGTTGAGAACTTTAGGGCTAGTGTTGTGGGATTTCTTGAAGCCTTGAATGTAGTTCACAATCAATAATAGAACATACACCATCAAACTTATCCATGATGAAAAACCCAAGGTCATCACGTCCTATGAAATGCAATGGCTGATTAAGAATGTCATAGGGTAGTGGTTGGTAGATTTTCCTAGATGCAACTATGTGCTATACAAAATGAAAAGGTACCTTTATACTTATTGGTAATTCTAACCAAGAATCAAAAGGTTTTCAATGAGCCTAAACAACTACCTCCTAGTCGACCTAAGGACCATAGAATCAACTTGGTACCAGGGAGTTGACCCCCAAACATATGGCCATACAGGTACCATATCATCAAAAGAATGAGATTGAGTAGATGGTAAAGAAATTGTTGGACATAGGACTAATTTGATTAATGGAAACCCTTTTTAATATCTTGTCCTATTGGTACTTAAAAATGATGGATCATGGAGGATGTGTGTGGACTTTTGAGAGCTCAAAAATATCACCATCAAGGATAAGTTCCTAATTCCATTTATTGATGACTTGTTGGATGAGTTGTGTAATGTTTAATATTTCACCAAATTGGACCTAATATTGGGCTATCAACAAACTCATGTCTAGGAGGAGGACATAGCCAAAACTACTTTTAGGACTCATGAGGGGCACTATGAGTTCTTGGTTATGCCTTTTGGTCTCACCAATGCACCCTCAACTTTCCAAGGTCTAATGAACAGGGTTCTCAAGCCATATCTATGAAAGTTTGCATTGGTCTTTTTTGATGATATTCTAGTGTACAACAAGACATGGGAAGAGCACCTTCAACATGTTGACAAGGTATTGAAACTTTTGCAGTAGAATTAGTTGTATGTCAAGCAATCTAAGTGCACCTTTGGGGAAAAAGAAGTAGAAAATATGGGGCACATTGTGGCTAGAGATGGTGTATGTGTAGATCCCACAACGTTTAAAGGCCATTAAGGAATGGCCTAAACTCAAAATATTAAAGAGTCTTTAGGGATTACTCAAAATCATAAGGTACTACAATAAATTTATCAAGGATTATGGTAAAAATGCAGCCCCTAAATAGCTATGCTCCACTATAATGTGTTTAATTGGAACTGTGACATAGAACAAACCTTTTTGAATCTAAAGGATGTTATGTGCCATACACCAATTTTGGTAATACCTAATATTTCCAAGACCTTTGCAATAGAAAGTGATGCATCAAGAAGAGGATTAGGGGTTGTGCTTATGTAAGAAGGTAGACCCCTTACATTCATAGGCAAGGCATTATTGGGATGGAATTTGGCAAAATATACTTATGAGAAGGAAATGATGGCTATCATCTTTGTAGACCTCCATTTGTAACCATAATTGTTAATACATCATTTCATCATAAAAATAAATCATCTTAGCCTCAAGTATCTCTTGGGCTAGAGGATTTCTTTCCTTGAGCAATAAAAAAGGGTCATTAAACTATTAGGGTGTGACTATGGGATATTCTACCGCAATGGAAAAGAGAATGTGGCAACATGTGCTCTTTATAGACTTTCAAAAATATAGGATGCTCTCTATGTAGTATCCATCCTCCAGGTTGATTGGCTAGAGGTGCTCAAGTCAGAATGGCAAGGTGATCCTACACTTGTAACCTTCATTTAGTACCTCTAGATAATGATAAGGATCATCCTCATTATGCATGGAAGTAATGGAAAATTAGTATTTCATCAACTTTAGATCTTAGATCCTAGATTTTAATAGATCTTCATTCTTATCCAATAGGGGGACACACTAGGTTTTTGCAAATGTATGAATGGGTCAAACATAGTTTTTATTAGCCTAGGTTGAAGTTCGATGTAAAATATTTCATGGATGCTTATGATATATGTTAGCGCTAAAAAGGGAATAGTCAAAATACTAGGGTTGCTTCAACCTTTACCCATTTTAGAGTTACCATGGACTTCATTGAAGGGCTTCCTCAATTTGGTGGAAGATTGGCTATCATGGTGATCATGAAAAAGTTGACCAAGTATGCTTACTTTTGCTTCTTAGATCATTCCTTTACTATAAGGACAATGGCACAAATTTTTATGGATCAAATATTTTGGATCCATGAGAACCCACACTCCATAGTTAGTGATAATGACAAGGTTTTCACTAACATGTTTTTGGAGGAACCGCATTACATCCAAGGAATAAAGCTAAAGCAAAGCATGTCTTATCACCCATAGACTAATGGTTAGACAAATGTAGTAAATAAATGTCTTGAGACATACCATAGATGATTTATCTTTGATCACTAATCCAAGTGGAGTCAATCAATTCCTCTAGCATAATGGTGGTACAACACCACTTTTCATATTACCATAAAGATGATCCTATATGAGCTAGTATATGACCTAATTACTCCAACACTTACCTCTTACCTGTTTGATGGTTCAAAGTTTAAAATAGTTGAAACTGTTCTCACTTGAAAGCAAGAGGTCTTTACTATATTGAAACAAAATTCATTAGTTACCCAAAATTGTATGAAATAAGAGGTAGATAAACATAAGATAGAGAGGGAGTTTACAAAAGGGGACATTGTTTTTTTTTGTCTTCAACCCTATAAACAAATATCATTAAAACAAAAGGCACAAGCTAGAACCTAAGTTTTATGGACCCTATCAAACACTTTGGCGAGTAGGGAAAGTTGTTTATAACTTGGAGTTGTTGACATTAACATTTGATATCCATCCAATCTTTTACATTTCTTGCCTGAAGAAGATGGTGGGGACACATACCAACGTATAGATGGTATTTCCTATATTATATGAAGAAGGATCTATTCTTCTTCAACCAAAAACCATATCAGATCGAGGGACTCCACATATTTGCTCCCGTGACATTAATGAAGTGCTTGTATAGTGGTAAGGGCTACAACTAGAAGATGCCATGTGAGAACCATTGCAATAGATTCAATAATAGTTTCCAATAATTCAGCTTGGAGAATAAAGATTCTCTAAGGGGGTGGCATGTTACATACCCCTTAAATGTAACTCATGTTGGCATATGATATTGTACTTACATGGGGTGTGTAAAGTGGGTCAGGTTAAAAATAGGTATAGAATCATAAATGTAACTACTTTAGAATCATGTATATAATCGTCATAGAATATGTAGTTAAGAATATTGTCATAGAATATGGACATAGAATATTATCATAGGATGTCAGGAAATATGCTTGTAAATATATCTGCGTGATGTGGTCTACCGATAAGGACGCCACTTGCATTATCGGTAATGTGACCCGGGTTCAATCCCCATGGCGGATATGTATATGTATACGAAGTATTTACTCAATAAAAAAAAATGCTTGTAAATAATATAAAAAGTAAAGGATGTAACTCTCACAGGACTAGTGAACATTTGAAATATTTTGTAAGGTGTTTGCCCCCTTGAAGAGTCCAATGATTGTAATATTACTTGTCCCAAATTCTTGTATTTGTTGTTATTCTACATTTTCACGTTTCATTTAATTAATGATTTTGCTATTGGATATGTGATATTAGTGCTACTTTTAACAATAATCCTTGTAATCATAGTTAGAATTATCTTTGACACTATATTTCTTATCTCAATACAATTCAAAATTAAGAATTTTGAGGTAAAATATTCAAATGAGAAGAAGAGGTTTGTTGCACAAGTTTGAAGTCACTCTTGTTGAAAAATTAAGAGTCCTAATAATTTGATTTCACTTTGTCTTTTAGATCCCATCACCATTTGAAGAATAAACTACTCTACTAAGAACAACTAACACCATAATTACAATATTGGAGTAAAAGGAAAGTTGTATAATTTAATGGCAACGTTAAATAGGATTTAGTAGAATAATACAAACTAAGTGATTGACAAGATCCTAATAAGAGTCCAACTCAAGAGGCCTTAGAAGAGTAGATATAAGTGGAGTAGACCATTAAAAAAATCTAGCGAAAAGCTACAAGTCAAAAGATGTGTCCATTTGAAAAATAAAGCTCCAATTTTAGATATAGGAGGAGAATTTTATGAAAGTGGCTTTGTCACAAATATTGGGAATTTTAAATTCCATGAGATTTGTGTTTTTCTTGTACAATAAGAGGAGATCCACTTCAACACTTTTAGAGATCACATGACATATATTAACCTAGTAAGATTATCGATTTTTTAATTTCAAGTAGTAGTCTGTCGAGTTGATTGTGTGGATCAAGTGATTGAAAAGAAGTATTAGACATATCTTGCATGCTTGAAATCTAGGAAGTTTGGTGAATTTATCATATGAATTTAAAATTGGGGAAAGGCATTACTACATGTTGCATGAATGTAATATAATAGTTATTATCATGCATGTTGAAGTAATATAGCCTTCTCTTGAGATAGTTCCCCACATCAAGCTTAAAATTAATGTTAGAAAAGGAAATGTTAATGTATATGTAATCTTACCTTGTGTCTCCATCCTTGTTGCATGACATCCCTAAGATTATCAAGTTATTGTATTAGGTATTTGTATTATTAATTAATATAAATTATGAAATGATCCTTTCAAGTTAATATGTGTATGGATGAGTTGTTGGATAAGCTAACCATACTAACCCTAGTAAGAAAAGAAAATTTATGATGTCTAATGTTTCACTTCTCATGTGTGTCACTTAGTATTCATAATTTAAGTTTATAATTAAAAAAATCAACCAAAAAACAATTGTATACTTCTTGCAAAAGTGCTTTATTGCTAAGTTTAGTTGACACTTTGTGTATATCTATAGCTAGAGTTATATGTTGTTTCTGGTTGTAGATTAGAAGTTTTTTAAAATGCATTAGTTACAACTAGAAAAACATCTTGCATGATGTTGTGAACTAGGAATTAGTTGTAGTTGTCTTTAATCATGCAATTGCAAGTTGTTAGAGCATTGATTTTTTGGGAAGATTTTATAATATTGTTATTGTGTTATATAATGGGTTGTTGTTGCAACTTGTTATGGAAGCAAATTTTATTGTATTTCAGTTGCCTTTATTAATAAAATATTGTTGTTGATGAAGCATAAGTTTTTTTGATCTTATTGGGTCTGACTTGGTGATGATTTTCAACTATTGTTAGCTAAATTTGATGCTACACTTTTAGTGGATTTTATGTAAAAATTTATAGTCATTTAATATGAAAAGTTTCAGCTATTTTATGTTAAAATTTATAGCCTTTTTATGTGAAAATTTCCAAACATTACATTTTTTTGGCAACTTGTTGTAGTTCTTTGCATTTCCTCAATAGCATTTTAAATCTTCAATTGGTATCAGAGCATGCCAATCTATTTGGGTTAAAGGATTTATTTTTTATTTTTTATGATGACATAAAATGGAGCTAATACTATCCCACTTCAAATTCCTATGTTTAATGGAGAAAATTTTGAATACTAGAGTATTTGAATGAAGAATTTTTTAATTTCATAGGACTTGTGGAGTCTTGTTTTGTAGGGATACTCCAAGCCAATAGATCAAAGCGCTTTTGATACCCTCTTTTTTGATTCTAAGGAGTTGTTGGAAATTAGAAGGATGCAGAAGCTTTGTTTACAAGTCAAAGTGGGATTGATATCTCCATCATTCCTAAGATTGTTGAATGCACTTAAACGATGCATGAGAGACACTTGAAAGTTCCTACAAAGGTTCCTCCAAGGTTAGAATAGTTAAGTTTTAGTTCTTGAGAAAATATTTTAAATCCTTATGCATGAGCAATAATGAGTCTATTGAAGTGTTAATCATTAGAGTCTAAAATATGATGAATGCTATTCATGCACATGGTGAGGCACTTGATGATACAAGGATTGTTGAGAAGGTATTGAGAAGCCTTCCTAGGAAGTTTGATTTGGTTATAATTGCTATTGAAGAGACTAGAGATTTATCGAAAACAACTCTTATTAAACTACTTGGTAGCTTACAAACTTATGAGCATAGGATGAAGGATAGAGATGAAGGCCTTTATCAAGAATTTCAAGGCAAGTTGAATATGAACGAACAAACATATCATTCAAATAAGTCATCATCTATCACTTTGGCACCATCATATTCTAGGGACCGTGGAAGAGGAAATAACAATAGTCATGAATCAACCCATAGACACTATGACTATTGTGGCAAGGATGGCCACACTAAACCATATTGCTATAAAAAGAAAAAGTAGGAGAAAAGAGTTGATTACAATGAAGAAAAAGGTGAAACCCTCTTCCTATCTTGCAATATTTTTGAGGCTATTGAAGATTATGTTTGGTATCTTGATAGTGGATGTTCAAACCACATGACTGGAAATAGAAGCCTGCTTGTTGAAATTGACGAGAATGTCAGAGAATAAGTTAAGTTTGGTGATAAAAATCAAGTGAATATAGCAAGAAAAGGAACTCTTGTCATCATGACAAATATTGGTAAGATTTTTTACATGCATGATACTTTGTATGTGTTGGGACTCAATCATAATATTTTGAGTATTGGACAATTATGCTCAAAAAATTATAGCTGGTTTTGAAAATAATTTTTGTATAATTCTTAATGAGACTAATAATCAGATTGTAGCTGAAATGTTGATGTCAAAAAATAATATGTATATGTTGAAAATTTAATCAGTTGTGAAATGTTTTAAGATCACCATTGATTTAGCATGGTTATGGAATAAAATGTATGAACACCTTGATTTTGGTTAATTGGATGGAATGCAAAAGAAGAGTCTTGTTAGAGATATATCCATATTTACAAAGCCTCTAAATAGTATATGTGAAGGTTGCATTTTTAGAAAAAAACATAAAGAGAAGTTACTACACCACACATTTAGAGTTGAGAAGCCATTGAAATTGGTGCATGTTGATCTATGTGGACCCATGCAGACCTTAAGCATTGGTAAAAGCAAATATTTCTTGTTGTTTGTTGATGATCATTCAAAAATGAGTTGGATATATTTCTTGCATGATAAATCACAAGCTTTTGATTGTTTCAAGATGTTTAAGGCTCTAGTTGAAAATCAATCTAGTTTTTGTATTAAGACCTTAAGGACTGGCTGAGGAGGTGAGTTCACTTCCAACGAGTTCCAAGAATTTCGCAGCAACTAGGGAATCAAAAGGGGGTTGACAACTTCCTACACTCCTCAAAAAAATGAAGTGGAAGAACAAAAAAATAGAACCATAGTGGAAATGGCCTATTGCATGTTGAAGGAAATAAAGTCACCAAAAAAGTTTTGGGGTGAAGTTGTACATACAACTATTTACATTCTCATTCAAAGTCCTACAAAGCTGGTAGAAAAATCTACTCTCTATGAAACTTGGTATGGTAAGAAGCCAAGTATTGGTCATTTGAAATTTTTGGTTCCACATGTTATGTGCACATTCCTGAACAAAAGAGAAGAAAACTTGATGAGAAATCTATCAAATGTATTTTTGTTGGCTATTTTGATGAATCCAAAGCTTATAAATGTTATGATCCCACTACTAACAAGTTGCATGTTAGTAGAGATGTGGTCTTTTATGAAGAGGGTCATATAGAAAAGAGATTAAAGATGTTGTAATTGCCTAAAAATTTGATGAATTAGCTCCTAAGGAAAATGGTGAAGCCTTGCAACCCAAAAGTGATGAAAAATCTAGCTCTATTATGTCAAATAACGACTCTCCATATTCAAGTTCATCAAGAGGGAGTATTGGTACAAAAAGGCTCAACAAATATCACCCACAAACACAAATGTTGGATGAGGATTATACAAGGAGAGTAACTAGATTACAATCAAAACAAGGTGAGAATATAATAAATTATGCATTATTGTCCTCTTCTAATGTTGAGCCTTCAAATTTTAGAGAAGCATGTGCTAATGAAGATTGGATAAAGGCTATGGAAAATGAAATTGAACAAATTAAAAAAAATGATACTTGGGAGTTTGTTTCTCCTCCAAAAGACAAGACTATTATTGGTGTTAAATGGGTTTATAAGTTGAAATATAATGTTGATGGAAGCATAGCTAAACACAAGGAAAAATTGGTAGCCAAAGGCTATGTTCAATAAGAAGGAATAGACTATGAAGAAAATTTTGCACCAATTGCTAGATTGGAAATGGTAAAATATCTTCTTGCACTAGCTACCCATTTTAGTCTCGTTGTTTATAAAATGGATGTAAAATAAACATTCTTAAATGGAGATTTGGAGGAAGAAGTTTATGTGGATCAGGCATAAGGATTCACAATTGCAAATCATGAAGATAAAGTGTATAGGTTGAAAAAATTTCTTAATGGGCTTAAGCAAGCACCTAGAGCTTGGTACTCTAGGATTGATTCCCACTTGCGCAAAAATAGCTATGAATGGTGGTTGGTTGAAAGAACATTGTATAAAAGGGTTGCTGGATTAGATTTTATTATCATATGCTTATATGTTAATGATATAATTTTTATTAGCAACTTTGCTATCTTGTTGAAACAATTTAAAAAGGTTATGTTGGATGAGGTTGAAATGAGTGATTTGGAAAAAATGCAATACTTTATTAAATGAATGTAAAATAATTATTCTTAAATGAATATTTGGAGGAAGAAATTAATGTGGACTAGCCACAAAGATTTGCAGTTGCAAATCATATAGATAAAGTGTATAGGTTGAAAAATCTCTTTATGGGCTTAAGTAGGCACCTAGAGCTTGGTACTCTAGGATTGATTCCTAATTGCATAAAAATGGCTATGAACGATGTTCGACTGAAAGTACACTATATAAAAATATAGTTGGATCAGATTTGTTGTCATATGTTTATGTTTGTATGTTGATGGTATAATTTTTAGGGGCAACTCCACTATCTTGTTAAAATAATTTAAAAATGCTTTGTTGGATGAGTTTGAAATGTGTGATTAGGGAAAAATGCAATAGTTTCTTAAATGAATGTAAAATCAACATTATTAAATGGATATTTGGATGTTTGGAGGAGGAAGTTTATGTGGATTATCCACAAGGATTCATAGTTGCAGGTCATGAAGACAAAGTGTACAGGTTGAAGAAAGCTCTTTATGGGATTAAGTAGGCACCTAGAGCTTGGTACTCTAGGATTGATTCCTACTTGCACAAAAATGGTTATGAATGGTGTTTGATTGAAATTAAATTGTATAAAAATTTAATTGAAAAGATTCATGCACTCTCCTTATGAGTTTTATTGGCGGATAGCCAAGAGAATTCTTAGGTATGAGAGTGGTATAAAAAACATTGTCTTATGTTATTATGATACTATTTTTTTTTATCTTGAGGCCTATACAAATGTAGATTGGGTAGGAAGCCTTGATGATAGGGGGATTACTTCAAGTTATGATTTCTTCGTTGGTGGCAAATTAGTGTCTTGGAGCAGCACAAAGCAATAAATAGTTCCATTGTCTATAGTTGAAGCGAAGTTCATGGCTGCATCATTTGCTTGCACTCAAGCTATTTGGATGGCAAGACTCTTTGAAGACTTCGAAATGAATAATTTTGACAACACCATTATTATATCCATGACAAAGAATCTGATGTTTCCTAGTCTGAGTAAACATATTGACATACTCCACCAATTCATTCATGACTTAATAGAAGATGAGTTTGTAGCTTTTATGTTTTGCAAATTTGAAGACCAACTTGCTAATATTTTCATAAAGGATTTGAATAAAGATAAATTTTAGAATTTGAGAACGTTGATAGAAGTACAAAACATTAACATCAAGCAGGATAATAAAAAATTATGATGTCTAATGTTTCACTCCTCATGCATGTCACCGTGAGCATTGATAATTTTAGTTTATGATAATTTTTTTTTTTTTTTTATAATTTACACACTTCTTGCAAAGTGCTTTATTGATAATTTTAGTTGACACTTTGCGTATATATAAATTTGGCTTATGTGTTGTTTCTAGTTGTAGATTAGAAGTTTAAATAAATGTATTAGTTGCAACTAAAAAAACATCTTGCATGATGTTCTGAACTAAGAATTAATTGTAGTTACAGGTTGTTGGAGCATTGATTTTTAAGGGGCAGATATTATAATATTGTTATATATAACAGACTGTTGCTATAGGTTGTTATGCAAGCATATTTTATTATATTTTATTTGTATTTATTAACAAAATACTATTTATAGTGAAGCATGCTTTTTTTATCTTATTAGGTCTGATTTGGTGATGGTTTTTAGTCATTGTTAGCTGAATTTAATGTTACATTTTCCTTGGATTTTATGTGAAAATTTGCAGCCATTTTATGTGAAAATTTTCAACCATTATAGGTTTTCTTGGCAGCTTCTTGTAGTTTTTTGGATTTCCTCGATAACATTTCAAATATTCAAAGTAAGGGTTAAAATATAAGCATCTATATTTTACAATTTGGATATCAATAATTTTAGTTGAAGGTTATGTTTGAGTTATGTTCCATGAGATTCTTTACTTATTTTGTGTCTCCTTAACACCACTCATCAACTCATCCCTTAGGAGCACAGTCCTTAGTTCAGAGTAAATTCTATGGCACGATCCATCATATTAATTAGTTTTGTTTCCCTGCGAAGTAGTTATTTGCTTTGTTACAAAAATTTCTAGGTTTTTAAAAAACTTGTCGAGTCTAATTCGGAGTCGGCCTCAACATCTGTGTACAAAATTGGGTTAAATGGGTAACCCAAAATAGAACTGCATTTCGATCACCTTGCATAACCATAACGCGACAACCAAAACCACAATCTGGTACGAACATCCAACGCAAGCATTTGGGTGCTCTGGTATATCAAGACGCAAATGAGGTTCCCATGATCGACTACAGTGAAATACAACTCCTTTTTGTCGGATAATTCCCTGAACATCCTATCCTTCATTCTTGTGACTTTCTTCCACGCCATAGGGCATTCATAGAGTTACCAAAACCTAACACTCACCATCTTGATTTTCTTCACGACTCCCTCGAACATGAAGAGCCACCCCGAGCATTCCACGAGGCTCAAAATTATCAAATTCTGGGGCATGGATGCCTACACATTACTCCACACCCCATGTTGTAAATTGAAGGAAAAGGTGATGCAGAGAGAGGAAGAGGAATAATTGGTTATCAAGTATAGGTTTCCGTTACATATTGCGGAGCCCAATTCGAGCTGGAGATTAAATTAATAAACACTTTACCTCACTTATTATTTAATATTATTAATTTATCCTCCACCTAGCAAGGGTTGAATATTTTAAAAGGGAGGGGATTCCACTAACCTAGTGCTTATCCCTTTATGGAATATTTTATTAAAGGGGCACCTTGCCTAGTTACGATAGGAATGCCTTTTTAAAGGGGCCTTGAAGGAGCTTAAGGAGTGAGACAAGCAAGGAGGACAGGAAAATGAAAGAACTTAAGGAGCCCAAGAATTATAGGAAGGAGGAGGTTGGGAAGTTTCATGCTTTAATTTGTAGTGAATACTTTTTATTAAAACATCAAAATATGCTTGATTTGAGCTCTTATTGGTTATACTTGAATGGAGCTTTTTAGAATGTCGAGGTTTCATTCTAATTTATTTACGACATGAGCATATCCTCCTTCATAACCAGCAAGGGTGGTACTTGTTTTTGAAGGTTTTTGTTGCTTGTAATATTATGGTTTTACCTTTCATTGTTTGGATTGGTTGCTTGATAAGAATTTAACCTCTATCTTAGTAGCTAGTGATCGACTACTTTAGCCATCCTCTTGCATGAATTTCGTTGAAGCTATGCCTAATATTTTGGTTAATAGTTGTTCCATTTTTCATTGTTGAATGTTGTTGGTTTGAAAGTGATGTAATATTCTAATTAAATAACTACAGCAAGCTTGACACCGTCTGAGAAGGCATAGCCCTATCCTCTGTTAGTATAGTAGAACAAGACGCCCAAACAGGGCTTCATAAGCCACCTAACCATAGTTGCTACCATGAATCTGTTGGCTATGGATAGAGCTTTAAAATAAAAGGGAAACCTGCTAATATCCTGTAATTGTCATTTGCCTGTGAGAGTTTTAATGAAATACGCCTCTCTTGTCTAATATAGCAACAGATTCATCAGGATTGCAATAACGATATTGAATTCACATAAAAGGGATAGCAAAGGTGTAGACACTAAAATATGGTCAATCCGATTAGGCATCCACAAACAATGACTAAATTGACACCATATGGCCCCTTGGGCAGCCCTCAGAAGGCACACAGTGGTTCTAGCCACTTTGAGTGAGGTTTTGGAGGCTTCTGGCCCAATTTTGGGAGGTTTTGACCCAAAATTCACCATCGTACCACCTTGGTATGGTGGCAGATTCCCACCGTCCCACACTAGGATGGTGATGAGTCATCATCCTAGGGTGGGATGGTGAGCAAGTTTGAACAAGAAAAAGTCAAATATGGGACAAATGGCACCCAAAAACTACCATTTACCTCGCCAATTGAAGCATGCGGGTTAGAGGACATTGAATACTTATAAAATGCTTCATAATGGAGGCAAAAATGGATATTATCTTCCACATCCAGTGCATGCCTCCCTTTTGACAAATGGTGCCTCCTGCCATGCATGCCCTTGCATGCCTTTTTGCACATAAGCCCCTTTGGGCTATAAAATGGATACAAGGTCCACACAAAAAACATAGGGAGAGGAGTTCTAGGATATGCAACGGAGTGCTACCGAGATTTCCCCTCACTTTATTGTGCTCTCTTTCCCTCAAAATTTGTCCTTAGCGAAGGAGGTTATCGGGTGACTTCAAGAGGGTCTTTTGGGCATAACTTTACCATCCGGGTGAATTTATTCACCAAATTTGATGAAAATACCCATTAGAGTGTTTAGGACCACTCACCAGTGGTATTCGTAGCAAAAGGTGTATAAAATTGGTGGGTATCCCACCCTAGGGTGTCCTCCAATTAGTTGCAGTCACCACCGTCCCCCCTGGGATGAGGAGAAATTTATTCATAATTTATTTACTATTTTTAGACTTATTATAGACTATCATAGGATTCTATAGTTTAAATTTCATGCAATTTGGAGTTATATTTGTCGAGATATCACATTTTGAAGTTTTTGCAGGTTCGTAGGGCCCATCCGGGCACCCCAGGTGCATGCAGATGGATCTGCACCTCATTTTGAAAATATAACCACATGGGTAGTCTTAAAATGTTTATTTATATATTATCTCCAAATTTCATGTGTTTTGGACATGTTTATGGGAAGGAATCACTTGTCTTGGTCTTCATAGGTTGTAGACGGGTGACGCAAAATTGAGGGGTAAACGGATGCAATTTTAGATCTATTTTTGGTGATATCCCTTAAAAACCTCCTATTTAAAATCTCCATAAAATTTCAAGTCATTCTAAGTTGATTTGATATGTTTTTAATATATATGCCCTTTACTAGTATTTTGGTGCCTGTGGGGATTACATGTTTTCCATCACACGCACTTGCTATTTGACCATTTTGGATTCCTTGTGTACAGGTGTAGGTTCCTAGAAGTCATTGGAAGGAAAAAAAGACATCAAATATCATACAAGTAGCGGCGGCATTGGCCCACCCACCTCAATTGTGGGTACTAGGAAGGACACTGGATGTGCACCCAAATTTCTTGAAGGATTTGATCCTTGGGCACCCAAAATTTGTAACAATTGTATCACCTTTGAGCCCTCAAGGGGGCTGTTGTGTAACCTTGGATCTTATCCACCAAATTAATAAGAAATATACTCGCTTTATTTCATACCTTGTTGTTTGGTTTTGCTTCCATTTTTACATGCATGCTTTCGTTTGATGCTCATAAGCTATAGAGGATAGATACACATATTGTTATTCATCATTAGGTGCACTATTTTTCTCTAATTCAAAAGGTTAATTCATCCTTAGAGTAGGTTTTAAGAGGGTTTTTTTGTCCTCTACACTAAATTCCTTGAGAAATCGGGGTGTGGCTCGTGCGTAGTTTGCTCAAGCGAAAGTCTGCGAAAAGGCTACCCCAATTATTATCCCACATGGGATGTGCTTGGGGTATAGTTGATGGAAATTCACTACAGGAGACCGTCAATGGACTCCAAGGGTCAAATTGCAAGATAAGACATCATACAAAATACACCAATAAAAGAAACTTGCAAATGCTTCCTTTCATTAACTGAATTCCCATCCCTCTTACAATAGAGTCTCCCACTTATTTATACTCCCAAAAAGAAAAACCCTAGCCCATGCTATCCCCTTACTATAATTAGTAACTTTATATTTTTAGAAAATCGCTTGCTATTTTTAGTAACCCTAAAAAAAACTCAGATGACATCCAAAATGGAATCATGCACCCATTATTCAATAAAACCCACTACCCCAAGATAGCAACCCTACTCTAGTTCTACACTAATAGTTATGATAAATTTTCAGTTGTAAAAATTGAAAATTACATTAAAAGCTAATTTTGGGCCTCCTAGAGGTATTTTCACACCAAAAAATATATGGGCCACTTTCCTTAGGTTCTCCATGCAATTCAACACGTTATGAAAAAATAATGGGGTAAAACAGACACTCGAAGCAAAAGTTATGGCCTTGGCAAGGTGCATCAATAGTGGCCTTTAAAAGGGAGAAACACTCCCATATGAAGCTAGCGCAAATTATTGATGCGAAGACAAAATATTCAAATTATTGACTATTGAACTCCTACATCAGTTGATGCCATGTGTAATTGGTTGACGAATTACTTGCTCTAGGTGAACACCATTTTGTTGTTTGTGAGAAATATTATCCCACATTCCCCATGCGGGGAATATGGCGGTGTTTATAAGGGAGAAGGCTATATTATGCATATGATCACCACTCGATTGTTGGAGGTGCTTTGACCACGTGGTGGTGGCCGTTATGCACCAGTTTGAGACACATGTTGACCTGCCATTTAACCCTAGGTTATATGCTAATTTAACCCTAGGTTGTATGCTAATTCAATCCTAGGTTGTATGCTAATATAACCCTAGGTTATATGCTAATATCTATTGTTTTCCATGTGGCATATGTCGATTGGTTGTTAGTCGTTCTTAGTGGTTTGTTGGAAGTCAATTGTGCGCCAGGTTTTCCAGTGATAAATCACCCTTTTAAATGACCTTGTAGGATTTATCCCACATTGCTCCTACGGGAGCACATGAGGGGATTAAATAGGGGTAAGCTTCCCTATTTAAATGACCACACAATGGTGGTCATGCTATCCTAGTCCTAAGACTAGGATGCCAGTTGCTAGGTGCATTGAATGAACTTGACTAAGTATAGGTTAGGTTAAACTGGATTTGACCGATGAAATATTGGTTTAACTCATGACTTGCCAAAAATTGACTGAATGAATGGATTGCACAGTTGACCTCCTAAAACTTATTTTTGACCAATCAAATATTAGATGATAATGTTTTCTCTTTGCCAATTTACCTTTTTATGTGGTATTTTAGCATTAGATGATAATGTTTTCTCTTTGCCAATTTACCTTTTTATGTGGTATTTTAGCATACATCTGTATAGTCAATTTAAAAGGAACTATAGTACAATTTTAAGGAGAAATTGTAAGGAACTATAGTATGCATTCTTATAGTCAGTTTTAAAGGAACTATAGTACAATTTTGAGGAAAAATTGTAGGAAGCTATAGAATGAAAATTGAATGCTAGATGATTAAATAAATAGAAATGGTTTGTTTGTAAATTAAAGGTATGGGACTTTAATTTATAAAATGAAGGAAAATGAGTTTATTTATAGATTAAAGTAAGTGACTTTGATTTATTAAATAAATAGAAATGGTATGTTTGCAAATTAAGGGTATGGGACTTTAATTTATAAACAAAGGAAAAATGGTTATTTCTTGATTGAAGGAACCTATATTATTTGATGATTGAAGGTATGAGTCTTTAATTGTCAAATAACGGTTTAATGAAGTGACTAAAAAAAAACCTATGGTCTAGTTGCATGTATTGAAAGACTCTCTATGGATAATGAGAGGTGAAAATAAAATGGTGTTTTTTATGATATCAACTATGCAGTAGAAAGGTAATTCATTCTAATGAAAAAATATAAAACAATTTGGTTAAGCAAACACAAAATTGTGTAGTTAATTTTCATAATAATAAGAGTCAATATACTCCCAATGATGGAAATTACAATAAATTTTTGGATTCAAAACTGTATATGGATGCTTGGAAGATAGGTGTAATAGGTAAGCACATGTCTTCAGAGTTCAATACAACACAACTTCCATTTGGAAAGTAAGAGAGGGAAATGATGTGAATTAGAAGATATCTTGAAGGCACACCTAAGATGAGGGGATTGCAAGACTTTGGGTTGAAAATTGCACAAAAAAATAAAAAGTCGAGTATTGCTATAATATTTGAAAGTATTGAGAAAGGGACCCCTACTAATAATTGTGCTTATAGTACTTCATGTTTTTTTGGTGCCATTGAAAATGGAAATCCTATAAATAACAACAAAGATCCTTCTTAAAATATTAAATGGAAAAGATCATATGTGGGGCATAGGGAGTAGTTTCTTGTCAAGAGATGTGATTGACGCTGGCGTCTCACACAGATTATACAAAGTAGTCCATAATTACTAGTACATTCATTGTATGATTTTGGTTGCAATGGAGGTGACTCAATTCAACATGAGGTGAAGCCAAGAGGTGTGAGTGTTTTGCAACCAAAACAAGTAAAGCATTTGAGTTTTCTATGTTTTTAGATAATAATTCAAACTACATGAGAACTTCCTCTAAAAGGCAAATTTCATTATAGGATTTTCAACATGTATTTGAAAGTATGGATAAATATTTTTCAACCTTTTTGATAACACATGTTCAAGTTTGCTAGAGCAACCAAGTTTTAACTCTAGTGAAAAGAGCGGTCCTTATTTTATCAATCAAGGGGATGAGACTACATTTATAGATTTCTTTCAGGTCCTACTAGTTCTACTAATAAATAATTTTACAAATAAGCTAGATGGTAAGCATCCTGAACATCCTATTCAGGGCCATATGAGTTTGGTTAACAAGAATGAAGTTGAAAATGCCGATGTTTCCAGTTATTTATCTAGGCTTGAGTCTATTGAGTAGAAAATAGTTGTTATTGCAAATGCAAGTATCTCTAAATGGTAGTTGAAAGGTAAGCAAAATGTAAAACATGTGAACAAGAACTTTGATAGTACTAATGAAAGGATTTTGGTTGAGGCAGACAATACAACAATGTATGTAAAATCACTAAACAAGCCACCCATAAGCACTTTAGCATAATACAATTGAACTGCTTTCAAACGTAAATCACCCTCAAGTATAGAGATGAATCTAAGAGCACAAGCAAGAGTCCACATGATGGAGCGTGACCCACAAAAAAGTTTTATGAAAAAAACTAAGAACAAAAAAGCAACAATTACAAGTAAAAATAAGATAGCTCAAGGAGAAACTATTAGCCCTTCCAAAAGTGATTCCCAAGGTTGAAAACGTAGTTTTTTAAAAAGTTGGTTTTTTCAAATTTTTGACAAAACAGAAAGAACATGTGTATGATAAACTGCAGGGTGAGCTAAAAAGCCTTGACCAAATATTCAAGAGTATTAACTCTATCATAGTTTGGTAGAAATTATGAAGAGATTTATAAAGCAAACAAATGATGGATTGGCAAAAATATATCCCATTCTCCATTAGTTCAAAGAATAATATGAAGAGGTGCATGATCAAAAGGTTAAGGCCCAATATGGTACAATATTTGAATGCCACCATGAATTCATGAAGATCTCGATGTTTTTAAGGGATAGGCCAAATGGGACATATTTATTTAAAAACCAAAGGCTTAGAAAGAGGAACTAAACCAAGAATTAGGCAAAGTAGGAAGAGTTTATAGGGGTGGCTAATTTTGATGATCTCATTTTTTTACAAAATTCAAAATTTTAATTAATTTATAAGATGACACACAAGAATTGGCTAAATAGATGAATAACCTCACATTGATGGTAATTTTTATATGAAAATATAAATATGAAAAATCCTAAGAAGAAGAAATCCTCAAACCTAAACCAGTGAATGGTTTCTTTTAAAATAGAACACTATGGGTATCAATATAAAAACATGAATATGAAAAACCCTAAGAAGAAGAAATCATCAAACCTAAACCAGTGAATGAATTTCTTTTAAAACAAAATGTTGAGGGGACATATTCAAAACCCTAAACTCGTACGTACCAGGATAAAGTTGAAAAGGGTTTCCTCATCGACACAAATGGACTGCTTATACCACAACCATTTTAGGAAGAAGTAGAATAAATGAAAGAAATAATACTTTATTTGAAAGGGAAGGAAAAAAAGCTTTGGAGCTTGAGCTTGTACCCTATTACCTAATAATTTCTCTTTATTGTTTTCTAACATGATCGGTTATGTGACCTTGCATGTAGCTTTAAAATGAGTCAATATTACAATCTTGGAGTGTAAAGCATATGTGCCTCATCATAAACGATACACAGATTGAACGTGTATGAAGTTGTGAGAAAATGGAGAGCACCAAAGCACAAAAAAATAGGTATGTTCAAAATTTTTAGTAGATAGACATATAAAAACTCATAACCATATTCATTCAAGGTGTCAAATACACAGTAATTCTCCTTTTCAATAATAACAAGAAACTAGACGGATTTCTTGTTCCTTTTTTGTCAGACTGAACACTTGTCTCTTTCCTGGTGCTTTCAACGGCGTAAAAGGTTTAAAATGATTATGGCATGGTGGTTATAGGGGAGGACTGCACGAAGATCTGTGTGGCGGCTTTCGAGGTGGACATCGCAGAATAATGTGGCGGCCATAAAAGTTGGACAGCTTGCCCGGATTCGTGGCGGCTACCGATTCCACCATGTAAATGCAAAATAATAATAATAATAATAATAATAACAATGAACAGGAAGCCACTATGGATTTTAATATAAAAATATGAATACGAAAAATCGTAAGAAGAAGAAATCCTCAAACCTAAACCAGTGAATTATTTCTTTTAAAATAGAAAGCTATGGGTTTTAATATAAAAATATGAATATGAAAAATCCTAATAAGAAGAATTCCTCAAACCTAAACCAGTGAATGACTTCTTTTAAATCAGGAAATAGGAAACAACGTTGTGAAAATGTTGCTTAAATCCCTAGCTCTACCTCTGTCATGCATTGCAAAATGTTGTTCAAAGCCCTAGCTCTACCTTCATTGTATGTTGTGAAATGCTCAACCAAAATGATTCTCAAAGCCCTACCTCTACCTCCATTATGCACTATGAAATTCTCAATCAAAATATTTCTCAAAGCCCTAGCTAGCTCTACCTCCATCGATCACCATAAGATAACGGTATTTAACTGCCATATTATGGTGACCTAAGAGGGTGGTTATAACCGCCCGCTTATGGTGACCCTAAGAGGGTGGTTATCCTAAGAGGGTGGTTTTTAACCACCCTCTTAGGATCTATTAAGGTGGATATTTACCATCGTAAAAAAATGCCTTACTTTAGCCGTCGTTAAAGCCCTTTTTTGGTGTAGTGTGAATGAATGGAATGGAATAATATGATACGACAATGGGGTATTTAAAATAGAGCCCGCTTGAGGTTGATCATTTACATTGAGTGATTTCGAGTGATTTAAAGAGCTCTCTAAAAAATGAGTAATTAATCATTTATGATTATTACGACGATTGTTATTATGTTAATAAAAGATGCGTACGCTCTCTCTCGAAAGAGCTCTTAATAAGCGGTGGGATATGAATGACCAATGGGGGGAAAGGGGAAGAGGGTTAAAACCTCTCTTCCTTTTCAAATAGAGAGGTCCGACCGATTTTTAGTCTCAAGAGCTCGCTTGCATCATATGATGCATAGGGGAGGGAGTAAGAGAAGATGGATATTGATCCAAAAAGGAAGATTTTAAAGCCCTCTCTCTCCCTCAAGGTTCTTGGTTCGATGAATGGCTTTTTCAAGCCTGGCTTCTTCGAGAGAAGGAATCATCCTTTTTAAATGGATGAACGCCCCGCCCGAGCCCTTTTAAAATAGAGGCTAGTAAGGAAAGAGCTCCTCCCCGTAAAATAAAGAGATATTTCTAAGGGCTCTTTCCGCTCAGGAATAACAAAAGTAGAATACAGGGAAGGAGATCTTATGCTAAAATGGGATGAATATTATGCAAAGCTAGGTGCTCATCAGAAGTTTTATTCTTTATGGAGTCGACCCTACCAAATAATTAAAATTGTAGGTCTAGATACCTATAGACTCACCTCTATGGAAGGGTTAATGTTGTCTATCTTTGTGAATGGGCAATACTTTTACATGGTGTAATAAGAATCATGGCCAAAAGAATAAGCATGTATATATAATATTGGCTATTAATGCAATAATTATTTTCCTTTTTTATTTTTCAATTTCTCTCTTGTCCTTTTCTCCCATCTCTCCATAACCATCTTCTTCCCCTCAAAATGATATTACACTGGGTCAAATAGACCCATTAACATGATTGTATAGGTTGATGTTTTAAAAAAGTGTGATCCACTCACCAAAATGAGCAACACACTTGCCTTATAAGGTAGACCTTACCAACTACAAAGTGGGGCTGATCGACCCTTAATAGGCTAATTACCCTGCTTGGGCAGTCTGCATCCCAACATGAGTAAAGTGTGCAAGGAAACAGGTAAGGCATGCCCTAATTGGGGTCTATAAATACCTTAGGTAAGGTTCATAAGGCCCTCACTTTCACCTTCTAAAATTTGGTACAATTGTCTCCCACTCAAGTGAATTGCATATGATTCTAGTAAATTGCCCTCTCAACAAACCACATGGGTGTCAAAGGCTAAGTAGGTCATAGCCTCACTTGGGATCCCTACTGGTAAGTGAGCAAATCACTTGAAATTTAAAATGTCAATTTTTTTTTTTTTCAAGTCCCTAGCAACAAGAAAATCACTCATACATAAGTGAATCGTTGGACTTGTTGATCAAATCGCTTAACCTCCCAATGAGTTGCTTTCCTCCAAAAGTAAGAGAATCACTATTTTTTTCAAGTGAACCGCTCAAACTTCCAAGTGAATCACTTCTCCTAGGAACCATACCCAACCACTTCCAACAAGTGTATCACTCACATTTTTGAGTGAATCACTCTTGGCATAAAAGCCTCAATTTGCTCATTTTTGTCCATTTTTTAATATTTTCATACCATTTTCCATATTTTTCACCATGGAAACTTATCCACCTCTACTAGCCCTTCACTACTAGAATCTTTAGTAATTTTACGACTAGCCACATTGGCCACCCCTCCCATTGTAGTTTCCTCCTCACCTATAACAGTCACGGTAGTGGAGGTAGGGCCACCAAAAGAGGTTGAGTTGCAAGAAGAAGTAGGCCATTAGAAGGACAAGGTCATAAGAAGAAAATGGGTAGGAGGAAGAGACAAAAACCACACCCTCTAAAATATCTAAAGAGTAGTTTGAGGACCCATATTGGAAAGTGAATAAGGTAAAATACACTCACTCCACCAAAGAGGTTAGGAGGGAAGCACTAAGAAGATTCAACCTAGGCCATTAAATCAATTCCTAGAATATAAGTTGGGTACAAACATTTGGATTGATGACAAAACTATTACCCTGGGTGTGGGATTACCATGAGATCATAGAGATTATGGTAGAGAGGTACGACCTTACCTCTAAATATTTCAAGCTTCCACAATGGTCAACATATTCTTTTTACATAAGAATATGAGTCATGAGGAATATGATAAAGGCTAGTGATGACTCTACCATATGGCTATCATGCGGTCTCAAAACCCAAAGAGACTACTACTATAATCATTCAAGCACATATTCATAGAGCTTCTTAATCCCCTACCCAAAAAAGCCTAACCTACCCTCAGAATTCATCATTCCACTAGATATGAATTAGTTCAAGGAAGGTATATAGACAATGTTGTTAGGAATTATTGTTGTATTGGGAGAGAAGGAAGATAAGAGAATTTATAAAGACCACATTTCCCTACTCCATACAATCTAAACATATCTTGGATATTATCATATGATTGACTATGCCTAATACATTTTATATTAAATGGGCAATCGATTGAGAAAATTTAAAGAGAGAAAATTCACCTATACCTCTTACCCTACATAGTTGATTTTATACCAAATGAAAATCTAGTTCACTATCCTCTAGCTAGATCAAGTAGGCAAGGATGGAAATCCCTTGATCATTGTAGAGTGCACCAATATACCATGTAGGGAAAGGAAAATATTAAGATCATTTATATAATGAGGTGTATATAGTAATTATGGAGAGATTTAGGGGTAGACTGCCATGACTGAATGATTAGGTAAGATGTTGATAGAATGGAAATGGCCATAGGGTGATTTATATTTGGGGAGTATTAAGTCTTTTATTCACCTCTACAACTATTTAGCCATGCCCTTTGAGTTCTCTACCAAGGTGCCGGGCTACATTTCAATCTTGAATATGTGAGACAACTTGATTATGTATGTCTAAAGTACTTTAAAAGGTAAAATAAGATCACATTTTATCTACTAAAGTAAAGAATCATGAATATCACTCCCAAGACATGTGGGTACAACATAGTAATATAGGAAAAAATAAAGAAAATTGGTTTTGAACAACTAAGAGACTTATGGTTCTATGATCCAAAAGAAATCTTCAAGAAGACCCTCAGAGATAAGAAATTAGATATCTCCTTTGCCCATAAAAAACTCACAACATTCAATAATAGACCAAATTGTATGAAGAGATAGCCCTTTTCCATTCTTAGGAGTAACAAGGAATTTAAGGATAAATTCAAAGTTGATACAATTACCTCCCTAGAGTGGTATGCCTTCTACCCCAAAGCAAAAGATGGTTTTGATCCTGATATCAAATTGAATCATTAATAGCTAGGAACTCTACAAAAGTTAAGATACTTAGATAAGAAGATCTTGATCTGGAAAAGAATGAAATATGAGACCAACACAATGACCAAAACCACAAGGGATGGCCCATTTGTGTAAGAACCCTGGAAGGTTCTTATAATATTTTATTAAAATAAATATAAATTACTGAATCACTTTTTATTATTGAATCACTTGCCACTATAGGGGGCTCCCTCCTCGCCACTTAAAGGGGGATCCCTCCTTAAATTAATAATTAATATTTTATTATTTTATTGGATGACAAGTTTTATGCCTCTATCTAATATTTATATCTAACCTAGGGCTACGTTGATGAAGAGATGTGATGGTTCATGCTTAACATTAGGATATGGAATCCTAACATGCCACCCCTCTTGAAAAGAAGCTTTGTCCTCAAAGCTAGGACTAAGGACATTGTTGTAAACTCCTAGGTAGTAAAATCAACATCCCTATATTCTTGTAAACAATATTTTTATTTTTTGATTAGGTAGAAGAAGGGGTTTTGAAATTTTACCTGAACCTTTTACATCCAACAAGAAAAGAGAAGCAAGAGAAACTTAGAAGTTGAAAAACAGAAAAACACTCCAGGATTTACCTACCAAAAAGGGATCCAAGTAGAGAAACAACAAAGACCCAAAATTATACACTAAACTAGATCAAGAAAATCCCAACCAAGGAACAAAGAAAAACCCAACAATATTTAATTAAACAACTTCCTTCCTAGCCCCTTAATCCTAAAAATCGTGCTCTGAACTAGAACCCAAATCATCGAATTTCTTCTTTAAGTCACCCAAGAGAAGAGAGGCCTCATCTACATAAATCGCTATCATTTTGCTCACCCTACACATTGAATTAATAATATCCTTCAAAAAATGAAAATATAAAAGCTTCAACAAATGAAAATATATTCCATCATGTCAATAATTGGGCCATGGAGGATGTAAGAGAAGATGGATTGGAAAAAAATGCTATCAACATAATCACATTTCCTAATTTTTTGTAGATATTTATTGAGTGCTAAAGTATAAGATAATATGCGTAGGCCTTATTGAGTCTTTGTAGAGGATTTGGTTGGCTTCATAGAGAGAGATATTATGTATGAGTTGTTAAACTAACTCTGCTTCAAACAAACAATTTAATGCTCATAAATTATATAATTTATGTCAACATATAAGATAGCACAAACAATGAATAGTATGTAAGGCAACCACTTTAACTCCACTTGGGAGTCCATATGTCATGTCAATAATCTTCATAGCTTTCAATTTGGATAGCCCTAACATTTTGAAATTATCCACTAAATATATTGGAGGAGCATCCACTCAATTGCCAGATGCTCTTCTTCTACTAGATCTTATATTCTTCTCAAGGATGACTATTAGATTCTCTAAAATATGCCCATGTATCTTTTGCATTTAGCATAAGATGTTGGGAAATAACAAGCCAACAAACTATAAGACTAAATTATTTTATAGTTTATACAAAAAAATGTCACTTTTTATAGGCTACTTTGAAGTTGAAATCAAACTTAAAATTTTCCTTTAAATATAAAAATAACTATATCAACTTATCCTTAGGATTTTTTAGGCCCTTTGAACACACAATGCCATCATAAGTATACCTCCACCTTAATATTTTATAATGTAGCTCAATTTTCTACAACTTAAATCTTAGGCTTTGTGATTCACAAACTTCATTCCTCAAGATCACATATACTATGTTGGAATTTAATTCATAGGCCATATTTTTTTTTTGGTATAAGGTAGAAGTGGTTATAAGGCCCACAAACCTTTTACATAGTCAAAATGGGCTGGTTCTAGCATCAAGCCCGTATAATCAAAATACAAAATGGATCTTTCTAAGACCCACATTAAGCCATACTTAGATTCCATAGTCCTATACTTGTCGCTTGACTATTCAGGATAAAAAAAAACCAAACAACACCTAGCACTTACTAATACCACTAGGTTGTTGTACTGTACACTTGTCACCTCCCAGGCCCCAGCAAATGGGATGCCTTTTCTGCCTAATTCCATCTGTCGGATTACTCATCATCAACCCCTCTGATCTCCTGATGCTCTAATAGGTTTGATCTTAGCTCTTCTCTAGAAGCCAACCCCAATAGTTCTTGAGGGAAGTTATCCTTCCAAATTTGCATCTCCCCAACAGAAACTGTAATATTTGCCATTAGATCCGCCTCCTGGTTCCCTTCTCTGAAGGTGTGTTGGATTCGGGCATTAACCAAATGAGATTTATGAATCTTTGCTTCTAGGATAAGCTCCAAGATGGTCCAGCTGGGGTCTTTATCCTCCTTAATTGCCTTGATTATATTAAGTGAATCCCATTCAAAGATAACTTCCTTATAACCCTCAAGTCTGGCAATTATCATTGCCTGCATGCAGGCTCGGGCTTTTGCAAAATGATTTGTTTGAGTTCCCAAAGATTCTGCAAAGGCAAGGACCACTTTTCCTTCCTCATTTCTCAAAACTCCTCCTGCTCCTGCAGCCCTCGGATTTCCTTTAGCTGCCCCGTCAAAATTAAACTTAACCCACTTTTGTGTGGGGGGTATCCACTTGACACCATCCCGTGGGTTGGTTGTAATGTCTAGGTCTGGAAGTTCCTCTCCCCAGTTCCGCAAAATCCTCCTTTCCCTTAGAGACATGGTCTCACTTTTGAAGAAGAAAGTTTTCCAGTTTTCTTTCAAAGCTCCGATTATTTTATTACCACATAACCCGGGATCTTTCTTACGTCCTTTAAATACTCTCTTATTTCTCTCATTCCATATCCCCCATAAAAAATGGGGTAAGCCGAGCTTCCGGAGCCAAGTCAAAAGTTTCGCCCGAAGGGGGAAGCCCACCGTATGCGTAAGTCAGACATGCTATTTGGACAGACCCAATCTATATGAAATTTGGATAGGATCATTTGGAAGACTGTACAAGAAAATTCACAAGTTAGAAATATATGACTTACAGATTCTATCGCTTTCTCACACAAGATACATTGATTGATGAATTGGAAACCTCTCCTTTGCAGATTATCTATTGTCAAAATCTTATTTTGAACTGCCAACCAAAAGAAGAAAGCTATTTTTGGGGTTAAATTATTTAACCAAATAATAGAAGTTAGAGTCCAGCCATTGAATCCTGAGTGGATTAACTTATAGGCAGTTTTTACTGAATAGATCCCACTTGTAGTTTTTCCCCAAATCGCCTTGTCTCTTCCTTCCCCAGGAATGATCGGGAACACCCTTAAAGCATCATTGAGTTTGGTTAGGGCCACCTTCTCTTGCTCTGACAGATTATGAACTGTGATTGTCTTCCAAGAGGAAGTTTCCTGTGCTACAACAATAAAATCCCCTACTTTTCCTCCCATTTCCTCTGAAAGTTTATGTTGGAGGACCTGAAGGTCTAAGTTATCTTTCAGAGGGGCCTCTTCCAACCACGGGTCTTGCCAAAAGTCCACTTGTCTTCCATTACCAATTCTCCATCTGATGCCTTTCCTGACTACCTCCCGAAATTTGAGCAAACAATTCCAGAAATAGGATCCTCTAGGGAGATTATCAGCTTTCAGGAAGTCCTGATTATTTTTGATATATTTTGCCTTAAGAAGTTTTACCCATCCCAATTGATCATTATTGATAAATATCCATACCTGTTTGCCAATTAGAGCTTGATTCATTTCTTTCATTCTCTTTAGCCCCAGGCCCCCCTGATCCTTGCTTGCACACACCTGATTCCATGCTACCAATGAAATTCTCTTTCTCTCCTCTGAACCTGACCACAAGAAGTTGTGTTGAATTTGCTCCAATGTAGCTTGGACCTTTGCAGGCATTCTAAATAGAGACATGCAGTAAATTGGAATGCTTTGTAAAGTAGTTTGAACTAATAAGGCTTTTCTTGCGGAGCTGAGAAGGCTGCCCTTCCACCCTGCTAACTTTTTGGAGATCCTGTCAATGACTGAGTTCCACAATGTAGCCTTCATTCTTCCTTTGAACATAGGCATGCCTAGCTAAGTTGCTGGTAGAAGCTCCTTTCCACAATCGAAGAGGTTAGCTATTCTTTCCTCCCTCCCACCAGGCGTTTTAAAGAAATATATGCTACTCTTCTTATAGTTTATGTACTGTCCTACTTCTGTCTCATACTTGGTTAGAATTCTCTTTAGCTTCCTAGCCTGAGGCACCGAGGCTTTGGACACAATGATTGTATCATCCAAAAACTGTTGGTGAGACACTGGCTCTGCTATTGAGGCTGGTTTGAAACCTTCCAATCGACCATCTGCCATCGCTGCTGAAATGTTCCTACCCAATGCTTCTACTAAAATAATAAACAAGTATGGAGACAAAGGATCTCCTTGTCGCAACCTCCTTTCACTCTTAAAGTAACCGGAGGGTGACCCATTCACCATGACAAAAAATATTGTAGTAGAGATACAACTAAAAATCAACTTAATCCATTGGGGACAGAAACCAAACTTACCCAAAATCTTGGTGAGGAACCGCCATGAGACCCGGTCGTAGGCTTTATTCATATCAAGCTTTAGTAACATACCTGCTTCCTTACTAGCCACCATTGAATGAATAACCTCATGAATTGTGATGATACCATCCAGTATTTGTCGTCCTTTCACAAAGCCTCCTTGGTTCATATCAATGATGAAAGGAAGGATAACCTTCAGCCTATTGGCGATTGTTTTTGTGAGAATCTTCATCAGAGTGTTACATAAACTGATAGGGCGAAAACTGGAAAATTCCATTGCTCCCACTAGTTTAGGGATGAGGACAAAAAATATAGCATTAACTCCTTCTGGGATTTCCATGTCCTTTTGAGCCTCAATTATAGCTTCCACTACATCATTGCCTAGGATATCCCAAAACTTCGGAAGAAAGCCATGGGGAAGCCATCCGGTCCCCGGGGAGCTATTACCATCCATGTCAAAAACCACCTTCTTGATTTCCTCCTTTGTGAAAGGACTAAGTAAGAATCCATTAAGATTCTCAGTTACGAGGGGTGGAATGGCTGCCAACAGAGAATCCTCTTCTTCAATAGTCGGATTTACATCTTCTAGCAATGATTTAAAGTACTCAACCACTTCCCTCCTTATGTCTTCCATATTTTTGGTGTTAGACCCATCGGCCATCTTGATCTCCTTAATTTTGTTAGTACTCCTATGGCAAAGAGTAGAGACATGGAAGAACTTTGTATTTCTGTCACCCTCCTTTAACCAACGCAATCTGGATTTCTGCCTCCAAAAGGTTTCTTCAAATCCTAGCATCGTGTGGTATTTAGCTAACAACTCCATCTCCTGGTTTCTCAGATCCTCTGTAAGCTGCTCTGCCCTCAGCTTCTCCTGTAGTTCATTGATATTGTCTTTTAGTTCTACATTTTTAACAAAAATATTGCCAAAGGAAGTTTTGTTCCACTCTCTAATGTTAGCCTTCACATTCCTTAGTTTACATGCCACTTGGGCCATTTTCGAACCATTATACTTTTTGTCCCACCATTGGGCAACCAGATCCTTGAGATCTTGATGTTGGAACCACATAAGTTCAAATCGAAAGGGTCTGATGTATCTTTTCTTAGAGTCCTCCCCTATTTCCCATAGAATTGGGTTGTGATCAGACCCGATTCTTGGGAGTGTCATTAATGAAGAGTCCCCAAACCTCTCTAGGAATTCTTGATAAAGAAGAAACCTATCTAATCTGATCTGAATTTGGTTTTCCTTCAATCTTTTGTTAGACCATGTATAGGAGAATCTACGCAGGTCCACATCCATCAGCTCATGTTGCTCAACAAAATCTCTAAACTCGTAGATATCAGCAGTTATTCTTTGAGAGCCCCCCAATTTATCTGTAGGATTAAGGTAGCAATTGAAATCCCCCGCCACAATCCAAGGGTAGTTGGGGACCGTCTCCCTCAATTCAGCTAGCTGACTCCAAAGAACCCTTCTCAGTCCCTATCTAACTAGAGCATATACATTCGTTAAGATCCACTCTTCCTGCGTGGTTTTATCCACACATAAGAGACAAATAAACCAACTAGACATCAAAATCACTCTACTATCAATCACATTCTTGTTCCACATAACCAGAAACCCTCCCCGCTATTCCAAGTGGCCTCTTGGCCTACTACTTCAGCCTTCTCGCCAAGTCCTATTCTTAAAAGGAATAACTCTACTCTCCTCCATTTTAGTTTCTTGCAGTAAAATCATATCCGGTTTGTGTTCTTGTCTAAGAGCATACAAAGCTCTTATTTTTGCAGGATTACTCCCATGAATATTCCATGAAAGAATCTTCATTTATGGGCTTTGGATCCTTGAGCCTTCGCCCCAAAGAGCAATACTGCTTGAGTGCCATCATCCACTCCTCACTCTGCTTCTTTCTTCCTTAAGGCAGCATTGCTAGGTTTCCCTCTTCCTACCGAACCATATCCCCATACATCCGCTCTAGGCTGGGGTTCCTTGGGATTCACTTGGCTTCTAGTAACCATCTTGGATAGGTCAGTATTGGTCTTTGGGGTAACAATCTGGCTTTCCAGGTTAACTGGTCTTTCTAACAGTGGAGATGATTTCGTGCTCTTAGCTTCTTGATTAGTAGATTCTTTTTTCCCTGCTTTGGGGTTACACTGATCTTGGTGGTTCACCTCTTCCTCCTGAGTATCCTTGCATGTATTATTAGTTTCCTGCTCCTTCCTATGATTTTTCTCCTCTAAATCCTTCTCTTGAGTCTCCTCTACCTCAGATTCCACTTCTTGGCTATCCATCTGATCTCCCTTCAGATGATTTAATGCATCAAAACTGTTCTCCATTGGGATGTTGATCTCCTTAGAATTTCTTCCCATAAATTCCTTTGCAGTACATGGGACCACTTCCACCGAGCCTCCATAGGCCTCCCGTATTACCCAATCAAACTTACTTGCCCCATGGCATTGATCTATGGGGTTCTTTCCTTTATGATTTGGCTCTGAGGCTTGCTGTATCATCTTAGGAGCAGGTTGAGCTTGAGGGTTCGCATAAAAGGGACCAGCTCCCCTATGAGAGGGTTTCAAGGCATAGGTATTTTTGGGAGGAGGGTTATAACGTTGCCTCTTGCTTACAATAGGGCGAACAGGGTCTCTGATATTCGAATTTCGAGCTCCACGTCCTTGAGGCCCATGTTGGGTAGGAATGGAGATCTGCGGGGGAGGGATATTATTTTGGGTTTGAGGAGCAGTATTTTGGAGTGGGGCTTGGTTCTTGGAAATGCAGTGGATAGCCTGGTGCCCTACCTTCCCGCAAACACTACACTTAAAAGACATATTTTCATATTCAAAGACCTGAGTATGAAGGCCAAACATAGACGACAATAAAATGGATTTAGGGAGCTCTTTACTCAGGTCCACCAACACACACATGCGAGTAGAAAGGAGTCTTATTTTGCTCAAGGTTGCAGGATCAATAGCTATTAGTTCTCCAATCTCTGTAGCTATCCCAACCAAGATTTATTCATTCCAAAAAAGCAGAGGTAATCCTGGCATCTTAACCCAAATAGGAGCCAAATCCAAAGCACTTGAGTCTGGGGGTTGAAATCGGGGGACCAATGCTTCAGATACAAGCCCCTTTTCCCAAAAAACCAAGGACCTCCTTGGAGAGTCCTTTCCATGTCCTGTTCACATTGAAATGTCACCAAAAGAAAACTCTTGGGTAAAGCCTTAATCATCCTACCGGCCCTTGGCTACCAATTTTGGACGACCCATCTCCTTATGACTTCCAAGTCCGGCCTCACCCCCATAAATTTTGCCACCAGAGATGTTCTGCCCTCCATAGCCACATGCTGAGCTAAGGTATCCGGGACGTGCAACCTACCATTGATAGATTTTAGATTAAAACAAGAGTCGGATAATTTTTTCCTACCGCGAAGAGCATTAAGATATGAAGGTCTCCAGTTGCCAGGTTTCTCTTTGTCTCCTTCTTGGGTCTTCCTTTGATCCTGACGCATAGAGTCCTAGTCCCCCTCAGATATCTTCAACCGCATCCGCCCACTGCCATTGGACCGGTTCCAATAGAACTTCCTTGTCCACATCCTCCGCCTGGGGGCCTGCTATCTCACCAGAGCCCCCACCTACCGCGTCTACTGATCTGCCCTCTGAATCCCCACACCTAGGGTTTGTTGCCCCTAGACATCTCGCTCCTCCTCCTTGCTGCTCCATCCGTCATAACTTGCTTCCTCCAAAATTTGCCATTTTTTTTTTTTTAGGGCCAAAATTTGCGACCGCTACAATGCACGGGCTACTACAGTGGCGGTTGCTACAGTTTGCAAGCTTCTACAGTGTCAGCTGCTATAGTGGCAGGTGCTACAGTCCACGAGCTGCTATAGTGGTGGTTGCTACCAATTTGCAGTCAGTCTTCAAATATCAAACTTCCTATTGTCCCTTCGAAGACGAGAAGAGAGGAGAAAAAATGGCAGGCAGGATGGGGATGGCTTCCAATTCATAGGCCATATTGTATTCCTCTATACTTCCAAATATATAAGGGAAATAAATTCCATTTTAATATCAAGTGGATAAGGTGGAACCTAGACTAATTTGATATCTATCCAAAAATAGATGAGTCTATCTTGACTATATCATATACCAAAAATAGATAAGACTATGTAAACCATTGACTTATGATAGATTTTGTTCTAAGATAAGATATTTATATGCAAAGAAAATAATTACCTTTTTCTATCATAAGGTATTTAAAAAGAAAGAATTATATTTGATCCAAAAATATAGAGAGACATGGATTAAGGAAGTGCGATAGCATAATAGATCAATATTTTTTTGATCGGGTAAATAATATTATAAGGGTGGGTTTTTTACAGGGTCCCCAAAACCTGTTTACATAAAGAATATTTCAACCATCATTACAAAACCTCAACAATACGAAGCAGACTAAGATACTAAAATTGTAGTAGAGTATTACAAATCATTAACTACTTTTTGGAAAATTTTGATCAATATTTCATTGATATTTAGCCCTGTTTCTTCATAAATTATAGGAAGGGAAAAGGTAAATACCACTCTCCCAATATTAACTCGATCCCCCTTCCAAGTCATTACAATATTCCTAGCTAAATCTTCATCAAAACCACAACATGCTTCTAGAAAGGAGTTCAAACCTCCTTCACAGATAATTCTCTAGACTTTTACCTTACCCTTGACTTCTACATAGTTGTTTGGTTTTATCTTCACAAGATCTCCACCCATATTGCTAAAATTCCTCCACAAAAAGACTAAAATTGCTTCGATATGTTGCTTTCCAAACTGAGTAAACAAACCAAAACAAACCTGTTACAGTTAGGATTCTAACCAAATTTTATAAATCTAGTCATACTTGATAGAAAATAATTCTAAATTGGGTTGTTTCAGCTTGTATGCATGCGAACATATCTCAAATCCACTTAACAAATATAAAACTAACTTTCCCACAAAGCACGACAGTGCATTTAGACTATCTTTATTATTATTGGATCATGCCCGAGGATTAAGTTAGTTAGCCCTTTAGCATTAGGGTTAAGGTTATTGTTTGATTTTATCTATAAATAAAGGAGTTATGTTGTTGAGACACAACCATTTTCGTTATCTTTAGTCACCTTTGTTGCACATATGAGACCTAGCCCTCTCCAAGTGGATATGAGCCTTTCCTCTATGAGTGGATAGGATTTGTACTAATTTAGAATCTGGAATTTATTTCTTGAATTAATGGTTTTCTACTATTAAATCTAATATATTATTCTAGTCAAGGTTTTTGTTTGTACATTATTGAATTGCTACTGTTGTTGCTATATTTCTTGAAGATATTTTGTGATAGATAGAAATACCATTTTTATGCTAAAACCAAAACAAACATGTCCTTTTTTTGAATAAAATAAACTTCAAATCTAGATGGAAAAAGTATTTAGGAAGAAGAAGATATTCTGAAAGAATGAATTAATTACTTCAAAGATATTTTGTCATAAGTTGAGAAAAATATGGAGGCTCAAGGTAAGCTTTCACAACATATTCCATCATTTATCACACAAATATAGAATAAAAACTTGATAAAGAAAATATCTATGGAGGAGATATAAGGAAGTGGTTTTCTCTTTCCACCCTAATAAGATGCATAGCCCTGATGGATTTTCTAATATTTTCTTTCAAGAATTTTGGGATTTGTTGAAAAGCAATATGTTGGATGTGGTTTTAGAGCATAAAAAAGAAAGGATTTGATATTGAGATCAATATCACCTTTATTGTATATTTTGATATATTTTTTCTAATAAGCCTTTGTAATATTATTTACAAGATAATTTCAAACATCATGGAAAATATATTGGAAAGCATTCTCAATTGTGTTATCTTGAAGGAACAAGATGGTTTTGTTTTAGGTAAACAAGTTCTTGACTATATACACATTCTATTAATTCCATGAAAAACTAGATGTGCTTATAAAATTAAATATTAACAAAGCATATGATAGACTTTGCTATAATTTTCTACATGATATTATTAAATTTTCTATTTTGAACAAGATTGGTATGTATAATTTAGATGTTATAGCACTCCAAAATATTATATTTTGATCAATGGATCCCCTTATAGACACTTCCAATCATCCTATAGGTCCCACCATGGTGATCTACTATCTTCTTATAACTTAATTATTTTTGTTAAAATTAGTTGGGAGTGATTTCTAAAAGCCAAAAAAGGAAGGAAAAATTAAAATATATAGATTCCAACAATTGTCTCCTCTAAATATTATTTGAAATTTGTTGATGATAATTTGCTCTTTGAACATTTCTTGGTTAGCAGATCCATGGAGTATCATGCTATGAGAAAGTTACTTGACAATTGGTTGATACTACAAAATCCATTTGGATTTTTTTCTTAACACTACCCTAGATTTACAAAGGATTCTTATGAAGATTTTAGGGTTTAAAGCTAGAAAATAACTATCAACAATTCTATAGGTTTTAAAGTTGGAAATTTATCATCAACAATTTTATATATTCCTTTGTTTAATAAAGGAAAGCAGGAGCTATATGACTCAATTTTAGATATAAATATATTTTTCTTGGTAAGTTGGAAGGGTAAGTTCTTAACCGTGGTTGGATGGCTATAAATAATAAATATTACATTACAATCTATCTCTATATATGATGTTAGCATTAATATTATCACTATGTATAATGTTTAAATTTGATAAAAATTAAAAAGAAATTATTTGTAAAGGATGTGAGGAAAAATTAAGGTTTCATCTTTCTAAGTGGGCTAGTGTTTACAAAGGAAAGGATATTAGAGGTTCACACTTCTAAAATTGTAAACTTATATTTTTGCCATTAGGGCCAAAACTTGGTTGAATACTATTCAAAGATCAAGGAAAGAGTTGGGAAAATATGTTACTTCAAAATATATAGTTTCTATTTATACAATAAAATCATTAAAATAAAGAACCATACCTAGGGCTCAATGACATGGAACTTCATATTTGATAGTTTGAAATTGATCAAGAAATATGTTAGGTAGGTATTCAATGAGGGTGATTCTATAAAATTTAATTTTATTGCTTTGTAGAAAACTTATCCTCTTATTTATAATCCAAAATGGATAGTGTTTGCTTTGGTATGTTTAGCTTATGGAGGTTCAAAACTCAAAAGTTATATTAATACGAGCAACAATTATAGATCATAGATTTCTATTAACAATCTAGTTTAAGGAGAGGTCCTTAACTAAATAGTGAATGAGCTTCAAATTATGCTTCAAGAGTTCTATTTTCCTATTTTTGTATGAAAGAATGAGTTGGTTTGGAATATATCAAATGATGGTGGATACTTAGTGAAGCTGGGATATACATATTCAAACTGATTAAAATTTCCTACTCTTAAATATTTTTATTGAAAAAATGTTTGGTCAATTGAGACACTCTTTAAGGCCTCAATATTCCTTTGGTTAGTAATCTAAAGCAAAATTTTTAAAAGTGATAGTTTATAAAGAAGAGGGTATCATGGATCTTTTAGGTGTTCTTTGTATAAGAAGGATTTGGAAACATCATATCATTTAACTCTATATTTTTCTTTTGATTCCACCATTTACGGTCACTTTAAGAAATATGAGAATATACTAGGCAGCTCCATCAACATTGAAAGAGTTGATGAAATGTTAGATTAATATTTTAAATCTAAAGCATTCTATATTTTGTGGAGGATTGACCCTATTATTATTTGTTGAAATTTATAGTTGAAAGGAAGAATATATATTTTTTAAATAAATTTTAAAATCATGCCCAAGTTTGAAATCATATTATTTCCTCTTTTTTAGAATGTTTACAGATACGATTTTCATAAAAAAGTACTAATCATATTATTACATGTGGAAAACGATGTACTAATCTCTTGGTTGCAAGATTTGAATATACATGTAAGGATCATATGTGACAATGGAGTTAATATAAATGATCTATGGTAAAATGTATATGTCCAAAAGTTGAATTTATCAAAATGATTTTTTATGATGTTTTCAAAGAAATTCGAAGAAGGGTTTATAGAGGTGGTATTTTTTGAAAGAATGAAGGCAACATTATCCTCTTATTATCATATGGAACTTCAACTACCGACTATGTAGAGGCTAGGGAACCTCTTACAAGGATCAAGAGTACCATTAAAAAAGGATGGGAATATATTTCAATTGAAGCGGATTTACAAATTATTATTAATACTATCAAGAAAAATAGATGTGAGGATAAGTTCACAATAAGATTATTTTTTATGTTTGTCAATTGTTATTGGAGGGAGTAACTTGGAAACATCAACATGTCTATAGTGTTGAATTTGTAATTGGATTCATGGCCAAAATTTGATAGTATGCAATGTATTGGATAGGCCTAAGGGCATTTCATTGTATGTATTTAATATATTATTTGTAAGCCCAATGGGCCATGGTTAACCTTTTTATGGTTAATCCTTATGTAAAAATTGTAATTAACCTAAATACTGTTGGCAATTTGAGTTATTTTATGTTGTCATTGATGTCATATGAATCATTGATGTCATATGGATCACATTGAGTTTTGGTGGGCAGATGATATTTTGGAAAGCATGGATAAATTTAGGGTTTTTGTGAAAACCAAGGCAGGAAAAATAAAAGGTTTTATTTAAAACCATGGATGGTATATTTGAAATGGGTTTTTCTTAAAACCCAGGTTGGCCTTTCGTTTCATCGAAAAAGGTGCCCCGGTGATGGAGATATTTAATTTTAAATATTTAGTTTAAATTTTAATTATTTAAAATTTAAATTTAAATTTTAAAATTAAAATTAAAGTTAGCGCCGACGTCTAAAGAAAGAGGGAAAATCAATAATGTGTCGACGTCATCGAAAATGAGGAGAAGACTATATAAAGGGGGATCCTAAGGTTCATTTGAAATTCATCCTTGCTCGTGTTAATAGTTGGCTAAGCATCAGAAGAGAGCTTGTGCGAAAATAGTTTTGAAAAGGGAAACAAAAAATAAATCCAAGATTGATCGAAAGTCCAAGACATTGTGGGCAGAGTGGCGCATTGGCAATTGGATTTTTGTTAAGGTGTGTGCCAGTGCTTTACGTCAAGGTTCGAATCTCCTTGACTGCATTCGAAGGCATTGGAAGGAAAGAGCTCGAAGCACTTTTGGTTTGTGTGGAAGGAAGGAAGGACTTAAGGCACGTCATGCCTTTTCCTTTTGAACGAGCAACTAGCTCGTGTGGCAACCTTAGCCGCGGCTAAGGCGTTCGCGGTGTGGGCAAGTTGGGGGTTCAAATCCCCTTGAGGAGGTAATTACGTTTTGCTCTATTTTAATTTCGTTGATGCCCTAGGATAGGAGTTATAAGGTGGTTAAGGAATAATTAAATTTTTTAATTAAAATTTATTTTTATAAGGGCTATGATTATTATTTCAGAGGTGGATGAGTTGTTGATTTATTTTGATATTCATGAAATTGAAAATTAAGATTTAGGAGAAATAAGGAGTTGTTATAAAATATTTTTGAGAGCCTTATTGATTATTATTTTTGATAAGGATTTTTATTAAAAAGGACTTTGGTGGATGTGTTTATTAAGTTGGAGTAAAAAGGTGTAAATTGAGTTATGCTTATCTTGTGATTATTATTTGAAGTCCACTAATTGGAAAGGAAAGTTGTGTTTAGTGTGGCAGATTTAGTGGACAACTTCTTGGCATCAAAAAGGTATGGGTACATTCTCTTATTGATTGTTTATGGTGGTTGATTTTTGAAATATCATGGAGTGAAAAGGATTGATTTTGGTTTCCTTTTCGAAGTGGTTGGTTGAATGCTTCAAGGTTTTTTGGTTTGAGAGTTGTGTTTAAACCTTGTTTTATAAGCATAGTCGTTGAAGCCCATTGGTTGTGAAAGAACTTGAAAAGAACATGAGTATCATTGTAATGTGAGATTTGTGGTTGAGCATTGTTGGAAACATTTGAGTTGGTTGATACATACTTGGACTAGGGTTTTTGTGAGAAAGAATAGTCCCTTGTGGTGATTGGTTGAGTTGAGTTGATTGAGCCTAGTCAAGTGATTGTGTGAGGTGATTGGTCAAGTTCCATGAAATAAACTATTCCATAATTTTAATTTGAGTTGATATTGAGATTAGAACATATTGAGTCTTTAACAATTCTCTTTATGCTTCTATGAGTTGACTTGAGTTGAGCCGAGATTGATTTGATTTGAGTTGAGTTGAGATTGAGCTTAGAACATATTGAGTCTCTAACAATTCTCTTATGCTTCTATGAGTTGATTTGAGTTGAGTTGAGTTAAGATCATTGTGGATCATTGTTGTCATCCATTGAAGAGGACATTGCCATTCATTGTTGAGTTCATCTTTGAGCTTTGCCTTGATAGATTTGTGGATGAGATTTGAGTGCTACTTGAGCATGATTGATTGAGCCTTTGAGAAGGCCTTTGTGGACAGTTTTGGGACAGCTTTGTGGATAATTTTGGGACAACTTTGTGGACAGTTTTGAGATAGATTTGTGGATAGATTTGAGCAAGTTCTTGGTGAGATTGCTAGAGCATATTTGAGCAAGTTCTTGGTGAGCTTGCTAGAGCAGATTTGGGCAAGTTCTTGGTGAGCTTGCTAGAGCAGATTTGAACAAGTTCTTGGTGAGTTTGTTGGAGCAGATTTTGGGCAAGTTCTTGGTGAGCTTTCTAGAGCAGATTTGGATAAGTTCTTGGTGAGCTTGTTGGAGTAGTTTTGGACAAGTTATGTGTGAGCTTGTTATTCAGATTTTGACAAGTTTTGTGTGAACTTGTTATTCAGTTTTGGACAAGTTCTATGTGAGCTTGTTATTCAGATTTGGACAAGTTTGTGTGAACTTGTTATTGCCTAGCTTTGAGCAGATCAAAGAAATCATTGTATTGGATAAGGATCTTTATTTCTATGTGAAATATTATAAGGAGATTATTTGGTGGAGTACCCCACATTGGAGACCACGTTAAATATTGTGTCTCAATTGTGTGTGGTGACTTGTGCTCTTGCTTACTACTGCTATCTGAGTTATTAATGCACACTGCTATATTTGGTTATTATAATTAAGGACATTAATTGATATTGATTTGGAAAGAAAGTAAAAAGTGATTTTATACTATTCACCCCTCCCTCTCAGTATAAGCTTGTGTTCTTAAAATACCACTTGTTATGTCAGTTTAGGTTAAAATTTATGATGTAATTAGGGTTTTGGTATTGCTATAAATACCCCCTCACACTCCCCATTTATCATTGGAATATTATGTGATATAATCTACGGATAGTGACTATTTATGATGCCTATGGGATCCCATCATATTTTCCTCTCTTTTGTCCTATTTTACACTTTATGTATAAGATTTGAGTGGATGGATTGCTTCTATTTGTTTATGAAAAATATTGTGAATTCCGACATGGTACCAAAGTAGCTATGAAGTAACATTACTTGGTCATGTAGGAAGCTTATTCTAGGTCTCCAATCCTTCTTTTAATTTCTAGGGTGTACTACTAAGAAGATATTACTTCACTATGTTTCATTAAATTTTTTAAAAAGCTTAGATATTTTCTACCTTTCATTCATTATTATTGAAGATCTTCTCACCCTTCATTTGAAGATTTAGATCTGAATTTATTTATCAATTTGATTTTTATGTTTCAAAAATGGGCTATAAATTAGCAAAGAGAGGGAGGCATTATTTAAAAATTAAATGTAAATTTGAATATTCTTACCTTCTATTTACTACGTGCACTCATGGGTTCATGTGCTTCATAGGTTGTTCTATCCACTTTTATTAAAGTGTGTATGTCTTCACAAGGATTCATGCAATATTAGTCAGTATCCATGGGATGGCAAAGTGGTTGAGTGAAGGGAAGTGAAGTGTATTTCTTTGGAGGTTCACAGGATTAAAACCCTATGAATAGAACTTTTGATAGTTTTTCAAAGCCACACAAGGGCTATTATGTGAATTTATGGTTGTCATACCCAACCTAGCATGTGGTATAGTGGTTATTAGCTTAGTCTTTTGAGTATAGTAGGGTGGAGGTTTAAAGATCAAACCTAGGTCACAACCTTTTGCATTCATGTTGGATAGGTCAGTTGGATTTTTCTATGGAATGGTTGTGATAGGAGCTATTGGCTAGTTAGTTATGCAAGGCTTGCAAAGACATTGATAATGCGATAGTTGAAGGTTCAAGTTTCTTCATTTTATATTTTTTACATTGCATTCCTTGGCATTAATGACTTCTATGGAATTTTTCTTGAAGTGCCTCAATGGGCACTATGAGGCCTTGGTTAGAGCAAGGTTGTTTGGAGGCAAAAGACTTGATTTCAAACCTCACCAAGCTATTTTTTGGCATATTTAGAGAACAATCATTCTAAAACTTACATGGTAGCTGATAGGGCGTACCAATATGTCATAAAACTTTTACCTATATATGCTTTTAACCAATCAAGAGAGGACAAGTGTTAAACTTATAGTGTACCATTGTTGGCTAGGTGGCATTGAATGAGTGGTGGCTACCAATGAATGAGCATATGACACATGCAACCGTGTAATTTGATGATATTTTTATAAGGTTTGAAAAATTATTTTTTGCTTTCTTAATGATTATTAGGGAAAAAAAATTGGAGGCCATAACTTCTATATACAAAGTATATAATCCTCAAATTATGTGGAATAATCCTCAAAGTCTATTACCCTAATTTGAAGGGGTAAATTTACTTTTTCCTATTGAATCAAAATATTTGTCCTATTTTTGGGGGATATAGATGGATTTGATAATGATAATAGATTTTAAGCCTTTTGAAGGCTTGCAATAAAAGGATTCAAGATGGGATTTAGTCAATCCCTCTTTCTACTTTGGGTGATTGATTCAATGTATTCATGAAGATATAATCTTTTATAATATCTTCCTTCTATTATTTGTCCAAGTACTCTTGGAAATTTGTTACAATGCTTATCTTAATCAAGTTCATGAAAAGCCTCTTTTAGTGATGAAATCAAGTGGCCAATAGGAAAAATGAAGTCTTCAAATAAGGTGTTGCATGTGGTGAATTGGAAAGTTGTACTTTTAAGACATATACAACAATCAAATATTGAAAGAGCTTGTCTTTGAAGGAGGTGGTGATTTTGACTCTCCATCATTTGAAGTCCTAGAAAAAGTGTTGTGTGGTTGTATATAAAGTGTCTAATAATGGTAGTGGTGACTATGGTCCATTGTAAGGAGACTTTTTTGTAGAAACATTTTTGCAGTAATATATTTTAGATGATAGAGGAGGGGATCTAGATGAATATACCTTGAAATATGAAGGTCCATGACAACATCCATTATGGGGGTGATATTATTATCAATAATGTCTCATATTCTTGTCCCCTTAGTTTAGATCATAGGGTGGTGTTGAATTTATAATTTGATTCATGGTCAAGAGTCAACATTGTGCAATGTATTGGATAGGCCTAAGGGTATTTCATTGTGTAATGTATTTAATATTTTGTAATATTTTATTACATAAGCCCAATGGCCCATGCTTAACCTTGCTAACTTATTTAATTTTTGTAATTAAACTAAAGCTCACTTGTTATGCAATAAGGTTAATATTTATGATGTAAATGGGGTTTTGATATTGCTATAAATACCCCCCGTCACACTCATTTCTCATTGAAGTGTTGTTTAATATAACTTACAAATAGTGATTATTTATGGTGCCTATAAGCACCCATCATATCTTTCTCTTTTTCATCCTATTTTATGATTTTTGTATAAGATTTGAGTGGATGGATTGCTTCTATTTGTTTATGAAAATATTGTGAATTCCAACATGGTATTAGAGCGGGTATGAAGCAAAATCGCTCGGTCATGTAGGAAGTTTATTTAGAGTCTTGATTCTTCCTTAAATTTCTAAGGTAAATTGTTGAGAAAATCTTACTTTACTATGTTTCATTAATTTTTTTGAAAATCTTGGAGATTTTCTACTTTCCCTTATTTCATTAATATCTAATATATTCTCACCCTTTATCCAAATATTTAGATATGAATTCATTTAGCAAACTTTTTTTATGTTTAAAAAATGGGGTTACAACTTAACAAATAAAGAGAGGTATTGTTTAAAAATTAAATTCAAATTGGAATCTTCCTCCATTTTGTTTATCACACACACTCATGGGTTTATGTGTTTTATGGGCTATTCGATCTACTTTTTGTACAACAAGTAGGGTCTTCACTGGGATCCATATGATCTCAATTGACATCCTTATGATGGAAAAGTGATGGAGCAAAGGAAAGTGAAGTGCATTTCTTTGGAGGGTCACAAATTCAAAACCCCACAAATAGCACTATTGATAGTTTTTCAAAGCTAGGAAAGGGCTATTAAGAAAAATTATGGTTGTTATCCCTGTACCAAATTGTGGCATAGTGGTGATTAGATTAGTCCTTTGAGCATAGCAGAACATAGGTTCAATCCTAAAGTGCCTTATTGGGTACTATGCAACCTTGGTTAGGGTAAGTTTATTAGGAGGTATAAGGCTAAATTTCAGACCTCACCAGGATACTTTTTTATTTATTCAAAGAATAATCATTCTATGACTTACATGGTAGCTGACATGGCACATCAATGTGTCATAAATTTTTTATTTATATGCATGCTTTTAACCAATTAGGAGAGGACAAGTGTCAAATTTATGTATGTTTTTGACCAATCAAGAGAGGACAATTGTCAAATTCCTATTGTATCAATACCATGGCATAAAATGAGTGGTGGCTACCAATAAATGAAGAAATAACACATGTCTATACCACTTTACTATGATTTGGTAAATTAATTTTTGCTTTTGCATATAAAAGCATTTTGAGCCCCTTTTTTTCAAATCGTATAATTTTTTGAGCCCTACATATTGGTGATATTTGCTTTGGTGTTTAGGGGTGAATTTTGTGGAACAATCCTCAAGCCTTATTGCCCTAATTTGAAGGGCCTTTGGGTGATTGATTCGACGTATTCATGAATATATAATCTTTCATTATCTCTTCCTTCTTCTATTCTTGTTTAAGTACTCTTATAATTTTGTTATAGCTCTTATTTTAAGCAGGTTCATGTAAATCCTCTTTTGGTGACTGATATCAGGTGATCCACAAGCAAGAGGAAGTATTTAAATAGGGTAATGCATGTTGTAAAAAGGAAATTTATACTTTTAAGGCATACCTTATGTGATAATGGAAGATTGAAAGAGTTTATCTTTAAAGGAGATAGTGATTTTGACTCTCCTTCATTTGAAGTATTTTATGGATGTGTACATGAGTGTCTAATAATGGATGTGAACACGAGTTTCTAATAATGACAATGGTGACTAATAATCCATTCAAAGGAGAATTTTGTGTAGGAAATATTTTTGTGGCAACATATTTTAGATGATGGGAGGATCTAGATAAATCTACCTCAAAATATCCATTAGATGAGGGGAGGATCCATTAGAGTATCCATTATGGGGGGTGATGTTATTGTCACTAATGTCTCATCTCTTTGGTCCCTCAATTCAGATTATAGGGTGTGTAATTTGTAATGTGATTCATGACCAACAACCAATATTATGATATGTATTAGATAGGCCTAAGGAAATTTCATTATACAATGTATTTAACATTGTTTTTTATGTAAGTTCAATGGGCCATTGTTAACCTTCTTATGGTTAATCCTTATTTAATATTTGTAATTAATATAAAGCCCACTTGTTGATGTAATTGGGGTTTTGGTATTGCTATAAATACCTCCCTCACACTCATTTCTCATTGGAGTGTTGTACAAGCACCCATCATATCTTTCTTTTTTTTAATCATATTTTACACTTTTGAATAAGAATTCTATATTTTTTTGTACAGTGGATGGATTGTTTCTAGAAAATATTATGAATTTCGACATACAAAAAGAAATAGGGTATCAAATAATTTAACCAATTATTAGAATATAAAATTAAAAGGCAACTAGTTGATGAAAATGATATCAAAGTAGTTGATTACAAAAGCATAACAATTTGAGGAAGATGAAACATATCTTTGATTAAAAAAATAACAATATCTTTAAGAGTGAAAAATTGAACATGTTCTAATTGAATTAACAACAAATATAATGTATTGTTATTTTTTATGGGAGTAATCCCAAGTTCTAGGAAGATGAAAAATATCTTTGATAAAAAGGTAAATGAAAATCTTTAATAGAAAGATGGAAAATAAACAATTACCTTAAAAATAAATATAATGATTTGTTATTTTGACGAGAGTAACCTTCTATAAAAGTCATACATATCTTACTAGAAAAAATAAAAAATATTTAAAAAAACTATATTCCAAACATTAAATATTAGTTTGATTTAATAATTAATAATAAAAAAATTATAAAAATATTAGTTTGATTTAATAATTAATAATAAAAAAATTATAAAAAAACTATTTTAAAAATAATTTATCTTAAAATTATATTCTCACAGCAATCGTCCTTTAAAATAAATTTTATTTAAAATAATATAAATAAACACAACCACATATTTAAAAAAAAAAACAAAATTAAGAAATATATATCAAATAAAGAAAATTAAAAAACACTTAGACTGGATCCTTTAAGTAGAACTCAAAACTCATTCATATATACACTGTCAAGGCAGATGTGTATCAGAAGTATTTGTCAAAAAAATATATACAATATCACTGAAATTAAGCTTAACCATAAATGTTAAAATCATACTTCTGAGTTATATTAAAACAATAAAGATCAAATTATATACTCTTAAGAATTCTTTCCCTGAATTCGCATCTTGCTTCTACAACCTATCACCATCAAACCGAATAATTTGAAATGTAATGAAATTGAATTCTATGCTTGACAACTTATTAAAATATATTTCTATGCTTGACAAGCATTAGCATCACCATACAATGCCTCAACATCAACAGTAACGAAGGTATCCAACATTAAAGGTCATCATGTCATGACAAACAGCAAAAACAAGGCTTTGAAGTGTGCCACCAATGTTATTTCAAGTAAAATTCTCTTCAAAAACAAGGCTTTGAAGTGTGCCACCAATGTTATTTCAAGTAAAATTCTCTGGAGTTTGAAGAGTATTCAAGTTCTAAACCAAAAGTACCAATAACAGAAAATCTTCACAGCAAAACAACTTGCTGAAAAATCAAACTATTCATTTGACTGTCTATCCCAATCCAAGACAGTCCCACACAACTAAAGATGATTGATGCTTTTATTCTGATCTTGACTGACCAGCACGGGCACAGAGGATAATTCCAACAATAAGACCATAAAGGGCTAAGGCTTCTGCAAAGATCAGGATGAGAATCACTCCTGTAAATAACTTCGGTTGTTGTGCATTTGCCCTGCCAAAGAGAAAAAAAAAGCATTGTTATATATAAAATCGGCTAGAAAACTTAAATAGACAAAAAAGATTCAATTGACTATATTTTGGATTCTTAGAAGTTGGATGTACTAGTTAGCAAGCATGAATATAAATTATAATCTTTAATAGTTACAAAATATTTGGAATTCTCGATTTCAGAATTCCAGTTTTTTTATCTATGAATATCCGGAACTCATTCCATATTGTGCAATAAAATTTATAAAATCTAGTTTTTTTTTTTTTTAACGAAATCAAAAGCAACATACCAACTACATAGAGATCACTAAGCTGAATTACATATAAACATATCAAATTATTCATACTCAAACAATTGAGATTAAGACAACAAATTTCAGGCTAGATAAAATTACATACCTTACTCCAGCATCCCCAACAATACCAATAGCCATGCCCGCAGCAAGTCCAGAAAGACCGCAAGACAGTCCAGAAGAAAAATGTGCAAAGCCATCAAATAAATAGTATGGCTTGGATTTGGGATTGATTCCCGTCGCAATCATGACAGCCATGATCAAGCCATAAATACCTAGAACACCAGCCATGATAACTGGCACTATAGATTTCATGACAAGTTCTGGCCTCATAACACCCATAGAGGCCACGCCAACACCACTTTTAGCTGTCCCATAAGCAGCACCCATACCTATCAATAAACACGGGTATATCAGTAACAATAAAGTGAAACTGTGGAATGAACGAGAAAAAACTGTGGAATGAACGAGGAAAATCTGTTAGTGTAGTGTGTTAATAAATTCACACTGATTCGGTTGTGGGACTTTGAGTGACTTGAGTGGTTTATGAGCCCCAACACTTGTCAAACTCTTTTTGCCAATGAAATAGCAGGCTTAAAGTGGAAGTCCTTGGTTCTGCTTATGTGGGACTCCTCACCTTTATTGACATTGAGTTGCCCCATGTGTGGGGGTAGTTGGTCCTCTTATTTTCAGTGGCATATTCTTATGTGGCATGTACCTTTATTAACATTGAGTTGCCCCATGTGTGGGGGTAGTTGGTCCTCTTATTTTCAGTGGCATATTCCTATGTGACGTGTGTGGGGTAGTTGGTCCTCTTATTTTCAGTGGCATATTCCTATGTGGCATGTGTGTGAGGTAGTTGGTCCTCTTATTTCCAGTGGCATATTCCAATGTGACATTTGAGTGGGGTAGTTGGTCCTCTTATTTCCAGTGGCATATTCCAATGTGACATGTGTGTGGGGTGTTTGGTCCTCTTATTATTCCTGTGTGACATGTGTGTGGATAATTGGTCCTCTTATTTCCAAAGGCATATTCCAATTGGTCCTCTTATTTATTTCATTCTACTTTAATACTTCTTCTTCTTCCTTATCATTCCCTGTGGATCTCATGGTTAAAAAGTACATGTTTTAGGTAGTTGGTCCTCCTATTTTCAGTAACATATTTCTATATTGAAATTTCGTTCCCCTTTAATACCTTCTCTTCTCTTCTCCTCTTTTTCCTTTCCTTTTTTTAGATAGTTGATCCTCTTATTTTCAGTAACATATTCTTATATGAAAATTTCTTTTCACTTTAATACCTCCTCTCCTCTTCCTCTAGTGGCTAAGAAGTACATGTTTTAGGGTTCATTCAAATAGCAACTACATGCTTAGCTATTTCAAAGACACATAAATACATGTCTCTGTAATAGAAGAAATGTATCTTTACCAAAGCATGAGACGGGCAACTTTATGAGTAAATTAGACTATATACATACAGAGAAAATACTTTCATGAAAAAAGAAACAACTGAATGAATAACCCAAGGAGAGGAAGGGGTAGAAGAGAATAGATACAGCAGAAAACGAGAGCCGCTGTAGCGCCGAGGAAGCCGAAGAAAGGAGCAGTTTCATCGCCGCTGAATGCAGACATTTTCTATTTCTCTATCGATAACAATAATGTTAGAGAAGATATGCCTCAACAATGAACTCCAATCCCAAATACCGATTTCGATTTAAAAGAGACGCTGCACACCAAATATAATGCGACGTTTTAGAGTAAGAGAGAAGTTCGCTGTCCTCCGAATGTATGTGCTTCTACAATTCAGTTGTGAACGGTTATCTATATAGATAGATATATATGAACCGCTTGTCCCTCACTCATCATTCCGTCAAAACTTGGTGGTGTATGTTGTCGGCAGTTGGTATTACACCTTCGGACCTTCCCTTTCCTTATTAGGAAGGAACCGACTTTGCTATTCTGGCCAAGGGACTTTCCTATGGTGGCAATCTCTCACGGAAATTCGCCACTGAGATAGAAATGCCAACAAAAATTTAATATGAATAAAAGCTAGATCTCATGCATCGAGAGTTCACAAGATAAAACAAAATTGGTGAATTATAAAATTTTAATGTTAATTTTAATTATTATTATTATTATTAATAAGTTGAAAGCTTATTGTAGTGGTAAGGGTTTTGGTTTCTCTTTAAAAGGTTCAATGTTCAAATCTTGCTTAGTATGTTTAAAATAACTGTGTAAACTCATTAAAAAATATATTATTATTATTATTAATAAATTTTATTTAGATTTAAAGTTATAGCGATTGTAAACTGGAACAAGTAATAAAGTTAAGGTTTGGCCCTTTGTGTCAAGTGGGTCATCAAAGTCCTCACAGATAATGAGGCCTGGAAGATTCTCATTCGACACTATATCAGTGAAGGTTTTCCTTTTGGTTGTAAGAGTTGAAGGGGTATAGGGTTCCCTTCCCTCATTGTTGTCCTTGAGTCTATCAAAGTGTCAGGATCCTTCATCATTAGGAGCATTTGGAAAGTTTGGGAGAGTGTTAAGCCTTGGCTTAGATGGAATGGCCAAAGCTTCTGGCATGGCTTTTCTATCAACCAAATGAATGTTTGGTGGTTGCTTGTTATAACCTTCCAAGTTTTCTTGCTTGCACAGGTTCTTTGGGTTCATGAATTTAGATTTTTTTGCAAAGGTGTGTGATGCATCACTGATTTTTTTCTCATCCTACTAGGGATCGACTCCCTTGGGATGACTTTAGAGCCAAATTTGGGCTTAGTCACTCTGACAAGGATACTTTTGAGGTTGTCAAGGCTACTCTCCCTGACTCCATGTTACATAAGATTTTTGTGCTTTCGTAATGACCTTGGTGGAAGGACTGGAAGTGGTATCCAAAAACTTTGCTATGAAACTATAAGGCTCGATTGGGGTATGGATGGCTCTCTCCTTGCCTCCCCATGAATTATAAGCTCAATTAACAACGAAAGGTCTCCTCCCCTCAACCTGTTTGGATGTGCAGGTTCCAAATTGCTTGGGCTCCTTTCTTGGAGCCCAAACTTTCCTGTTTTGCCTGGATTGTTTTGCACCAAGGGCTTCCTGTTGGGGAGTGTCTCCAACATTTAGGCATCCCTAACCCTTCTTGACCTTTTTATCTTCAATCTGAAGACTTTGTCCATCTTTTTTAGGTTTGTGCTCATGCTCATTCCCTTTGGGAGTGGTTTTTTTTTCCTTTTAGACATATTCCTTCACCACTTTTGAGTGGAAGTACATTATTTTGGGAGACCCCGCACTCTTGCTAGGTATTTTCTTTGAAGTGTGGCACTTGTTTCGTATGGTGACCATGTTCAGTATATGGAGAGCTAGAAATAATTGTTTCTTTGGTAAGTGTTCTTCCTCTTTGCAAATATCTGCATTTGAAAAGTTTAATATTATTTCATATGTGTATTTTTAGATTACATTTCAAGCCAATAAGGTGGCCATGGAGCTCACTCATATTCATAATCTCGTTGATCAGTGGGGGAACACATTGTGCATAATAAATCAAGTTCCTCTTGAGTAGAAGTCGGTCCAGGTCCAGATAGTAGTGTCACTCGCTCCCAAATTGCAATCCTATCCTAGATCAAGGTCCTTACAGAGATGGTCATGGCTACTTGACTATTCCTCTCTCCCCCCAACTCCTCGACTTGACGCTTGGAACAATTTAGGAGCTTTGATGATTTCTGCCAAACAAGAACCATTTGTTTATGGTTGGGAGATGTTCCCAACACTTCTGAACAAGGGAGGGACTCAGTGCCAAAGTCTCTTAATGCTATTGTTGGATGGGAATCAATCCTAGGGGTGGCTAAACCCATGTAATGGAGCCTCATATTTATGTAATCAGTTAGTTCTATTGTCCATTAGTTATGTAAGACAATGATGAATAGTTGTAAATTATTTACTTGGGTTCCCAATCTGTTTTTATGAGGATGGTTTTTTGACTGATGTTGTTAGCCATGTGGCATGTTTATCCACCTCTTTTTTTTGTTTATAAAAATGTATTCTGTTAATTTTTTAATATATTACCTTTTTACATCAAAAAAATGGAACGAGTGAGCAAAGTTTTTTTTTAAGTTAGATAGCATAGAAAGAAAGTTATTTATGAATGTTTTAGGTAGAAATATGGATGACTTAACTGGAGACAAGAGGAATATCGAACCTATGGTAATGGTTATCTTGAAAACAAATGATAATAGAACCTATGACAATCGTTATTAAGAAAACAAATGTTTATATTAGAAGTGATTATCAAGGAGAGGATGATCAAGCATGTGTAATGGTTTTTAAAAGCACAAGATTAATAAGTGAGTTCATTAATAATGACCAATTTTTTTAGAGATTTAAAAGTGGATTAAGTGGATGTAAGGGTTGAATTCAATTTATTTTTCTTTCAGAATGATATTCCTTCATAATCTTATCTATTTTAAAATAAAAAATATAATAATAGGTAATCTTATCTATTTTAAAAATCAAGGATATAATAATTGGTGCTAGCCCATATTTTAAGGGGAGAGGTAGCCTATGTTTAAGACCACGGAATGAGAATTCTTTTATAGATATAAATTTTAAAAGGCTTCTAGGGTTAAGTTAGGCATTTTGGATTTTCATATTAGTTTATCAATAAGTAGGTTTCAAATTATATTGGTAATACTTTAGAGGATATCATTTAGGAGAGACCAATTAATAAAGGATAAAATCATGTTGTATATACCTAAATATGTGTGCCTATGGATATTAAAAACCTTTGCCAAAATCCATTAGTATTGATCTAAATAAAAATAAAAGGATCAAGTACTAGATTATAAAAAAAATTGGAATATGAGGTTGTAAATGTTATGAGATTGGATACATGAAAACAAATTGTAAAGTGAAAATAATAAAAAAGAGATGAAATTGTTTGGTCATGAGACAAACTACAAGACATAGCAAGGACATCATATTATAATAGAATTTGGATTAGATCAAAGATTTTTCACCCATAAAAAGTGAAAGAAATACCATTTACATCATTAGATGACAAAGGTTATTAGGACTCGCTCATATCAATCATTACAAGAAACTAAAAAGAATGTAAGGGATGAGGAATTACACTACGCAAGTTCAAATTCAAAAGGAATTAAAGGTCAAAGGAAGATGTCGAGACAAATTTTAAAACAAAGAAAACATAAGAGGTCAAGTTTAATTTAGTTAATCATATTTATTTTCCTTAAATAGTAGAAATCAACTTCTTGTAATAAAAATGATTTTAGTATCGAAGTTTATCCCTTGCACTTTTGGATTTGCAAAAAACATAATAATAAATAAAGGATTATGAATGATATTCATGACAATTTAACAATTTTAGGGCAACATAAAAAAGTAAGTACTATGGAGGATTGTCCTTATAGTTTAGGGTTTATAGGGAAACATAAAATAAAGTGTTTTAAAGGCTATTCCTTGTGCTTAAGGTTTTTTAAGGAAGCATAAACATATAGACAATAAGTATCATTATGACCAATTTGGAAAATGGAATAAATTGATGAGGATGAATATGTTGATGAGAATGGAAAAGAGGAGGAATACCCTCAAAGAAAGAACAAAATAAAAGTTTAGAGGGATATCAATTAGAAAAATGAGAAACAAATATCACAAGCATTAACAAGAAGTTCGGCTAACCTAATAAACAAAAAATAAAAATGATGATGAAAGTGGTACTTTAAAATATTAGGGGGTATGAATAAGACCCATAAGAAAAATAGTCATTAGGGAATTAATAGGTCATTATAGTCGTAAGTTTATTTTAATGCATGAAACAAAAATAAGTAGTGAGTAATGTAAGTATGCATTCAAAAAGATTTGGAAGATGGAAGATTGTTTGGTATTTTCTAGTATAGGAGCTTTAGGATATATTACAACAATATGTGACAAATAAAAATCAGATGGATAATTTCTAGAAGAAAAAAATAACTAGGTTGCTTGTATTTTTTCAACAAAAAGGAAAATATCAAAGTTATAAATGTATATGATATAAATTTAGGTACTCCTTGTGATATATGTTAGAAGGAACTCAATTTATTTATGTGAAATTCAATGGTGATTCATATTTGTGATCTATGGATCCTATAAGGACTTTAACATGTTTTGATCTCCTTTGGAAAAGAAGAGTGGTCCTCCTAGATGGTCCAAATAAATGAAATATTTTGCTTTATTTTTCCATTCAAATGATCTTTGGGATTCTATTATTTCAAGTTTTTAGTATACACAAGATAATAGAAGTATTGGAAAAACTCATATAATTGAAATATTGCACTTTTTTTTAATCTAGTACATGGTTGAAAATAGAGTATACAATCTATTCATCTATTTTATTATGAGTAGGATCAAATCATAAATCCATTCTCTTGAAAGGACTTAATATAGCAACTTGAGAAGTTGTAGGAGGATATTCAAGACACTGCTCCTCTTTCTCAACAAACTAATAGAAGGAAAGAACTATTGGCTAAACTTTACAAGTTGAGCTCAGAAGAAGAGGTTTATTGGAGGTTGAAATCTAGAATGATCTGGTTTCAATAGGGGGACAAGAACATGAAATATTTCCATTACAAGACCCTTTAAAATTACCACAAAAACTCTATCAGAGCTATTGAGAAATATGGGGTCACTTATTATGAGAAAGACAAGAAAAAGAATTGGCATTTGACCATTTCTCAATTTGCATTCTTTTGAATATGTTGACATTCAAGCTCAAACCACCTTGTTCCAAAATATTTTGAATATTCTTAATCAGGATGACAAGACTTGTTTAAGCTCTGTGATCACCAAGGAAGAGTTGGAGTCTATTATTTGATCACTTCTGAAAGACAAGGCTCATAGTCCAAATGGCTTCACTAACAATTATTATCAGTAGTTCCTTTCCCTTGTTGGGTCTAACTTACTGATGATGATTGAGGATGTTAGAAAGAGAGATATTCTCATCAAACCTCTAAACTCAACCTTTATTTATATTTTTCCAAAATAAAATAATTATTCTTCCTTTAATAGATTTAGACCTATATCTCTTTGCAATTGCTCATACAAAACCAAGATTATAGCTAATTGGATAAAAAATAAATTAAGTAAGCTAATTTTAAAAGAGTATGGAGGTTTTATTCCAGGAAAGCAGATCTATGATAACATAATCATGGTCCATGAAGCTTTACACTCCTACTCCAAAACTAAGTTAAAGAAAATAGTTATCAAACTAGACATGGCGAATGCTTTTGATAGGGTTAATCTCCAATTTTTGGAGAAAGTACTCTTCAAATTTAGATTTTTGGTGCAACTTGTGAGATGGATTGGAGCATGCATCAAAGGAATTCGTCAAGGTTACCCCATTTCTCCCTACCTCTACATCCTTCTTGTGGAAACTTTAGGAAGAACCTTGAATAATATGCAAAGAGCAGGGAAGGTGCAAGGCATCATGGTTATTAGAGGAACTAAACCCATCACTCATGCTCAATTTTCAAATGACACCATCCTACTTAGAGAAGTAACCAAATACAATATAAAGAAGTTCAATAATTGTTTATCTTGTTTTGAAGCAACTTCAAGTGCGATTATTAATAACTCCAAAAGTCAAATTTTCACTATTAACACTACTAGAAAAAAAAAAATCTCTTAGATTATTGGATTCAAAGAAAGAAAAGACCAACATTTCATATATTTTGGAGTCCCTATGGGTTTCAAACTCAAACCCCAAAACAACTAGATATCCATTATTGAAAAAATATTAAAGTGAATTTCTATATATAGCAATGAATGGCTTAGTCTAGCAGAAAAAAATTCTCATTAAAATAGTTTTTTCTCCACTTCTAGTCTATCAACTTTTAATTTATCATGCTCCAAAGATTAATCTTCAATATATTGATGGTTCTATCAGAAACATTTTTTGGCGAGGGAAACAAGATGGAAAAAAAAAAATTATTTAGTTAATTAGGAATTGGTTATTGCAAGAAAAGACAAAAGTGGTATTGGAATAACAAAAATAGATATTTTTAGTAATAAGACTTGGTTGCTAAATTATTATGGAAATTATGTCAACCACCTAATTCCTCTTAGAAAAAGTTCTAAAAGCCAAATATGCAAATATTGCTTTAGGTTTGACTCTTCTTATAAATATCAATCTAAAGCCTAGATCCTTTATCATATGGAAACATATAGTGGAGGTAAAACATTTGATAATTAATAAGACTTATTGGCTTCCAAGAGATGGTTCTCAAATAGATATATGGACTGATCCTATTCTTGGTCAGCCTATTGTGTTAAGTACTTGTGGTCATAATATTAGAGTTGAGTTTACACGATTGAAAATCTCTAAACTTAATGAAATTCTAATTTGGAAAAATATTAAAGTTGAATGGAGGAATCTTGCTCTTCTTCAACCTTTTTTAGCTAAATGGGAACAATTTAAATCAACTAACAAAATATAAATATTTTGAGACAATAGTGCTTAGATCATCTCATTTGGGGAGAGATTAATAAATTAGGTGCTTATACCATTCAAAAGGGTACACAACTTCAACTATCTTGAACCCCTAACAAGCAGTTGAAAACTATTTGGAACCTTAATTTACCTTACACAATCCAAGTATTTGCTTGGTTAGTCTTACAAAACAAAGTTCTTATAAGGGATAATTTATAGAAGAGAAACATTTTGGGCCCTCATATTTGTGTTAGATGCATGCAGAACAATGATAATGTACACCGCTTATTCTTTGAGTGCAAAACAGTCATCCCTATATGGCTTTCAATTTTGGATCTCCTATAACTAGTTTTTTGAATGCAAAATATTTCCTGATTAATTGGTAAAGAAAATACAAGTGGGGATTGAGAGGAAATTCCATTATAACATACCTTTGGAAAACCATTTTGTTCATCATTTGGATAGTTTGGAAAGATAGAAACTGAAGAATATTTTATAACAAAGGAGAGAATAATAGTACTCTTGTATAAAAATTCACTACAAGAATAATCAACAATAGAAGAGTTACTTTTAAACTCAGCCACAATTTCCAAGGTTTAAATAATTCAGAATTACAAATTATACACAAGTTTGGCCTCCGGGATCTTATTTTAAAAACCAAAACTAACTCAATTATCATCTGCCCAATAATTCACTATCTTGCTTTGTTCTTTGATGGGGCTTCTAAGGCCAATAGTTGTAGGAGGAGTAATTGTAACAAAGTACAACATAAAATATTGCATTAATATTGGAATTACTTCCAATAATGTGGATGAGGTGCTAGCTTGTGATATAGGGATCAAATTAACAGTTGAATAGTGACTACAATTATTGCATATTTATGGTGATTCCTCTCTCATTACTAATGCCCTCTTAGGTGACAAAAGGATCAACTCTATTCAACTTCAAATAATATTGAACATAATAAAAGATCTATCTAGTCATTTTATCCAAGTTCAATACTTCCATGTTAATAGGGATTTAACAAGTTAGTTGATGCTTTTGCTAATAGAGCTATTAGAGAAGAGCCTTCTAAACTCAATATCTTTAGAAAAAAATCCAACAAAACCTCTTCATTATTGGTGAAGGATAATTTGTTCCAATAATCTTCACACATGCCATTTTGACCTTTTAGATCTTTGTAGTCAGCTATTACAAGTTGCAATATAGGTATTGTGTACTTCTCCTTTTTTTAATACAATTATTTTCTTTTTTTTCTTAAAAAAAAACATTATCTTGAGATGCAATCTACTCTATAATAATCATCCAAAGCTATTTTAGTTTTAGTCTATATGGATCCAATACCCTAATTTCTTCCAAATGGTTATGTTATGGTGGAATGAAATAAGGTTTGAAGGATCATGTATGTACAAGTTTTTTAAAAATATAAAATATCTAAATGAGAAAACGAAAATATGGAATGTCAAATCTTTAAGGAAAATTTTTCATCTTTCTTAAATTGTTATATTTTCATAGAAAAATATTTGAAATCATTTTCATTAAAAGATAAGATCTTTCTCATCTAATTGCCTTCTAAATAAGAATTTCTTCAATATAAAAATAAATTTCATAAGTAGCTAAATTTATTGTTATCCTATTTCTTATTTATAGATATGCTAACATTTCCTAGACATTGTCTCTAACAATGGTTGATGGATATACAAATATTATCAAATGTGCTATATCCGAAAATAAGCTCTAGATATAAGGTTAAATAATTCTCATGGTATATAAAAACACAAGACGCATATATTCAACCCACTTAAAAATAAATGAACACGCTATATTCACAAGTTTACAATGTATTACAATACAAGATTATGCACTGTAATTTTATATTATAAATCAACTCATATGTTGCTCCTATAAATAGCATTTACAAAAAGGCTCTTGACATTTCATCTTCAACTATATCTTTATATCCTCAAACTCCTGACAGATATAACTCTTCATAGTTCTCATAGAAGAAATATATTTATTGACTCCCTACTAAAAAAATTTAATGATTACTAAATGCCAAATATTTATAAGACTCCTAGGCACCAAATATTTACAAAGTATTTACAATATGCTTGCATGGTACTTGTAATGTACCAAATAGTATAATATTATCCAACACCCCCTCATGTTACATTATTTGGTGTAATGTCAATTTGTAACTTTGGTTTTGAATTTCTCTATCATACTCCATACTAATTTTGGATCTTGATTTTATGATATTATGTTGGACTTTATCTTTGGGTCAGTTATTGTCTTTGACTTAGCTGAAATATTTGTGCAGAGATAGTTATGAAAGAATTCAAGCATTTTGACTGAGATCATGCCCAATATCACTTTTCTATGCATGTGAGACCTTCTTGGATGTAGGAGAGTGTCCCTTAAGAGGGAATCTAATATAATATCATCTCTTTATGTCCCCCATTCAGCCCTAGATGTTGGAATATGTGGTGGTTAAGCTTCTCTTGAGGCCATGACTAAATTTTTATTATATTTTCCCTTTGGGCCCATCTAAACCTTGAAAAAGGGTATTTTTGTAATTTTTTGATATTTGATTCCTAAGGGTTGATCCATAATCTTGACCTAAATGTAACATATACTTATGTATACATAACCCTCCTCATTGATCATTTTCATTATTGGTTTGAATGTCAATTTGATTATTTTTTAGTGAAGATATTTTAGTGTCTACAAACACACTATCATATATCATGTTCATTATATGTTGTGTACTTCTTTTGTTAAGTAATACTCGGTAATGTTTGATTACATATATAAAAACGCCAATGAAGGCTTTATTTTGCATCCTTCTTTAGCTCACATAAGAAAGTTTAAAATTAGAAATTTTAAAAACCTAAGAGGCGATCATACAGATTAAGCATGTTGGCTATGTTAGTTCTATAGACTACTGTGGACCAAAGACTTCTTTGTTATGATACTTCCAATTTTACGGGGAAATATATTTTATTTTTTATTGGTATTCTTGCTCTTGTGAGATTCCAACTTTGGCTACATGTGCTAAATGAGCATCCTTGGTTTTGCCTATGCTGCTTGTAGCACCTAGCCAACTTGTAATCTCTATATTATATTAAATAATATTAAATATTTTATTTAAAAAATGATTATATTTATTTTTAGAAGCTACTATAAAATATGAAAAATTGACCTCTAATGGTAATTTTGGTAAAAGCATTGGAGTGAAACTACCACTAGCACTACTGTCCTCTAGTGCTTTTGACTCTCATGCACCAAAACAAAGAAAAAATGAGTTTATACCTTTGAAGATATCCATAATTAATGGATATGATCACCAAAATTTGATTCATATATGTAGTATAAATCCTACGCTCAAGAATTTCTCTTTATAATCTTTCTCCATTAATCGCATATTGATCTCATTTTTAAATTCTTACCGTAACCAACCCTATCACCTTCAATACAATCCTTCTCCAAGGATCCATGGCTTCTTATAAAATTAGCACTTGGAATGCGTAATTCTTCATAGTTTTAAAAGTAAAAAAATTATAACTAAATCCATATTCACATCATCTTGTAATGCAACCAATTTCTAACAGATTTTATATAAATTCATCGGAATTCATCTTTATGCATGACAAGGCTATACCAAAATATTTCCACAATCTTGTGAAGGAATCCTTCAAGCATCCAAGCATTTGAGTCTTTGAGTCTTTAAGCATATAAGCCTAGGCTCTTACGTGTCTAAAAGCACAAGCAAGATTCAATCAATCTTCCACAACAAGGGGGAAACTACCTTAGCATTTTGGAGCAATAAGTGTGCTTTAGGGTGGTCCTATTTCCCTTGCTTTTGACTCTTTCTATGTTTTTGTAACTCTAATATCTAATCTATGTCATGCTAATTTGATTTGATCATCTCATTTTTAACTTGACATCTCATATTTTTTCATTATTAGCTTACACTTACTTTAAGAAAACTTGCTACTTTTTTGCATTTAGTAGGGAATCTATTAAATAACTTTCTTACACTAGTCATTAAGTCATTTAATCTGATTTTGCTACTATCTAAAATTAAAGTGTTGTTATATTTGGGGTTGGATGGTGCTATCACTCTCTATTTTTATACAATCACAAAGAGCAAAAGTTTTATCTATGAGGCTAAAGCGTCTATAACATTATCGCTAATCCCATGGTCCTTTTTCCTTTGATTATTTGATCCATGCTTATAATACTTTATCAATTTTTAGATCCCATATAAATAGGGGTCTAATATTGGCCAAGGGAGCTTAATACTCTCCTCTAACTTAGGAAACCTCCTTTACCACTAATTCCTCTCTTTTCTATCTATTTTGTAAGGCAAAAACACCATCAAGATTTGATAATGCCGATAATTCTTTTTTTGCTGGAAATATTACATTATTTGACCCCCTTGTAATATTAGTTTGGTAGATGATTTATATTTGTATAATGTATGTGTCAATATTAGAGAAAGTGTAAGGTGTCAAGATAGAGAATGAAGAGTCACATGATATGTGGTAAGATGAGAGTTTTATCTTTATGAGAGGAATATGAAAGGTTGCATATCTTGGATGAAAGAGAAGAACTATAGTCAAAGTACTAAAAAGTAATGTATATTGATATATTAGAGGAAAAGCTCCATGCAATGTAATCAATTTGAATAAATCTAGTTATTCTATGATATTGTGTATATTCAAATTATATTTGTGAGATATTGTTGTTATTCCAATATTAAGTTTCATTGTTATTTTTTATTAGTAGCATATATTTGATTTATTCTTGATCTTGGTTGAAGCTTATTGTGAGTTAATCTATTTTAGAAAGATATAAGTGGTATCCGAGCCACAATGAGATTGCTTGCATAGAATCTGGGACAATCATCGTTATTCGATGATAAGCCCAAATTAAGGAGAAGCTTCTTTGGAATGGTGAAAGTGGTTTGTAGCCTACAAAACTAGAAGTAGTAGATTAAGGACAAAAATATTGAGGATAACAATTTGGAGGCAACAAGCTTAAAAGTTAAAAATATTACATTTGGAGACAACAAGAAACCAGACTTGAAGGTAGCAAGAAGACTTCAATAAAATAAGCATACTTGAAGGTAGCAATAAGACTTCAAACGAATAAGCTAGAAAACTTGAAGGTAGTAAGAAGACTTCAAGACAACAAGAGGTCTTGAGAAAAAAAATATAAGAAGGCAACAAGATTGTAAGTTATAGAAGATAAAATTGAAGATTGATGCAAAGCATCATAAAATACCACATGGGCAACAAGTTTTGAAAAGTAATAAGAAATATTTCAAGACAACAAAAAGTCTTGAGTACATTAAGATTTGAAGATAGAGAAAAAATATCAAGAAAGACTCGACAACAAGTTTAAGACTTCAAAAAGAATTCTACATCCAAGATAACACATTGCTTGAGATATTTGTAAACAAAGCTTGTAGATTTAGGATAGATTTAAAGAAAGGAAAAGAGTGTTTAAAAGCACACAAAGTGGAAACAATTAGAGTAGCAAGGTTGAAAGCAAATCAACCTCAATTTATGCATAACAAAGAACATCTAGAGGCAAAAAATGAAAAGGTGAAAATTAGTGATTTATTGAAATATTTAAGTGCACCTTTGTAGGAAGAAATATTTGTGTTTAAGAGGATATAAATCTCCTGCACCTCATTGAGACAACTAGATGTATGTACCTACAACAACAAGGTTAAGAAAAGAAGGTATATTATGTAAGAATAATATGGAAGAGTGCAACATTTGATAGAAGTATATAGAGGAAGAAAATTATAGTCCTACGAGTTGAACACAAAGTTTTAGAGTTGAGTGAAGAGTCATCCTTCAAACCAAAGTACAATGGAGTCCTACATATTGAAAATCTATGTCAAACATTAAAATTGAAGTATTGGCATTTACATCCAATAATGAATAGTGTAGTGCCACCATTTAAAACTGATAAGGGATAGTGAAGTATTGCCACTTGTAAATAGAAAGGAGATTTGAAACTAGCATCCAAACATCATCCTTGCAATTCAAAATTTACATTGAAATGTCACCCTTGCAATCCACGAGAAGCACTTAAGCATCATGAGAGAAATGGTTAGAGGAAAGTGCAAAATCTAGGAGCAATTGGAACATTGAAAGAGTGCAAAAGTCAATGTATTTTGGACATAGAAAGAAGTGCAATAGCTAGATCAAACCAAAGAGTCACTTAGATGTTGAAGGTAGAAATAGAGTGTTGGGAAACCTAATGCCACATTTGAGTTCTAAATATAGTGATTTGATTCAAGAAGCAAGCAGACAGTTCGTACATATAAGGCAATGAAATGCTTGGACATTACAAACATTTAAATGATAAGCACCAACTAAAGTATCATGAGAATCACCAAGTTGACATGTTAAGGCTATGAAGGCAAAAAGATAAAGCAATGTTCATTCTGGAGAGTTACAAATAGTGGCCATTGCATGATATTTCTAATACACTGATTCTCACATGTTTGAGCCAAGAGAACTTAGTGAAACACTTTCAAAAATTGCAGCACTTAAGTCACCATAGGGAGCATGTCATTGAAGGAGGTATATTTAATTTTATAAGTTGATTTTTTATTTTTACTAAGGTTATAGGAGAGATAAGGCTAGTAACACTTTAATAAATGATTAATTATTGATAGGAGTAATTTATTAATGATTATTTAAAGTTTTTTAAATTTGATTTAAAACTTTAAACTTTAGATTTTTCAATATTCAATTGAAGTATTTGAAAAAATAAATTTGGGAGACAAAAGGGTTTCAACCTCAAACTTAGGAAATCAAATTTGTAAAACCTAGTTTCTAACAATTTGGGAGAAATAAGGAATTCAACCTCATAGGTTTTGTAATTTAGAAACTTTGATTTATCTAAACCTAGGGAGTTAAAATGATTACTACTTCAAAGGAACATGGCAAAGAAAAATCAAGTGAAATGGAAAATAGAAAAACAAAAACCGGAAATACATGACTTGTCAAAAATAATTGAAGAAAAAAAATTATATTTTCAAGAAAAATAAATAGACATTCAAGATATTTCAAAACGGTTAAAAATGACATACACAACACGTGATAGAAAAAAAATGAAGAACCAAAGGATGCATCAATAATTGAAAAGGGTGTCTTACAGTTAATTATGAAAGAATTCAAAGACTTAAAATTTTCAATACTTGGTAATTATCTAAGTTCAAAGCTTGATGAGGCATATAAAGATTCTAAAAGTGTTTTTACATTACCTAGTGATATAGGAAAAATGATGTATATGGTATTTATTTCTAATGAAGTCCTTAAATACAAGAATAGAAGACAAGAGGAAATGATTAAAGATTTGAAGAACAAGTTTATTGATGAAACAAATAATTTGAAGAACATGCTTGTTGATATTACCAGTGAAGCGAGAAAAAAGGAGAATTTTCAATACTTCAACAATGCATGCAAAGTAATGGTTGTAAGCTTATTGTAGTGGTAAGGGCTTTGGCCTCTCTATGAGAGGTCAAAGGTTCAAACCCCACTCAGTATGAGGGGACCAAGATCCCTTATAAAAACATGTGTAAACTCATTGAAAAAAACAATGCATGTAAAGTATACTTAATGATGTTAATGATTGTTATGAAGATTTTGTTATTGTACCTATTAGTCTATGAAAAACAATCTACAAGGGAATTATTACTCTAAACATTTCTAAGATAAGAAAGCAGGGAAAGGTTAAAGAATTAGGAAAAAAACCAATGGTGAAAGATATTTCTTGTGATGCAAATGATTTAAGGCCCATGATGATAGATGCATGTTGTGAAACTAGTGATCTTTGTCAAAAAGAAAAATATGCAAATCATGATTCTTGCCAAAATGAAAGGAAATATTATGATGCAAGCAATGATACTTGTGATCTAGAATTCATGACAAATATAGAAGAAACTATTACAAAAATAGATGCTATATGTGATACAAATGATTTGAATATAGTTTGTGATTGTTCAGAAAAGGCTTATGCTATTAGAATTGATGTTGATATAGATTCAAATGATGACAAATATAGTGATGCTCAAAGTTGTATCGATGTTGATAAGGATTAGTCTAATGATATTTTTGGTTATTTTTAAAAAGTATACTAAAGGAATTGGTTCAAAAATTTTAAGTAAAATGGGATACAAATATATAGGTTTGGGAAAACATGGACAAGAAATGAAAGATCCAATTGTACCAATAATAAGACCAAAATGTGAAGGTCTTGGATATACAAGACAAACAAGCAATAAGGAATTAAGAATTAAGTTTGTGATAGGAAATAGTAACATCAAATCTATAATAGGGATTGATGAAGGACATAATAGAAAAAGGAATTTTGTAACAGAAAACAAATGTAGTCATTGTGGTAGATATGGACACAAGTTAGAGAAGTGTTGGAATCTCCATAGTTGTGAAATTTGTGGAGGACATAATCATTCACAAATATTTTATCTACAAAAAGAAAATAAATACTACATATTGAAAATGGATTGTGGATGGATAAACATGAATGAATGGGATAAGATAAAAAGAATGTTGTATGGTTTTTACAAAAGGAAATAGAGTATGATCAAATTTTGATCAGGATAATACCACTAGGTAGGAAAATCCAGTGAATAAAAGTACTTCCACTAAGTTGAGGAAAACCAGTGAAGATAAGTTTTACCACTAGGTTGAAGAAAAATTGGTGAAGCAAAAGAAATTACCACTAGGTTGAAGAACAACCAGTGAAGATTAAGGATTTGAATTTTAAAGAACTGACTTAGGAAAAAGTTGGTCATTGTCATTCTACTTCAACCATTAGAAGAAGTTTCATATTGTATTCTTAGGTAATGCTAAAGAAATATAAGATATTGTTGCAGTGAAAATTTGATCTTCAAAGGTTGAGAAGATTCCTACAATGGATAGAGAGGACTTTCATCTTTGATTGCTTGAAGATCATGAGCTTTCCTTATGCAGGGATTGACTTGAGTTGCAGTTAAGTTAGTCTCAGATATAGATCTTGATAATAGTTTTAGGTCTCAAAGATAGACCTTTATTAGATAGATTGAGTTTAACTATTCCAAGAATATATTTGAAATATAAGGAAATCTATAAGATTGATTCAGGTCTTAAAGATAGAACTTAATATTGAAATTGAAAGCATATTAAGGAGACTCGTGGAAAGAGGTCCTATAGCTAACAAAGAGAAAGAAGACCCGAGCAAGGAGATCCATCATAAGTATATTGGTCCTTAGTAAGAGAACATACCATTAATCTAAGCTTGTTCCATAGAGATAGAAAGCATATGTAGTGATGATCCTATAGATATGATGATCTTATAAATTTTCTAGAGGATGACCCAAAGGTAGAGTTCCAAAGGCAATGACCCAGATGTGGTGATCCATTGACAGTGATCTAGAGGTAGAGACCTGTTAGTAAAAAAGTGCCTAACTACAAAAAAACAGCTGATGCACCTTTTTGCATATTTCCCAAGAAGACCAAAGTAGCCCATATGCTAAAGATCAAAGAAAAAACAAAACACCGCAAGGAGAAAAAGTGTCGCGATATCGCGACATGTTTCATTTTCACGACTAAGAGCAGCAAAAGGCACAAGGTGGCAAAAGTGTCACGATATCGCGACATGTTGCTTTGTCGCGGCCAAAAGAGAAAAAGTGTCGCGATATCGCGACATGTTGCTTTGTCGCGGCCAAAAGAGAAAAAGTGTCGCGATATCGCGACATGTTGCTTTGTCATGGCCAAAAGAGAAAAAGTGTCGCGATATCGTGACATGTTGCTTTGTCACGGCCAAAAGAGAAAAAGTGTCACGATATCGTGACATGTTGCATTTTTGCGGCTAAAGAGCAAGAGAAAGAGCCAAGAGGGAAAAGTGTCGTGATATCGCGACATGTTGCTTTTTCGTGGTCCAAAGCAAAGAGAAAGAGCCAAAAGGAAAAAGTGTCGCGATATTGCGACATGTCTCATTTTCGCGGTTGGAAGTGGCAAAAGAGCAAAGCAAGAAAGAATGTCATGATTTTGTGACATGTCTCATTTTCACGGCTAGAAGCGACAGAAGAGCAAAGCAAGAAAGAATGTCGCGATTTCGCGACATGTCTCATTTTCGCGGTTGGAAGCGGCAAAAGAGCAAAGCAAGAAAGAATGTCGCGATTTCACGACATGTCTCATTTTTGTGGCTGGAAGCGGCAGAAGAGCCAAGCAAGGAAAGAATGTCACGATTTTGCGACATGTCTCATTTTTGCGGCTGGAAGCAGCAAAAGAGCAAAGGAAGAGATGAATGTCACGATTTCGTGACATGTCTCATTTTCATGGTGGGAAGTAGCAAAAGAGCAAAGGAAGAGACGAATGTCGCGATTTCACGACATGTCTCATTTTTGTGGCTAGAAGCGACAGAGGAGCAAAGCAGGAGATGAATGTCGCAATTTCGCGACATGCCAGCTGTAAAGGAATAAAGTATATTTTTGGCAACTGGAGACAAGCACTGACATCAGGTGCTAATTTTTGGAGAATGGTCTATTGATTATAACCTGGAAGGTCTGTTGGATGATTGCCAATCTATCCAATCTACGGGAAATCAGTTGTGTATTGTTAGAAACTGCAAATGATTTTTGTAAAATAAGTAAGATGTACTTAGGAAGATACTCTTTTAGGGTATATATAGGGGTGAGCGACTCCAGAAAAAAGGTCGACTCTTGGACGTTTACAAGACTGTGTGTACGTACTTCGAATACAAGCAATAAAATCACATCTCCCATTGGCTTCTGGTTCATATCGTGCAAGCGTATGTATTAATGTTCTTTATTTTTTCTCACAATATTGAATTGTAGATTGAGTCTATTCTTGTATCTGAACTATCACAATACATAAATCATATTGCTGGAATAAGAATCTAATATATACACATGCTAAACGAAACATCAAAAATCATATCTGGAATTATATAATTTCTGCTTTGGAATGTGTTTTTAAATGCTTTGGATAGAAGTAAGTAAATCTATCTTTGATGTTGTCTACCCTGCACCATATAAAAGTTCTATCTTAGGCTATATTTCCCTTATCTCTTGTTTACCCTTTTCTCTAAAAAACTTCAAAGGAACCAGCCTTCTCTGGAGACTAGACAGATGATCTCAAGCAAGATCTTGTCTATTCAATGTTGGCAAAGTCTAAGGCGCATCACTATTAACCGAAGGCAGATTTTTTTCCAACAGTTTTTGGCACGCCCGGTGGGACTAGCAATCCCACAGTATTGTATAAGTTTTGGTGTTTTACCTTCAGAGCCTTTTGTTTGCAAAATCTCAAGAAAAAAATCACCTGGCGACTCCGTTGCATTTAGACCATAAAAGAAAGACCTTGTCTAGAAACCTTCTGGTTATATAGCCATATGATAACCAGATCCCGAGCTAGAAACTCTGAAGAACCTATCAAGTTTTTTGAACTACATCTCGGGAGCCTAAAAGCACACCCTGTGCTAGCCGCATGATCAAATCCTCTCGGCACCATTAGCACCTCTTTACAACCCACTATAGGAGCATCTGCAAGCAATCCCATAGCAGTTGTAACTCCTTTAGCAATCATGGCAGCTGCCCCTGCCCCAACACATCTTGTGTGGAATCAAATTGGCCCTTTGAACTTGGGAACACACCACCAAATTCCACAAGCTGCACTAAAAGCCTTACCGACCTTTGATGGAACAGGCAAAATAGTAGATGAGCACTATTTAGATGTATCATCGCTAGCATCTGTTTACAACATCACTGAGGAAGATGTAATGGTCAGATTGTTGATCATATCTTTGAAAGGAAAGATGCTCTATTGGTACAGAGCGCTTCCCATTGGATCCATTACTTCTTGGGCGATACTGGCCGATCGTCTGGTCGATGAATTCAATATACACGTGGATCCTTTCACATTGCTGAATCAATTCACTGTCATTGAGAGGCATCCACAAGAAGAAATCCAAGATTTCAACATCAGGTTTACCATAACTCGTGATAGAGTACCGTAAGGCCTAAAGCCCACGAAAGAACAAGCTATATGCTATTATCTAAGGGCTTTTGATTTAGAACTCAGTATGATAATAAGGCAATCCCGTGTAACCACTTTTCCTGGGATCTATGTAGAGGCAGCAAAGGGCGAAGCTGATATCATAGCTACAAAAAGATATCCATCAAAGACTCTATCACCAATTTTACCAAAGTTTTCCCAAGCATCAATCTCTAAACCGCTCGCACTCCCATCAATGCAGACTCTCCTAGCTATAGTTGCACCTCCCGCATTCCTTGCATTACCAACCACACCCCTTGCATCAACTCCCCCAATGATCAATACACAACCATAATTGATACAATGAAGACGTTGTCAAATGAAATGGCATCCATGAAAAAGAGAGATGCGGAAAGGAATATTCAAGCAAGAATATTTCCACAGATACAAAAGGAAGCTGCTTCGACAAGTGGAAGGGTACAAGAAAGAAAAAATGTAGTGTATGCAAATGAGACAGGAGATAATGGAGAACCCGCTAATTCTGATTACTGGTGTACCACTTGCAATGATCCTCATGGAGAAGATTCATGCATGATTCATCAACACCATGTGCAAGTAGTTATTAATGAAAGAGCCAAGGAGACCGGAAAGGGATAAGTGAATATAATCAGAGAAGTCCACCATAATTTGGCAATGCCATCCGTGGAACAAGTCTCAGTCCTGACAAGGTCGGAAAAAAGTCGTTACAAGCCGACCCTAAGGAATTCCAACCACAAGGTTTTCCTCCTGCCCCCAGGGCAACTCCACGAAAAACCAGTCCGATGAGAAAGGACATTCTGATCCTCCTCAGACTTCTATGACTACACCAAGAAAAGAATTTCCTCCTAGAAAAGGGAGCGAAGCTCAAGAGCAAGCGAAGGAAAGACTCAGATTTCCTTCATTGACAAAAATGCAAAGAACAGAAGCTACGCAGGTCTACAGAGACAGATATGATGCATCAACTAGTGGAAGGGATAAAAGTGCTGAAGTATCCCCAACTGCAACTCTTTCGTTCAACATTGCAGAAGAAATGAAGAGGACCCCCTCCAAAATAAGCATGTATGATGCACTTGCAAATTCCTGGTCAGATTGACCTCCTCCAAGAATATTTAAAGAATAATACCTCTTCCTCAAATGTTATACAAGCAAATGTTGTGTCAACCTCTGGAAAAAACAGACCGCCCCCATTCTATTTATCTTTGCAAATGGAGGGGTGGATAGTTCATAATTGCATGATTGATTCAGGGGCCGCAACTACGGTGATGCCGAAGGCCGTATGTGACATAATGGGGATGGAATATACTCGAAGTCATCCTGGTGTGTTGCAATTGGATGGTACTCTAGTAAAAACTGTCGGGGTGATCAAAGATATACCTATTCAACTCCATAGAATTCCAGAAGCAGTCGTAATACAAGAAGTAGTCGTTGTAGACTTGGAACCATATTTTGGTATGTGTTTATCCAGAGAGTTCACAGCCAAACTGGGAGGTTATCTGTCACTAGATTATTCGCATTTGGAGGTACCTTTCAAAGGTAAAAGAGTCAAGATCTACAATGAGAAACCATCTACTTTTCATGTGGAAAGACTAGAAGAAACGACTACCATCAACATGATGTCCGAGGAATTTGAGAATATTGATTTAATGGAAGAAACCCTGGAGGAACTCCAATCTGAAGATCAATTTTCAATGAAAGACTTCAATGCTATGATAGAGACAGAAATGGGAAGCTATTCCATTGAGAAACCAAAAAAGCTCCCTATTGTTGTCCCTAAAACAGATGATTCAGTCAACCAGTTATGGAAATTGTACTTTGATGGGTCAAGGTGCAAAAATGGAGCAAGAGCTGGAATCGTCCTGATTTCACCCACTGGAAAAGAAAAAGTCTTTTCATATAGGTTGACATGGAGTTGCACCAATAACGTAGCTGAATACGAAGCCTTGTGTTTGGGACTCAAGAAAGCTAAAAAACTGGGTGTAAAACAACCGTTGATCTATGGAGATTCAGAGTTGATTGTTAAACAGGTTACTGGTAAATACATTTGTAAGCAGCATTACCTAAGGGCTTACAAAAACAAAGTGTTAGATCTATTGGAAAATTTTGAAGCACTAAACATGAAATCCATTTCCAGAGAGAAGAACACACATGCAGACCTGTTAGCATCAGTAGGATCAAATTTTTGCCCAGTCAGCAATGTTATTCGAAGTCTAAAATAGTTAGACTTATATACAGACCTTCAGTGCTCGACAAGGACATTTTTTGGCAGGTATTTGAAAACGATGAGCGAGATCCTAGATTTTTTGATTCATGAGATGAATTACTCTACGTAAAGAGCGTTACAAGAAGAGGATGAAGAGAGCCTTATTCAACTAAGGAATAATCATATCCCTAGGGTACTGATCACCCTGGAGAGCCTTTTCGACAATAGCGACAGAGTTGTAGGTCGAAGGATCAAGGTAGATGAACGTCGGTATAAAGAAGTAGAACTAGAACCGGGCAAAATGATCAAAGTAGGGACCGATTGTACAGTAGTAGAACTAGAGGAAATAAAACAGTTATGTAAAGAGTATCTAGATATAATAGCCTAGACTTATAGTGATATGAAAGTGTACAGGAAAGAGGTCATTCAGCATACCATTGAACTAGAGGAAGGAGCTAAACCTTTCAAGCAGAGGTAGAGGCCTGTGAATCCCAAGATTGAAGCCTTAATGAAACAAGAGTTGTTAAAACTCTTGCAGGCTAAGATAATATACCCAATCAAGCACTCTACCTGGGTGGCAAATTTAGTTCCAGTCCACAAGAAAAACGGAGAAATATGACTATGCGTCGATTTCAGAAATTTGAATAGAGCCTCTTTAAAGGATCACTATCCTTTACCCCAGATTGACCCAATCCTTCATACCGTGGCGGAAGCAGAAAGGTTTTCTCTGTTAGACGGCTTTCTCGGTTACAATCAGGTTTGGGTGAGAAATGAAGATCAATACAAGACTGCGTTCACCACTAAGTGGGGAACATTTGCATACCAAAGGATGCCCTTTGGATTATCTAACGCAGGAGCAACTTTCCAGAGAGCCATGGACGTAGCTTTTGGGGAGCTTGCGAACAAAATTATTGTCGTCTATTTAGATGACATGACAGTTTTTTCTCACAACAAAAAGGACCATGCCACTCATCTGCAGCAAGTATTTGAGAAATGTAGGGAATTTGGGATATCACTAAACCCTACAAAATCTATTTTTGTTGTGGAAGAAGGAATACTCCTTGGGCATGTTATTTCTAAATCTGGGTTGTCAATTGATCCTGATAGAGTAAATGCGCTTCTTGAGTTGTCTCTCCTAATTAACAAGAAAGGTTTGTAGTCTTTCTTTGGGCAAATAAATTTTGTCAAAAAATTCATCGCGGATTTTTCCCAAATAGTTAAACCAATGACTGAGTTATTGAAAAATGATGCTCCTTTTAAATGGACAGAGCCAAGGAAAGAAGCTTTCCAAAAAATTCTAGAAGCCATCGCTCAAGCTCCTGTGCTAGTCAACCCTGACTATTCCCGGGGTTTCATACTATATGTTGTCGGAGAGCAAAATAGTTATGCTGCAGTTCTCAGTTAGAAAGGAGCAGATGACAAAGAAAGACCCATAGCCTTTCTAAGTTCCACCATGCACAAACATGAGGAAAGGTACAACTTCATAGAAAAACAAGTATACGCCATTATGAAGTCCTTGAATAAGCTAAAACACTTCTTATCCCGCAGTCGGACGATGGTGTATGTTATTCATCCCGATGTAAGGAACTTCATAATTCAAGGAGAATTGGGTGAAAAAAGAGCTGGATGGGTGACTCGCATCCAAGAGTATGATGTAGAAATACATCCTACTAAAATAGTCAAAGGGAGAGCTTTGTGCCAGGAATTGGCCAAGCAAGTTGCAAGTGGATATGGGGAGAACCACCCCGTCATGGCAAACACAGAGCAACACCAAGACAGAGTGAGTTCGGGTTGGATCAATGACTTTGTGAGGTATTTTCAGACTGGGTCATGCCCTGAAGATATGAACGCTTCCTAGAGAAGGAGATTCAGGACCCAAGCATTGAAATATACCCTTCGAACAAAGGGGTTGTACAGGATTAACATTGATGGTGTGTTGATTAAATGCGTTCCCGATAATGAAAAGCAGAAAGTGTTAGATGAATTTCATGGGGGTTTTTTAGGGGGACATTATGCAGGTCGAACTATAGCTTTGAAGATCCTTAGAGCTGGATGTTATTGGCCTTCCATCTTCCTAGATGCGTACAAAGTGACCCAGAGGTGTGAACAGTGTCGAGGTATGTGGGAAGAAACAAGAATGCACCCATGCCCTTAAAGCCTATTCAAGTCGAGGAACCATTCCAGCAGTGGGGGTTGGATTTCATAGGGATAATAGAGCCAAACTCATCATCAGGCCACAAATACATTCTCACTGCCATGGACTATTTCACCAAGTGGGCAGAAGAAATGCCTACGAAGAAAGCCGATTCGGAGGTGGTGATAGAATTCGTCGAAAGTCTAATCACAAGGTTTGGCATACCATATTCTTTGATTACAGACAATGGATCCCCTTTCACTAGTGCAAAGATGATCGAATTCGTTAGTAGATATGGAATTTACCTGAAGACTTCCTCTAATTATTACCCACAAGGTAATGGATTAGCTGAGTCTACTAATAAGAATCTTTTGAGAATTTTGAAAAGAACATTAGAGGACAATAAGAAGAACCGGCACTCACTCCTGAATCAAGCCTTGTGGGCCGACAGAATCTCAATAAAAAAATCAATCAATACTTCGCCATATGCTTTGGTTTATGGCAAAGAAGTTGTTCTGCCGATTCATATGGAGATACCCGTGTTGAGGATGCTAAACCAAGTCAACGAAGATGAAGGCCATCCAATGGATGCCCGACTGATGCAACTTTTGCAGCTTGAAGAATCTAGGGAACAGGCCTACGATCATCATCAAAAGCATATGGTAAAAATAGTCGGGTGGTTCGATAAGAAAACCACTTTCAAGAAATTTAAAACAGGTGACCTGGTATTAAAATGGAATGTCAAGAAAGCAAAGCCAGGACACCATGACAAGTTTGATGCATTCTAGGAGGGGCCATTCGAAATTGTTTTAGAAAAGCAATTCAATGCCTTCCAGTTAAAAGATCAAGATGGATGGGTTCTACCCATCACGGTGAACGCTTTTCACCTAAAATTGTATTTCCGATAGAAACTACGGATCACCATTATATGTACGAGTATATTATAAGTTTTGAAGTTTTGTAAATATTTCCCTTTTTTACGGCCTAATATTTCTAGAGGACAATAAGAAGGATTGACGCTCACTCCCGGGAGGAAGTTTCCCTGTTGGAATCCTTCCAAGCAAAGGAAATGGTCATTCTTCTCGCTCCCGAAGTGTTCCGACCACCTAAGAAATCCCAGCTCCCATAATTGAATTTTTGTGTTCTTCAGACAAAGGTTAAATACCTAAGCGATAAAAGAAAGGTTTTGATAAGGTGAAGATCACTTGTTCTCCAAAGTGCATTATTTTTCTTGTGTTTTTTTGCTCGAAAATTTACTTTTCGCAACTGTGCTGGTGACTCCGTTTCCCAATGGATAAAGGCCTGGTCTCTATTTTTGCGAGCAAAAATTCCCCCGAAAGGCGCCAAGAATGTTAGTCAAAAAGTGCCTAACTACAGAAAAATAGCTGATGCACCTTTTTGCATATTTCCCAAGAAGACCAAAGTGGCCCATATGCTAAAGATCAAAGAAAAAGCAAAACACCGCAAGGAGGAAAAAGTGTCGCGATATCGCGACATGTTTCATTTTCACGGCTAAGAGCAGCAAAAAGGAGCAAGGTGGCAAAAGTGTCGCGATATCGCGACATGTTTCATTTTCACGGCCAAAAGAGAAAAAGTGTCGCGATATCGCGACATGTTGCTTTGTCGCGGCCAAAAGAGAAAAAGTGTCGCGATATCGCGACATGTTGCTTTGTCGCAGCAAAAAGAGAAAAAGTGTCGCGATATCGCGACATGTTGCATTTTCGTGGCTAAGAGCAAGAGAAAGAGCAAGAGGGAAAAGTGTCACGATATCGCGACATGTTGCTTTTTCGTGGTCAAAGCAAAGAGAAAGAGCAAGAGGGAAAAAGTGTCACGATATCGCGACATGTCTCATTTTCGGTAAGCGAGAAAAGAGCAAAGCAAGAAAGAATGTCGCGATATCATGACATGTCTCATTTTGGGTAAGCGGAAAGAGCAAGGAAGAAAGAATGTCGTGATTTTGTGACATGTCTCATTTTCGGGGCGACAAAAGAGCAAAGGAAGAGAGAAGTGTCGCGATTTCGTGACATGTCTCATTTTTGCGGTTGGAAGCGGCAAAAGAGCAAAGTAAGGAAAGAATGTCACGATTTCGTGACATGTCTCATTTTTACGGTGGGAAGCAGCAAAAGAGCAAAGGAAGAGACGAATGTCACGATTTCATGACATGTCTCATTTTCACGGCTGGAAGTAGCAAAAGAGCAAAGCAAGGAGACGAATGTCATGATTTCATGACATGTCTCATTTTTACGGTGGGAAGCAGCAAAAGAGCAAAGGAAGAGACGAATGTCACGATTTTATGACATGTCTCATTTTCACGGTTGGAAGCGGCAGAGGAGCAAAGCAAGGAAAGAATGTCACGATTTCGTGACATGCCAGTTGTAAAGGAATAAAGTATATTTTTGGCAACTAGAGACGAGCACTGACATCAGGTGCTGATTTTTGAAGAATGGTCTATTGATTATAACCTGGCAGGTCTGTTGGATGATTGCCAATCTATCCAATCTACGGGAAATCCGTTGTGTATTGTTAGAAACTGTAGATGATTGCTTGTAAAATAAGTAAGATGTACTTAGGAGAAGATACTCTTTTAGGGTATATATAGGGGTGAGCGACTCCAAAAAAAGGGTCGGCTCTTGGACGTTTACAAGACTGTGTGTACGTACTTCGAATACAAGCAATAAAATCACATCTCCCATTGGCTTCTGGTTCATATCGTGCAAGTGTATGTATTAATGTTCTTTATTTCTGCTCACAATATTGAATTGTAGATTGAGTCTGTTCTTGTATCTGAACTTTCGCAATACATAAATCATATTGTTGGAATAAGAATCTAATATATACGCATGCTAAACGAAATATCAGAAATCATATCTGGAATTATATAATTTCTGCATTGGAATGTGTTTTTAAATGCTTTGGATAGAAGTAAGTAAATCTGTCTTTGATGTTGTCTAACCTGCACCATATAAAAGTTCTAGCTTAGGCTATATTTCCCTTATCTCTTGTTTCCCCTTTTCTCTAAAAAACTTCAAAGGAACCAGCCTTCTCTGGAGACTAGACAGATGATCTCAAGCAAGATCTGTCTATTCAATGTTGGCAAAGTCTAAGGCGCATCACTATTAACCGAAGGCAGATTTTGTTCCAATAGTTTTTGGCATGCCCGGTGGGACTAGCAATCCCATAGTATTGTATAAGTTTTGGTGTTTTACCTTCAGAGCCTTTTGTTTGCAAAATCTCAAGAAAAAAATCACCTGGCGACTCCGTTGCAATTTAGACCATAAAAGAAAGACCTTGTCTAGAAACCTTCTGGTTATATAGCCATATGATAACCAGATCCTGAGCTAGAAACTCTGAAGAACCTATCGAGTTTTTTGAACTACATCTCGGAAGCCTAAAAGCACACCCTGTGCTAGCCGCACGATCAAATCCTCCCGACACCATTAGCACCTCTTTACAACCCATTGTAGGAGCATCTGCAAGCAATCCCATAGCAGTTGTAACTCCTTTAGCAATCATGGCAGCCGCCCCTGCCCCAACGCATCTTGTATGGAATCAAACTGGCCCTTTGAACTTGGGAACACACCACCAAATTCCACAAGCTACGCTAAAAGCCTTACCGACCTTTGACGAAACAGGAAAAATAGTAGATGAGCACTGTTTGGATGTATCAGCGCTAGCATCTGTTTACAACATCACTGAGGAAGATGTAATGGTCAGATTGTTGATCATATCTTTGAAAGGAAAGATGCTCTATTGGTACAGAGCGCTTCCCACTGGATCCATTACTTCTTGGGCAGTACTAGCCGACCGTCTGGTCGATGAATTCAATATACATGCGGATCCTTTCACATTGCTGAATCAATTCACTATCATTGAGAGGCATCCACAAGAAGAAATCCAAGATTTCAACATCAGGTTTACCAAAACTCGTGATAGAGTACCGCAAGGCCTAAAGCCCATGGAAGAACAAGCTATATGCTATTATCTAAGGGCTTTTGATTCAGAACTCAGTATGATAATAAGGCAATCCCGTGTAACCACTTTTCCTGGGATCTATGTAGAGGCAGCAAAGGGCGAAGCTGATCTCATCGCTACAAAAAGATATCCATCAAAGACTCTATTGCCAATTTTACCAGAGTTTTCCCAAGCGTCAATCTCTAAACTGCCTGCACTCCCATCAATGCAGGCCCTCCCAGCTATAGTTGCACCTCCTGCATTCCGTGCATTACCAACCACACCCCTTGCATCAGCTCCCCCAATGATCAATACACAACCATAATTGATACCATGAAGACGTTGTCAAATGAAATGGCATCCATGAAAAAGAGAGAGGCAAAAAGGAATATTCAAGCAAGAAGATTTCCACAGATACAAAAGGAAGCTGCTTCGACAAGTGGAAGGGTACAAGAAAGAAAAAATGTAGTGTATGCAAATGAGACAGGAGATAATGGAGAACCCGCTAATTCTGATTATTGGTGTACCACTTGCAATGATCCTCATGGAGAAGATTCATGCATGATTCATCAACACCATGTGCAAGCAGTTATTAATGAAAGAGCCAAGGAGACCGGCAAGGGACAAGTGAATATAATCAGAGAAGTCCACCATAATTTGGCAATGCCATCCGTGGAACAAGTCTCAGTCCTGACAAGGTCGGGAAAAAAGTCGTTACAAACTGACCCTAAGGAATTCCAACCACAAGGTTTTCCTCCTGCCCCCAGGGCAACTCCACAGAAAAACCAGTCCGGTGAGAAAGGACGTTCTGATCCTCCTCAGACTTCTGACTACACCAAGAAAAGAATTTCCTCCTAGAAAAGGGAGCGAGGCTCAAGAGCAAGCGAAGGAAAGACTCGGATTTCCTTCATTGACAAAAAGGCAAAGAACAGAAGCTACGCAGGTCTATAGAGACAGATATGATGCATCTACTAGTGGAAGGGAAAAGAGTGCTGAGGTATCCCCAGCTGCAACCCTTTCATTCAACATTGCAGAAGAAATGAAGAGGACTCCCTCCAAAATAAGCATGTATGATGCACTTGCAAATTCTTGGTCAGATTGACCTCCTCCAAGAATCTTTAAATTTAAAGAATAATACCTCTTCCTCAAATGTTATACAAGCAAATGTTGTGTCAACCTCTGGAAAAAATAGACCGCCCCCATTCTATTTATCTTTGCAAATGGAGGGGTGGATAGTTCACAATTGCATGATTGATTCAGGGGCCGCAACTACGGTAATGCCGAAAGCCGTATGTGACATAATGGGGATGGAATATACTCGAAGTCATCCTGGTGTGTTGCAATTGGATGGTACTCCAGTAAAAACTATCGGGGTGATCAAAGATATCCCTATTCAACTCCACAGAATGCCAGAAGCAGTCGTAATACAAGAAGTAGTCGTTGTAGACTTGGAACCATATTTCGGTATGTGTTTATCCAGAGAGTTCACAGCCAAACTGGGAGGTTATCTGTCACTAGATTATTCGCATTTGGAGGTACCTTTCAAAGGTAAAAGAGTCAAGATCTACAATGAGAAACCATCTACTTTTCATGTGGAAAGACTAGAAGAAACAACTACTATCAACATGATGTCCGAGGAATTTGAGAATATTGATTTAATGGAAGAAACCCTGGAGGAACTCCAATCTGAAGATCAATTTTCAATGAAAGACTTCAATGCTATGATAGAGACAGAAATGGGAAGCTATTCCATTGAGAAACCAAAAAAGCTCCCTATTGTTGTCCCTAAAACAGATGATTCAGCCAACCGAGTTATGGAAATTGTACTTTGATGGGTCAAGGTGCAAAAATGGAGCAAGAGCTGGAATCGTCCTGATTTCACCCACTGGAAAAGAAAAAGTCTTTTCATATAGGTTGACATGGAGTTGCACCAATAACGCAGCTGAATACGAAGCCTTGTGTTTGGGACTCAAGAAAGCTAAAAAACTGGGTGCAAAACAGCTGCTGATCTATGGAGATTCAAAACTGATTGTTAAACAGGTTACTGGTAAATACATTTGTAAGCAGCATTACCTAAGGGCTTACAAAAACAAAGTGTTAGATCTATTGGAAAATTTTGAAGCACTAAACATGAAATCCATTTCCAGAGAGAAGAACACACATGCAGACCTGTTAGCATTAGTAGGATCAAATTTTTGCCCAATCAGCAATGTTATTCAGAAGTCTAAAATAGTTAGACTTATATACAGACCTTTTGTACCCGACAAGGACATTTTTTGGCAAGTATTTGAAAACGATGAGCAGATCCTAGATTTTCTGATTCATGAGATGAATTGCTCTACAGAAAGAGAGTTACAAGAAGAGGACGAAGAGAGCCTTATTCAACTGAGGAATAATCATATCCCCAGGGGACTGATCACCCTGGAGAGCCTTTTCGACAATAGCGACAGAGCTGTAGGTCGAAGGATCAAGGTAGATGAACGCCGGTATAAAGAAGTAGAACTAGAACCGGGAAAAATGATCAAAGTAGGGACCGATTGTACAGTGGTAGAACTAGAGGAAATAAAACAGTTATGTAGAGAGTATCCAGATATAATAGCCTGGACTTATAGTGATCCGAAAGTGTACAAGAAAGAGGTCATTCAACATACCATCGAACTGGAGGAAGGAGCTAAACCTTTCAGGTAGAGGCAGAGGCCTGTGAATCCCAAGATTGAAGCCTTAATGAAACAAGAGTTGTTAAAACTCTTGCAGGCTAAGATAATATACCCAATCAAGCACTCTACCTGGGTGGCAAATTTAGTTCCAGTCCACAAGAAAAATGGAGAAATACGACTATGCATCGATTTCAGAAATTTGAACAGAGCCTCTTTAAAGGATCACTATCCTTTACCCCAGATTGACCCAATCCTTCATACTGTGGCGGGAGCAGAAAGGTTTTCTCTGTTAGATGGCTTTTCTGGTTACAATCAAGTTTGGGTGAGAAATGAAGATCAATACAAGACTGCGTTCACCACTAAGTGGGGAACATTTGCATACCAAAGGATGCCCTTTGGATTATCTAACGCAGGAGCAACTTTCCAGAGAGCCATGGACGTAGCTTTTGGGGAGCTTGCGAACAAAATTATTGTCGTCTATTTAGATGACATGACAGTTTTTCTCACAACAAAAAGGACCATGCCACTCATCTGCAGCAAGTATTTGAGAAATGTAGGGAATTTGGGATATCACTAAACCCTACAAAATCTATTTTTGTTGTGGAAGAAGGAATACTCCTTGGGCATGTTATTTCTAAAGCTGGGCTGTCAATTGATCCTGATAGAGTAAAGGCGCTTCTTGAGTTGTCTCTCCTAGTTAACAAGAAAGGTTTGCAGTCTTTCTTTGGGCAAGTAAATTTCGTCAAAAAATTCATTACGGATTTTGCCCAAACAGTTAAACCAATGACTGAGTTATTGAAAAAGGACGCTCCTTTTAAATGGACAGAGCCAAGGAAAGAAGCTTTCCAGAAAATTCTAGAAGCCATCGCTCAAGCTCCTGTGCTAGTCAACCCTGACTATTCCTGGGATTTCATACTATATGTTGTCGGAGAGCAAAATAGTTATGCTACAGTTCTCACTCAGAAAGGAGCAGATGACGAAGAAAGACCCATAGCCTTTCTGAGTTCCACCATGCACAAACATGAGGAAAGGTACAGACTTCATAGAAAAACAAGTATACGCCATTATGAAGTCCTTGAATAAGCTAAAACACTTCTTATCCCAGAGTCGGACGATGGTGTATGTTATTCATCCCGATGTAAGGAACTTCATAATTCAAGGAGAATTGGGTGAAAAAAGAGTTGGATGGGTGACTCGCATCCAAGAGTATGATGTAGAAATACATCCTACTAAAATAGTCAGAGGGAGAGCTTTGTGCCAGGAATTGGCCAAGCAAGCTGCAAGTGGATATGGGGAGAACCACCCCGTCATGGCAAACACAGAGCAACACCAAGACAGAGTGAGTTCGGGTTGGATCAATGACTTTGTGAGGTATTTTCAGACCGGGTCATGCCCTGAAGATATGAACGCTTCCCAGAGAAGGAGATTCAGGACCCAAGCATTGAAATATACCCTTCGAACAGAGGGGTTGTACAGGATTAACATTGATGGTGTGTTGTTAAAATGCGTTCCCGATAATGAAAAGCAGAAAGTGTTAGATGAATTTCACGGGGGTTTTTTAGGGGGACATTATGCAGGTCGAACTACAGCTTTGAAGATCCTTAGAGCTGGATGTTATTGGCCTTCCATCTTCCTAGATGCGTACAAAGTGACCCAGAGGTGTGAACAGTGTCAGAGGTATGTGGGAAGAAACAGAAATGCACCCATGCCCTTAAAGCCTATTCAAGTCGAGGAACCATTATAGCAGTGGGGGTTGGATTTCGTAGGGATAATAGAGCCAAACTCATCATCGAGGCCACAAATACATTCTCACTGCCATGGACTATTTCACCAAGTGGGCAGAAGTAGTGCCTACGAAGAAAGCTGATTCAGAGGTGGTGATAGAATTCATCGAAAGTCTAATCACAAGGTTTGGCATACCAGATTCTTTGATTACAGACAATGGATCCCCTTTCACTAGTGCAAAGATGATCGAATTCGTTAGTAGATATGGAATTTACCTGAAGACTTCCTCTAATTATTACCCACAAGGTAATGGATTAGCTGAGTCTACTAATAAGAATCTTCTGAGAATTTTGAAAAGAACATTAGAGGACAATAAGAAGAACTGGCACTCACTCCTGAATCAAGCCTTGTGGGCCGACAGAATCTCAATAAAAAAATCAATCAATACTTCGCCATATGCTTTGGTTTATGGCAAAGAAGTTGTTCTGCCGATTCATATGGAAATACCCGCGTTGAGAATGCTAAACCAAGTCAACGAAGATGAAGGCCATCCAATGGATGCCCGACTGATGCAACTTCTGCAGCTTGAAGAATCTAGGGAACAGGCCTACGATCATCATCAAAAGCATATGGTAAAAATAGTCGGGTGGTTCGATAAGAAAACCACTTTCAGGAAATTTAAAACAGGTGACCTGGTATTAAAATGGAATGTCAAGAAAGCAAAGCCAGGACATCATGACAAGTTTGATGCATTCTGGGAGGGGCCATTCGAAATTGTTTTAGAAAAGCAATTCAATGCCTTCCAGTTAAAAGATCAAGATGGATGGGTTCTACCCATCACGGTGAACGCTTTTCACCTAAAATTGTATTTCCAATAAAACTACAGATCACCATTATATGTACAGTATATTATAAGTTTTGAAGTTTTGTAAATATTTCCCTTTTTTACGGCCTAATATTTCCAGAAGACAATAAGAAGGATTGACGCTCACTCCTGGGAGGAAGTTTCCCTGTTGGAATCCTTCCAAGCAAAGGAAATGGTCATTCTTCTGCTCCCGAAGTGTTCCAACCACCTAAGAAATCCCAGCTCCCATAATTGAATTTTTGTGTTCTTCAGACAAAGGTTAAATACCTAAGCGGTAAAAGAAAGGTTCTGATAAGGTGAAGATCACTTGTTCTCCAAAGTGCATTATTTTTCTTGTGTTTTTCTGCTCAAAAATTTACTTTTCGCAACTGTGCTGGTGACTCCGTTTCCCAATGGATAAAGGCCTGGTCTCTATTTTTGCAAGCAAAAATTCCCTCGAAAGGTGCCAAGAATGTTAGTCAAAAAGTGCCTAACTACAGAAAAATAGTTGATGCACCTTTTTGCATATTTCCCAAGAAGACCAAAGTGGCCCATATGCTAAAGATCAAAGAAAAAGCAAAACACCGCAAGGAGGAAAAAGTGTCGCGATATCGCGACATGTTTCATTTTCATGGTTCTAAGTGAAGAGAAAGAGCAAGGGGAAAAAGTGTCGCGATATCGCGACATGTTGCATTTTCGCGGCGAAACAAAAGAGAAAAAGTGTCGCGATATCGTGACATGTTGCATTTGTCGCGGTCAAAAGAGAAAAAGTGTCGTGATATCGCGACATGTTTTTTCACGACGAAAAGAGAAAAAGTGTCGCGATATCGCGACATGTTGCATTTTCATGGCTAAAGAGCAAGAGAAAGAGCTAAGGGAAAAAAGTGTCGCGATATCGCGACATGTTGCATTTTCGCGGCAAAGCAAAGAGAAAGAGCAAGAGGAAAAAGTGTCACGATATCGCGACATGTTGCATTTTGCGGTAAAGCGGAAAAGAGAAAGAAGAAAGAGTGTCACGATAATCGTGACATGTCTCATTTTTGGTAAGAGAAGAAGAGCAAGGAAGAAAGAATGTCGCGATATCGTGACATGTTTCATTTTCGCGGTAAGAAAAGAGCAAAGGAAGAAAGAATGTCACGATTTCGCGACATGTCTCATTTTGCGTGAAGCGAGAAAGAGCAAAGGAAGGAAAGAATGTCGCGATTTCGTGACATGTCTCATTTTACTGGCAGGAGAAAAGAGCAAAGGAAGAGATGAATGTCATGATTTCGTGACATGTCTCATTTTCGCGGTGGAAGAGAAAAGAGCAAAGGAAGAGACGAATGTCACGATTTCGTGACATGTCTCATTTTCGCGGTGGAAGCGACAAAAGAGCAAAGGAAGAGACGAATGTCACGATTTCGTGACATGTCTCATTTTCACGGCTGGAAGCGACAGAGGAGCAAAGCAAGGAAAGAATGTCACGATTTCGTGACATGCCAGCTGTAAAGGAATAAAGTATATTTTTGGCAACTGGAGACGAGCACTGACATCAGGTGCTGATTTTTGAAGAATGGTCTATTGATTATAACCTGGCAGGTCTGTTGGATGATTGCCAATCTATCCAATCTACGGGAAATCCGTTGTGTATTGTTAGAAACTGTAGATGATTGCTTGTAAAATAAGTAAGATGTACTTAGGAAAGATACTCTTTTAGGGTATATATAGGGGTGAGCGACTCCAGAAAAAGGTCGGCTCTTGGACGTTTACAAGACTGTGTGTACGTACTTCGAATACAAGCAATAAAATCACATCTCCCATTGGCTTTCGGTTCATATCGTGCAAGTGTATGTATTAATGTTCTTTATTTCTGCTCACAATATTGAATTGTAGATTGAGTCTGTTCTTGTATCTGAACTTTCGCAATACATAAATCATATTGCTGGAATAAGAATCTAATATATACGCATGCTAAACGAAATATCTGAAATCATATCTGGAATTATATAATTTCTGCATTGGAATGTGTTTTTAAATGCTTTGGATAGAAGTAAGTAAATCTGTCTTTGATGTTGTCTAACCTGCACCATATAAAAGTTCTAGCTTAGGCTATATTTCCCTTATCTCTTGTTTCCCCTTTTCTCTAAAAAACTTCAAAGGAACCAGCCTTCTCTGGAGACTAGACAAATGATCTCAAGCAAGATCTGTCTATTCAATGTTGGCAAAGTCTAAGGCGCAACACTATTAACCGAAGGCAGATTTTGTTCCAACAGTTTTTGGCATGCCCGGTGGGACTAGCAATCCCACAGTATTGTATAAGTTTTGGTGTTTTACCTTAAGAGCCTTTTGTTTGCAAAATCTCAAGAAAAAAATCACCTGGCGACTCCGTTGCAATTTAGACCATAAAAGAAAGACCTTGTCTAGAAACCTTCTGGTTATATAGCCATATGATAACTAGATCCCGAGCTAGAAACTCTGAAGAACCTATCGAGTTTTTTGAACTACATCTCGGAAGCCTAAAAGCACACCCTGTGCTAGCCACATGATCAAATCCTCCCGACACCATTAGCACCTCTTTAACACCCACTGTAGGAGCATCTGCAAGCAATCCCATAGTAGTTGTAACTCCTTTAGCAATCATGGCAGCCGCCCCTGCCCTAACACATCTTGTATGGAATCAAACTGGCCCTTTGAACTTGGGAACACACCACCAAATTCCATAAGCTATGCTAAAAGCCTTACCGACCTTTGACGAAATAGGAAAAATAGCAGATGAGCACTGTTTGGATGTATCAGCGCTAGCATCTATTTACAACATCACTGAGGAAGATGTAATGGTCAGATTGTTGATCATATCTTTGAAAGGAAAGATGCTCTATTGGTACAGAGCGCTTCCCGCTGGATCCATTACTTCTTGGGCAGTACTGGCCGGTCGTCTGGTCGATGAATTCAATATACATGCGGATCCTTTCACATTGCTGAATCAATTCACTTGTCATTGAGAGGCATCCACAAGAAGAAATCCAAGATTTCAACATCAGGTTTACCAGAACTCGTGATAGAGTACCGCAAGGCCTAAAGCCCACGGAAGAACAAGCTATATGCTATTATCTAAGGGCTTTTGATTCAGATCTCAGTATGATAATAAGGCAATCCCGTGTAACCACTTTTCCTGGGATCTATGTAGAGGCAACAAAGGGTGAAGCTGATCTCATCGCTACAAAAAGATATCCATCAAAGACTCTATTGCCAATTTTACCAGAGTTTTCCCAAGCGTCAATCTCTAAACTGCCTGCACTCCCATCAATGCAGACCCTCCCAGCTATAGCTGCACCTCCTGCATTCCATGCATTACCAGCCACACCCCTTGCATCAGCTCCCCCCAATGATCAATACACAACCATAATTGATACCATGAAGACGTTGTCAAATGAAATGGCGTCCATGAAAAAGAGAGAGGCGGAAAGGAATATTCAAGCAAGAAGATTTCCACGAGATACAAAAGGAAGCTGCTTCGACAAGTGGAAGGGTACAAGAAAGAAAAAATGTGGTGTATGCAAATGAGACAGGAGATAATGGAGAACCCGCTAATTCTGATTACTGGTGTACCACTTGCAATGATCCTCATGGAGAAGATTCATGCATGATTCATCAACACCATGTGCAAGCAGTTATTAATGAAAGAGCCAAGGAGACCGGCAAGGGACAAGTGAATATAATCAGAGAAGTCCACCATAATTTGGCAATGCCATCCGTGGAACAAGTCTCAGTCCTGACAAGGTCAAGAAAAAAGTCGTTACAAACTGACCCTAAGGAATTCCAACCACAAGGTTTTCCTCCTGCCCCCAGGGCAACTCCACAGAAAAACCAGTCCGGTGAGAAAGGACGTTCTGATCCTCCTCAGACTTCTGCGACTACACCAAGAAAAGAATTTCCTCCTAGAAAAGGGAGCGAAGCTCAAGAGCAAGCGAAGGAAAGACTCAGATTTCCTTCATTGACAAAAAGGCAAAGAACAGAAGCTACGCAGGTCTATAGAGACAGATATGACGCATCGACTAGTGGAAGGGAGAAAAGTGTTGAAGTATCCCCAGCTGCAACTCTTTCGTTCAACATTGCAGAAGAAATGAAGAGGACCCCCTCCAAAATAAGCATGTATGATGCACTACAAATTCCTGGTCAGATTGACCTCCTCCAAGAATCTTTAAATTTAAAGAATAATACCTCTTCCTCAAATGTTATACAAGCAAATGTTGTGTCAACCTCTGGAAAAAATAGACCGCCCCCATTCTATTTATCTTTGCAAATGGAGGGGTGGATAGTTCACAATTGCATGATTGATTCAGGGGCTGCAACTACGGTGATGCCGAAAGCCGTATGTGACATAATGGGGATGGAATATACTCAAAGTCATCCTGGTGTGTTGCAATTGGATGGTACTCTAGTAAAAACTATCGGGGTGATCAAAGATATCCCTATTCAACTCCACAGAATGCTAGAAGCAATCGTCATACAAGAAGTAGTCGTTGTAGACTTAGAACCATATTTCGGTATGTGTTTATCCAGAGAGTTCACAGCCAAACTGGGAGGTTATCTGTCACTAGATTATTCGCATTTGGAGGTACCTTTCAAAGGTAAAAGAGTCAAGATCTACAATGAGAAACCATCTACTTTTCATGTGGAAAGACTAGAAGAAACAACTACTATCAACATGATGTCCGAGGAATTTGAGAATATTGATTTAATGGAAGAAACCCTGGAGGAACTCCAATCTGAAGATCAGTTTTCAATGAAAGACTTCAATGCTATGATAGAGACAGAAATGGGAAGCTATTCCATTGAGAAACCAAAAAAGCTCCCTATTGTTGTCCCTAAAACAGATGATTCGATCAACCAGTTATGGAAATTGTACTTTGATGGGTCAAGGTGCAAAAATGGAGCAGAGAGCTGGAATCGTCCTGATTTCACCCACTGGAAAAGAAAAAGTCTTTTCGTATAGGTTGACATGGAGTTGCACCAATAACGTAGCTGAATACGAAGCCTTGTGTTTGGGACTCAAGAAAGCTAAAAAACTGGGTGCAAAACAGCTGTTGATCTATGGAGATTCAGAGCTGATCGTTAAACAGGTTACTGGTAAATGCATTTGTAAGCAACATTACCTAAGGGCTTACAAAAACAAAGTGTTAGATCTATTGGAAAATTTTGAAGCACTAAACATGAAATCCATTTCCAGAGAGAAGAACACACATGCAGAACTGTTAGCATCAGTAGGATCAAATTTTTGCCCAATCAACAATGTTATTCAGAAGTCTAAAATAGTTAGACTTATATACAGGCCTTCTATGCCCGACAAGGACATTTTTTGGCAAGTATTTGAAAATGATGAGTAGATCCTGGATTTTTTGATTCATGAGATGAATTGCTCTACAGAAAGAGAGTTACAAGAAGAGGACGAAGAGAGCCTTATTCAACCGAGAAATAATCATATCCCCAGGGGACTGATCACCCTGGAGAGCCTTTTTGACAATAGCGACAGAGCTGTAGGTCGAAGGATCAAGGTAGATGAATACCGGTATAAAGAAGTAGAACTAGAACCAGGCAAAATGATCAAAGTAGGGACCGATTGTACAGTGGTAGAACTAGAGGAAATAAAATAGTTATGTAGAGAGTATCCAGATATAATAGCCTGGACTTATAGTGATCTGAAAGTGTACAGGAAAGAGGTCATTCAACATACCATTGAACTGGAGGAAGGAGCTAAACCTTTTAGGAAGAGGCAGAGGCCTGTGAATCCCAAGATTGAAGCCTTAATGAAACAAGAGTTGTTAAAACTCTTGCAGGCTAAGATAATATACCCAATCAAGCACTCTACCTGGGTGGCAAATTTAGTTCCAGTCCACAAGAAAAATGGAGAAATATGACTATGCGTCGATTTCAGAAATTTGAACAGAGCCTCTTTAAAGGATCACTATCCTTTACCCAAGATTGACCCAATCCTTCATACTGTGGCGGGAGCAGAAAGGTTTTCTCTGTTAGATGGCTTTTCTGGTTACAATCAAGTTTGGGTGAGAAATGAAGATCAATACAAGACTGCGTTCACCACTAAGTGGGGAACATTTGCATACCAAAGGATGCCCTTTGGATTATCTAACGCAGGAGAAAATTTCCAGAGAGCCATGGACGTAGCTTTTGGGGAGCTTGCGAACAAAATTATTGTCATCTATTTAGATGACATGACAGTTTTTTCTCACAACAAAAAGGACCATGCCACTCATCTGCAGCAAGTATTTGAGAAATGTAGGGAATTTGGGATATCACTAAACCCTACAAAATCTATTTTTGTTGTGGAAGAAGGAATACTCCTTGGGCATGTTATTTCTAAAGTTGGGTTGTCAATTGATCCTGATAGAGTAAAGGCGCTTCTTGAGTTGTCTCTCCCAGTTAACAAGAAAGGTTTGCAGTCTTTCTTTGGGCAAGTAAATTTCGTCAGAAAATTCATTGCGGATTTTGCCCAAACAGTTAAACCAATGACTGAGTTATTGAAAAAGGACGCTCCTTTTAAATGGACAGAGCCAAGGAAAGAAGCTTTCCAGAAAATTCTAGAAGCCATCGCTCAAGCTCCTGTGCTAGTCAACCCTGACTATTCCCGGGGTTTCATACTATATGTTGTCGGAGAGCAAAATAGTTATGTTGCAGTTCTCACTCAGAAAGGAGCAGATGACGAAGAAAGACCCATAGCCTTTCTGAGTTCCACCATGCACAAACATGAGGAAAGGTACAGCTTCATAGAAAAACAAGTATACGCCATTATGAAGTCCTTGAATAAGCTAAAACACTTCTTATCCCGTAGTCGGACGATGGTGTATGTTATTCATCCCGATGTAAGGAACTTCATAATTCAAGGAGAATTGGGTGAAAAAAGAGCTGGATGGGTGACTCGCATCCAAGAGTATGATGTAGAAATACATCCTACTAAAATATCTAGAGGGAGATCTTTGTGCCAAGGAATTGGCCAAGCAAGCTGCAAGTGGATATGGGGAGAACCACCCCATCATGGCAAACACAGAGCAACACCAAGACAAAGTGAGTTCGGGTTGGATCAACGACTTGGTGAGGTATTTTTAGACTGGGTCATGCCTTGAAGATATGAACGCTTCCCAGAGAAGGAGATTCCGGACCCAAGCATTGAAATATACCCTTCGAACAGAGGGGTTGTACAGGATTAACATTGATGGTGTGTTGTTAAAATGCATTCCCGATAATGAAAAGCAGAAAGTGTTAGATGAATTTCATGGGGGTTTTTCAGGGGGACATTATGCAGGTCGAACTACAACTTTGAAGATCCTTAGAGCTGGATGTTATTGGCCTTCCATCTTCCTAGATGCGTACAAAGTGACCTAGAGGTGTGAACAGTGTCAGAGGTATGTGGGAAGAAACAGAAATGCACCCATGCCCTTAAAGCCTATTCAAGTCGAGGAACCATTCCAGCAGTGGGGGTTGGATTTCGTAGGGATAATAGAGCCAAACTCATCATCGAGGCCACAAATACATTCTCACTGCCATGGACTATTTCACCAAGTGGGCGAAGCGAGTGCCTACGAAGAAAGATGATTCAGAGGTGGTGATAGAATTTGTCGAAAGTCTAATCACAAGGTTTGGCATACCAGATTCTTTGATTACAGACAATGGATCCCCTTTCACTAGTGCAAAGATGATCGAATTCGTCAGTAGATATGGAATTTACCTGAAGACTTCCTCTAATTATTACCCACAAGGTAATGGATTAGTTGAGTCTACTAATAAGAATCTTCTGAGAATTCTGAAAAGAACATTAGAGGACAATAAGAAGAACTGGCACTCACTCCTGAATCAAGCCTTGTGGGCCGACAGAATCTCAATAAAAAAATCAATCAATACTTCGCCATATGCTTTGGTTTATGGCAAAGAAGCTATTCTGCCGATTCATATGGAAATACCCGCGTTGAGAATGCTAAACCAAGTCAACGAAGATGAAGGCCATCCAATGGATGCCCGAATGATGCAACTTCTACAGCTTGAAGAATCTAGGGAACAGGCCTACGATCATCATCAAAAGCATATGGTAAAAATAGTCGGGTGGTTCGATAAGAAAACCACTTTCAAGAAATTTAAAATAGGTGACCTGGTATTAAAATGGAATGTCAAGAAAGCAAAGCCAGGACACCATGACAAGTTTGATGCATTCTGGGAGGGGCCATTCGAAATTGTTTTAGAAAAGCAATTCAATGCCTTCCAGTTAAAAGATCAAGATGGATGGGTTCTACCCATCACGATGAATGCTTTTCACCTAAAATTGTATTTCCAGTAAAAGCTACAGATCACCATTATATGTACAGTATATTATAAGTTTGAAGTTTTGTAAATATTTCCCTTTTTTATGGCCTAATATTTCCAGAAGACAATAAGAAGGATTGACGCTCACTCCTGGGAGGAAGTTTCCCTATTGGAATCCTTCCAAGCAAAGGAAATGGTCATTCTTCTGCTCCCGAAGTGTTCCAGCCACCTAAGAAATCCCAGCTCCCAAAATTGAATTTTTGTGTTCTTTAGACAAAGGTTAAATACCTAAGCGGTAAAAGAAAGGTTTTGATAAGGTGAAGATCACTTGTTCTCCAAAGTGCATTCTTTTTCTTGTGTTTTTCTGCTCAAAAATTTACTTTTCGCAACTGTGCTGGTGACTCCGTTTCCCAATGGATAAAGGCCTGGTCTCTATTTTTGCAAGCAAAAATTCCCCCGAAAGGCGCCAAGAATGTTAGTCAAAAAGTGCCTAACTACAGAAAAATAGCTGATGCACCTTTTTGCATATTTCCCAAGAAGACCAAAGTGGCCCATATGCTAAAGATCAAAGAAAAAGCAAAACACCACAAGGAGGAAAAAGTGTCATGATATCGCGACATGTTGCATTTTCACGACTAAGAGCAGAGAAAAGGCACAAGGTGGCAAAAGTGTCGTGATATCGCGACATGTTGCTTTGTCGCGGCCAAAAGAGAAAAAGTGTCGCGATATCGCGACATGTTGCTTTGTCGCGGCCAAAAGAGAAAAAGTGTCGCGATATCGCGACATGTTGCATTTTTGCGGCTAAAGAGCAAGAGAAAGAGCCAAGAGGGAAAAGTGTCGCGATATCGCGACATGTTGCTTTTTCGCGGTCCAAAGCAAAGAGAAAGAGCCAAGAGGAAAAAGTGTCACGATATCGCGACATGTCTCATTTTCGCGGCTGGAAGTGGCAAAAGAGTAAAGCAAGAAAGTGTCGCGATATCGTGACATGTCTCATTTTCGCGGCTGGAAGCGATAGAAGAGCAAAGCAAGGAAAGAATGTCGCGATTTCGTGACATGTCTCATTTTCGTGGTTGGAAGCGGCAAAAGAGCAAAGCAAGAAATAATGTCATGATTTCACGACATGTCTCATTTTCGCGGCTGGAAGCGACAGAAGAGCAAAGCAAGGAAAGAATGTCACGATTTCATGACATGTCTCATTTTCGCGGTAGGAAGCAGCAAAAGAGCAAGGGAAGAGACGAATGTCGCGATTTCGCGACATGTCTCATTTTCGCGATGGGAAGCAGCAAAAGAGCAAAGGAAGAGACGAATGTCACGATTTCGTGACATGTCTCATTTTCATGGTGGGAAGCAGCAAAAGAGCAAAGGAAGAGATGAATGTCACGATTTCGTGACATGTCTCATTTTCACTGCTGGAAGCGGAAAGAGGAGCAAAGCAGGAGACGAATGTCGCGATTTCGTGACATGCTAGCTGTAAAGGAATAAAGTATATTTTTGGCAACTGGAGATGAGCACTGACATTAGGTGCTGATTTTTGAAGAATGGTCTGTTGATTATAACCTGGTAGGTCTGTTGGATGATTGCCAATCTATCCAATCTGCGGGAAATCCGTTGTGTATTGTTAGAAACTGCAGATGATTGCTTGTAAAATAAGTAAGATGTACTTAGGAAGATACTCTTTTAGGGTATATATAGGGGTGAGCGACTCCAGAAAAAATGTCGGCTCTTGGACGTTTTGGTGTTTTATCTTCAGAGCCTTTTGTTTGCAAAATCTCAAGAAAAAAATCACCTGGTGACTCCGTTGCATTTAGACCATAAAAGAAAGACCTTATCTAGAAACATTCTAGTTATATAGCAATATGATAACCAGATCCTGAGCTAGAAACTCTGAAGAACCTATCGAGTTTTTTGAACTACATCTCGGGAGCCTAAAAGCACACCCTGTGCTAGTCGCACGATCAAATCCTCCCGGCACCATTAGCACCTCTTTAAAACCTGTTGTAGGAGCATCTGCAAGCAATCCCATAGCAGTTGTAACTCCTTTAGCAATCATGGCAGCCACCCCTGCCCCAACACATCTTGTATGGAATCAAATTGACCCTTTGAACTTGAGAACACACCACCAAATTCCATAAGCTACGCTAAAAGCCTTACCAACCTTTGACGAAACAGGAAAAATATCAAATAAGCACTGTTTGGATGTATCAGCGCTGGCATCTATTTACAACATCACTGAGGAAGATGTAATGGTTAGATTGTTGATCATATCTTTGAAAGGAAAGATGCTCTATTGGTACAGAGCGCTTCCTACTGGATCCATTACTTCTTGGGCAGTACTGGCCGACCGTCTAGTCGATGAATTCAATATACATGTGGATACTTTCACATTGCTGAATCAATTCACTATCATTGAGAGGCATCCACAATAAGAAATCAAAGATTTCAACATCAGGTTTACCATAACTCGTGATAGAGTACCGCAAGGCCTAAAGCCCACGGAAGAACAAGCTATATGCTATTATCTAAGGGCTTTTGATTCAGAACTCAGTATGATAATAAGGCAATCCCATGTAACCACTTTTCCTGGGATCTATGTAGAGGCAGCAAAGGGTGAAGCTGATCTCATAGCTACAAAAAGATATTCGTCAAAGACTCTATTACCAATTTTACCAGAGTTTTCCCAAGTGTCAATCTCTAAACTATCTGCACTCCCATCAATGCAGACCCTCCCAGCTATAGCTGCACCTCTTGCATTCTGTGCATTACCAGCCACACCCCTTACATCAGCTCCCCCCAATGATCAATACACAACCATAATTGATACCATGAAGACGTTGTCAAATGAAATGGCATCCATGAAAAAGAGAGGCGAAAAGGAATATTCAAGCAAGAAGATTTCCACAGATACAAAAGGAAGCTGCTTCGACAAGTGGAAGGGTACAAGAAAGAAAAAATGTAGTGTATGCAAATGAGACATGAGATAATAGAGAACCCGCTAATTTTGATTACTAGTGTACCACTTGCAATGATCCTCATGGAGAAGATTCATGCATGATTCATCAACACCATGTGCAAGTAGTTATTAATGAAAGAGCCGAGGAGACCGGCAAGGGACAAGTGAATATAAATTCATGCATGATTCATCAACACCATGTGCAAGTAGTTATTAATGAAAGAGCCAAGGAGACCGGCAAGGGACAAGTGAATATAATCAAAGAAGTCCACCATAATTTGGCAATGCCATCCGTGGAACAAGTCTCAGTCCTGACAAGGTCAGGAAAAAAGTCGTTACAAACTGACCCTAAGGAATTCCAACCGCAAGGTTTTCCTCCTGCCCCCAGGGCAACTCCACGTAAAAACCGATCCGGTGAGAAAGGACGTTTCGATCCTCCTCAGACTTACGTGACTACACCAAGAAAAGAATTTCCTCCTAGAAAAGGGAGCGAAGCTCAAGAGCAAGCGAAGGAAAGACTCAGATTTCCTTCATTGACAAAAAGGCAAAGAACAGAAGCTACGCAGGTCTACAGAGACAGATATGACACATCGACTAGTGGAAGGGAGAAAAGTGTTGAAGTATCCCCAACTGTAATTCTTTCGTTCAACATTGCAGAAGAAATGAAGAAGACCCCCTCCAAAATAAGCATGTATGATGCACTGCAAATTCCTGGTCAGATTGACCTCCTCCAAGAATATTTAAAGAATAATACCTCTTCCTCAAATGTTATACAAGCAAATGTTGTGTCAACCTCTGGAAAAAACAGACCACCCCCATTCTATTTATCTTTGCAAATGGAGTGGTGAATAGTTCACAATTGCATGATTGATTTAGCGGCCGCAACTACGGTAATGCCGAAGGCCGTATGTGACATAATGGGGATGGAATATACTCGAATTCATCCTGGTGTGTTGCAATTGGATGGTACTCTAGTAAAAACTGTCGAGGTGATCAAAGATATACCTATTCAACTCCACAGAATGCCAGAAGCAGTCGTAATACAAGAAGTAGTTGTTGTAGACTTGGAACAATATTTCGGTATGTGTTTATCCAGAGAGTTCATAGCCAAACTAGGAGGTTTTATTCACATTTGGAGGTACCTTTCAAAGGTAAAAGAGTCAAGATCTACAATGAGAAACCATCTACTTTTCATGTGGAAATACTAGAATAAACAACTACTATCAACATGATGTACGAGGAATTTGAGAATATTGATTTAATGGAAGAAACCCTGGAGGAACTCCAATCTGAAGATCAATTTTCAATGAAAGACTTCAATTCTATGATAGAGACAGAAATGGGAAGCTATTCCATTGAGAAACCAAAAAAGCTCCCTATTGTTGTCCCTAAAACAGATGATTCAATCAACCAGTTATGGAAATTGTACTTTGATGGGTCAAGGTGCAAAAATGGAGCAGGAGCTGGAATCGTCCTGATTTCGACGATTTCACCCACTAGAATAGAAAAAGTCTTTTCGTATAGGTTGACATGGAGTTGCACCAATAACGCAGCTGAATACGAAGCCTTGTGTTTGGGACTCAAGAAAGCTGAAAAACTGGGTGCAAAATAACTGCTGATCTATGGAGATTCAGAACTGATTGTTAAACAGATTCATTGGTAAATACATTTGTAAGCAACATTACCTAAGGGCTTACAAAAACAAAGTGTTAGATCTATTGGAAAATTTTTAAGCACTAAACATGAAATCCATTTCCAAAGAGAAGAACACACATGCAGACCTGTTAGCATCAGTAGGATCAAATTTTTGCCCAGTCAGCAATGTTATTCAGAAGTCTAAAACAGTTAGACTTATATACATACCTTCTGTACCTGACAAGGATATTTTTTGGTAGGTATTTGAAAACGACGAGCAGATCCTGGATTTTTTGATTCATGAGATGAATTGCTCTACAGAAAGAGAGTTACAAGAAGAGGACGAAGAGAGCCTTATTCAACTAAGGAATAATCATATCCCCAGGGGACTGATCACCATGTAGAGCCTTTTCGACAATAGTGACAGAGCTGTAGGCCGAAGGATCAAGGTAGATGAACGCCGGTATAAAGAAGTAGAACTAGAACCGAGAAAAATGATCAAAGTAGGGACCAATTGTATAGTGGTAGAACTAGAGGAAATAAAACAGTTATGTAAAGAGTATCCAGATATAATAGCCTGGACATATAGTGATCTAAAAGTGTACAGGAAAGAGGTCATTTAGCATACCATTGAACTGGAGGAAGGAGCTAAACCTTTCAGGAAGAGGCAGAGGCATGTGAATCCCAAGATTGAAGCTTTAATGAAATAAGAGTTGTTAAAACTCTTGCAGGCTAATATAATATACCCAATCAAGCACTCTACCTGGGTGGCAAATTTAGTTCAACTGCACAAGAAAAATGGAGAAATACGACTATGCGTCAATTTCAAAAATTTGAACAGAGCCTCTTTAAAGGATCACTATCCTTTACCCCGCATTGACCCAATCCTTCATACTCGTGGTGGGAGCAGAAAGGTTTTCTCTGTTAGACGACTTTTCTTGTTACAATCAGGTTTGGGTGAGAAATGAAGATCAATACAAGACTACGTTCACCACTAAGTGGGGAACATTTGCATACCAAAGGATGCCCTTTGGATTATCTAACGCAGGAGCAACTTTCAAGAGAGCCATGGACGTAGCTTTTGGGGAGCTTGCGAACAAAATTATTGTCATCTATTTAGATGACATGATAGTTTTTTCTCACAACAAAAAGGACCATGCCACTCATCTGCAGCAAGTATTTGAGAAATGTAGGGAATTTGGGATATCACTAAACCCTACAAAATCTATTTTTGTTGTAGAAGAAGGAATACTTCTTGGGCATGTTATTTCTAAAGCTAGGTTGTCAATTGATCCTGATAGAGTAAAGGCACTTCTTGAGTTGTCTCTCCCAGTTAACAAGAAAGGTTTGCAGTCTTTCTTTGGGCAAGTAAATTTCGTCAAAAAATTCATCGCGGATTTTGCCCAAATAGTTAAACCAATGACTGAGTTATTGAAAAAGGACGCTCCTTTTAAATGGACAGAGCCAATGAAATAAGATTTTCAAAAAATTCTAGAAGCCATTGCTCAAGCTCCTGTGCTAGTCAACCCTGAATATTCCTGGGATTTCATACTATATGCTGTCGGAGAGCAAAATAGTTATGCTACAGTTCTCACTCAGAAAGGAGCAGATGACGAAGAAAGACCCATAGCCTTTTTGAGTTCCACCATGCACAAACATGAGGAAAGGTACAGATTCATAGAAAAACAAGTATACGCCATTATGAAGTCCTTGAATAAGCTAAAACACTTCTTATCCCAGAGTCGAACGATGGTGTATGTTATTCATCCCGATGTAAGGAACTTCATAATTCAAGGAGAATTGGGTGGAAAAAGAGCTGGATGGGTGACTCACATCCAAGAGTATGATGTAGAAATACATCCTACTAAAATAGTCAGAAGGAGAGCTTTGTGCCAGGAATTGGTCAAGTAAGCTGCAAGTGGAAATGGGGAGAACCACCCCGTCATGGCAAACACAGAGCAACACCAAGACAGAGTGAGTTTGGGTTGGATCAACGACTTTGTGAGGCATTTTCAGACCGAGTCATGCCCTGAAGATATGAACGCTTCCCAGAGAAGGAGATTCAGGACCCAAGCATTGAAATATACCCTTCGAACAGAGGGGTTGTACAGGATTAACATTGATGGTGTGTTGATTAAATGCGTTCTCGATAATGAAAAGTAGAAAGTGTTAGATGAATTTCACGGGGGTTTTTCAGGGGGACATTATGCAGGTTGAACTACAGCTTTGAAGATCCTTAGAGCTGGATGTTATTGGCCTTCCATATTCCTAGATGTGTACAGAGTGATCCAAAAGTGTGAACAGTGTCAGAGGTATGTGGGAAGAAAAAAAAATGCACCCATGCCCTTAAAGCCTATTCAAGTCGAGGAACCATTCCAACAGTGGGGGTTGGATTTCGTAGGGATAATAGAGCCAAACTCATCATCAGGCCATAAATACATTCTCACTGCCACGAACTATTTCACCAAGTGGGCAGAAGCAGTGCCTATGAAGAAAGTTGATTCAGAGGTGGTGATAGAATTCATCGAAAGTCTAATCACAAGGTTTGGCATACCAGATTCTTTGGTTACGGACAATGGATCCCCTTTCACTAGTGCAAATATGATCGAATTCGTTAGTAGATATGGAATTTACTTGAAGACTTCGTCTAATTATTACCCACAAGGTAATGGATTAGTCGAGTCTACTAATAAGAATATTCCCGAGAATTTTGAAAAGAACATTAGAGGACAATAAGAAGAACCGACACTCACTCCTGAATCAAGGCTTGTGGGCCGACAGAATCTCAATAAAAAAATCAATCAATACTTCGCCATATGCTTTGGTTTATGGCAAAGAAGTTGTTCTGTCGATACATATGGAAATACCCGTGTTGAGAATGCTAAACCAAGTCAACGAAGATGAAGGCCATCCAATGGATGCCTGACTGATGCAACTTCTGCATCTTGAAGAATCTAGGGAACAGGCCTACGATCATCATCAAAAGCATATGGTAAAAACAGTCGAGTGGTTCGATAAGAAAACTACTTTCAAGAAATTTAAAACAGGTGACCTGGTATTAAAATGGAATGTCAAGAAAGCAAAGCCAGGACATCATGACAAGTTTGATACATTCTGGGAGGGGCCATTCGAAATTGTTTTAGAAAAGCAATTTAATGTCTTCCAGTTAAAATATCAAGATGGACAGGTTCTACCCATCACGGTGAACGCTTTTCACCTAAAATTGTATTTCCAGTAAAACTACAGATCACCATTATATGTACAAGATATTATAAGTTTTGAAGTTTTGTAAATATTTCCCTTTTTTACGGCCTAATATTTCTAGAAGACAATAAGAAGGATTGACGCTCACTCCTGGGAGGAAGTTTCCCTGTTGGAATCCTTCCAAGCAAAGGAAATGGTCATTCTTCTGCTCCCGAAGTGTTACAGCCACCGAAGAAATCCCAGATCCCATAATTGAATTTTTGTGTTCTTCAGACAAAGGTTAAATACCTAAGTGGTAAAAGAGAGGTTTTGATAAGGTGAAGATCACTTGTTCTCCAAAGTGTATTATTTTTCTTGTGTTTTTCTACTTGAAAATTTACTTTTCGCAACTGTGCTGGTGACTCCGTTTCCCAATGGATAAAGGCCTGGTCTCTATTTTTGCAAGCAAAAATTCCCCCGAAAGGCGCGAAGAATGTTAGTCAAAAAGTGCCTAACTACAGAAAAACAATTGATGCACCTTTTTGCATATTTCCCAAGAAGACCAAAGTAGCCCATATGCTAAAGATCAAAGAAAAAGCAAAACACCGCAAGGAGAAAAAGTTTCGCGATATCGCGACATGTTTCATTTTCATGACTAAGAGCAGCAAAAGGCACAAGGTGGCAAAAGTGTCACGATATCGTGACATGTTGCTTTGTCGCGGCCAAAAGAGAAAAAGTGTCGCGATATCGCGACATGTTGCTTTGTCACGGCCAAAAGAGAAAAAGTGTCGCGATATCGCGACATGTTGCATTTTCATGGCTAAAGAGCAAGAGAAAGAGCCAAGAGGGAAAAGTGTCACGATATCGTGACATGTTGCTTTTTCGCGGTCCAAAGCAAAGAGAAAGAGCCAAAAGGAAAAAGTGTCGCGATATCGCGACATGTCTCATTTTTGCGGCTGGAAGCGGCAAAAGAGCAAAGCAAGAAAGAATGTCGCGATTTCACGACATGTCTCATTTTCGTGGCTGGAAGCGACAGAATAGCAAGGCAAGAAAGAATGTCGCGATTTTGTGACATGTCTCATTTTCGTGGTTGGAAGCGGCAAAAGAGCAAAGCAAGAAATAATGTCGCAATTTCGCGACATGTCTCATTTTTACGGCTGGAAGAGGCAGAAGAGCCAAGAAAGGAAAGAATGTCACGATTTCATGACATGTCTCATTTTTGCGATGGGAAGCAGAAAAAGAGCAAGGGAAGAGACGAATGTCGCGATTTTGCGACATGTCTCATTTTCACGGTTGGAAGCAGCAAAAGAGCAAAGGAAGAGACGAATGTCACGATTTTGTGACATGTCTCATTTTCACGATGGGAAGCAGCAAAAGAGTAAAGGAAGAGACGAATGTCACGATTTCGTGACATGCCTCATTTTCACAGCTGGAAGCGGCAGAGGAGCAAAGCAGGAGACGAATGTCACGATTTCACGACATGCCAGTTGTAAAGGAATAAAGTATATTTTTGGCAACTAGAGACGAGCACTGACATCAGGTCCTAATTTTTGGAGAATGGTCTGTTGATTATAACCTGGTAGGTCTGCTAGAAGATTGCCAATCTATCCAATCTGTGGGAAATTCGTTGTGTATTGTTAGAAACTGTAGATGATTGCTTGTAAAATAAGTAAGATGTACTTAGGAAGATACTATTTTAGGGTATATATAGGGGTGAGCGACTCCAAAAAAAAGGTCGGCTCTTGGACGTTTACAAGACTGTGTACGTACTTCGAATACAAGCAATAAAATCACATCTCCCATTGGCTTCTAGTTCATATCGTGCAAGTGTATGTATTAATGTTCTTTATTTTTGCTCACAATATTGAATTGTAGATTGAGTCTGTTCTTGTATCTGAACTTTCGTAATACATAAATCATATTGCTGGAATAAGAATCTAATATATACGCATGCTAAACGAAACATCGGAAATCATATCCTGGAATTATATAATTTTTGCTTTGGAATGTGTTTTTAAATGCTTTGGATAGAAGTAAGTAAATATGTCTTTGATGTTGTCTAACCTGCACCATATAAAAGTTCTAGCTTAGGCTATATTTCTCTTATCTCTTGTTTCCCCTTTTCTCTAAAAAACTTCAAAGGAACCAACCTTCTCTGGAGACTAGACAGATGATCTCAAGCAAGATCTGTCTATTCAATGTTGGCAAAGTCTAAGGCGCATCACTATTAACCGAAGGTAGATTTTGTTCCAACAGTTTTTGGCATGCCCGGTGGGACTAGCAATCCCACAATATTGTATAAGTTTTGGTGTTTTACCTTCAGAGCCTTTTGTTTGCAAAATCTCAAGAAAAAAATCACCTGGCGACTCCGTTGCATTTAGACCATAAAAGAAAGACCTTGTATAGAAACCTTATGGTTATATAGCCATATGATAACCAGATCCCGAGCTAGAAACTCTGAAGAACCTATCAAGTTTTTTGAACTACATCTCAGGAGCCTAAAAGCACACCCTGTGCTAGCCGCACGATCAAATCCTTCCGGCACCATTAGCACCTCTTTACAACCCGCTGTAGGAGCATCTGCAAGCAATCCCATAGCAGTTGTAACTCCTTTAGCAATCATGGCAGCCGCCCCTACCCCAACACATCTTGTATGGAATCAAACTGACCCTTTGAACTTGGGAACACACTACCAAATTCCACAAGCTGCGCTAAAAGCCTTACCGACCTTTTACGAAATAGGCAAAATAGCAGATGAGCACTGTTTGGATGTATCAACGCTAGCATCTGTTTACAACATCACTGAGGAAGATGTAATGGTTAGATTGTTGATCATATATTTGAAAGGAAAGATGCTCTATTGGTACAGAGCGCTTCTCGTTGGATCCATTACTTCTTGGGCAGTACTGGCCGATCGTCTGGTCGATGAATTCAATATACATGTGGATCCTTTCACATTATTGAATCAATTCACTATCATTGAGAGGCATCCACAAGAAGAAATCCAATATTTCAACATCAGGTTTACCATAACTCGTGATAGAGTACCGCAAGGCCTAAAGCCCACGAAAGAACAAGCTATATGCTATTATCTAAGGGCTTTTGATTCGGAACTCAATATGATAATAAGGCAATCCCGTGTAACCATTTTTCCTGGGATATATGTAGAGGTAGAAAAGGGCGAAGCTGATCTCATAGCTACAAAAATATATCCGTCAAAGACTCTATTACCAATTTTACCAGAGTTTTCCCAAGTGTCAATCTCTAAACTGCCTGCACTCCCATCAATGCAGACCCTCCCAGCTATAGCTGCACCAAAAGAGTAAAAGAGCAAAGGAAGAGACGAATGTCACGATTTCGTGACATGTCTCATTTTCACGACAGGAAGCAGCAAAAGAGCAAAGGAAGAGACGAATGTCGCGATTTCGTGACATGTCTCATTTTCACGGTTACGGTAGAGGAGCAAAGCAGGAGATGAATGTCGCGATTTCGTGACATGCTAGCTGTAAAGGAATAAAGTATATTTTTGGCAACTGGAGACGAGCACTGACATCAGGTGCTGATTTATGCAGAATTTTCTGTTGATTATAACCTGGTAGGTCTGCTGGATGATTGTCAATCTATCCAATCTGCGGGAAATTCATTGTGTATTGTTAGAATTTGTAGATGATTGCTTGTAAAATAAGTAAGATGTACTTAGGAAGATACTATTTTAGGGTATATATAGGGGTGAGCGACTCCAAAAAAAAGGTCGGCTCTTGGACGTTTACAAGACTGTGTGTACGTACTTCGAATACAAGCAATAAAATCACATCTCCCATTGGCTTCTGGTTCATATCGTGCAAGTGTATGTATTAATGTTCTTTATTTCTACTCACAATATTGAATTGTAGATTGAGTCTGTTCTTGTATCCGAACTTTCGCAATACATAAATCATATTGCTTGGAATAAGAATCTAATATATACGCATGCTAAACGAAACATCGAAATCATATCCGGAATTATATAATTTATGCTTTGGAATGTGTTTTTAAATGCTTTGGATAGAAGTAAGTAAATCTGTCTTTGATGTTGTCTAACTCGCACCATATAAAAATTCTAGCTTAGGCTATATTTCCCTTATCTCTTGTTTCCCCTTTTCTCTAAAAAACTTCAAAGGAACCAGCCTTTTCTGGAGACTAGACAGATGATCTCAAGCAAGATCTGTCTATTCAATGTTGGCAAAGTCTAAGGCGTATCATTATTAACTGAAGGCAGATTTTGTTCCAACAAGACCCAAATATAGGGACCCAAAGGCAGTGATCCAAAGCTAGATCTAGTGGCAATGAACTAGATATAGGGACTCTAAGGTGACTAAGATACATTGATCCAAAAGTAAATTTAGATAGTTTATAAAGGAAGACCTAATGAAGACTTCATGCATCCAACCCTGACAGAGTTAGAGCTAAAGAATGAATATTGAAAGAAGAATTAGAAAATGAAAAGGCAAAAAGTCTTCCTACCAAATAATGTAATACGGGGGGTGTTGGATATATTACATTATTTGGCCCCCTTGTAATATTAGTTTGGTATATGATTTATATTTGTATAATGTATGTGTCAATATTAGAGAAAGTGCAAGGTTTTAGGATAGAGAATGTGAATAACACAAGCTTATACTGAGAGGGGGGGTGAACAGTATAAGACCACTTTTTACTTTCTTTCCAAACCAATATCAATTAATGTCCTTAATTGCAATAACCAAATATAGCAGTGTGCATTAATAACTCAGATAGCAGTAGTAAGCAAGAGCACAAGTCACCACACACAATTGAGACACAATATTTAACATGGTTCCCCCAATGTGAGGTACTCCACGGAGAAAATATTTTACTAAAACTTTCTCAATCAATATCTTTGGGAATCACTCCCAATTACAATGTTTATGGATCTCTGTCCAAAGGAGATGTTGATCCCCTAATCTCAAGTTCGTGGATCTCTTCCATAGGAGAACTCTTTCCCCTTCTGCTCTGGCTATGTGATCTTCTAGAAGACTTTATCTCTCTGTTGCACTAACTGGTGGACCTCTCTCCACTTGAAGACTCCTCACTCAGATCTGTCTTCAACTATGCTGGTTTTTGGATCTCTATCCACTGAGACTTTGTCCTCTGTACTCTATCACCTCCAAAGCTCTGTCAATAGGCTCACTAAGAACCTACTCAATAGGCTCACATAGAACCTGCTTAACAAGCTCACACATAACTTGTCAAATCTGCTAGCAAGCTCACCAAGAACTTGCCCAAATCTGCTCTAGCAAGCTCACCAAGAACTTGCCCAAATCTGCTCTAGCAAGCTCACCAAGAACTTGCCCAAATTTACTCTAGCAAGCTCACCAAGAACTTGCCCAAATCTGCTCCAACAAGCTCACTAAGAAATATCCCAAAACTGTCCTCAAATATATCCCAAAGGCCTTCTCAAAGGCTCAATCAATCATGCTCAAGTAGTACTCAAAATGAACTCAATAATGAATGGCAATCTCAACTCAAATTAACTTCATAGAAGCATAAAGAAAATTGTTAGAGACTCAATATGTTCTAATCTCACTCTCAACCCAAATCAATCTCAACTCAACTCATAACATAGAAGCATAAAGAGAATTGTTAGAGACTCAATATGTTCTAATCTCACTCTCAACTCAAATCAAAATAATGGAATAGTTTATTTCATAGGACTTGAAAAATACTTCACACATCACTTGACTAGGCTCAATCAACTCAACTCAACCAATCACCACAAGGGACAACTCTCTCTCACACAACCCTAGTCCAAGTATGTATCAACCAACTCAAATGTTTCCAACAATGCTCAACCACAAATCTCACATAACAATGATACTCATGTTCTTTTCAACCAAACTCTTTCACAACCAATGGGCTTCAACAACTATGCTTATCAAACAAGGTTTAGACACAACTCTCAATTCAGAAAACCTTGAAGCATTCAACCAACCACTTTCGAAAAGGAAACCACAAACAATCCTTTTCCCTCCAATGATATTTCAGAAATCAACCACCATAAACAATCAATAGGAGAATGTGCCCATACCTTTTATGAAGATGAAAAAACCTCTTTGTAAATCTGCCACAATCACAAAATTCTTTTGCCAATCTTCACAAGGGTTAGTAGATCACAAAATAATCAACATTACTCCACTTTTCAATAATCATCACCAAGGCCTTTAATTGCACAACTTCCTTATCTCTCCTAAAACCACTTGTACCATAAAATAAAATAAATCAAAACATTGCATAACCTTTTCACTCCCAAAACCACTTATACCATAAAATAAAATAAATCACAATATTGCATACCTTGTCACCTCATGAAAGAATTAATCCTCTTGAAAAAGAACAAGGCAAACTTCACTTTTGGAACCCCTTTGCAAAATCAGAAATATCTCTTTACACACACCTTATTTCTCCTTCTAAATAAGTTATTCAAATAGCCCTTGAAATAAGCTTTCCGAAGATATATAATATGCCACCTTTCCAAAATAAATTGAAACCTTTACATGTATATATATGCCAACCTCCATTAATTGCACATAGGTCGGCCCTCCATTAATTTAAACTTAAACTTTAAACTTTAATATCTTCATCACCGGAGGTCCTTTTTCGATGAAACAAAATTCCACCTTGGCTTTTAATAAAATCCCTTTCCACATAAGCCCACCATGGTTTTAAATAAAACCTTTTATTTTGTCTACCTTGGTTTTCATAAAAACCCTGTAAATATCCATGCTCTCCAAAATATCATAAATGATTATCTATGAAATATTTTTGCCACCAAAACCAAATATGATCCATGTGACATCAATGATCCATGTGACATCAATGACAACATAAAATACCTCAAATTAACTCAAATTTCCAACAATCTCCCCCTTTGTCATTGATGGCAACACCTCTAATGCAAACACCACAATCACTACAAAAACCATCTCTGAGAATCAAAGTTGCTCCCCCTAACTCAATACTCTCCCCCTTACTCAAATCTCTCCCCCTTTGACATCAATGGCAAAAGGGACACCTATGGGGCTAAAATATATGACTCTTAAGCATAGCCCCCTCACCACCTTCTCTCTTGAGGTGATTAATTTTGGGGTGGGAGTACCTTTACTCCCATATTACATTGATTCTTTCCTCTATCAACTTCCTTCCATGTTTTTTTGATATCCTTCTCTTGATGAATTACTTGATCTTCTTGTCTTGAACCTTTTTGACCTTCTTGCCTTGAACTTTTGGAATTGAGTCCTACACCATCTTGCAATATGCCCAAAGTTATTGCAATTAAAACACTTGATATTGTAGCCTTTGGTTGGTGCCCATGTCCTAAAATTATTCTTAAAATAATTTCCATATCCATTCCTTTCCTGAACCCTGTATTGTGAAGCTCTGTTTTCATGACCATTATAACCATGACTTCTGAATTGTGTAGCTCTAAAACCAAAACCATGTTGCTCATTTCCTTTGCACTGAAAAGCTCTATGACCAATCCTGTTGCATGAGAAGCAATGTCCCCGAAAACCATACCTTCTTCCCTTGAAGTTTCTTCTAGAAAAATCAAACTTCTTTGATCCATGGATCCTGCAATGTATAGCCCTGTGTCCAAATCCATTACAAGAAAAACAATATCCTTGAAAAGCCCTTTGTTCATGCCTTGGTTCCTCATACCTTTCTTGACCATTATCCTTATGATCATCTTCAACTTGTGCATTGCATTCTTGAACCTTCTTTGTAGCATCTAAAACCTCTTCCTTGCCTTTCTCTTCAAGAATTTATTTTCCTTTTGAACTTGATTCACCTATCTCAAAACAAGAACCAAACTGAATATTTGGAGCCATAGGAACTTTGGAACTTTCCTCACAAATCTTAGGTGCTTCCTTGCTTTCATCTTTTAGAACTTCCTTTCCTTTTGAGTGTGACTTTTCTTGGAAGTAAGATACAACCTTAAAATAAGTTTCCACTCCTTTTTGAATCTTTTCATCTAATGTATCATGTCTTGCCGTTGTTACCCTTAGTTCTTCATTCATCCTCTCTTCTATCCTTTTTGCATTTTGAAGCTCTTCTCTGAGATTACTGATTGTTTGAAGTAGTTCTTCTCTGATTTTGACATCTGTTCGAATCTTGTTTTCAAGATTCTTGTATTCTTCTTTTAACCTTTTGATTTCTGATTTTTGTTTACTTGGCTCATCCTCTTCCTTTTCTATTACCAAAAATGAGACTTCTTTGTTTTCACTACTGCTTGGAATTGTCACTAGAACTGCTGCTTTCTTTTTCAAATACACTTTCCTTGTTGTAATTGTTGTAGTATGTGCAATCATCATCTATATGCCCAAAATCTCCACATATGAAGCATTTTAGTATCCTTAGACCTTTCTTGTACCTATCTGCTTGCTCAATGGCTATGGCAAGCTCTTCATGTCTTTCTTCAATAGGCACATCCTCTTCTTTAACTTCAATACCTAGGAATAGGTGTTCTTGCTTTTCTTCACTTATTCCAAAGAATGTACATTCTTCTTCATCTGACTGATCTTTATCACTGTAATCTGAACTATCACTTGCTTCTACAATGTAGTAAGATTTCTTTGCCTTACAAAAAATTTTCTTCTTCTCATACCTATTTTGCTTGAATCTGTCATCTTTGTCATGCTTATGCTTTCCATCTTCTTTTCTTCTATGACCCTATTTTTCATCATCACTGATTTCTTCATGTGGACACTTGTATGCATAGTGACCAAGATCACCACACTTGTAGCACCTGACTTTCCTTATATCTCTAAAATTCCTTGAGTCCTTATTCTTTTTGATGAAGTTAGCTTCCTCATCATTTTCTAAAACTCTATCTATTTCTAAAACTTTCCCTTTCTCTTTTTTGAAGCCTTGAATGCAATCTCTTTTATTGGAGCTTGATGCTTACTTACCCTCATCTCATAAGTTGTGAGAGTACCTTGCAATTCTTCCATTGTTAACTTGTTGATATCCATTGTTTCTTCTATTGTTGAAACCTTTGCATCATATTTCATGGGAAGTGATCTCAAAACCTTTTGAGTAACTTCTGATTCTTTCATCTCAAAACCTAGGCCTCTCATAGTGTTAGTAATCTCATCAACTCAAAGTAAGAACTTTGCAATATCTTCAGAATCTTCCATTTTCAATTCCTCAAATATTTTTCTATGAGTTTGTAGTTTTGCCAACTTTACCTTGGAATCTCCTTCATAAGTATTCCTCAACTTGGTCCACATCTCATTAGCTGAAGTACATACCATGACCTTTGCAAAATCTGTCTCACGTAGCCCACTCAAAATATAATTCATTGCTCTTGCATTGATCTCAACCAATTTCTTGGTAGTCTTATCTTCCTCGGGATCACCTTCAACCTTATACTCTTTTTCAACCATCTGCCATACCTCATATCCTTGTGATATCAAGTAGTTCTTCATTCTCATGCTCTAGAAAGCATAATTGTTACCATCAAACAATGGAGCCTTATTTGAAGATAATCCTTTCTGTGAAGCCATCTGTGTTCTTTGTAGAATCTGCCCTCAAGTTGTTAGCCTTTTCGAAGGAACCCACTCTGATACCAATTGAAGAACACAAGCTTATATTGAGAGGGGGGGTGAACAGTATAAGACCACTTTTTACTTTCTTTCCAAACCAATATCAATTAATGTCCTTAATTGCAATAACCAAATATAGCAATGTGCATTAATAACTTAGATAGCAGTAGTAAGCAAGAGCACAAGTCACCACACACAATTGAGACACAATATTTAACGTGGTTCCCCCAATGTGAGGTACTCCACGAAGAAAATATTTTACTAAAACTTTCTCAATCAATATCTTTGGGAATCACTCCCAATTACAATGTTTATGGATCTCTATCCAAAGGAGATGTTGATCCCCTAATCTCAAGTTCATGGATCTCTTCCATAGGAGAACTCTTTCCCCTTCTACTCTGGCTATGTGATCTTCTAGAAGACTCTGTCTCTCTGTTGCACTGACTGGTGGACCTCTCTCCACTTGAAGACTCCTCACTCAGATCTGTCTTCAACTATGTTGGTTGTTGGATCTCTATCCACTGAGACTCTATCCTCTATACTCTATCACCTCCAAAGCTCTGTCAATAGGCTCACTAAGAACCTTCTCAATAGGCTCACATAGAACCTGCTTAACAAGCTCACATATAACTTGTCAAATCTGTGCTAGCAATCTCACCAAGAACTTGCCCAAATCTGCTCTAGCAAGCTCACCAAGAACTTGCCCAAATATGCTCTAGCAAGCTCACCAAGAACTTGCCCAAATCTGCTCTAGCAAGCTCACCAAGAACTTGCCCAAATCTGCTCTAGCAAGCTCACCAAGAACTTGCCCAAACATTGTCCTCAAATCTATCCCAACACTGTCCTCAAATCTATCCCAACACTGTCCTCAAATTTGTCCCAAAGGCCTTCTCAAAGGCTCAATCAATCATGCTCAAGTAGTACTCAAAATGAACTCAACAATGAATGGCAATCTCAACTCAAATTAACTTCATAGAAGCATAAAGAGAATTGTTAGAGACTCAATATGTTCTAATCTCACTCTCAACCCAAATCAATCTCAACTCAACTCATAGAAGCATAAAGAGAATTGTTAGAGACTCAATATGTTCTAATATCACTCTCAACTCAAATCAGAATAATGGAATAGTTTGTTTCATAGGACTTGAACAATCACTTCACACATCACTTGACTAGGCTCAATCAACTCAACTCAACCAATCACCACAAGGGACAACTCTCTCTCACACAACCCTAGTCCAAGTATGTATCAACCAACTCAAATGTTTCCAACAATGCTCAACCACAAATCTCACATAACAATGATACTCATGTTCTTTTCTAACTCAAGTTCTTTCACAACCAATGGGCTTCAACAACTATGCTTATCAAACAAGGTTTAGACACAACTCTCAATTCAAAAAACCTTGAAGCATTCAACCAACCACTTTCGAAAAGGAAACCACAAACAATCCTTTTCCCTCCAATGATATTTCAGAAATCAACCACCATAAACAATCAATAGGAGAATGTGCCCATACCTTTTATGAAGATGAAAAAACCTCTTTGTAAATCTGCCACAATCACAAAATTCTTTTGCCAATCTTCACAAGGGTTAGTAGATCACAAAATAATCAACATTACTCCACTTTTCAATAATCATCACCAAGGCCTTTAATTGCACAACTTCCTTATCTCTCCTAAAACCACTTGTACCATAAAATAAAATAAATCAAAACATTGCATAACCTTTTCACTCCCAAAACCACTTATACCATAAAATAAAATAAATCACAATATTGCATACCTTGTCACCTCATGAAAGAATTAATCCTCTTGAAAAAGAACAAGGCAAACTTCACTTTTGGAACCCCTTTGCAAAATCAGAAATATCTCTTTACACACACCTTATTTCTCCTTCTAAATAAGTTAGTCAAATAGCCCTCAAAATAAGCTTTCCGACGATATATAATATGCCCCCTTTCCAAAATAAATTGAAACCTTTACATATATATATATATGCCAACCTCCATTAATTGCACATAGGTCGGCCCTCCATTAATTTAAACTTAAACTTTAAACTTTAATATCTTCATCACCGGAGGTCCTTTTTCGATGAAACAAAATTCCACCTTGGCTTTTAAGAAAATCCCTTTCCACATAAGCCCACCATGGTTTTAAATAAAACCTTTTATTTTTTCTGCCTTGGTTTTCATAAAAACCCTGTATATATCCATGCTCTCCAAAATATCATAGATGATTATCTATGAAGTGCTTTTGCCACCAAAACCAAATATGATCATTGACATCAATGATCCATGTGACATCAATGACAACATAAAATGCCTCAAATTAACTCAAATTTCCAACATAATGAAGAGTCACATGATATGTGGCAATATGAGATTTTTGTCTTTATGAGAGGAATATGAAAGGTTGCATCTCTCAGATAAAATAGGAGAGCAATAGTTAGAGTACTAAAAAGTCATGTAAATTGATATATTGGAGGTAAATCTCCATGCAATGTAATCAATCTGAATCATTCTTGCAATCCTATGATATTGTGTATATTCGAATTATATTTGTGAGATATTGTTGTTATTCCAATATTAAGTTTCATTGTTATTTATGATTAGTAGCATATATTTGATTTATTCTTGATCTTGGTTGAATCTTAATGTGAGTTAATCTATTTAACAAAGCTATCATTTGCTTCTATGGTAGAACTAAGTTCTCTTCATCCACATATTATTCATTTTGATATTTATATTATAGAATTTGTTTGTTATTTGCAGAAATTAGTTTATATTTTTTATTTGTTTGTTAAAATAAAGAAAAGAAAAAAAGGAACTAGTGTAGTATTTTAATTATTTAGGGGATCAACTAAATCATTAACCTTATTATCATTGAATCAAAATCACTTATAGCTACATCTAGGACTTTTTTGTTACATATATCTTGGACCCTTGCTTTTAAAAGAGAAATTTGTCTTTGCATTATTATTAAAATCAAAATCATTTTAGTTTTAGGTCTTATTGTTGTATTTGTATGTTGCATTAAGGCGAGATTAAGGTTAAGTTTAGTCAAAGAATATCTTAGGAGAAACATAGGTGTTCTTCAACTAGTCTATCAAACCCTAGACACTAAACTCACAAACTACCCCTATCCATGAGGTGAGAAATAAGAGGGAAGCATTGCAAAGAGGCTTTTCATGATACTTTTTCCATTACCCTTCTCACACCCCCTAAGTGCACACATGATCATATCATCCACATAGTTCCAAAAAGTTAGCCTCATAATGTACATCCTTACTACTATACACAACTATAAAAGTCTAAAATAGAGAAGTTGGTCTATGAAATATTGGAGCAAGTAATGATTCATCCAAGTATTTGTCCTTGCTGAGAGTGGTATTAGATGTTTTTCGCAGGACTGCCCAAACTACCAAACTCGTTTCGGCCATATCTCACTCATCCGGACTCGGATTGAGCTAAAATTTTGAGGGTAGATGCCTGAAAAACCCTAGAACGTCTCCACCAATTTTCATATCATTTGGAGCAACACATATCCTAGCGCATCCCTATGTGTGAATGATATATTTGGCAAGCGGCTATGCGAGGGTTTCATCTGGGTTGAGTGCAAGCAGCTCCGGAGGTTGGTTTTTAGGGCCTTCGGGCCCTAGCGACCAATATTTTTGTGGTTTATGCTCAATATTTTAGCAAGAAATGTTGCAAGGGATACAATATGGGTTAGAAATTTGTCTTTCAATAGATCATACTGTGAACTTGAGTGACAATGACTTCCAATTTGTTGCACAAAAGAAAAGTGAAAACCATACCTTTCCACGACGTCTAGGGCAAGGATTAAAGAGATCACGAAACAAGTTTCAAGCAGTTGATCAAAAAATGGCTCATATCTCAAGTGAATCTGGTGCTAAGGTGCACCCACAAAATAATTCTACTATGAAAACCCCTGTCAAGGGTAAGAATTTTGAAGACTCAGTCCCAAAAATGAATTTTAGGGATGCCCTTCATGGTGGACAGCCTCGGCCCAATGCTAATATCAATATTAGGGCTTCCCATAAACCTCTAAGAATGCCTAATATTGATCCCAGGAAAACGGAGTCAAGATGTCTTAAAGCAGCAGATGGAACTCCTATTGTTAAGCTTGATATGGGTAACATTCAGATTGGCATTGAAGATTTGGAAAAAAGAGGACTAATTTGTCGGTTCGTGGGTTTTCATCCGAGTCTATCTGCTTTCAAAGTTTGGGCTGCAAAAAGCTAGAAAACTAAAGGTGAGTTACAAATCTCTATTTATCCAAATGGTTATTTTCTTGTTTTATTTGCTAATAATGAAGATAGAGAGAAAACTTTTCAAGGGGGTCCTTGGTTTTTTGGAAGGGCGGGGCTTTTCATGAAGCCCTGGCATACTAAATTTAAAGTCGAAGAAGAGATGCCTTCTATAGCTCCCGTGTGGGTTAGACTCTTTGGCCTCCCTATTGAATTTTGGAATCCTACTATTTTTTCTTCAATTGGAAACTCTTTAGGAACTTTTATGATGATTGCTGATTGTACTCAAAATTTTGAACATATTATTTATGCTCGGATTTGTGTTTTAATGGATTTTGACAAACCCCTACCTAAAAATATCACATTACAATTTGGGGAAGACACTTGGGAGCAAGTAGTGGACTATGAGAACATTCCTTTTCATTGTAGAATTTGCCATGAATATGGTCATTTGGCCAGTGCTTGCCCAAATAAAATTCCTGATCAAAAGAAAGAAGATATAAACTCAGCAGGTTTCCAAATACCTAAGAAGAAGAACACTCAGAAAAACCAGTTATGAAGGATCAATCAAAGTCATCTGCTAATATGTTTGAAATCCTTTCCACAAATGATGTCCCAAGTGAGGAAGAGGAAATAATGGAAACTGAAATCTTAGAAACACAATTTAAATATGAAGGGAAGAACTCGAGAGACAAACCAACAAATCAAAGGTTTTCAACAAAAAAAAAGGAGAAAATTTACACAAGAAAAACAATATTTCAAATGTCAAAACTTCAAATAATGCAGGTCCCAATATAGACTCCGTTGAACCATCTAGTAAAATTTTGGTTGTGTACGAGCATTCTTCAAGGTTAGAAGCCATCTCAGATTCAATTGGAATAAGTCAAGAAATAGGGAAAAAAAATTGAAGATGGATTCTAATAAAAAAGTAGGTCGCAAGACCAATCAATATCATATGGTAAAAGAAGGTGAAAAGCTTGTAGAGGAAGGTAAGATTAATGCCCTTCCCAACTTTTTTAGCCCTGGTATTAATGAAGATCATCACTTGGAATATTAGAGGACTCAAAGGGAGTCTTTCAAAACAAAATGAAATTAGAAGAATGATTCGGATAAATCATCCACATCTTGTTTTCCTTCAAGAAACAAAGATGTCAATGGAGGATATGGACTTAATTGCCGATAAAATTTGGCCAGTTGGAAAAGTGGTTTCCCTCGGTTCCCAAGGGACTTCGGGTGGCATTGCTTGTCTTTGGGACCCAAAAGAGGTAGTTATTCACCATATGGTTGGCAGTTGGGGTTTGTTGGCTATAGCTATTCAAAGTAGACATTCCAACCAGATTATGCTCTGCATTACTATTTATGCTCCGACTTCTTTGGAGGAAAAAAGAAGACAGTGGAAGGATATTACTCATATTATCTCTCATTTTCCTAAAGCTTGGATCTTGATCGGAGGAGATTTCAATACCATCCTCTCTCTGGATGAGAAAATGGGGGGAAATAGAAATTTGGACAAAAGCACTGACCTCATGAGCGAATATATTGCAAACCTCCATCTTGTGGATATCCAACCGAGATAATGGCCTTATGACTTGGTCTAACAGAAGGCAAGGCTTAGCTTGTATAATGGAGAGATTGGATAGGTTTTTGCTCTCTGAAAATTTCTTAATCCATGGTCACATTCCTAAAGTGAAGACTCTTAATAATGCTGGTTCGGATCATTGGCCGATCATGGTGGAAATGTGGAAAACCAATGTGAGTTTCTCTCCTTTTCGTTTTCAATTAATGTGGCTTAGAGACATTTCCTTCGGACCTCGTGTGCAACAATGGTGGAAGGAAGGTAAACCTAGGCATGGGACTAAGATGTTCTGTTTTGCCAAAAGACTGCAATACATTAAATCCAAAATCAAGACTTGGAAACTGGAAAGATTTTGGGGATGTTCATAAAAAAAAACATGAAGTTATTGCTCATCTTGAAAATTTGAATAAGAAAATCCGTTTAGATGGCCTCACGAGAGAAGAGAAGTGCAGATGAAATTAAACTCACAACCGAGTTAGAGGAATGGGAAAAAAGAGAAGAAATCTTATGGAAGCAAAAATCTAGAATTCAATGGCTCAAAGAAGGAGATCGAAACACAAATTTCTTCCACAAATATCTTCTAGCTCGAAGATCTCACAACTTTATTTCTTCCTTAAAATCAGATTTTGGAGATGTTGTTTATACTTGGGATGGCATGAACTCTATTGTTGTTGATTACTTTTCCAATATTTTTGTTGCTACTCCTCTTGACTCAGCTTCACAACAAAATGTTCTTCAAGCAATCCCTTCTCTTATCACTTCTGAGGAGAACTCTATTTTGATTGCTCCTGTTACTATCAATGAGCTTCAACAAGTAGTTTTTAAAATGCAAAAAGGGAAAACCCCAGGTCTTGATGGTTTTCCTATTGAGTTCTACCAAGAGTTATGGGATATCCTTCATGTTGATTTATTAGAGGTGGTGGAAGAAGCCAGGAAAGCCAAAGAAATTTTGAAGGTTATCAATAAAACTTATATTACTCTTGTTCCAAAAGCTCAAGAGGTTGATCATATCTCAGCTTTTAGACCTATTGCTTTATGTAATGTTCTTCTCAAAATCATTACTAAAATCATGGCGAGAAAGGTTGAAGCCTCTTTTGCATAAGATTATTTCCCCAGAGCAAGGGGGTTATGTGGAAGGACGTCAAATAGTAGATGAGATAGTTCTTGCTCAGGAAGCCATCCATTCCATGGATATGCAAAATTCTCCTTCCATGTTCATTCGGTTAGACTTATCCAAAGCTTATGACAGAGTGGATTGGCACTTCCTTATCAAAGTTTTGAGGCAATTTGGTTTCTCTAAGGATTGGATGGATTGGATTATGGGATGTATCTCTTTAGTTTCCTACTTAGTTCTTATCAATGGTAGGCCTTCTCGGTCTTTCCCAGCTTCCAGAGGTATTAGGCAAGGTGACCCGCTATCCCCTTATTTATTCATCATTCTTGTTGAATGCTTGGGTAGGACTATAACCAAAAAGAGGGAAAACAAAACCCTTGAGGGAGTTACCATTGCTCATGGAGCTAGACCTATCTCTCATATTCAATTTGTGGATGACTCTACTCTTTTAGGTAAAGCTACGGTTAAGGAAGCTTCTAATATTAAGCAAATCATTAGTTATTTTTCTAAGGCTCCTGGGCAGTTGATCAATGAAGACAAATCTAAAGTTATTTTCTTTCACTGCTCTGCTAGACGAGGAATCCATGGTCTTGGATAAATTAAGATATAAGAAGACCTCTCTTCCAATCACTTATTTAGGTATTCCCATAAATATTCAAAGGCAGAAAAATAAATATTGGAATTGGTTGTTGGACAAAGTCAAGAAGAAAATTGGAAAGTGGACCAACAAGTGGCTTTCTTACGGGGGTAGAATCACCTTGGTAAAATCAGTCCTTCAAGCTATTCCTATTTATGTTTCTTCCATTTTGAATATCCCAAAGGTTGTTCTTCGAGAATTGGATCAAATCAGTCATCGTTTCCTTTGGAGTGGTACTAAGGAGAAAAGAAAATGGGCCTTGGTGAAATGGGATACTTTATGTCTTCCTAAGAGTGAAGGGGGGTTAGGATTTAGGTCTTCAATTAATAACAACAAAGCTTTAGCTGCTAAATTATATTGGAGGATGTTGCATAACCCCAATGCTCTTTGGGCCAATAATCTCCGTGCTAAATATCTTGAGAACAAAAGTCCTGAAGACCTTGTTCGCTATCAACTTCCTACCAAAGGTTCTCCCATTTTAGCAGTTCTTAAGACTGGTGAGGATTTGATAAAGAAAAAATTATTTTGGATCATTCATAATGGTCAACATGCAAATTTTTGGACAGATTCTTGGGATGGTCACAAGCCTTTGATAACTCGGTTTCCCGATTGGAGGCCTTGGATGGAGGAGCTTCACCGAGCTAATTGGATAAAGGTGGCTAATTACTATCGGTACCATACTTGGTAATTCAAAGGTTGGTAGATATTGGATCCCTATTGAGGACTGGCCTATTCAAATCCCAGAAAGGCAAAGACAAGATATCCAAGGCATCCTTCATATGAGATCCCTCTCTTGGTCCCATGAAAAATATTGTTTTGGATGGAACAACACTACTAAGGGTGAGTATTCAGTTGCTCAAGGTTATTTGACCTTATGCCATAATAATCCCAACCATTCTTCTGACATATTTTCTCGATTGTGGGCTCAAAAGCTCTGGCCTAAGGTGAGGTTCTTTAATTGGCTTTTATTGCATCGTAGGGTGCTTACTGGTGAGCAACTTATGAAGCGTGGTTTTCATGGCCCTTTTAGATGTGAAATGTGTGAAGAGAATGTAGAAAATATCAACCATATTTTTATTGAGTGTACTTTAGCCTCTGAGCTATGGAGGAGAATGGCCACTTTACTTGGCTTACAGTGGTCCAATTTTTTTACTTTTGAACAACTTTGGAGGGATTGGCCTAATCAAGAGGGTGTTGATCATTTTATTAGGCAATTAGTTTGGATGGGTTCTACCATTCTTCTTTGGAATATTTGGAATGAAAGGAACAGCCAAATTTTTAATCAAGATAGGAAGGATATTCACTATATTTGGAAAAATACCATAGCCAACTTAGTTGAATCAGTCCATCAACTCCTTAATCACCCCCAAAACTCCCACCAAATATGGGATCAAGTGATGCAAAGATTGAAGATTAAACCTTCTAAGGGCAACCAACTTAAAGGGAATGTGAGTATTAGTAAGATGGATAGGACTAGAAATTGGCAACCTCCTCCTAAGGATTTTGGAAAAGTCAATACTGATGGAGCCTCTAGAGGGAACCCTGGAAAAGCCGAGTGTGGGAGGAATTGGTAGACTTTCGGATGGCTCCCTGGTTTTTACTTTTTCTGAGAATTTGGGTATTCTTTCCAATAACCTTGTTGAGGGGTATGGTATCCTCGAGAGGCCTTCAGGAGGCTACTAAGGTTGGATGGGAAAAGGTGTTAGTTGAGTCGACTCTCAACTTATGATTAATCTCTTGAAGACTCCTTCTAAGAATCATAAGGTGGATTGGAGAATAAAAAGAATTATTGAGAAGATTCGGTTAATCCGGATGGGATTTTTGAAAGTTGATTACAATCATGTGGTCGAGAGATCAAAACAAGAGTGTTGATGCTTTAGCTAATTGGGCTTTGGACAAAGGTGATCTTACTTGTTATGGCCACCCTCCTATATGGTGGGCTTCTCAAATTAGGGAAGCTCTTCTTTCTATCATTTCTTTGGATGGCTCCAGTTATGAAGGTACCTAGTTTCTTCTTGTTTTTTTTTTTTGCTTCTCTTTGGTTCATTCAGTTTTTTTTAGTTCCCTAGCTCATTCTATTCTTTATTTTGTTTCCTCTGTTGATTCTTGCCTTAATAGTCTTCTGGTCTAGATAGGTCATTGTTTTGTTCATTTTTTTTTTTTTTTTTTTTTGTTTTTTTTTGTTTAGTTTTTTAAGGTGGGTGGGTTCTTTTGTTTTGTTTTGTTTTTGTGTTCTTTGTGTTGTTTTTTGTTGTTCTTGTGTTTTTGTTGTTTTGTTTTTTTTTAATGTTTTTTGTTATTGTTCTTGTGTTTTTTTCGTTCTTGTTCTTGGGTTTCTCTTTGTTTGTGTTATTTCATGTTTTTATGTGTGAGTGTTTTCTATGTTTTTTGTTTTTGTTTATTGTTTGTTGTTGGTTGTTTTTTATTTTTATTTTATTTTATTTTTTTTAGGTTTTGGTTGTGTTTATTTTTCATGTTTTTTTTGGGTTATGTCTTTGTAGTGTTCTGTTGTTTTTGTCTTGTTTGTGTTTTGTTATGTGGTTCTTGTGTTTTTCTATGTGGTTTGTGTTGTGGTTTCTTTTATCTTATTGTGCGTGTTTGGTTGTGCTTTTGTTTTTGACACACTCAAGGAGCATGTTTTTTATTTTATTTTATTATTTTTGTTGTTATTTACTTATTTTTAAATTGGTTTTGTGTGTTTGTTTGCTCCTTGAGTATGTCAAAGGTGGTAGGCCAGGTCCGAGTCCTGGGCATTTTTGGCGGAATGGATACCCCTGCCTCCTTGGGTCTTACCCAAAAGTGGCATCCCTTTTGGGATGTTTTCCACAAAAAAAAAAAAAAAAAAGTATTTGTCCTTGCTCCTCTTTGATGGTTATGATATGGTGCATGGACAATTCTTGGTACATGTGTCCTAATTTTAAACCTCTCAATAAGATCACCATAAAAGATAATTTTCCCATTCCTATTATAGATGATTGTTGGATGAATTGCATGGTGTTAAATACTTTACAAAACTAGACTTGCATTTTGGGTTCTATCAAAGTAGATCCATGGATTTTTAGGTCTCAAAGGCTACTATAGGAAATTTATTTGTAATTATGATAAGATTGTTGCCCTTCTCATTGATTTCACTAAGAAGGATGCATTTGTTTGGTCTAAAGAACCTTCCCAACCCTTTCAAGCTCTAAAGGAGGTTGTGTACCAAACCTATTTTGGCCACTACTTATTTCAATAAATGATTTTGAATTGGGAATTATGCTTTAAGCATAGTATTAGAGCCATTTTAATATAGGATGGACATCCATTGGCCTTTAAAAGTAAGCAACTCTTGGACAAGAATCTAGGATGATTAACTTATGAAATGGAAATATTAGATTTTTGCATGTTGTAGAGAAATGGAAACCTCATTTATTGGGGTGTTGTTTTACCATCAATACAAACCATAGCAACCTTAAGTATTTCCTAGAACAAAATATTTCATGCCCTATATAGAATAAATAGTTTTTATGTTATAGAGAATTAGCCACCACATTCTATTTTTGTCAAGGAAAAAGAGAATGTGGTGGCTAATGCTCTATAACATAAAGAAGAAGATGTGATTGTTGCCATCTATAGTCCTCTTCCACAATGAATTTTATAATTTTGGAAGGACTAACTTTTTGACCCTAATACTACTCGGATCATTCAAGAAGTGGAGTGTGGCTTTGTAATACCTTCCTTTTTCTCATATGTTTATGGTGTTTTCAACAAGAAGGATCCTTGATCATTAAGAATAGTGTCCTCTAATAACTGCATGTATGTCTAATTTGGATGCAAAATAAATCTAGAGTTTTCATTAGAATGAGTGCTTAAATAAGCACCAAACAAGAAGAAACATACACATGATAAATAACAAGAAGAATAAATGTACAAGATGTTATCTACCAAATCTATATAGAAAGATAAGATATCTAACAATCCTCTTAGCAACCATATATCTCTAATAGATTCTAACAACTTGCTAAGTTAACTCTAGAAGCTAACAAACTAAATCTAACTTGAGATTTGTAGAAGCTTCACATATTACATAATAAAAATCCTAAGATAAATTATTAATTCTTAAGCCTACTAAATAATACTAATCCTAGCTATTATAAAATATTGTGTTCTTCATCATTCCTCTCCACCATAGAATTATTGGACTCCAATGCTTTCAAGAGAGAAGGAAAATCATGGTATATTTGATGTTGTGGTATCCAACAAGTCTAGTGTAGAATCTAACCTCGATGGGTAACAAGGTAATAAGTGGAAGAATCCTATCGATTCTAATGACTCTTAGTGTTGAAAACTTGGTCAAAATCAAGCAAAAACTAAAAATCAGGTATCGCATCTATAGGATGGTTGATGAGAAGATTATTTTCCAAGTTAGAATCATGACAGGGCTTCAAAAAATCCATATTGATGACATCGCGAATGCCAATATGAGTTCAAATATCAAGGCAAAAGGTATTTATAGACATGTGATGGAGAATAGTATAAGGTCCATAGTGGAGTGGTTTGACTATGTGTCTTTTTTGAAAATATTATGTATCCAAATAGAGATATAATTTATCTCCAACCTAAAAAGGATGAGGAACATGATGTTGATCCATTGCTTGCTTTTGCGATTGTTGAGTCTTTTACAAAATTTGTACCACCTTGGACTAAAGACTCTATAAATATTGTATGGATGAGTTTGATTTATCTTGATCTTTTTGAATGTGTATGGTAGTGGTGAAGTAGGGAAAAATGGTGCACCAAATGAAGATAAAAAATGTATGTATCTATGCCCTATCGCTAATGAGCGCCAAACGAAAGCATGCAAGCAAATGGAAAGATAACAACCAACAAGAAGTAAAGCAAAACAAGTATATCTCTTATTAATAGAAATGATCCAAAATTATGGGTTATAATGCATCCCCTTGAGGGCTCAAAATGGGTGATAAAAATATTTACAACTCAGGTTCCCAAAGGCCAAATCTCTCAAGGAATTCGGGTGCACATCCAATGTCTTTCCTCGTACCCACAATCAAAGTGGACGGGCCGAAGTTGTCGTCGCTTGAGTCTTTGATCTCTAATGTTTTAGGATACCTCCCAATGTGCTTTAATAACCTGAACCTACACACAAGGAAACCAAAATTGTCAAATAGCGAGTGTGTATGATAAAAAGCATGCAATCCCCATGGGAGCAATATGGCTAATAGTAAGAAATCGCATCAAACCAACTCCAAATGAAAAAACATGAAATGGGTATGTAGGATGGATGGTTTTGGGAAGGTATCACTAGGAATAATTTCAAAATTTTAGCCAACAGGGTTTTGATACTGAGGTGAATGTTTCGATACCTGCAAGAGACCCTATAAAACACTAAAAATGCAATATCTCGGCCAATATAGCTTAGAATAACATGAAATTTGAACTACAACATCATATAAGCATCCCTAAAATATATAATAAAAAATAGTCAATAAATCATGTATAAATATCTATTTGTTTTTGGGTAGAACGAATAGGACTGTCACAGATTGGGGGGCGCTCGGGGGGGAGCGCCCATGGAATCTACCTTAATTTTATCACCAATTCCACTTGGTAATGATGAAAAACCCTATAATATGTTTTTTCATCAAATTTTATGGTGGAATTAACTCAATTGGTTTAGTTTTGTAACAAATTACGACTCCTAGCTCACTTGCAAACCTCCTTCGCTAAGATGAGATTTCGAGGGAACAATTGGTGCAAAAAGGGTGGAAGGAAATCTTGGCAAAACTCCATTGCTTTGTCCTAAAAATCCCCTCTCCTTTGGTGTGGAAAATATCTCCACTTTATAGCCTAAGGAGGCTTCAGGGGTCAAAAGGCATGAGAGGGCATGCAAGGCATGAGGTGCCACTTGGCCACCATGCATTGGAGGGAGAAGAGAATATCTCAATTTGACCTCCCTCATGGGATAAAGCATTAAGATGCTGCATACCCTGACCTCATATCCATTATGGACTAGAAATGTAACCATTGGCAGGCACCATTTATCTAGGTTTGACTTTTTGCCAGTCAAACTTGCTATTCGCTCCACACTAGAGTGAATGCTGCTATTCGCTCTAGGTCCAACGAATAGGTTTTGTATTCATCTCAGGGTGGCATGAATAGTAGCAAGGTGTCCAAAAGGTGCCAAAAGTGAACTAGAACCTTTCAAACCATTGAATTAAGTTGTTAGAACCACTGTATACCTCTTGAGGGTTGCCCTAGGGACCTTGGTGTGTCGCAAAGTCACTACTTATGATAGCACAATCAGATTGACCAGTTTTTAGTGTCTATAGATGCTCATTTTTGGGATGTATTGTGTGTAGCACAACACTAAGAAAAAATATATGACTAAAAATATTCAATGATTAGGGTTACTCAATAACCTAACCAACTTTAGATGCCACAATCCTTGAAAGAGCATGTGTCCTTGAATCCTTGCTTTTGACGAGCTAAGGAACTTGCTTTATCTTAGATGTCGTTCAGTCATGAAATGGGTGTTCTCCTATGTTACACATGCTTACTAGATACCAAGCATTTTAATTTGATACTTTGTGCTTGTTTGCTGCCCCAAGCAAGAGCGTAATTGTCTTTGTCAAAGATTCGTTGGATGAATGCAAATTGCAATATTGAGTGTGTGCTTGTTGATTTGACTTGAGTATGACTACCCCCTTAAGAAATGAGTGGATGAGAAAATGTATCATAAGAAAAATGATGAGTCGCTTGACCCAGATGACTATTGTTAAGGTTACCTTCAGTTGTACTCATTGAAAAATTGCACAGTTTTGAAAGGATATGAATGATGCTATGGGGGTTTCGTGGAAGTGAGAAGTTGAAAACTTCATTACCATGGGGCGGTCCAGCCACAATGGCCTTCTTGGGAAGTAAATTAATGAATTATCCATGCATCCATGAAAAATTTGTATTCCATATTGACCTTGAATGAATTCCTTCAGATGCGACTTGTTTTTGATGGGTTTTGAGCCCTTTTCTTTGCAACTTCCTGGAAAGATGAATGAAAAACCTCGCACTCGTGGGGCGGTCCAGCCATGATGGCCTTCTTAGGAATTTAAGTTAGGGTTATTTCCAAGCATCTAAGAGTGTTATTATCTACCTCTTGATTACTACAAAATTTGACCAAAATAGAGATATTTTTGTGGGTTTTTGGACCCTTTTGGTGCCTTTTGAACCTGTTTTGAATTATGCACCTTGTATTCACTTTAGGGTGGAGCGATTAAAAATTTTGTATTCATCCCAGGGTGGAACAAATGTCCAGAAGTGTGTTCACCCTACCCTAGAGTGAATAGGACTATTGTAGGCCTATATAAGCTTCAAAAACCAATTTTGGGCTCACTATTGCATGTTTTGTTTTGCAATTTGAGAGGTGAGGAGGAGGAGAGTGATTATGTGTAGCAAAGCATTGTCAAAATCATCTCGTATCATCATGAGTTAGCAATTAGAGGCATCGAGTGAATGGTCCCATGCGAGGAAGGTAAATGCTAACTCAAATGACCTCACTTATTGCAAGTATAATACCTATTATTTATTTTGTGTTTGTTTATTTTTTTTGTTTTTGATGTTTTTATTTGTTTTATCCTTTGTTTTGTTAGATGATGAGCCGGTATCACACACTGAAGCTCTTCAGGACCATGCGTTATGCCTTGACTGAGGTTTACTGGGAGTGGATTTATGCCTTGGGGCTCAATCACGTTACTTGGTTGGAGCCTGTGATAGGCAACCGAGCTTATCTGACTGCACTGATTAGCTTATGGAACCCATGCACCAACACCTTCCATATATCGATAGGAGAGATGATGGTGATGCTAGAGGATGTCTACCAGATTTTGAGGATTTCAATAAAGGGACGATCCATCCGATCATAGCACCGCGACCTGAGGGAGGCAGTGCTAAGGAGGTACTTTGAGGAGGATGCGAATGCAACAAATTATGAACTACTAGATTGGAGGTATCCTGGTGGGGTATTAGTACGAGGACGAGGTGTTGGGGGTGAGGCATGCACTACTAATGACCCTCATATCCAATATGCTCCTCCCAAACTCATCAGGAGCTAGGTTCCCATGGAACCTGCTAGAGCTGGTATTTTCCTTGGTGGGGTGCACTATGGAGGAGCCATTGGTGATGGTATGGGGTACTACTATTCTGGCACAACTCTATAATGAGCTATACGAGATCCGTTGTCTGAGGCATAAGGGCTTAGGGTATAGTTTCTTGTTGTAGTGCTAGATATGGCAGCACATAGCTGTGGGGTGACCACAGGGCTTACCCTGGTTGACTCGAGCATAGCTAGTGGATCTGGAAATAAGATATGGTATCCTATGGAAGACGATATAGGAGACGAAGTACCAAGAAATTGAATTTAGCTTCATTACATCTCCATAGATGTACTGAAGCTAAATTTGGTGCCTTGGTTGCTATCTTATCTATAAATGCAGAGTATCGCACCGCATGAGAAGTTGTGTGCGAAGTGATATGGTTGCGTTGCATTTTGACAAGTATGGGTCTTCCATCAAAATCTCCAATACACTTGTTCTACGACAACTAGGGCATTTTGAACCTTGTTAATAATCGAGTGCATCATGAGAAAACCAAGCACATTGACACACAATGCCACTTCATTCAAGACGAAGTACCAAGGCACCGAATTCAACTTCAGTACATCTCTACTGATGTACTAAATCTAAATTTGATTCCTTAGATGCTATCTCTACTCCACATGTCGCCATGACAGTCTCTACAAAATAGGTAACTTCTCTATGGCACAATAGATATGGGTATCTTAGTTTTGGCTACTTACTTGAGCTAAGTAAGTATGATATGGTAAAGGGTCTTCCTTCCCTTTCTTCCACATTGCTAGTGTGCTCTAACTGCTTGGTAGGAAAGCAACATAGAGTACCTTTTGAGAAAAGCTCTACAAGAGCAAAGAAACCTTTGGAGTTGATTCACACCGATCTGTGTGATCCTTTCACACCCATTAGTTGTGGGGGGAAGAGGTATTTTTAATTTTTTGTGGATGATTACTCACGAAATATGTGGGTTTTCTTTCTTAATCTAAAATCTGAAGCATTTGGTTTCTTCCAGCAATTCAAGAAATCTGTTGAGGAGTCGGGGACTTCTATAAAGACCCTCCACTCAGATCGAGGGGGGAGTTTACCTCTAAATATTTTTTTGCTTCTTGACTATGGATGGGATCACGATACAGTTAACTATTGCTTATACTCCTCAACAAAATGGAGTTGTTGAAAGGAGGAACCGTTCCATCATTGAAATGGTTCATTGCATGCTCACAGGAGCTAGTCTTGATCAAAAATATTGGGCAAAAGGTGTCACCACAATAGTATATCTGTTGAATAGGGCACCCACAAAGGCCTTGCAAGGAATTACTCCATAGGAAGCTTGGAGTGGTCGAAAACCCTCTATATCTCATCTACGCATTTTTGGATGTAATGCTTTCAAGCACATACCAAAAGAGAAAAGGAAGAAGCTAGATGCGAATATATTGAAGTGTATTCTTCTTGGCTATGATGAGCACTCTTAGGGTCATCATTTGATTTATTCTTTGACCAATAAGATTCATTTCAGTAGAGATGTTTTTTTTTATGAAGCTTTCACATCACAAAGCACATCTGATGTATACCTAGATCTTGTGGAATCTAAATTTGAGAAGTCCCCTTCGTCACCAAATACTGGAGGTCCTTCTACTTCTTCATCTTCTTCATCACCACCTAAGAAGAATCCAAAATGGTATATAAATACAATAAGAGACTCCATGTTATCCACTCCACCAGATTTGACTTTGGATAGACCTCGTACTCGCAGCATGGCTCGACAGCAAAGAGCAGCAGTAGGGACTACTGGGATTGATGACCTTTGTCAATACTTTGAGGAACTTTCTATTGATCCAGAGAGACAAACAGAGGATATGAATATAGATTATGATAGGGTTTTTATGTCTTCAATGAATTAACATGAACCTGCTTTTGTACAAGATGCCCTTAGTGAGCCACAATGGAAGGCTGCTATGGATGTTCAGTATAAGTCTCTGAAAAAGAACAAAAATTGGGAGCTTGTTGATCTGCCACACGAAAAGAAGCCCATTGGGTGCAAATGGGTGTACAAAGTCAAGTACAAGGTAGATGGTACAATTGATAAGAATAAGGCTCATCTTGTTGCAAAGGGCTATGCGCAAAAGGAAGACATTAACTATGAGGAAACTTTTGCACCTACTACTCGGATGACCACCATATGTGTTATTTATGCTATGGCAGCATAGTATGGGTGGAAAGTTCACCAAATGGATGTCAAGAGTGCTTTTTTGAATGGTGATCTCCAAGAGGAAGTCTACATGACTCAACCTAAAGGATTTTAAGTGGAAGGCCAAGAGCAGAAATTGTGCAAGTTGGTCAAATCCTTATATGGTTTAAAATAAGCTCCTCGAGCTTGGTATATAAAAATGGATAACCACCTCCTGCAGCATGGATTTAAGAGATGTCCTCAGATGCAAACCTCTATTTCAATAAATAAGGTTTTGAGATAGTGTTGCTTGTACTGTATGTGGATGATTTTATCATTACAGGGAGTTCAAAAACTATGATCTTTGCTGTCAAAAAAGACTTGTGTAAATATTTTGATATGACAGATCTCAGACTTCTCCATTACTATCTTGGTTTTGAAGTGAACCAGAAGGAGCACTACATCAAAGTGTCTCAGAAGAAATATGCCAAGACACTATTAGAAAAATGTCGCATGACTGATTACAAGTTGATGGCAACTTCGATGGAATCAGGGCTTCAGTTATCACGATATGATGATTCACCTCAGGTAGATGGTACTCTCTATCAATAGTTTATTAGGAGTCTCATATATCTAACTAATACTAGGCCAAATATCGTATTTGTTGTCAACTATCTTTCAAGGTTCATGTAGGAACCTAAGACTACTCACTGGAAAGTAGTAAAACTTGTTCTTCACTATGTCCGTGGCACAATGGAATATGGCCTAGAATACAAGAGGAATAACAAATTCTTCTTGCAAGGATACACGAACTCTGACTATGTTGGGTCATATGATGATCGTAAGTCAATTTCAAGATATATTTTTCATCTTCGATCCGGTCCTGTCTCTTGGCACTGCAAGAAGCAACATGTGGTTGCTATCTCATCTACAGAGGCAAAGTATCACACCACACGAGAAGCTATGTGTGAAGTGATATGGTTGTGTCGTATTTTGACAAGTATGGGTATTCCATAAAAATCTCCAATACACTTGTTCTGCTACAACCAGGGTGTTTTGAACCTTGTTAAGAATCCAGTGCATCATGAGAAAACCAAGCACATTGACACACAATGTTACTTCATTCGAGACAAAGTACCAAGGCACCGAATTCAGCTTTAGTACATCTCCACCAATGCTCAAGTTGCATACATTTTCACTAAGGCACTTGCACATGTCAAATTTGAATTGTTTCATAGCTCTCTATGTATTGTAAAATGATGTAATCAGGGGGGATGTTAGTATAGCTAGTAGTTATCTTATTACCCAAATAATGTAATAAGGGGGGATGTTAGCATAGCTATATTTGTTTATTTCATTATTAGGCTATTGTTACATTGTTATAACAATGGCTATTTCTCGCCTAGGAGGTTCCGTCTTCACCGGACTATTCTAAGGTATCCTATTTCATGCCTGGTTAGTTTCGTCTTCACCGGACTATTCTAAGGCATCTATTGTATTATTTATGCAATTGATTCAATGAGACTTTAGTTGGTTCGCTCTATAGGGGGATCTCCTGGAATTGGGATATCAGGGAGACTACATGGATGTAGAGGATCCTGGGGCATAGGTACCGCAGGGTGCTCAAGGTGACGAGTATGCAGAACTATAGACTGAGTTGGCCAAGGTTTGATAGGAGAGAGATATCCTACAGGTATAGGTATGGAAAGCATAGGGGCTATGGGCAGAGGTTTTGCGACTGCAGTCTGTGGTGGAGACCTACCAGAGGTGCGAGCAGCGAAGACATGGGTACGTGGGTCTACTGGAGATAAAGGTGGTCCACATTGGAGGGCACCTACGAGATGATTGGGAGTCTAGTAGATTGCACCAATCTCGATGGAGCGAGACAGTACAATCCTCTACTAGGCAGAGGGAGGATAGGGCTGGTGGTAGTAGGCATGGGGGGTCTCAACGGACCCGTACCACTGGGGGTAGTGTGAGTTGTAGCATCGATCTTGCGTGATCATGGTGACATAGACTCATGGGACTATTTTTGGGGTTTGGTTTTTGTTTGGCCTTGTGAGGTCTGAGGACCCATTTTATTGTAGCCTACGAGACATTTTTGGAAACTATGATGTACTCTTTTTGCCCCATATATATATGAGATTTTGTTATGATCATGTGTTTGCATTTATTGTGTTACTGTATGGATGCAATGTATGTATATATTTATTTATTATATGTATGTATGCATATGGATGCAATGAGATGGTGATAGATAGATATGATGTATGCATGTGGATTTTCTTTGATTTAAATTGTGGTTATCTATATGCATGTATGCACAGTGAGATGAAAGATGGGGTGATTAAAAAACATGGATTGTGGCTAATGATTTGACATACTATGTGGACACTATAGACTTTACAAACACATTAATGCTCTTGGTTTTTGCTTCTTTTATTTTTTTTGTAATGGATATGAAGCCATTATTGTTATGTAGAAAAATGGAATAAATGAGATGATATGTGAAAAGAATGTAGGTGAGGTTTTTTAGGAGACTCAAACACTCTAGATGATTTGATCAAAGGTTGTATACTGACTATGCAAGACTTTTTGATGAGGTATGAATCTGCTAGGATGACCAAGGTACTTCATATCCCTATGTGTACAAGTGAGTTCATTCCTGTGAGATGCATAAGGATACCACTAGTGCCAAGCAAGCTCTCAACCAAACCTGTACTGAGGATCACCTGATGAATGCCACCATCCTAAGTTCTATACTTAGTAGGACTAGACCACTAGGCAATCTAGGTTACCAAAGCTAGCTCGTCCACATGCAAACATTGGTCTGCACACACGTCGAAGCTAATGTGATAGACATATCATCATGCATGAGGCTACCGCCATTGTCAGATAGGTTATCCACCAAATCCATAATGAGGATCACCTTATGGTTTTCCAAATTTTGAGAGTTCCAAGTATTCAAGTTTGACTCCCTCCTTTTCTTCAGATTTATTGGTATACTTGCTCATACATAGTGATGAAAATCACTGTTTATTTTGTATTTTATTTTCTTTGAGCAAGGGATTTGAGATTTGAGATTGGGGATTAGTGGTGAAAACCACTATTTATTTTGTTTTTGCTTTTTGCTTTTTGAGGATTTTGATTTTGAACTTTGGGGATTTGATGTTGGATTTCTTTGATTTTTTGATTTTTTTGAGGGATTGGGATTTGTGGGAGTTGGGATTTCTGGTAGTGGTGAAAACCATTGTTTATTTTGGGAATTTGGGTAGGTAATATGCTTTTCCTTTTGCCAAATCTCAGCATTCTTGAACCATTCGCACAGGGGGATGAGCAAGATGACCTTTTTTCTTAAAGTACCCTAGACCACTTCATGGATTTCATCTTTCTTTGTGCAAAAATTGGATTTATTAATGTGTAAATGTGTTTGGGATCTGATGTACACAATGTATAATCAATGCAATACTCTACCTCCTAAAAATAAAGCTAGCTTTCTACCAAACCTGAAGAGAAGCTAGAAATGGTTGAGTGGCCAAAAACCTTAATGACATTCTAAAACAAATGACTAGGTGTAGGGGTGGACACAAATATGAAAAATGGAACATGTGGGTGAAATGGGTAAATGGAAAATTGAACTATTGTTTTCTTTCATGCAATTGATTTTGGGTGATAAGTATTGTACCATCATGGTGTTAGACATGCATGAGCAACTCTAAAACGTAAAGTGCAAATGATGAGTATACTTAAATGCAAACAATGATAAAATGCAATGTGATGTGATGCAATATTTTTATATTTTTGATTGATATATATGTATGAAAATGCAATGTGATGCAATGTTTTTGTATTTTTGATATTTTGATAATTTTTTTGGATTTTTTATTTATATATATATATATATATATATATATATATGAAAATGCAATGTGATGCAATGTTTTTTTTATTTTTGATATTTTGATAATGCTTTTGGATTTTTGATTTAGATATATGTATGTGCAGGTGACCAACATGCTTATTGGGGGCCATTAGGGTATTTTGGGTGACCAAAGGGCTTATGGATGCCTTTGGGGATTTTTGGGTGACCTAGATGGTTCGAGACTACCTAAGAGCATTTTAAGTTGACCAAGCGGGATGTAGGCACCCTTGGAGTATTTTATGGTGACCTAGATGATTCTAGACCATCTAGGAACATTTTGGGTTGACCAAGCGGGATGTAGGAACCCTTGGAGAATTTTGGGGTGACATAGATGGTTCTAGACCGCCTAGGAGCATTTTAGGTTGACCAAGCGGGATATAGGCACCCTTGGAGCATTTGGGGTGACCTAGACAGTTCTAGACCGCCTAAGAGTATTTTAGGTTGACCAAGCAGGATATAGGCACCCTTGGAGCATTTTGGGGTGACCTAGATGGTTCTAGACCACCTAGGAGCATTTTAGGTTGACCAAGCGGGATGTAGGCACCCTTGAAGCATTTTTGGGTGACCTAGACAGTCATAGATCGCCTAGGAGAATTTTAGGTTGACCAAGTAGGATGTAGGCACCCTTGGAGCATTTTGGAGTGACCTAGATGGTTCTAGACCGCCTAGGAGTATTTTAGGTTGACCAAGAGCGATATAGGCACCCTTGGAGTATTTTGGGGTGACCTAGATGGTTCTAGATCGCCTAGGAGCATTTTAGGTTGACCAAGTAGGATGTAGGCACCCTTGGAGCATTTTGGGGTAACCTAGACGGTCATAGACCACCTAAGAGCATTTTAGGTTGACCATGCGGGATGTAGGTACCCTTGGAGCATTTTGGGGTGACCTAGATAGTTCTAGACCGCTTAGGAGCATTTTGGGCTGGGCCATCCTGCGCTAGGTATGGAATGGCCGCAAATAAAGGATGTTCAAGGGTTCAAGATCCTTGACACCTTCAATGGAGGCTAGGCGATATGTTTTGGGTCCTATTTGATTGGTAATGAGATAGGGACCTAACCAGTTTACTGTGAACTTGTCCCTCATATGGGGCAGCAAATTAGAATTTTTTGGTTCTCCTTCAAAATGAGGTCACCAACCTAAAAGTCTCTCAAGCAGACTTTCATATTGTAGGCTCTCTTGAGTCACTCTTGATAAACGCACAGGTGCTCAAGAGCATTAATACGATGTTCATCAAGTAGCGTAAGCCGATATAGGCGAGTCTATCACATAGTGTCGTCATCAATGAACTCTTACATGGATATGTGCAACGATGGTATTTCAAGCTCTAGAGGTATGACCGCCTCGATGCCATACACTAGTGAAAACGGAGTAGCCCTAGTGGGTGTCTGAATGCTAGTACGATAGACCCATAGAGCAAGGGGAATTTGTGTATGCCAATCTATGTGACTCTCTCTAACAGTTTTCTTGAGAATGACAATTAATGTTTTGTTAGAGGCCTTTGCTTACCCATTTGCTTGCGAATAGTAGGGTGTCGAAAAACTGTGCTGGATATTGTACTTTGCTATCAAAGCACATACATATTTGTTTTTAAATGATGCCCCATTATCCAAAATGATCTTGGATGGAATACCAAAATGACAAATGATATTATGCAATAGGAACTCCGCTATGCGGGGTCCCATTGTAGTGGTAAGGGGAATTGCTTCCACCCATTTTGTAAAATACTCGGTAGCCATTATGATAAACGTGTGACGGCCCGAGGATGCGAGGGAGATTTTCTCGGTTAAATCCAACCCCCATTGTGAAAATAGCCATATCGATTGGATAGGTTGCAATGCATGAGAAGGTACGTGTGTTAAATTATCATGGTGCTAACACTTCATGCACTTCCTCACATATGCACAACAATCTCGCTCTAAAGTTGGCCAATAATAGCCCATGCGAAGAATGCGCTTGGCGATGGCCATGCTGCTGAAATGACCACCGCATGTACCATCATGTGTTTGGACGATTGCCCAAGTCGACTCTTGATGCTCTAAGCAGTGAAGGAGGATCCCTTCATAGCTTCGACGATACAAAATGTCTCCTAGAAAGACATATTTTGTCACCTTCCATCCGAATTTTCTTTTAGCGACGTGCAACTGTCCAGGAGGGAGGTTACCAAGCTTTACGTATTCCCTGATTTGTGTTAACCAATGGCTATTATGAAGAAGCCTCAAGCGCATGAACAACCTATACCTCTTGAAGTTCATCCCTAGCAAAATCTGATTGGAAAAGAACTTGCAAGAATAGCGTTGTGCTACTATCGAAAGGGGCTTGAGGGAACAAAGTCCCCTAATCGTCCTGGTTCAAGCATTCGTGAATGTGCGAGAATCTCTCCTTATGAGGTTTAATTTGAATCAAGTGGAGTTCTAGCATGACTTTATTGTTCTCACACTCAACCACATATTACGAGAGCATTTTTACCTGGATGGTAGTCATCTAATCCATAGGGTCTTGCAAAATCAAGGACCCTAGAGAGGCCATTGTATCCACAAAATAATTAAATGATCGAGGGAGTTCCATGATGTTATACCATTCAAATTTTTCCAAGAATTTATCCACAAGGGCCTTGTAGGCTTGTAGGACTGGGCATTTAAACTGAAAAATTCCCTTAACTTGATTAACAATGAGCAGGGAGTTGCCAAAAATGTTGAGCTTTGTGATGTTCATGGTGACAACTGTTTGAAGACCTATAAGCAAGGCTTCGTACTCGACATTATTTTTGGTGTACGGGAAATTGAGTTTAAATGATAGGGGTATGGGAGCCCCATGCTATATGAAAAACATGATTCCTGTGCCACCCCCCCTGCTCGCATTTGAAGCCATCGAAAAATAGGGTCATATATGCCTGTGTCTCAGGCTCATCCTAATCTAACAATTCTGATATCTAGAAGACCCCATCATCAGTTGCTTCATGCTAAGAGGTTGATCATCCTAGAGAGGAGCCTCTGTGAGTTGATCGATGATGACCTGAACCTTAATTTATTTTTGTCCAACAAACTCAAGGTCGAACTCCGTCAACAACATGATCCATTTCGCCATGCGACTACTATGATAAGTGTGACTCATCATGTAGCACAATGGATTCTCCTTAGATACAACATACGTGGTATTTCTAAGCATGTAATGTCGTAGCTTCTTGGTGGTGAAAACCACCGCTAGGCATAATTTCTCAACGTATGCATACTTTATCTCATAATTGACCAGGGTGCGGCTAAGATAGTAAGTAGCATATTCCTTATGATATTCATTATTTTGGGCTAAAATGGCACCCAATGCAATCTCAGTGATTGAGATGTATAAGCGGAATGATACTCTTGGCCTAGGTTGTGCAAACACTGGCGATGAAGCTAGGTACTATTTTATTGCATAAAAAACCTCCTGACACTCGTCATCCCAATGGAATGCGACTTGTGCAACAAATTGTTCATAGGGCAACACTTGTCCGACAATTGCGCTATGAAGCGGTTGATGGACGTGATCTTGCCCTACATACTTTAGAGCTGCTTGATTGTGGTTGGGTGAGGCATCTCAAGGATGGCCTTGACCTTATTAGGGTCCACTTCAATGCCTCACTTAGAGATGATAAATCCCAAGAGCTTTCCAGATGTGATGTCGAAGATGCACTTCTTAGGGTTTAGTATCGCATTATGTTCAATGAGACGGTCTAATACTTTATTCAATACCTCAAGATGCTCATGGCGTAATAATGATTTAGCCAGTAAGTCATCCATGTAATCTTCCAGAATTTTATGCATGTAGTCATAGAATATGTATGTCATGGCACGTTGGTAGGTGGCATTGACATTTTTAATGCCAAAGGGCATGACCTTATAGCAAAATATCCCCTAGTGCATTGTGAACGTCATCTTGAGTTGGTCCTTTGGGTTGATATAAATTTGATTATACCCAAAGAAACCATCCATAAGGGATAACATTTCGTAGCCCGCTATGGCATCTACCAGTGTGTCAATTCTTGGCAAAGGGAAATCATCCTTAGGACTCATTTTTTTTAGGTCTCAAAAATCGATGCAAATGCGAATCCTCCCGTCGGGATTCTTGATGAGGACCATGTTGGAAAACCATGGTGGATAGTCTACAAAAATGACAAACTGGGCATTCAACAACTTTTGTATCTCATATTTGACCATCAAGGCCACTAATGGATGCATCTTTCTAAGCTTTTACTTGATAGGCTTGGCCTTTGGGTCAAGCGTCATATTGTGGGTGACTAGATTTGGATCCTATCCCAACATGTCTTTTTAAGACCATGCAAAATCATCCTTCTTCTTGGTGATAAGGGTTGTGTAATCGGCTTGCTCTTCGGGGGATATACTTTCCCTTAGCTTGATATACTATGGATTCTTTGGGTCTGAGCCGATATCTATGTTAATCGTAGGCTCGATTGACATATGCGACCCCTCCTCCAGTTGGTGGGGGGTAGGGATCAAATGGATGTCATCCACTAGATTTAGATCATCAATGGGAACCTCGAGTTCCTCCTTAGCGTGGAAGACATCATGAGCTAGCACTATATATAAATAGAACAGTTGTAGCATCTTTTCGTAGGGCTAATATTCAGAAGGCGATGGGGATGAATCTCCCTGATCAAAGTCAATTACCCCCAAGTTGAGGTGCAATGGCTTTGATGGGTTATTCAGATCTCGCAATGGCTCAAACAAATATATGGAAATCATATTGATGGATGGATGATTTCCCCTAGGTTGCTGGTGGTGACCATGGACCTCTAGATGTAGCATGACATGAGGAGGCGGCTACAGAGGTGGTGGAATGACAGGCGGTGGTCGATGTGGTTGCGAAGGAAATTTCTCTTTGCGAGGTAGAAGCTACCACAAAATGGGCTCTTGTAATGGGAATAGTCATAGAAATTAATCATCATTCTCGTCCTAAGGGACGATCTGTGTGTATTCTCCATCTATCAGAATCACTTGGTGCAACCCCATATTTTGACTCATCATATGACATCCACTCATAAGGGGACCCTATATCCTCTTCTTCACCATCATGGAGAAAAGTGTGCGAACCTTCACCTCTCTCGTAGGATTGGATACCATCTCAATGTGGTTCGTCGTCTCCTAAGAGCATATGGAAATAGTCCCCTAGTGAGTAGACACGATTGGGGTTGGCAAAGGTATCTCATGCCAACTCATATCTATAATTGAGACATAGGCACTCCATACCATCGGCAAGAATATCCAAAGGCAGGGGGTTATTATGTCCCAACCCTGACTTATCATATGGTATCTGGTACTAGGGTTGAAATGAAACCCGCGTGCCTTGCTCATACAAGCCTAACATGTAACCATACCAATTGCATAGGTCAAGATACTTCAGGGAAAATTTAGGGTTAGACAAGTAGTGGATGTCCTCTCCAAAGGGCTCTTCATCTTCCTCCTACTATTGGTAGGGTTTGATGTCATAGTCAAGTCCCCCATAGATGAAATTCATTTTATTAGGGGGGATGCTTAGGGACACAATAGTGCCTATGGAAAGACAAGGTCGACCCATGTATTGCATCGACTCTATAGCAGGGGTAGTTGTGACCTTCCTAACCATGTATTCTCTAAATATGGTGGAAGCCAAGTGAACTATCACCTGACATTGTGGATAGAAGAGTGATGAGAGTGAGATCTGATCTAAGTAATCATCTACTGCTTGTGGTAGCTCTTCATCATCTGGGATAAGTATCTCCTCTATGGAGATGGTGGATATGGTCGGCTTTACCTCATCAATGGGCTTCTTCTCTAGGTTCCTCAACAACGGTTTTGTCAGTCTAGTGGGCATCGGAGGGGGTGTCGATGATGAGGAAGGTGTGTCATGGATGATGAGGGGATAAAACCTTGGTTGGATTTATTCGGTTGGAAATACAGATGTGTCGATGGTAAGGTTGACTCAAGAATTTGTTGCACCAAGTTACAGTACTTGTAGGGCTCTAGGTCTACAAGGACAACATGAACTTGCTCTTCATGGGTGTACTTGAGGCACTGGTGAACAATGGAAGGGATACACTTCATGTCCTAATCCATGGTCTGCCTAACAAGATATTATATGCCATCTCACCCTTCGGTATGTGGCATAGCTTCGAGATGGTATTATCTCTTACCTAAATAGGCAAAACAATCTTACCTAAATAGGCAAAACAATCTTACCTAAATAGGCAGAAAAATCATACCAACTATCGAGCATATGACATCATTAAATGCTCGGAGGGTGTATGTAGATGGGACAATATGGGATGTCGAGAGCTTCAAGTGCTTGAGAGTTTTTGTAGTGATGATATTGCTAGAAGACCCTGTGTCTATCAACACTCTCTTGTATGGTTTCCCATTTATGCATGCAATGATGTGCAAGGGAGGGTCCACCATATCATGTGAAATCGGTTTAAGCTTGTATTCTCGGAAGGCTATCACCGGTTCAGTGCACTATCTGACATGCCCCACAAAATTATGGAAGGAGTTAGACTCTTGGGGCTAGAGATCAATGGCCTTAAGGATATCCATCAAAGCCTCTCTGTGAGGTTGTGATTGTTGAATAATATCATAGATGGAGAGTCGGTAAGACATTGTTCTCAAGCTCTAGGTGAGCTTACTCTTGAGGGTGGCCACAGGCCTAGGTGGAAGGCTCAACAGATGAGGCGGTGGCTGTTGTGATGTCAAAGGGATATCACTCTGAACCATGGGTGGTGCGGTCAGACTTGGATACCGCCTACTCCTCATAAGGATGCTAATCATGTCGATGTATCCCTACTGAGGAGGGGCATGATGAACCTCATTCACTTGGGGCACTGGCTTGGCCTGCTCTACATGGGTAGACAAGAGATCCTTAAATATCTACATCTGCTGGTTGATTGGCATGAGAGGGTTATCCACATAAAGAATGTTTCTATTGATCATGTCCTGTACCAAGTTTTTAAACTTGTAGCACATGTTCACATCGTGCTTGTTTTACCTATGAAATTTGCAATATAGGTCTTCTCTGTACCCCTTGGGTCTAGGTGCATTCAGGTCGATAGGTCAACTCTCAGGTAGATTGATCAAATTTACTGCTAATAGATGCTCAAAAAATGAGTCCATAGACTCTGCAAGGGGCGTAAATTGTCTCTTGGAACGACGCTCTTGATTCTGACCTTGACTATTTTGATTATCCTTAGTATAGTCTCAACGAGTGGTCTGATAATTAGGCTTTTGAGGTGGTGCTGCTTGCGATGGCCTTGGAACACTAAGGGCAACCTGATTAACTGTTGTTGGGTTGGACTATTTTGGGGTGCTCTTGGCATTCTTGTTCCACTCCTTGTGAGGCTTTGTAATCTCCCCCTCTTGAATCTTGATTTCTTTGATGGTCCTAACTTGTGCCAGGTCATCCTCAAGAGTGGGGTATTATTGCAGCTACAACAACAAGGATATAGGCTTCAGACAGCTCTTGGCAAACATCCGAGTCAGCTTCTACATGAGGAGCAAATAAGGTAGCTTAGTGAGCAAGGCCCGCCACTTATTACCATAGTTCGTTATTGACTTCTCGTCATATTGCTTCAACCTGGCTATGTCGGTCAATGTCGCATTCCTCTTGGTATTGAAGGCGAAGCGTTCTAGGAACACGTCTATAAGCTGATACAAAGTACGAATGCTATGCTTAGGGAGCTGGTAAAACCACTTCGAGGTGGGGCATGAAAGGATAGACAAATATCTGCAAAAGCAAAGCATCGTCATAATGAATGCCAAAGCATTGCCCCAAAAATCTGGTGACATAGTCCTGTGCATCCTCTTCTCCCTTAAATATAGCCAACTATGGCAACTTATGATGCTCTAGGTAGGGAGGCATAGGTACTGAAGGATGGATATGCTGACTACGTAGCTGGCGCATAGTGGGCTTTTAAGATCCAAATCCAGAGGTCTTTTTCTCTACTGAATCTAGGTGCTCTAATAGCTCTTTATATGGGTCCGAGGATTTGATCTCCTCATTCTTGCTCACATCCTGAGGTGGAGGTCTAGGATCCTCCAACCTAAGGCAGGGTGTTGGCCTGTCACCTCTTGCCTTGATAAGGTGTCTCCAAATACTCTACTTTTAGCTCATGCTCACTGTAGGCCCCATGGGGCATCTCTCGAGTTAGTCTATACATAGGGGTGTCCACCTGTTTTGGGTGCCCTGCATCTGTCCTATGAGGTAAGTCTCAGTTCGGCCTAGGAGGTCGTGGAGGCAATGTCAGATAAGGTCTAGGAGTTCTTTCTTGAATAAGCATAGGTTACCTCAAAGGGACTTCCTGCCTATGGGTATTAGGGGTAGGGACCCTCTCCCATAGAGTCTGCTGGAACAACTCATTAGTCTGTCGCTCAATCCTCTCTTTCTCAAGCTAATGCAAGCGGTCTAGTTGCTCTTTATCACATCGAAGCTGCTTGAACTAAGCTTGGCATGTCACATATCTTACAATTTTTTGCTTGATTTGTTCTATTGTACGAGGCCTAGGGGGTCTAGGATCCTCGACTTGGGTCCGACCTCGTTCGAGATACTCTGTGATCTCTATGGGGCGCTTGCCTCTTTTGAGGTTCATCGCATTGACTTGAGGTTCGGGTTGGAACATGTGATTATTATACTCAGTTGGCACAGAGGCACATCAAGTATGCACAAAATATTGCTCCTAAGGAAAATCTGGGATATCCTCATGCCTTCCCTTGTGGAAGAGGAAAGGTAGGGTAGAATTAGCTCGTCTCGATCGACGAGTGTCATATCCATCGAGTTGCATGAGCTGATGTATCCTATCAAGGTGATGCGAAGGTAAAGTCTCATCGACTTGCTCTAGCCAGTGTGTGAAATTATGCTCTTCCCTATGAATAGGCGTGTTAGCCTTGATGGGTATGCAGATGTGTGGCACTGCTCTATCTATTAACACATCAGTACACTGTTGCCTTTCATCAAGTAAGGCCTGTGATGTATCTACATACCGAGAACACTCTCCCAAGTAATGTTCATCATCCCTCGGGGTATCCCGTAGAGGGTCTCTTCGGATATGAGGCTTGTGCCCTATTTTCTTAGGGCTAGGTGTAGTAGAATCTCACCAGGGAGGTATAACCAAGTCCCTAGGGTTATATCGGAGATTATTTGTGTCTCCAAATCCACTCTCCATAGCTTTTGCCCATGTTTGGGTTTGGTTGCGGGTGTGCACCATGGTGCTCTTTTATCAATACCCCAAATGTTTATCTTCTTTACAAATTTTTAATCAAACATAAAACAATAAAGGAAACACCCAATGAGATAGATGATTATCTTGTTTAAGTTTTATATGTGAGTCCCTAAACCATTTTATGTGTTTTAGATGTGTTGTTTGTAAAGAGTGACCTTGTGTCACGTATTTGAAAACTTGTTGGATGATATTCTTGTGTTTAATTAGCTTTCACCTGTATACTTGTAGCTCGATATCTTGGTGATGAAATCTAGGTCATGTAATCCCACCTATAATGTGTGGTAATTAAGTCCACACATGGCCAAGGAGCACAGGTACTACCAGTTCCTCACCCAGTTCACCCGTAGTCTACGATATACCTCTCCGAAGAGAAATATGTGCTATAACCCACGGGCTATGATAGATCTTGGAACCAGCCTTGGAAAAGAATAAGGTATGTGGGATTTGAGATGACGGATGGAGATGAAAGCCACCTCATCAAACTCTACTAGTGGATGGTGATGAAATCCACCTCACTAGTGTTTAAATGTGTCGTGGTGTGTGTGGTTCTTTTTAACTTTAAAGAAATCGAACAAAGAAGCATTCAATGATCATTCACTAAATGCATGCATAAGGTGCATTTTAATTTCAGAAAGTTTAGTATAAAAAGAAGCTCACAAATGTATCTAGAAATGCAAAGCCCTAAATGTTAGCCTACCCATTGGGTAGGCTACAAGCATGCAAACCATAGAGATGCATTCCTACTCTAAATTTGTTTTGATTTTTCTGCTTTTTATGTGTTTTGTTATTTTATGTTTAATAAAAGGAAACTACTTTTAACCTTTCTAAGAAAACAAAAATGTGAGAAAAACCAACTAATGCTGAAAATAAATAGTTCCTGTAGCTGCAAAATAGAGATGACAGGTTTAGGGACCTACCTCATCACTGTCAAAACTTGCTATTTCTAAAATTCTACTCTGAACGCTCTCTATTTTATATTCAATCCAGGTTGTGATGAATAGCAGGTCTGCATTCACTCCAGGGTGATGCAAATTCGCATTCACCCCAGGGGGGCACAAATAGCAGGCCAGAGTTCACTTCAGGCTAGAACGAATAGCACCTGCAACATAAGAAGATGAAAAATAAGCTTCAAAATTCACCTAAAGCAAAAGGGACTAGGTCCCACCATGATTGCCACTAAATTAGGGAAAAATGGTGCATGAAATGAAGATAAAAAATGTATGTATATGCCCTATCGCTAATGAGTGCCAAACGAAAGCATGCAAGTAAATGGAAAGATAACAACCAACAAGAAGTAAAGCAAAGCAAGTATATCTCTTATTAATCAAAACAATCCAAAATTATGGGTTACAATGCATCCCCTTGAGGGCTCAAAATGGGTGATACAAATGTTTACAACTCGGGTGCCCAAGGGTCAAATATCTCAAGGAATTCGGGTGCACATCCAATGTCTTTCCTCATACCCACAATCGAAGTGGACGGGCCGAAGTTGCCACCGCTTGTGTCTTTGATATCTAATATCTTAGGCTACCTCCCAATGTGCTATAATGACCTGCACCTACACACAAGGAAACCAGAATCATCAAATATTGAGTGCGTATGATAAAAAGCATGCAATCCCCACGGGGGTAATATGGCTAATAGTGATAAAATGCATCAAACCAACTCCAAATGATAAAATATGAAATGGGTATGTATGATGAATGGTTTTGGGAAGATATCACTAGGAATCACTCCAATATTGAAGCTGACAAGGTTTTGAGACTAAGGTGAACGTTCGTAACCTACAAAACCTAAAGTGAGCAATTTCCTATCCTACGCATATCCAAAATGCATGAAAATTGGACATACTGCATAAAAACTATTATAAGAAAACCCATTTTGTTAGATTTATGATATCGATCACATTTTGGATGTTCTCTTAGATGACCGTCGGATACCTGCAAGAGACCCTACAAAACACTAAAAATATAATATCTCGGCCAATATAGCTTAGAATAACATAAAATTTGAACTGCAACATAATATAAGCATCCCTAAAATATCTAATGAAAAATATTCAATAAATCATGCATAGATATCTATTCATTCTAGGGTGGAGCGAATAGGACTATCACAGATTGGGGGTGCTCGGGGGGGGAGCACCCACAAAATATGCCTTAATTTTGTCACCAATTCCACTTTGGAATGATGCAAAACCCTATAATATGTGTTTTCATTGAATTTGATGGTGGAATTCACTCAATTGGTTCAGTTTTGTAATAGATTATGTCTCCTAGCTCACTCGCAAACCTCCTTCGCTAAGATGAGATTTCGAGGGAACAATTGGTGCAAAAAGGGTGGAAGGAAATATTGGCAACACTTCATTGCTTTGTCCTCAAAATATCCTCTCCTTTGGTGTGGAAAATATCTCCACTTTATAGCCTAAGGAGGCTTTAGGGGTCAAAAGGCATGTGAGGGCATGCGAGGCATGAGGTGCCACTTGGCCACCAGGGTGGCATGCATTGGAGGGAGAAGAGAATATCCCAATTTGGCCTCCCTCATGGGCTGGAGCATTAAGATGCTATGTGCCCTGCACTCCTAGCCATTATGGACCAAAAATGTAACCGTTGGTAGGCGCCATTTATCCAGGTTTGACTTTTTTCCAATCAAACCTGCTATTTGCTCCACCCCAAAGTGAATGTTGCTATTTGCTCCAGGGTGTGATGAATAGGTTTTGTATTCATCCCAGGGTGGCACAAATAGCAGTAGGATGTCCACAAGGTGCCAAAAGTGGCATAGAATCTGTCAAACCCTTGAATTAAGTGGTAGAACCAATGTATACCTCCTGAGGGTTGCCCTAGGGGCCTTGGTGTGTCACGAAGTCACTACTTATGGTAGCACAATCAGATTGACCAATTTTTAGTGTCTACTAGTGGGAGAGGGCAAAGATCAAGGTAACTCATATGGAGCCAAATGCTGAAACCCAATATAAGCTTCAAAAGGAGAGTGTCCTATGGAGGTGTGAACTGCTCTAATGTAGGCATGCTTTATGTGAGTGAGGCTCAAATACCACTTAGTTAGATATGTATGGTGAAAGTGTTAGAGAATATATTACATTATTTGGTACATGTCAATGTACCACCATGGGTACATGTTTATATTAGGAGTTTGTCTTAGATTAGGATTTAAGTATTTACTTTATACAAAGGAATAAATGCACAAGTATGTGCAATGATGTAAATGTGCATGTTGTCCACATGTACATGAGTCCTTTAGAATAGGAATAACAAGTGTCCTTAGTTAGGTGTGCATGTGCACAAGTATCTATCATGCAGAATGCACATGTGTCCTTAGGGTAGGAAAGTGAAGAGTCACATACTAGTATATATTTGTGACTCAACATTGTAATTAGTAATGAAGCATGCATTGTTCATAGCATGCACTAGTAGAGTAGTAGAGAGATCTCCACATATTGTATCAAGTTTTAAATTTTTGTGAGCTTTCATTAATGGCTATTCCATGAGTATTTTTAGAATTTTCTCATGCTATTTACATGCTTATTAGTTAGTCATTATCATAGATATAACATTACTTACTCACTTTACATCTTGTGGTTGCATTTCATTTAATATAAATCATCAAAAGCTAACAGTGGTATCAGAGCACATGGTAGATCAATAGGAAATAGGGATAGCCATAAGAGAGATTGAGAGGAGATTGGAAATCTCATTTTTAGAATTTTTAAAAATTGTATTTGGCTTGAGTCTTTCCATAGAGTTGCAGAAAAACTCGTGAAGACTAGGACTTAGTATTGATTCCACTAGATTGCAAAATCAACTAGTAAGGTTTATTCTCTCTAGATTCAAAGAATTACTATTATCATTTTCTAATTATTTATTGTAGATTTCTAGACAATATTGAGGAGACTCAAGAAAGAGATATCCATTGAAAATTGAAGTTGAAGAAGATCCACAAGAGGTCCCATTGAAGAACTCCCAGGTTTGGAAGATTGAAACTAGAGAAGTTGTAGGATTGAAGGCCCAAGGAGAAGACATCAAACTACTTAGAAGGAGAAAGAAGGAGAATGCTAGGAAAGCCACATTGAAGAAAATTTTAGGAGAACTCGTTGGATAAATTGCTAGTAAGCATAAGTTCCCAATAGAAGGATTTGGAACAATTATTGCCATCCGACAACAAGCCCAAAAGGAGAAATATTTGGCAAGGAGTTAGCCAAATTTTGGAGGAGAAATTGACTAATTTGCAATATAAAAAAAGTAATATTTGAGGATAACAAGAAAGCAACAATTTGGGCAGAATTAATAGCTACTAAGTTTCATATTTTTAGGGTGTATCCTGAAGGGGAGTTGAAGCCACCAAACTACATTTTCAAGCAATGAGTTAGAAGAGTTTTGAGGCTGCAATATAAAAACATTTCAGGCAGAAAAGTAATTAGGATTAAAGTTACAAATTGGTGAGTTAAAGAGCTATTTTGGATAGCCTAGAAGAGCTGCAATTTCATCTAGTACAATGCAACATTTAAATGATTCAAATCACCAAGAATATCATCACCAAACCAAGGCTAAAAAGGTATGCAACTTAGGTGCAAAAGGATTCATTATTTGAACTTTTATATTTGGTTCATTATTAATTTTATTAAGCACCAAATTCAAGGATTAAAAGTTGCATGAGAAGGTTTCATAGTTTAAGTCTTCAAGGAAGTGCAAAAGATAGTTTCTACAAGGTCAAAACCTGCACAAAATAAAGTGGAGTTAGATATATTTCAAGAGAAAGAAAAATATCAACTTCCTATTGTCTATTAAAAGAAAAGAAAATATTATTCTAGAGAATATATTTGATATACCATAGTGCAGAGTACAGTCATTCAAAAGATAGAGTAGTTGCATGGTTAAAATTTTGGAATCATCATTGAGATATCACCAAGCATTGCAACATTGCACCAAGAAAGTGGCGTAGTAGAAGGTAGTCTAAGAGGACATCTACAACAAAGATTTTCAGTGCAAAAGTGAGCCTAAGTTTAAGGTTACCTGCATTGAGAGTAAATATATTGAGAAGAAGTCATCCAAGGAAGAATTCTAATGCATTGTTAAAATATAAAATTCAGTGAAAGGGATACTACACTTGTGAAGAAATCTTACTTCAGTTTTAGGATGCATGAGAGAACTGTATGCAAAGATTAAGTAATATAACTAGCCGAATTAAAAGGCTACGAGCACTCAAGCACATTCATAATTTAACTTATGTAAGAGGAGGCAATTTTTTTGGTCTAGGTCAAAATCCTAAAGCATCACGTTGGAAGAAAATATAGTGCTCCAAATCTTGGAAAGAGGATGTTATAGAAGCTCTGAAGTGCAAGTGATTAGTTGAGTTCAATTGAAGTGCATAACCATTATAGTCACATGTGCAAAGGAAAGGAGGAAGAACCGTTACAATCTTGCAACCTAAGAAGATGTTACATTCACCGATCAAGGAAGAGATACCATCAGCTTGATATAAATATTGATTGTGGATATTGAAGCACATCCTTAGATGTAGGAGAAAAAAGATAACACGTGAAGGAGAAAAACAAAATGTTGTTATTATCTCAAAAAAGGAACGTACCAAGCATTATAAGGTAGTGTGTAACAGTCAAGGCCTCAGGAGTTATCCAACTAGTACATGACATACTAATACTCTAATGTGAAATGGCTAAGATACCTTTTGTGGGTGTCATTCACAATCATTATATTTGAGCTATTACAAAACCTTCACGTCATTCGCGATCATTACATTCATGATCATTACATTCAAGTTGTGGGTATTAATGCAAAATAAAACATTAAACCCTGTTAGAAGGATATAAAGCCATCTACAAGGCTGCATGCATATCTCGAACATTTTAGGAGGAGCACTATGTGAGATAACCATTACGAACAGTGCTTAGGATCCATGTGGCAGAGTGTTGTGAAATAAGTTCTACATCTTGCTTACATAGGATAAATGAAGCAGTGAAGGTCAGAGATAGTCAAATAAAAAAGCCATTAATTATGTCTTGCCTCACCGCAAAAGTGAGGTATAATAGCGTTTGATTATCATTTGCAGTCCATCAAGTTAAAGAAGACATAAAATCTTTTATTTCTAATATTAAGGTTAATCATTTAATACATGGAGGTATAAGGAAAGTACAACCTTAGATAATTAAATGATGGAATTAGAAAAGCTATTGAAGTAAGAAGATTATAACTTGAGAGATTTTTTGAAATTGCATTATCTAAACTCCAAGTATTAAAATATTTGCAAATAATCTAACTAAGAGGAATAAGGATTTCTACTTTGAAATTGAACTATTATTTTACAAATATTACCATCTTCTAAATTTTCAAATTAGGGATATATAAGGAATACTACTTCAAACTTTCAATTATAGAATTTAGAAAACTAAACCATTAAGAAGTAAAGGTAAAACGAAACATACCATAAATTTCTTTAAAGTTGGAATTTGTATTTTGTATTAGTCTCTTACACTAATTCATGAGACATTATACATCCAACTAAAATATCTTGAAAGAAAAGAACCTCATCAAAACTTGAAGGTGCATTATCAAATTATATTTAGCTTTCCATTTATTAATTCACTAGGGAGATAAAAGGGATTCAATTCAAACTAAGAAATCTAAGCATACTTTCAAAACATATTGGGAGATTCAAGTATTTTACAAAACTTGAAAAATTAAAAAGATCTTATCAAACTTGATATTTTACTAAATTACTTGGGATTTAAAAGGTATATTACCTAAAGTTGAAGATTTGAGAGATAGTATTTAATCATATACTCAAAACACTAGGGAGTCATAAGGTAGTCTACATCAAAGAAACATGGCAAAGAAAAAGTAAATGAAAAATAAAACAAGTGATCCAAAAATAGAAACACAAAAACTAGAACTTCATGAGTTGCCAAAAGAAAATCTATGTCTATGGGAAGAACCAATTTACATTGGAGAAGACTTATGTTTTCAAGAAGAAGAAATTTACATTCAATATGACTCACTAGAAGAGACTAAGAAACTATTGCAAATATTAAAAGGGTGCACACAAAAGATGATAGAAAAAATTGAAAGTCAAGAGAATACATCAATAAAGAGAAAGAAGGTTTTGCAATCAATCATGAGAGAGGCCAAAAATGAAAGTTTTTCAACACTAGAAGATTATTTAAATTCAAAAATTGGTGAAGCAAAAATAAACTCAAAATATGCTTTCACATTACCTAATGATATAGAAAAAGTAATTTACATGGCATTACTTTCTAATGAATTTCTTAAAGACAAGAATAGAAGACAAGAAGATATTATAGAAGATTTTAAGATATTGATTTAACAAATGCTTTGAACAGTAGGGTTGGTGATATTACCAGTGAAGCAGAAAATGGGGATTATTCTATACTTCAAAAATACATGCAAAGTGTTCTTAATAATGCTAATGACTGCTTTGAAGATTTTATTACTATCCCTTAACATTTCTAAACTAAGAGAACAAGAAAAGGTTGAAGAGGTAAAGGAAAAAATAGAGATGAAAGATGCTTCTAGTAATACAAATTATTTAAGGCCCATGATGGTAGATTCATGTTGCAATACTATAGAATCAAAATCATTGATGATTGATGCATGTTATGATACTAGTGATTTAATTCAAAAGGAAAAAGATGCAAATTATGATTCTTTTCAAAATGAAAGGAAATATTGCAATGCAAGCAATGACACTAGTGATTTAGAATTCATGACTAAGATAGAAGAACCTATTACAAATATTGATGCTATATGCAATACAAGTGATTTAGATACAATTCATGATTGCTTAGAAAAAGTTCATGCTACTAGAATTGATGAAGGTATGGATACAAATGGTGATGCTCAAGATTATATTGATACTGACAAAGATCATTCTAATGATTGTATTGGTCATACTAATGGTTTTTTTTCAAAGTTGATAAGATATGAAGATACAGGTTTGGAAAAACATGAACAGGGAATGCAAGAACCAATTGCATCAGAAATCAAATCAAAGTATGAAGATCTTGAGTATACAAGTCAGACTAGCAACAATAAGAAAGGAACTAAATTTGTAACAAAAAATTATCAAATCTGTGACAAATACTGATAGGAACAGTTGCTATGAAGTACATAATGGTAAAAGGGATTTGGTAACAGAAAAGAGATGTAGTCATTGTAGCAAATATGGACATAAAATAGAGAGATGTTGGAATCTTCATAATTGTAAATTTTTTGGAGTAACCAATCATTCTCAAAGACATTGTTGGTATAAAGAAAATCATTTATTTGAATGGATATACACAATGACAAGAAACTTCATTAATGGATTTTCTCAAATATATTTCTCAAGGTATAGAGATGGGCACAAGAAAGGTATGAACTTCTTCAACAATAGAATTAGAAGGAAAACAGTAATAGTGCCAAAGTCAGAATACAAAGTCAAGCAAAAATATGAAGCTCAAGTAGAAGATCAAATCCAAGGTCACTTGAAGAATGAAGATAAATACAAAGATCCATATTGAAGACTAAAGTCTTCAATAACCAAATAATGTAATACAGGGGGTGTTAGATAATATATTACATTATTTAGTACATGTTAATGTATCACCATAGGTACATATTTAGATTAGGATTTAAGTATTTACTTTATACAAAGAAATAAATGCACAAGTATGTGCAATGATATAAATTTGCATGTTGTCCACATGTGCATGAGTCATTTAGAATAGGAAGAACAAGTGTTCTTAGTGAGGTGTGCATGTGCACAAGTGTCTATTATGTAGAATGCACATGTGTCCTTAGGGTAGGAAAGTGAAGAATCACATACTAGTATATATTTATAACTCAACATTGTAATTAGTAATGAAGCATGCATTATTCATAGCATGCACTAGTAGAGTAGTAGAGAGCTCTCCGCATATTGTATCAAGTTTCAAATTTTTGTGAGATTTCATTAATGGCTATTCCATTAGTATTTTTAAAAGTTTCTCATGTTATTTACATGCTTATTAGCTAGCCATTATCATAGATATAATATTACATACTATTTTACATATTGTGGTTGAATTTCCTTTAATATAAATCATCAAAAGCTAATATATAGATTCTCAAAATTTGTACAAGAGTGCAATTAACCACTTTGATCTACCCATTTGAGTGCATATGAAAGGCAATGGAGAAATTAAGAGAAAATACTAAAATATTCCACAAGGAACACCAAAAGTGACCCATAAAGTGTGGATATTGGTCAAATACAATGCTAGTGGAATACCAAAGGAGTGCCATACTATGTCAAAGAAGATCTATGCTAAGTCAATTGCAAAACTAGTTTTTGACACAGAATGAACTTTTTCATATTACTAAATTGATTCAAAACCACAAAAACAAAATCATGTTGTCGAACTATCATTGGAAAACCACTCACCAAGTCCACAAAAATGTTTTCCCAAGGATGAGAAGAAATGGACAAGGGAACACTAAGGCCTAATTTCTTGTTAGCTATATTTGAATGGCAATAAATAACACACTACCTCAAGAATTATAGGACATCATATTGCGTGTGAGGCCAATAGAAAAACTATTATAAATAAGGAAGAGTCTTGTGTTTCCCAAACTCTCCACCATAGAGTATAGAATGTGCCTCTTTGAGAAGATACAACCATTTCTCTTGTGGCACACAAAGTTTATCTAACCTCTACAACAAACCATCCTTCATATAAAAATCTTGAAAAGCACTTAGATTGGAAGAGGAAGGATATAAAAGGTGTTGGTAAACTCTCACAAAAATTGGATCAAGAGCATATTGTGCAAGTCAAGTTTAGAAGCTGGTGTGATAAGTAGTTATAACTATCAAGGCTTGAGCTGCTAGAGGGCAACTCAAAAAATTTGCTACGATGTTGGTAGTCCCTTTATTGTACTTGATCACTAAGTGAAACTACTACAAATGGGTTACCCATTTCATGTGATGAGCTTCCTCAATATTGTTTTATGATTGAAGAAACTTAAGGGGTATACGATCAGTATGTATAATAGTCTTTTTACTAAGAAGGTATTGTATCTAATACTTTATATCTTGCACCGAAGTATACAATTCTTTGTCATAGGTGGAATATTTCTATTTGGTAGTTAAAAATATCCTTAAATGGTAGGCCATTGGATGACCATTATGCTTCAACATTGATCCAAGGGGAAAATATGATGCACTTTTCTCTATCTCAAAATTCTAAGAGAGGTCAAGAAGGACAAGGATATCTGTTGTATACAATTTTTTTTAATGCATCAAAGACATAAGCATAATCCTTGAAATACAAATTTGGCTTTGGTTTAATGATGCAAGGGGGTTGCAATATTTAAATATCCAAGAATGAACTTGTGATAGAAATTCATGAGTCCAAGGAAACTCCTTAACTCTATGATGGTGGAAGGAGTTGGCCAGTTAAGAATAAATTCAACTTTGGAAATATCCACTTGAATTCCTTGCTAATTGATGATGAAGCCAAGATAAGAAATGAACGATTGAGAAAAAAATATTTTGGAAGGTTTGCGTACAATTGGTTCTCTTGAAGAGTTTTAATAACCTGTTCTAGATGCACTAGATAGACCTTTCAAGTAGGAGAGCAAAAAAAAATGTTATCCAAATAAATTATCACATATTTGTGTAGTCTATCTCTAAACACCTCATTCATAAACCTCATAAATGTAGCAAGAGCATTATTAAGACCAAATAACATCACAAGCAATTCAAAAAGGCCCAACTTAGTCTTAAATTTTGTTTTCCATGTATCTTCAACTTAGTCTTAAATGTTGTCTTCCATGTATCTTCTACTTGAACCTAGATTTGATGATACCTACTCTTGAGATCAATTTTAGAAAATAATTTAGCCGCTTGTAGCTAATCCAAAAGATCATTAATTTTGAGAAGTGGATATCTATTTTTTATTGTTATTTTATTCAAATATTGGAAATAAATACATAGTTTCCAAGTACTATCCTTCTTGAGCACAAAAAAATGGACAAGGTGCAAGGGGATGTACTTGGCTTAATTAACTCTATGGACAATAGGTCCTAAATTTTCTTCTAAATTTCTTCAAATTGAAGGGTTGCTTTTCTGTATATTGGTGCATTAGGAATAGAAGCACCATGAACAATCTCAATGCTATGATTAATATCCCAAATAGGAGGAAGTATGGTGGGTTCCTTAAACACATGAGAATATGATTATAAAATTTTGTTTAGTGAAGCATACCTAAAAATATTAAGAAGTGGTGCTTGAATTCCTTCATTGTGTCCTTATGAAGATGAGTATCAATTCTTGTGCTTGATTTACAACTTTGTGTGCTTATCTACAACTTAATACTAAATTGGTGGTTTGTTGAGTGCATATAATTATGTATAATTTGTTATATAATTGCAAAGTTCAAGTATTTTTGTATGCATTATAAGTAGCCTTCATATCATATTGATAGAATTTGCCAAACAATAATCCACAATAATCTATGGGAGTGACATCACATGTTACTTTATCCACAAACTTAGAATCAAAAGTAAATGAGACCATACAAGTATGTGTGATGTTGGAAGTGGTCTCACTATACTTCCATACAAATGAATAAGGAAGAGGATATGGGTTTCTAGGCAACTTTAAAATATTAGTAGTGAACCTCGCAATTAAATTCTTTTTCTAGCTATTGTCGATTATACAATCAACCGAATAGTCATGAGTAAGGTGGGCTCTCTCGTGATGAACAAGTTGTCATGGTAACCTAATGATGAATTTATATTCATTAAAGTGACATTGTTTAGTCTACCCTCTAACTCATTGCATGTTTTATCTTCCCCTATAGTCTCAATGGGACCATCTTTTGGAACCTCATTTGGAGACTGTTGGAGTATATTACATTATTTGGTACATGCTAATTTACCCCCTTAGGTACTTCATTAGATTAGGAGTGTGTTCTAGATTGGAGTGTGAGTAAATATTTTATGTAATGTAATAATGTGTAGAAAATGCATAATTGTCATATAACTGAGTGTGCAAGTGTGGTGAGTGTAAATGTTCACAAGTGTCCATTATGTAAGAGTGCATATGTATCCTTAGAATATGAAAGTGAAGAGTCTCAAAGAAGAGTGAAAGCCAAGAGTACTCCATATGAAGAGAATCCTTCTATTATATATTTGTGACTAAGCATTGTAAAAGAGTGAGGATGTATGTGATCTTTATTCTATATTAGTTTACTATTTTTTAGAACATTTATTAGGATCCATTTTATGAGTTATTTATGCAGTTATTTTTATATTTGAATAAATTATTGCCATTATTGAGTATTTTATATTACAAATTTATATTTGATTTTGTGGTTATTTACATTAAGAGTTAAGCATCAAAAGCTAATAGTGGTATCAGAGCTACAACAAGTCTTTTCTTGCACGGGTTTTTGAAAAGTTACAAATAGTCTAAGGATATTTCCACTGGTCAAGAAGAAACCGGTGAAGTTGAAGATATTACCTCTGGAGAAAGAAAACTAGAGAAAATAGTATTTTGACTGTGTTGAAGAAAAACTAGTGAAGATTGGAGATTCAATATTTGAAAATTTTAAATAGATTGATTTTACCTATTACAAGAATAAATTTGAAATAGAAGACAATCTACAACATAGTTTCAAATCTTGAAGATAGACCTTGACATTGACAAGATTAAGAGACTCAAGAAATATCTCCTATTGGAAATTTTGATAGAGAAAGCAAACTTGAAGGTAGAAGAAGACCTCAAGTTGCATTTGGCTAGAGTCTTTCCACAAGGTTGCAAAAAAACTCATGAAGACTAGGACTCAACATAGAAAGTTGTTATTTGGCTAGAGTATTTCCATAGGGTTGCAAAAAAACTCGTGAAGACTAGGACTCAACATAGATTTTACCACTGGATTGGAAAACAACTAGTGAAGTTGATTGATTTCAATTTTTTTGAATATTTAAATGTATTTGATTTTTTTTTTGCTAAGTTTTTGTTGTAGAAAATTAGTTCTCAAAAGTTGAGAAGCTTCCTACAATAGAGAGAGAATAATTTCACCTTCGATTACTTGAAAGTCTATGTGCTTCCATGCATTAATTATTTTTGGGATTGCAACAAAAGAGTAGACATTGAAGATTAAGGAGACCCAAGAGAAAGGCCCCATTGAAGCTTGAATATTGAATATTAAGGAGGCCCAAGAGAAGAGGTCCCATAGCATATTGAAGAGAGAAGAGAGAAAGAGGCTAGATAAGCCCTATTAAATATTGAGAAAAAGGAGACCCAAGAAAAGAAGTCTCATTGAATATTTGAGAAAGGAGATAGGAGATTTGAGAGAGAAGATTAAGGAGGCCTAGGAAAAGGTCCCATTGAAATTTTAAAGGAGAAATAAGGAGAATAAAGAAGCCCTATTGAAAATTTGAAGAAGTGGCCATTGGAGGAGATTTGAAGAAAGTTCGAGGTAGAAGATTGCAAGAAGAAGAAACTCCTAAAAAGAGGTAATCACACCAAATTTAGGACAATCGTCGTCATATGATGAAAAGCCCAAAAGGATTTGTAAAACTGATTCAAGGAGGAAGGTTTTGGCAAAGAGTTTGTTAGATTTTGAGAAATTATTTTTGAAGACTTCAATATATTGAGAATCTTAAAGAATGGACCAACAAAAGAGGCCAAAGTTGAAGATAGAATTTAGTGAGAGCTAAGGAGGAGAAAGAAGATTCAAGAGACCACCAATTAATATTTTTAAAGGTAACAATTAAAGTTTTAATGGCTGAAATTTGAAGGAGGAATTGACAACATTTTGGGCAACATTTGGAGTTGCAAATTTCAAAAAGTTTGGACTGCAAATTAAAGGAGATAAAGCTGGTTTTTTTAACAACATTCGAAGAATATTTAGAGCTACATATTTTAGAGGTTTTGGGAAGCATTTTGGAAGGAGAAAGGAAAGCTTTGGATAGCAAGTTGAAGGAGAGGAGAAGGCATATTTTTAGGCAAAAATTTAAGCAGGAGTAAAGTTACAAATTTTAGATAGCAAGGTGAAGGAGAAAAAAGTAGATTTTTGGGCAGCAGTTTGAGAAGAAGAAAAGCTAAATTTTTTGAAGTTTTGGACAGCGAGTTTTGGACAACAAGTGAGCAAGAAATCAAGCTTGAAAAATAAGGAGAAAGAAGACTGCAATATTATGTACAAAATGCATCTTATTTAAGCATTTGTAAGAGTGTTTATATTAAGTTTGTAAGCATATTTATCAAGGATAAAAAATAGCAAGAAAGAAGGCATTGCAAGTTAATATTTTAATACTTTATCCAAGCATCTTTAATGCCATCATACTTGCATAAAGTTGCAAGAAAATATAGTAGTATATTTTTTTGTATTTACATGGTGGAATCGGTAGCCGCCACGAATCCGGGCAGGCTGTCCAACTTTTATGGCCGCCACAGTATTCTGCGTTGTCCGCCCCATAGTATAGTATATTGAGTATAAAATATTATCTACATTCTAGGAAAGGAGCAAAATATCAAAGGAATATAGCAAATATTGTGTAGTCCATAAAGTTGTAGAGTAGAGCAATGAGTGAAGGAGAAAAAGTAAAAGAAGAGCCACCAAGCCACTAATATTAAAGAAGAACCATAATGTAAAGGATAAGAGCCATTGAGATTGAGGAAGAACCACCATGCAAAGGAGAGGAGCCACTGAAATTGAGGAGGAACTATCAAGTTTGAAGGGAAGAGCCACCAAGTTTGTAAGGAGGAGCCACCAAGCAAGGAGGAGGAGCACAAATTTTAGATCCAACCAGAGTGGAAAACGTATGAAAGCCACCACAAGTGCCATTTTAAGGAACAAAATTGCTATTGATGAAGTTTGAGCATGAGCAACGAAAGAGACAACGTTGGACATCGAAGAGTCACATTGGAGTCAAAGTGGTAGGGTTTGCAACAACCACAAGGAGAGCCAAGCATTGGCATTCATAACCATCATTAGAGAAGATAAAACATCCAATGTACAGGAGAAGATATGTCATTGATTGCTTGGTAAGGTGAGGAAGTTACCCAACCGATCGAGCATTGAGAAAAGAAGGAGAATACAAGCAAAATTCAAGCACCAAGGGAATCATAATATCACCAAGGAGAGTGCAAGCATTGAAGAAGTATTATCCAAAATCTAAGCACAATTTGTTACATTCATTGAGAATCTGAAGACATATTATGCCACTTGGCACATCGAAGAAGAAGTGCCAAACATCGTTGGAGGAAGAGTAAGCATTTTTGAACGAGGCATTAAATGCATGTAAGGTGACAAGCACCAAAAGTAGAAGTTTCAAACTTGAGTTTGGTGAGTACTTGAAGAAGAGCATAATTTGCGAAGATTGAAGAAGGCATATACATTGAAGGGTCGAAAATATCTAGCACCCAATAAAGGAGGTAATATTTTAAGTTTGATTTTTGAATTTTATAAATATTGGAGAAATAAGGATTGATTTATATTTGATTTACCTAAGGTTGAACTTGATTATTATATTTTCACTTTGATTAATTATATTAGTGGAGAGATAAGACATTAAATTGAGAAATTGAAATTCTAGAAACCTTATAAAGGTATTTTGAGAAGTTTTGAAGATTATTGAAAGGTTAATTTGAAGTTTTGGGAATTTAATTACAAGTTTTGTAATTAATTTAATAAATTTGAATTTCAGTTTTAATATTTGCAAAAAATTTGAGATTGGGAGAAATTAGATTTTCTACATCAAATTAGGAATATTAAATTTGCAAATACTATTTTCTAAATTGCTAAATTTTTTATTTTGGGAGCCATAAGGTATTCAACATAAAAAATAATTTTGTGAAATTTAGAGTTTAGTAATAATATATTCAAACTTAGAGAGACATAAGGAATTCAACTCAAAAGTTAAAAAAAGTTGAAAAATTATCTTCAAGTTTTTCATTCAAAATTAGAGAGAAATAAGGTTTACAACATAAGAGTTTTTGAGGGTATTGTTGAGTGATATTTTTGTCCAATCACAAGAATATACTCACAATTAGGATTCTGCCTGGATACCCTCTCTTACAAGGAAACACTTGTTATTTCCCCAAGGTTATGTTTAATGTGTTAATATTGCTTGCAATGCTTAGTAAAAAAAAACGTGAAATACCAAAATTAGTGGGATACCTCAGTGTTGTTTATACCTTTTAACAAGGGGCCTATTTTGGGTTGATTTGATTTACAATGATTTTGTTGTTCATAGAATTTGTGAAAATGTAAAATCATTGATCAAATAACAACCTTCAAAATTTAATAAATATTTGATTTTAACCTTTGAAAAATTGATTTTAATTGATTTTATCTCAAATTGTTAATCAAATTTTATCTTTGTTTGTTAATCAAATTTTATCTTCGTTTGTTAACCAAATTTTATCTTCGTTTGTTAACCAAATTTTATCTTTGATTGTTAAGCCAATTTTATCTTCGATCATTACGGTTTGCTTGAAAATAAAAATGAAATGATTGAATCTGACTTTGCAATGTAAAAACTTTGAAATATCATATTAATCATTCACTTTAATGAAAATTTGGAATTTATTAAAATTTCAATTTTCATAAAATGAAACTAATTGATTATTTGGAAAAATTGTGCAAAGTTTAAAACCTCAAATTTTCATTAAAAATGTGAACTTACATAAAATAAAAATTTGAACTTTAATTTTGAAATTGACGTACTTCCTTTTGGGGTTTTAAATTTTTATTCATTTATTTTTTATTTGATGAAATTAAAAAAAAATGTAAAAGGCTAGGGTTAGAGAAAATAAAATAAAAGGACAAGTTGTTGTAACTTCTAAAATTTCAACCCGAATTTGCATAAACAAGTATACTGAAACTAAATCAACATTAAACAGGTCGGTCTTCACACAACCCATAATTAATATAATGAAATCTTCTAAGGGAAAAAGGGCATAATATATCAAGAAAAAATAAATAATTCTGTCATCCGCATGCATAAAACTTATTGAAATTTTTAATATATTACCAACATGAAATATTTTTAATGAATATACTTGCAGAACACCTTGTTTCAATGGATTATAATGGTGAAATTTTTGTAGTCCAACAACCAAGGAGGAGATACTCTTCAAGAAAATCCAATTTCCAACATGCACTCACTACCAATATTCTTTGACCCTTTTTCATGAGTTTCCATGGATATTTAAAATTTCCAACACAAACCCCTTCGTTTTCTTTTCCAAATTTTGGTTTTCTTTCCACTCCTTCAATTTTGTAATACCTTTTCCAACAAGGATGCATTCTAATTTGTCTTTGTAATGTTTTTTTCATCATGCATTTTTACAAGTGTCCTGAAAGTTCTTATATCCAATTCTATTCCTTTAATCTTCCTCTCCCATTTGATAAAATCAATGCGACCCACGAGATTCAATCCATTGGTAATAAATTTATATGTTTTAACATTCATAAGCTCCAAAGAGCATTGATCGCTCCCATCAATACGATATTCATTCAACCTTTCTCGTAACCAATATTCCACGATGCTCTTTCGATTGATCTTGGAAAGAAAGGCATACCACTCCCTTTATTATCAACCCATCGACATATTTTCATGTTTCTAAATATTGACGAACTCGATATGGTGTACAACCATCATTATCTTTCATGAGTCTCCTATTCTGTTGTTGAACTTGTTACCTTATGCTATTCTAGAATAAAATGGGATGAGCTCCATGCATGTTAATAGCAATGCATATGGTATATCACCTGAAATAGATCCTTATTTTTCCAATTAAATGCTTCCATCGATGTGCCATGATGGACTATTCCATAGTGATGAGAATGCACCTAATCACATAATGTGTTATATAAACCAAAATTACTTAAGAGCTCCCACATTAGAAACGATGATCTTCTCTTTGGAGTGTTCTAAAACTCCTGCTACAATGATATATCTAGGAGACGACGTTGGACCAAGCATTATGCGAATCTATGTTTGTTTGTGCTTCACTTAAAGCATGACAGATAGCCATGTTTGGGTTCATTAGCTCCATATATCTTTATCAACTATGACAGTGTGATAGCATGTATTCCTCTTCCCATAAGATAGTTGTGAAGTCAAACAATGAGAGAAAAGAGTGTTGGAAGCAACGAAGCCTAGGTGATCGTGTTGTCAATTGGATGTTTGTCAAAATGTTCTCCACTATACAAGTATATCACTTTCAATATTTTCACTATAAGAAGAATCCTATCAAAACAATTTTCATTGACATGTCCCACCACCAAAATTAACTCATCTGTATCCCCAATGCATCAAATTGAATGACCTTTACACTATTGTTTACATTATTTTTATAAATATTTCTCCACATTTAGAATTCTAAAATACAAATATATCATGCTTGTTGTGTTGACATAGACCAATATCATCCACGTATATCCATTCATTCGTGTAAGCTCGATTCATCTGTGTAGGCTCGATTCGTCTTCCTATTCACCTTGTGGCTCTTGGCGATGCTAGGTATGACCTTCATGCTTGAGGCCAGAGTACTCATCCTCGACGTTCACTCTGATGATGATGTTGTCATGACATGTGGTAAGGCCCTGTAGCTTCGAACTGTGTACCAGCGAGGTGAAAAACGTCGAGCCCCTTGCATCTTTAAAACCACTTCGCTTTCCAATTATTTACTGCATTCTACAAAACAAACATATTCAAGTTAGGGTCAAAAGACACAATTATGGGTTGCCCAAACAAATGCGACGAAAAATACTTACCTACCTTCTATGACGATTTTAAAGAAAGAATTGATTGTAATGGAGAGATGGGATTGAAGAAAACCATGGTTTCTTCTACTAACTATAGGTATTCGATGCTTCCAAGGGGCCCACATCTCTCGGATGAACAACACATGAGCAAAACGCAGAAACACAATTCATGCCATTGCTACTAATATACCCATGTGATCATCTTAAATTCGTATTATATTCACAAAACAAATCTCAAACCTAGACTTTATTTATTGCTAAAAATGTAAACACGCATTTTATCTATTTCATTCAAGAGAAATGGACATTGATCTCGAGGCAAACATTCAAGACGTATAATTTTGTTTTGGGCCAAAGTATTCATGAAATAGAACATTGGAGACACCATTTTCAACCAAAGAAATATTTTTTTGTATAACATATATTATTTACAAAGGAAAATTCTTTCGAACATAAAATTGAGGCTCTTATTAAATTCATAGCATTAATCCATTTTAATGATGATGCTCCAAAATGAAATGTTTTATATTGCTAGATTTGGAAAATATAACTAAGAACCAAATGAACATAAAGTGGCAATCGAAGTGGGGGGATTTTATCTTTGAAGAACCCTTACAATGAAACCATGATAATGATAAAACTTTAGACATCAAAAACTAAAACATGTAATCCATGTTGCAACACTTCTTGACATATACTAACCGAAAAATCACTCTATGCAAGCAAAATATCACAATAACCACAAAAATTTCAAGTGGGTCCCCAAATTGGGGTAATTTGTGCAATGTCAACAATAGGTACAAGTAGACATGGGGTAGACATAAAATTTTATAACATAAAAAATTTTGAGAGTAAAGTTTTTTTTTAGAGTTTTCATCCAAACACTAGGGAGACATAAGGTAGTCAACCTCAAAGGTTTAGAAATTTGAAAGATTCATTATTCAAAGTTAAAATATTTATGGATGAAATAGTGAAGAATGCATTTAATGAAGATAGTGAAGAAATGTTGCATGCACTTAGATTTTACTCACATGGATTAATACCCAACATCGATGGAGATCAAGTATTTGATGTTCTAAAAGATAAATTGATCTTGTTTTTTAAAGAAGCTAAAGAAGGAAAATTTACTACTTTTATAGGATACCTTCATGAAAAAAAATTTAGGTCATGTTGGGAGTCTCAAGACACCATTGTACTCACTTCAGAAGAATGTCTAATGATGTATCTTTCATTAATTGTTTCTAACTTTTTCAAGGGAAGATACAAGTTGAAATAAATGATTCATATAACTATCTCAAAGAAGAATCATAAAAAACAAAGTCATATTATTGTGATGATCTACTAACTCATTGCATTGAAGACATACCATCAATGAAAGTACATAAATGAAGAAGAAAACACAAGAAAATAAATCAGATCAAGAGAGGCAAGATGAAGGTTGAATCAAAAATCAAAGAAGACAATTACATGATGAATCCATATATTAATATACTAGAGGTAGATTGTAGACTAAAATATGAAGACAATCAAAAGGAAGAAGAACCAGATCAAGGTCCAATTCTTTACAAAGATAGATCAGGACAAAGATTGTATTGAAGACAAAAGATGAAGATTCATATTGAAGACTAAAGTCTTCAATAACCAAATAATGTAATACAGGGGGTGTTGGAGTATATTACATTATTTGGTACATGCTAATGTACCATCTTGGATACATCATTAGATTAGGAGTGTGTTCTAGATTAGAGTGTGAGTAAAAAATTTATGTAATGTAATAATGTGTAGGAAATGCACAAGTGTCATGTAATTGAGTGTGCAAGTGTGGTGAGTGTAAATGTGCACAAGTATCCATTATGTAAGAGTGCACATGTGTCCTTAGAATAGGAAAGTGAAGAGTCTCAAATAAGAGTGAAGGCTAAGAGTACTCCAATATGAAGAGTCACATTCTATTATACATATGTGACTAAGCATTGTAAAATAGTGAGGATGTATGTGATCTTTATTCTATATCAGTTTACTATTTTTGAGAGCATTTCTTAGGGTTCATTTTATGAGTTATTTATGAAGATATTTGTGAGTTATATTTGAATAAATTATTGTCATTATTGAGTATTTTATATTGCAACTTCATATTTGATTATGTGGTTATTTATATTAATAGTTAAGCATCAAAAGCTAACGAAGACTGTATAATCAATGATTTTTTTGTTTTGTTTTTGAACTTATAATATTGGGATTGAATGTGTCCTTTATTCTTACAAAAATTACAAATTATTTGGGATTTAGAGAAAGAAAAAGTTTTAGAAGGGGAAGGAAATGAAGAGGGAGAAGAAGAATAAAAGGAGGAAGAAAATTTTTTCACCTTTTATTCTTGTTGTTGTTTATTTGGAGCCTTGGAAGTGCCTATCGAAAATAAAAATCGAGATCCTCTTGATTGAGCAACATGTTTCTCTTCGATAAGCTATGCATGTTTGAAGGCAAAATCTAGTGTGGAAAGGGAAGTATATATCAAATCCCTATACAAGTGCTCTTATAATCCACTCTTGAAATTGATGATAAGCATAGTAGCTACATCTAACACACCAAGTAGGATAAACAACCTATCAAATTGAAAATGTAGTCCTGCATAGACATGTTATTACTTTACCTCAATAAAAAAATATGACAATGAGGTCCTACTCATAATTAGAATAATATAAATTTTCCTTCAAAGCCTTAATAAGGTCTTCCCAAGTGTTAAGTGGATTTTGGCCTTCTTGCCATTCTATTATCAAAATTTGCTAACCCAAAAAGCTTGAATTTTGTAAAAATGACTTTCTCCTAATCAAGAGTTTGAGTATGGAAGAACCATGTCTCCATATCAAGTTTCCAACTACTCAAGATGTATGGATTTCTAGAGCCATCATATAATTAGACTTCGTATTTAGTCTTGGAGTGAAGGTCATTATTATAGATCCTTACGTTACTTGGGATATTTTGAATGGTTGTCATTGACCTTATCAGCCAAGACACTAACTACATTGGCTAATGCGGCCATTTGTTTTGCTAAATTGGTGGTCATAACAAAACGGGTGAAAGCTATATGGAGTTACACTATTGTGTCTAAATTGAAAGATTTACAAAAGGTTTGACCATTTCTAGCAATTACAATGACTTTAGCTTTCCGTAAGATTATACAACAAGGTAGTATACAACTTAGAAGGGTATGGAAACTATTACTTAATTAATTACTTGGATCAAATTAATTGATTTATAATTTCAAAAGTACTAAATTAATTGAGATAATTAATTTAATACTTCATGCATCTCTTTTTCAATAGCTTGGAAAAATAAATCAATTTTCACCTTTTAATCTCCTTTGTGCATGTCCAATGGTCAAAATTTTGGCAAGCAACAAAAAGTAAACTTGGCCAACGGTTAGGTTTTCCATTGGAATCCATCACGCGATAGAATTTTGTGTTCTCAAGTCAAGCACCTTGGTCTAATTGGGCCCTCAATAATTGAGGTTGCATAGTTGACAATGGAACCTCCATTTCAATAGCTTGGTCTACTATGACTCAAATACTCAACGTCACGGGCTCATAGCTTTAGACCTGACTTAGACTTGCTCCATGCATTCCTCTAGTGTGACACAAGAAACCACACCACATGGCATTCCTATGTGCCTTTTATGCAATTTAAACCTTCCAACAAGGGTGAGAAACAAAAGCTAGTCAACCCATGATATTTTTGTTGATGATTTTTTCTAACAAAATTGATTATCCAGAAATTGAAGTCTTATTTACGTTGTCGACTATGATATGACTCAAAATCAATATGACTTAGGAGGTTGTTATACCACATGGACCTTTGTCAATGGTCTTCACAAGCTGATGTGGTGAGTTATTGGTCCTTCAACATATACACCCTAGAGGAGGTATGTTTTGGTCCCTTGTGGAGACTATGATCATCTATCCCTCAAGGTGGTAAAACAATAACTACAACATCCAAGCACCCATGATTGATTACTGCATTGTGTGAATTCTACGTCTTTGGGTACCATCATAGAATTTTAGATAATAATTTGAGAGATTTAAGCAGATGTTACGTGGTCATGAATTTATAGTTAAAAACACGGCTAGGAAGACCTCTCAAGAAGACCTTGTCATATCCAACCTCACTATAGTCTTAAGGTAGACAAAATAGGTGGAAACACAACTTTCCATCTATCCAATTTGTTGTGTATCTTCTCCTTGAGCAGTCATGCACCTCCCCATGATAAATTATGGAGAAAATCACAAATGGATAGAATTCTAGATATTAATTTGGGAGATTTAAGCAGACATTACGTGGTCATGAAGTTATAGTTAAAAACACGTGTAGGAAGACCTCTCAAGAAGACCTTGTCACATCCAACCTCACTATAGTCTTAAGATAGACAAAATAGGTGGAAACACAACTTTTCCTCTATCCAATTTGTTGTGTATCTTCTCCTTGAGCAGTCATGCACCTCCACATGATAAATTGTGGAGAAAACAACAAATGGATAACTAAATGAAGCTACAGTTGATGTGAAGCTAACTCCACTAGAGCGATGAGACTTCAATCCATGAAACGACACAACAATGATATTTACAACAAGCAAGCTACACCAAACTCATGCAAACTATATTTTGTTATCCAACATGAGCTTCTCTCAAATGTTTAAACGATGGTAAAAAATAATCCAAAACCACCACACGAGTACAAAAAAGGTCAAAGATTATCGAAAATCACTAGTCAGCTACTTTGACATCACTTATGTGGATGCAACATAAAGATGGAGTTTGCATTGTAATGTGTGCTTAAATAAGCACCAAACAATTAGAAGCATACAAATGACAAACACCAAGAAGAAGAAATGTACAAGATGCTATCTCCAAATTTGGATAGTAGGATAAGAGATCTAACAATCCTCTTAACAACCATCTATCTCTAGTAGATTCTAACAACTTGCTAAGCTAACAAGTTAACTCTAGAAGCTAAAAAACTAAACCTAACCTGAGCTTTAAAAGCTTCACATATTACATAATGAAAAGCCCAAGATAAATCATTAATTTTCTAAGCCTATAATATAATCCTAAGCCTAGCTATAACAACAAATTATGTTTCTTATCAATGTCCTTTGCTTGGACAATGTAGATTCTTTAAAATATTCTAGTGGGCGAAGCAATCATTTCCTTGAAAAGGATTAAAAATATATATCAAGATCTTTGTGGCTAAATGCTAGGTATGTCAGTGTAACAAGGAGAAATTGTTAAATCTCCCAATTTGTTGAAACCCTTAACTATTCGTGACCGCTAATAGAAGCACATATCTATGGATTTAACAATGCATCTCTCATTAATTAAAAGTAATATACATATACCAAATGTCATGATCTCAAATGGTTAAAAAATTGAACTTCTAAGGTAGGAGGTGAAGGTCCAAATCTTATCAAACAATATATACATATATGACAAGATGTTATTGTATAAATACCACTACATGGGTAGTTGAAATATTATCGTAGCATGACCATGATGTAATATAAGTAGAGTTCATTTCAATATCTTATAAAAAATTAAAGAGTTATATGCATATAAAATATGTCATTTTACTTTCTTACTTAAATGGTGAAGGTATATTATTCATAAGAAATTAATTTTATATTAATTATTTATAAAGAAATTTACAATATTACTTCATTGGACATAATAGAAAACTTACCAAATAGTTGATTGCCATCTTAATAAATTTATCTTTATGTCAAGGTAATGAAGTTATCCAAGTTTAATTAGAGGACTCACATAAATCTTCTTTTATTGTTTGAGTTTAAGCCACTCAACTCTACATCTTATATATGATTCAAAATCAAAATGATGATGGGACAAGGTAATAGGGTACATATTTAGGACCAAAATTAGTTATACTAGGAATTTCAAGGAGGACCAATAAATAACCTATTTGAGATGACTTTCTTTTATAAGGAGAATGATATAATAATAATATATAAAACCTATGATCAAATTAGGATATATATTCTTGCGATGGAATTTTGTTCTACATTAATACATCTTCTTTTGTAGGACTAGGTGGATTGGTAAGTTGGGGCGCTTACCAAGAGGAGACCTAGGTTCCAATCCCACGAGCATGCCCATGCATAGCCAATAGCCCGATCCGACTCCTCTGTGTGTTGCACCTGATTGATGACGACGATCTGTTTCTTGCTTGTCCGACGGTCCCCTTCATGCCACGTGTTGAACCAGATTGACGAAGATGGTGCAAACCCTATGCATTTGACGGTCCCCATATCACGCCAGGTTACCATTAACGAGACAATGGGTGTGTTGGAAGCCTTCGCTGATAGTTTGAACCTTGCCAGCTACGCTGGCAGTTACTAAAAATTGTGATTGTAACCAATTCATCTATGTAACCAAAAAAAATAGTGAAGGTACAATAATGACATGCAATGTGTGGACTCACATTTATGAGAAGGCAAGTATAAACAATATCTAATCTTCTAGTCTATGTAGATGTAGGACACCATATTGATAGTTATTTTGGCTCTTTTTTAGGAGATATAGTTTTAAACCACAACGAGGTGTGTGGGTGCACGTGTGAGTGAGTTTGTTTAAAAATAATAATCTTTCAATAATTCTTTTTGTGTGGATATTGACAAAAAGTAATGACCAAGACATGAAATATAAATATAACAACCACTTAAAAGAGATTGAATTCTAAACAAGGATCTAATTTATCTTCTAGTCTCTGTAATAAACAATATCTAATCTTCTAGTCTTTGTAGGACACTGTATTGATAGTGATTTTGGCTCTTTTTCAGGAGATCTAGTTTCAAACCACAACGAGGTGTGTGTGTGCATGTGCTAGTGAGTTTGTTTAAAAATAATAATCTTTCAATAATTTTTTGTGTGTGGATATTGACAAAAAGTGATGGCCAAGACATATGCAATATAAATATAACAACCACTTAAAAGAGATTGAATTCCAAACAAGGATCTAATTTATCTTTGTCAATGAAGAATTTTTATATAAAACACATTTCAAATGAGGTTTTATAACAAATATAATAATTAAACTATAAAAAAATTAATAAAACATTTATACTTTAAAAATCATTTGACATTGATGAAACATGTATGTTATTTTAAATTTTTTTTTTTGGATACATAAGGAAGTTGGTTACATCCACACTATTTTTAGTGACTGTCAAGTGCAGGGTTTAAATCACAGGTTTTGCTCCCAACAAGCCTATACCACCTTGTTATTGTTGACCCAACGTGAGGGGAACCACCGGTCGCTTGGGATTCATAATGTCATTGTCAGTCTGACGCATACTTAGAGGATTTAGAACATACTACTACCTTTGTAACAAACATGCCTCCAAAATTTGAACCTAGGTCTCTTCTTGGTAAGTGCTTGGCTAAACAAACAACTACCAAATAACATGTATGTCAAGGAAAAAGCATATATAGGCGCTGAAATTAAGTGGAGGGAAAATATCCTCATTGCTAAGATAGGGACTAGCTCTCATAGGCTTAGATGTGAAACAGGGAGATGGACAACGCCCAAGGAATAGTGGAAAGAAAGGATACATACTCTATGCAGAGTAGGAGCAATAGTGACATAAGAACATTTCATCTATGAATGCTCGAGTTTTTTAGACGTCAATGAAAAATACAAAGAAACACTTAGAAAAAGGTCTATAACAGAGTTATTTGAAGACAGTGAAATAAAAAAAGTTGGGGAGTTGCTAACCCAAATCAAGTAGGAGAAGGAACAGTCTTCTCAAAGTTATTAATGGTCATATGATTTGAATAACTGTGTTTCCATATTTGAAGGTCCCATAGGCCATGTTTTGGGTCTCGCGTAATTAAAATATTTCATTTCAATAATTTATGGTTTACAATCTTTTTTTTTTTTTTAAGCGAAAAACCCCTTGCGGGACCGGCTTGGTCTGAGATACCATGAACAGGAGGTTCTACACCGTCAAAGTCACCCGGGGGTCGCACCCGACCCTGCCCGTACCAACATTATCAATTGGATTTTGGATACCTAATTCAATTTTTTTTGTAGGGCGGAGATTTGAACCTGAGACTCCCTTGGAGAATTGCCCTCTCCTCTCCAACTCACCTACAACACCTGGGTCGGTTTACAATCATTTTGAATCATCATAGTATATAATAAACTAAAGAACCAAAACAAATGTTTTAGATACTATGGGAGCTCATGAATGACATCCAAAAATAATTTATAATAAACTAAAGAACCAAAACAAATGTTTTAGATATTATGGGAGCTCATGAATGGCATCTAAAGATTATTGAAATCTTATTATGTCATAAAAAGGATTAATTATATTGAATTTATTTTGGAATAAAATTATTAAAGCTAGTGATAATGAATTTTTAGATGATATAGGTTATTTATATATAAATAAATAAATAATATGATTATCATCTTAAAATAATATCATTTCTAATGGTTTATAAAAAGGAATCAATGCTACATTAAATGTTAATTTATTATGATGTAGCTAGTGTCATGAAAGGTGGTGGGTTGTACTTTGTTTTGAGCTAAAATTAGTTATTTATTGAATGCTTCACTTAATTTTAAAGGATTATAATAGATTATACAATATTTTAATAGAATAGATATTTTAAATAATTTTTTAAAAAAAATTGATGGCTACAAAGATATTATAATGGTAAGTTTTTACTAGAAACTCAAGTTCAAACCTTAGTGCAGAACCTCTCATAAAAACCTATATTTTACTATAAACCCAAGTTCAAACCTTAATTCAAATCTTACCCTTCTTAAAAAAAAATATTACAAAACCTCCCATGCACCATGACCAATGACTAAGAGGAGTGAAGTTCATCTTCTCCATAGCATTCAAGGAGAGATAGTAGCTATAGACCATTAAGAGGCTGTTCCCCAGGTAGTAAGTTGCAGCAGCATATCCAATCCAAAATATGCACGTTGGGCGGCCACATGAAATCTACTCTTGCCAATCAGAATACGTCTTACAAATACTATACCCATTAGCAGCAAATGACTGGATGGAATTGAGGGTATGTTGATCATAATTTTATGATTTGGTAACACCTTTTTTCTGTTTAAGATAGGTAACATGTTTTGTGTGATATAGGATTGGATTTCAGGTCTATAGACACAGTATTTCAAGTTGACAGAGACAGAGACAGTCACTATAAACCCTAACTTGTTAAGTATTTCAAGTTGACAGTGACAGAGACAGAGACAGTCACTGTAAACCCTAACTTGTTAGATATTCTAGGTTGACAAACACAATCACCGTAAAACCTAGCTTGGGTAGGTAACATCTTTTGTGTGATATAGGATTGGATAAACCGTAACTTGCTAGGTATTTCAGGTTGACAGAGGCAGTCACTATAAACCCTAGCTTGTTAGATAATCTAGGTTGATAGATGCAGTCACTATAAAACCTAGCTTGTTAGGTATTCCAGGTTGATAAAAGGAATCACTATAAAAAATCACTACAAACCTTAGCTTGCTAGGTAAAAACGAAGTCAGCTCAATCCGTCCAACTAAAAATTCAATGCAAACAACCTTGATAAGCACTTGGTTACTACAAACTAACCTATCTCTTTCTGTACATATAAACAATAGTAGTATAGTCGTAGATTGAATGATATTTGGCGCAAATACGGGCGCTCAGGGAGGCAAGAGATGAAATGACGGGGAAGGAAAATGTTTTCTTTCTATTGAGTGTGAGCAATTTGAATTGAGAATTGTGGAATAGTGAAAAATGCAGAGCGCAATTGGCAGAAGCGACATTTTGAATGTGTCATGGATAAAGTCTCACCTAGCAAGTTCGGAGGGTTTTATGGAACCATGCAATTCTGGCAGGTTCAGCCTGCGGTGTAATTCTGTTGGTACTGATGCAATTTCCGGAAATTTCCGAAGCCCTCTAAAGAGATTAAGTCTTAAATGGAGAAACACTTGCGGTCGCTCTGTTAAAATTAAAGCGGAAGCAGATGATTCGGGGCGAGCGGCGAGTGGCACTCCTCCCGAACAAGCGGAAGCGGAGGCGAAAGCGAAAGCGCGGTCTACCTTCTTGTGGAGATCTCAAACTCACACTTTGCTCAAACGTCAGATGCGTGTTGCCGTCCTCAATGAGGTATGCCATCACCGTTTCCTTTACCTTTTTCTTTTATTACATCTTTAGTCTCATAATTTTTCTGTGAAGATCATATTGTGATTTCAATACGAGGGAATTAAAGACCCATATTAGGGCAAATGTTGACGATAATTGTCCCTCTGTCATTTCCGGCCGAATTACGTCAACTTCACTAAGTAGAATATATATATATATATATATATATGAACCTGGGTGTGGAAAGCGCGATGGAATGCTTAATAAAATTACAAGAATCAATAACTTTCCTTGAGTTGATTTAAGAGACTAGCCCTGCCCACAGCACAGGTTGGGCGATTTCAGAAAGATAGGGGTAGACCCCTTTGCTTTCTGGAAGTTTGATTCAGGACTATGAAGGAATTTTGGAGCCTATAATTACTAAATTTTCCTTTACTAGTTTGGATTATACCTACCGTAGTACTTCAATTTCTACTTAGCTTCGGAGTAGCTTGCACAATGAAAGAACGGTATGGAAATGTATGCGGAGTCGTCAAAATTTGCATTTTGTTACAGAATTCTAAGGAATGAGGAGCGATGCGATGTGACATGTTGTGCGATGTGTAGGATTACAAAGAAGCTGCACGTCTACGGGATGCAATGAAGGTGTTGGAGGAGGAGGAACCAGCACTCCGCCTGCAGAGTTCCCTAAAAAGGGCTATTTCAGAGGAGAGGTTTGAAGTAATTTTCTTTTTAATCCTTCTATAACACCTGGAAATTAAACACCTTTTTTTCTGATTCTGGATTCATACACGCCATACCATACCATACCACATTCATAAATTTGTACAAGGTATTTTTTTTCATGGCCGTTCACTCTAGAAAATTTGTAAAATGATGCTTGTATGGTTGGCTTTAAAACACATGGAACTATATAGCAGTGGTCCCGTACAGTGGGGCTAGGTAAATTTTTAAAACAGGTGCTACCCAGAAAATCTTGTTACTTTTTGGGTTAAACCTGATCTTATGTGTTTTTAAAAATTTCCTCACTGTAAGATCTCCTGAGAAAATTCGGAAAGTTTTGCCTCAACCAGCCAATTAAATATTGGTGTAAAAATTGTAACGACATGTGTGTCACTATATGGTGTGAGAAAATTTCTAGTGGGTGCTGCAAATACTCCCCCTTCATCAAGCATTGAAACTCTACCTCCACAACATTCAGTGTTCTGATTTTCTTGGTTTAGATTTCATTTAACTTTTTCTCACGTGGGACTTCTGTGCAGTATTTCAGAGAGTTATAGCGCTCTCCTCTGCTCCCCTTACCCAGGACCCCACCCTAAACCTTTTTACTGATGCAAAATTGAAAAGTATATTCTTGACTGATCACCAATGGTTTTTATCACCTTATTAAGGTGACTGTTTCCAAAATTGATTGTTAAATTGGTTGAATATATTTAGATACCTTAAGCATATCCTGAATAAAATTCCTTGTTTCCAGCATTTTTGTATAGCTGATTCTGCTGTCTTTGTTGACAATGATAGAAATGCTATTGCCAGGATGCTGCAAAATACAGGAATGAGCTTGAGCTGATTGCTCCAGATGCACTTCTTAAGTGCTTCAGTGATACAACTACCTTGGTAAGAGTTATTGACCACTGCTATATTTTTTAATATTAATTAAGCTAATGAAGATGTGCTTATTAGTTAGTCCTGGATTGTAGTGTAAGAATATAGATTTGCTTGCATTCCAGGGTATCAGAGTTCAAGTTAGGAGTACCTATGTAAAAGGACGGAGCCAGCCTTCAAAGGGGCAGTATTTCTTTGCTTATCGAATAAGGATCAGCAATCTTTCTGATCGACCAGTTCAGCTGCTTCGTCGACATTGGGCTATTACAGATGCAACTGGAAAAACTGAACATATATGGTAGGTTTCCTTCTTATAATGGATAATATGAACTTTTCCATCTTAGCTTTTATTAATTCCTTCATAGATTTCATAGAAGGACACCGAATTTATCACATTTTCAGAGAACTAAAACTTTCAATAAATCTTTTACCCCTGCTAGTGTAATGTTTCCTTCATAAAAGAAACTATGTGGTCTTCGTGCCTGTAGGCTGTAAACACTCCCTCTCACGCACAAGATTAGATCTGCAGCAAGTCAAATGAGATCTTGAGATCTTTGGCTTGAAACAATTTCCATCTTTGTTTTGTTAGAAATTGCAGCCAGGGTTTGTCAGCCAAAAAATTGGTAGTTTTTGTTATCAAGTAAAAAACTGTAGTCGGTTTGAGTCCAAAGCAAAATTATTTCAAACTAGTGACTTAGTTTATATTTAAAACAATGATTTTCTTGTACATGAAGTTTGGATAGAAGACATCCGCTCAAGAGAAATTTAAGTTCAAAATAATTATTTCAGCTTATAATTGACTTGAGGTTATCCTGAAATTGCAGGAGAAAAATTTGCTGCTAATATAGTTTGAAAAGATTTGTAGAGTTAGGCTACTGATCTCAAATCAAGATGCTTTGTCCATGCTCAAATTCTGGGTTCTTATTGCTTTAGGGGCATTGGAGTAATTGGAGAGCAGCCTGTTGTGCTGCCGGGAACCAGCTTTGAGTATTCATCAGCTTGTCCCTTGGGAAGTTCAACTGGAAAGATGGTATGGCCAACTAAACTACCTCCTTTAAAACAATTTTTTTCATCATGCATTAAGAATGAAAGTCCAAAGATTTTGACATCTTCATGCATAACAGGAAGGTGAATTTGAGATGAAATATGTGGATAAAGTCAATTCCGATACTTTCAATGTTGTTATTGGTGCCTTTGCACTCTCTGTTGATGGAGATGAGGATTCTGTGTAAGGTTATATCATATATGTTTAGCAAAGAAGAATTCGTCGACTTCAAAAGTTGCTTTGGTAAATATTATGGATGGTTATCGAGGTTTTAATCTTGTAAGTATGGACATGCTATCATGTAATTGGAAGAGCACCCCTATTCTCTGAAAGAGAAGAACATTGCCATTCAAAAAAATTTATTTGAAGATTAGATTTGGCAGGTAATTTGTACCTAGAGTGCATTGAGTGCAGTTTTAGTTTTTATAGATTTAAAATCATCTTGCAGGAATGCTAGGGCCTATATATACTAGAAAACTTCTTTTAAGGTATTTTAAAATAGAAATCTTCTCATATCTTGTGGTCTTTCAAATTCTGTTGAGAGTAGTTTGTTTATTCCAATGCAATAGCCGTGTATCATATAAACACTTATCACATTTGAGGAAGAAATGTTATCTTAGTGGCTGTGTATTATTGTTCTAATTAGGGTTTTAAAGGTTTTTGTGGACTGAATCTTGTGTTGTTGTTTTTTAATATTTACTTCATTCAGAGTTAATCAACAGCGAGGAGATCCTATTTACCTTGCTTTACCAAACTGAAGGTTCAAGAGTTGAGACAAGTTGAATATCTATGAAGTCCATGCATAGTTCAAAGATGACCTTTTCGTGCTCAGTTTTACATTGCGAAATTCTAATCGTAAGAATTGCAAGAATGAAGCTGTGATGAGTTTTATGAATGTAGTAGGCTATGGCAACTGAAGTAGAGCACAATGATCTTAGTCACTTTTAGGACATGTGCACATGCCACATGCACACAGACATGCACGGTGCTAAAAGTCACCAAAACATGACAAGCAATGTCTTTTGAGTTCCAACAGCTAATAATTTTAAGCAGAGCCCTGCACACAGTGCTAAAAAGTCAACAGAACATGACAAGCAACATCTTTTGACCCAATAGCTCATAACACCAAGCAGAGCCATAAAATAAACTACATCCCATAGTTAAAAAAATCCTTTTTGTTCCACTGTCATGGGTTTCAATCATACAAAAAAATAATAACGGTTTAACTTTGAATTTACCCTGCTTTTAGTTGAATGTATATGAAGTTCACACAAAGTTCCAAAATGCTCTAGCCTTGCTCAGCTTACTACTGCATTTGAAATTCAAATCATTGATAATGTTGAAGAAATGTGAGAATATAGCTTTGTTGAGTTTTACCAATGTAGTAGGCTTTGACAACTCCACATGCACTCATGCATGCATGCCCATGCGCACGCACACACACACACAGTGCTATAGAGTCACCCACACAGTGCTATAGAGTCACCGTAACATGCCAGGCAACTTCTTTTGAGATCCAATAGCTCATAATAGTGAGCAGAGCCATAGAATAAATTACATCCCATACTTGAAATTCTTCTTGTGCCACTGTCATGGATTACAACAAATTTTGTAACAGTTCTCATAAGTGTAGAATCTAAACAGATTTACTTAAACTTTGATTTGCCCAGGATTAATTAGATTCCACATAAATATGAATCAACAATCTTTGTAAAATTGTTGTATACTTTACAAACATAGTAAAAGCAATTTACAATGCATTACACATTGAATACACCAAAGTATTATCAATCCAATACAACACTCAACAAAGCAATGATGTATTCTGTGTAGAATAGCATACTGCACTCTTATGCTCTCATAGAGCTTTCTACTCTACTACACGGAGCTCTCTCAATAGCTCTCTGTCTATGCAATACATTAATCAAACTTATATAGACTCTTACAAGCCACTACAAAACAAGATAGTAGTAAACAAACAATATTCCTGTGATAAATCAAACCAGAAAACACTAACAGATCAAACTAAACTTGGAGACTGTTGTTGATCGGATGCTACCATTCCTACCACGTCAAGGACCTTCGTGAACCGTTTGTTGTGCATGCCAATGTTACCTCCTCATTGCTAGCTACATTGATTTTCCGTTCAGTTCTAATTAAGGCCAGTTTTCAACAATAAGTGGGAGAGCACAAGGAGAACCATCAAATACATCCTTGACAGACACATCAAGCAAAGAGAAATCAGTAACGTTACCCACAGATTTTGAAATTATATCCACAGATTTTGAAATAATACCTGCCTTATCACAAATTTGATTACAGAAAGATGCATCAAGCAAAACGAAACCAGTCGTTACCCATGCTATCTACAGATTTTGAAATTATACCTGCCTCGTTACAGAATGTTAATACAGAAGCAATGATATTTTTATAAACACTTGCGGTAATTGCATAGGAGGAATATGGAAACCATTAATTGTAATATCAAAGCTAAAGCATGTTGCTGAACCATGATCTGTAGGTGTAGGATTCTCAACAGGAAAATCACAATATTACCAATCCATCCACCTTCCTGAATCATCACAAGTCTGCCCTTTATCATGTTGGCTGACAATGCCTTCTGAGTCGAGCGTGCCCCCCGAATAAAATTATGTAAATGATGTTCTCTTAGTAGAATACCAGACTCATTCCATTACCAGCATTGAATTGGTTGCCCCCCATATCTGCCTAGGGGAAGCGGTAGCGGACAAAATTCTTGGTCTATGTCTGATATATATATATATATATATATATATATATATATATATATATATGAGAACGAGTCGAATGTGACTAGTTGTATTTTAATGTTTGCACGTTGATATGTTATGTCTTTTTCTAAATCATTTAGAAGCTTCCTTTTTCATTTTCCAAGAAGCTTTGATGTGTATCTTTCTTCTTATATAAGCCTCTTCTGTACTGTTAGATATAGAAATGAGTGTACAGCATGCATATTGTTATGGCAATCTCTCTGTATATTGTGTGTTCATATCATTGGCAGCAGATTCTATTGTTTGTGACCTTTATACCTAATCAGTTTGATGGTTCTTATCATTTACCCCAAGGGATATAATACCCTTAGATATAGAAATGAGTGTACAGCACATATTGTTATGGCAATCTCTCTGTATATTGTGTGTTCATATCATTGGCAGCAGATTCTATTGCTTGTGGCCTTTAGACCTAATCATTTACCCCCAAGGGATGTAATACCCTTGGTATCAAGGTCCTCAAACTAGTCTTTTTGAGGGTTTTTGCCTTCTGCCTTCAACAATTTTTTTAAAATTTTTAAATTAGTTATATATAGCTTTTATTAGGGCTACCCCATCAAAATACCAAAACATTACATTTGTTATGAGGTTAATTTAACCATATTTAGCTTGTCCTTTTATCAAAGATATTTTTTGTTAATTTTTTCTGTCAAATATATTCATCATCTTCGCCAAACTGCTATGTTTTTGTAATCAACTCCTTGCACTCATTTTCAGCAAGAGATAAAATCCCACTTAATCAGTTTCCTTCTAAAATTTGAATTTGACTAAGAAGGTGATTGGTAAAATCATTTGCTACCTTATTGGTAAAATCATTTGCCACCTTATTTCCCTCTTTATAGATAGGCTCTCATTTCTAAGAATCTACATCCAACAATAGTTGATGAACACAATAGTGATGTTATTTTTTAACCAATCACCACATCCATTTTTGTTCATAGCATTAATGATAGTTTGTGAATCCCCCTCTATTGAAATATATTTCCATTAATTTTCAATTGCAATTTTGATCCTTGTAAGAAGTGCCTTAGCCTTTGCGTAGTTGTTAGTTGAGGTTATATATGATTTTGAGTAAGTGAGTGTGAATTTTGCCTTAATTATTTAAAAAAACATCAACTCTTTTAGCTTTTTTGGGATTTCCTTGGGAAGCATCATCAAAATAAATTATGGTAAGTCCAAATTTGTGGACATTTTCATTTTATTATAGATCAAAGCAAATCCTTTGTGCTAATTCTATTGTCATAGATGACCCTTCCATATATGTTCAAATCATGTAACCAAAATACCAATATATCTTTTTCTACACTTGAGACTAACCATGATGAGCACAATATTCTTCATGAGAGACAATAATTCAGTTCCAAACTTGGGTATGATTTTAAGACTTAATATTAAAAATTCTATTTTAATACTAAATGTTATAAATTCTAATAAACGATAGCCTCCACAATATAGATAATGCTTTAGCTTTGAAATAGTTAATTCAACATTTCATCAACGCTTTCAATTTTAGAGGAGCTACCCAATATACTTTCATATATTTGATAAAATAGCCCCAAACGGTGTAAGAAAAGGGAGAGTGACGAAGTAAATTATTTGATGTTCCTAGATCCTTTTCACACAAGGTACACCTAAAAGGTCCATAGTATCCTCTTCTTTGTAGACTCTCTCATGTAAGAATCTTGCTTTCGACTGCTAACCAAAGGAATGTTGAGGCCTTAGAAAGGGCCTTTTGTGACTAAATATTTTTTCAAGGGAAATCATTAAGAGTAAAGGAATTTTAATTGTTATAAATCCTCGTATCCCAAGTTGATTAAGTATCAACTATGTTTTGATAGATTTCAAACCAACTCATTCTTTTACAGAAAATAGTCAAATAGAGCTCTTGAAGCATCTTTTGAAGCTCATTTACTGTTTGTTTGAGTTCTCCTTCAATCAAGTTATTAATACAAATCCACGATTTGGAATTGTTGCTCACATTGACATAATTTTTGACCTTTACAAGCCAAATCCATAGAGATTTCCAACAAGCTTTAATTTTGTCTTGTGTAATAATTGATGAAATATTTTACAAAAGCTTACCTTGAGTCTCCTTATCTTGCCTAACATTTGACAAAATATCTTTGAAATAGTTAATTACTTCATAATATCTTCTCTCTCGATATTTATTCCATCCGAAGTTGAAATATTTTTGATGTGATGAAAAGAAAAATTTTGTTTGGAGGTCAATTCCATTGACTTCTCTATTTTTTTGAGTTTTGATTGATTTATTTATTTTTTTAAATATGTTACTAAAAGATTTGGCATTGCAAATCTTCATTTGCCCCTTCACATATTTTCTTTTGAACAAACTTGTACATACACAATCATTTAAAATTTGCTTCATCTCACCATAACATAACCATATAGAAGAAATCAAGGTTTTAGAGCCACATAGATTGAAAGTGAAATGACTTTGAAATGAGTTTGTGATATGATCTTGATTGTAATAAAATATCTCAAAATATTGTCTACTCTAGTTGCAACCATGTATTGGACAATAAAAAGCTATCCAATATTTTTGCTATATGAGTTTGCCCAATGTATATTGGGAACTTGAAGGAATAACATCCCAAAGACCATTAGAATTGACAAACGAGTCAAAATCCTTTATTGACTTAGACCATCCAAGAGTACCACCCTTGTTCTTTGAAGAGATAGAATTGTGTTGAAGTTCCCCTAAGAATCCATAGATCACCATTCTAAACCATCATTGTATTTGACAAAAATATGCTAAGGTTTTTCCAACATCTTTCACGAGGAGTAAGTGAGTAACTATAGTTGAAGTATACACATTAGTAACCCCAACTTGGATGTTTTCCTTTGTCCTGCAAAATAGCTTCTAGCAATTGCCCATCCCATTTGTGTTTGTTCCATATTGTCACAATACCTTTGGAAGCTTTTATAGAAGAAATTGGTAGACAATCACCCATCTTTCAAACTTTTTTGGATGCATTCTTCAGTTCCTCACTACTTAATTTTGTTTCTTGTGTTAAAATAAACTGAGGACTATAACAACCTATCAATTTCTTGATAATTTTTTTTTTTAGAGGTCTTATTTATACCCTTAATATTCCATGATACCATTTTCATCATCACTTTTTACTTTTATTAATGGGCTTAGCCCCATGCTTCTTAACATATGTGATATTTGTTTTTGGTTTTCAAATCAATGTCCTTTTTAGTTTCCCTCTCTATCTTTGCTTTGAAGGTCTTCATCTCCTTTTTCCACTTCCATCAATACTTTCATCTTCATCATTCTCTTTAGTTTTTTCGTACTGTTCATCACGAGACTTATCTTTAAAGATTTATGTTGTCTTGGAGAATTTGAAATGGAAGGAATAGCATCATAAACACTTAGGTCTTTATGTTGCCTTGGAAAGCTTAAAGTACAAGGATGATCTTCCATAGTAATTACTTTCTTATGCTACCTTGGAAACCTTAAATTTCCATGAATATCCTCCATACACGTCTTTATCATACTGCTCTTGTAGACCTAAAGTTCAAGGGATACACTATACTACTTTCATTTTTATTGCAAGGAGGGGATTTTATTCTAGAGAAAAACAAAGATGATTTGCCTACATAAAAATTGTCTCTTTATTCTCCTTTGTTTTAAAATTTGCGTCCCCATCTTCCTTCATACCTTTTAGCTTCTAAATTTGAACTTGCACATTGTATTTCCTAATTCCTTGTATAATTTTTTTCTTCTAATGTTTAACTTGAGTAAAACTGTAATTACCTTTGTCAATTGATGATGTAGAGGGGCTTTCTTTACCAATTTGTTGGGAGTAGAAAATCCTTTATTTGACCCAACTTCTACTATGATATGATATCTTTTCTTCATATTAAGTTTGTCTCATGTCCAAAATTTTCCATCTCTTTCCTCGTCTTTAATATTCGCAACTCTTTCCATGTGTCCATTCTCATAACATTTGCAACAATAAAATGCAATGTTTTCATAATTCATTTTTTGATCCCATTCTCTTGATTCAGATTTAATCTTAATGGATTATAAGAAAGGTTTTGAAATATTGATGGCAACACATATTCAAGTGTATACAACATGCCTTCGCTCCTTAGTAGTAGGTCCCTCCTAGATGAACTCCCCTAGAGTATTGCCAATGTTCTTCAAATCCTCCTCATTGATAAGCTGATATTGAAGCCTAGAAAGCCTAATCCACACGATAAGCCTTTTAATAGTCTTTGTCTTCATAGAAAAATTCTAACTTCATGGTCTTAAATATAATGCATCTCTTCCCTAAAGCATGAGCTACTATCCATAATTTTGTCCCTTATTTTTTTCATGGAGAAGATGATGAGGATAAATCCTTTTGAAAGAAAAATGAAGTAGTTTGAATTCATCTCCACTTCATCCTAATCCAATTTTGAATCTCTAAAAAAATCTCCAAAAAACCTGGCTATTATTCATGGAACTTACCTATTAACCCTATGCTTTTAATAATTATTATATCATTCTCAATCATCTCATCCTTGATAATCACCTATGGTGTAATATTTGGTACTTGGATAGGGTTTACTATATAGTCACTCTTCCTCTTATCCCAAGTAGGGCATTAACACTTCTAGCTAGGACATCCTTCTATTTAGAACTGCTAAAATTGACTTTCCTACCATGCTATCCAATTTCTTTACAAGAATACTTTAGTTTTTGAATTTTTCATAAGATCTAAACAAGAAAATATGATGCTCGCTTGTTGCTTGCACTTTGCTTCCTACTCACACTTGCTTCTTGTTGGCACTTGCAACATTTGCTTGATTTCCAAAACAAGAAAAGGTGAGGCTCACTCCTAGCTTGCACTCCACAAAGTTTCAAATTTGTAGAGGATAAAATATAGAGCTAATACAAGAATCAACATAGTATAAGATCAACATCTTGTCCAGTTATAGGTAGTTTCATGAACTTTCTACTGCATCATGGATTTCTCCACTAAAGTCTTTGTAGCTTTCATAGGCTTCTCTCAATTATTCTAAATAGCACATGCTAGCTGATTCTTGGTGATTATTATAGTGTTCAAGAGGGATTTACCTATGCAATTAGGCTTTAACAACTAAGATCAAGAGTCATTGTATTCAGGCTCATATTTGATCTACATTAAGATAAATTAAGCTTCAATGCAATCAAGATTCTCTTTAATCACCTAGACTTGTTGTAGATCTAATCCAAAAAGGGTTTTTAAATTAGGGAGATGAATCATAATAGACATTTTCTTATAGCAACTCTTTTAATCAAATTCTTGTTATGAATGTTGAGACCTAGATCAAGACCATACAAGAAAGGATGAGATCGTTTCTGATAATTTTCTTATTAAATCTAGTTTTATAGCTTGCATTCTAGCTAGGAATAAAATGGAATATTTTTAAGTTTGATGACAACTTCAATGGCTAGAAGCTTGACTTTTGGTTAATCACTTTCATGCACATTTCTATATTTGTTAGGATCCCACTAATGTAAAGGAGATCTAAATTGTTGAAGTATATGTAGAAAAAATTGTGTTAGATTAGCAATTGAATGATTAGTGTTTGTTGCAAATCTAGAAGACATAACAAGTAATTCATATTAGATTATCCATTGGGACAATTTCACACGTCACAAAAAAAGATATTTATGCTACCTAGTACTAAAAGAATTGACGAGTATAATAGATTCAACTACGAAAACTTTTAGTTCAATCATTCCAATATTGCATGAAAGTGTTTCCCAAGCATTAGGACAAGTTGGATTTTGGATTAAGAAGAGGTACTCAATATAAAGATTCTCTTGCTTTTGCTTTCCCATTAAGAAAATAAAAATTCTATGTTTAAATTTAATTATTTGTTAGAAACTAGCAAGACCCATTGAAATTAAATTAGGATCTAAATCTCCAAAAGAAGATTCCATTTTAAGCAATATAAACTATTTATCTTTCAACCCTCTCAGTATAGTACAAGGTTCAATTATAATGGACAACATAGAGTTTAAATATCTAGTCCTATATTCCTTATCTATTATTAATAAGGAAAAATAACATAGTCAATGTAAGAAGTATGGTCTCTATGAATGCAAACTTACCTAATTGAATAAAGAGTTGCAAGACTCTTCTTATAGAGTGACAACTTGATCCATAAGATAAGATTGCTATTTCATAATTTATTGCTTTTAATCTACAACCTACCTTGATAAAAAACTATTTGTCAATCATTAAGGAAGCGTTCACTCTTTTCTTAATTTCTATGTGAAGGATTGTTTCTTTTTTCTTTTTTAAAGTAGTAATGACAACACCAAAAATATAGGATCTCAAAAGCTTGTGATAAATCTATTGTTCTATTGCAATGCGACACTCCCCTTATCATTTGGATTAGTTTTTAGATGTTGGAAATTTTAACTTGGTATGAAGAAAATTTATAATGACCTTTTCCATTCTATCCTTAAGCAATAGTTCAATGTGATGTTGCTCCATTAAGTTGTTTTGAATTAAGTCCTTGAATGTCCTTACAAATGTTATCAACATATGTCAATGATGGAAGATTTAACACATCCAAAATTTATAATAGCACACACACACACACACACACACACACACACATATATATATAAATATTATTATAAATTTTGGTATATATTTGGTAATGTTATCGTCTTCTTTGATTAGGCTTTCTTAATCTCAAGAAAAATATAGTTAACAATGTTTAACATGATCAAATCAAAAAAAATGTTTGGCATGTGTCAAATGAAAGAAGAGCTTAAAGGACCATCTCCTTTTAAAACTATGCGATTCAAGATTAATGTATTATGTCATTTTGATTTACCACTCATTGTTGTTTAATCACAAGTCCATATGTCTTATTGACTTTTCAAAAATAACAAAAACTTTGCTATTAATTGAGTGACTTCCATTCATCTACATTTTAAGTTGTTGATATATATAGTCAAAGTCATTTATAAAATACCTTTATACTAGAATTTATCTAATCTTCCGTGAATCTATCTTGAAAACATACATACATACATATATATATGTATGCATGCATGTATGTATGTTTTTAAGATAGATTCATGGAATATTAGATAAATTCTAGTTATGCATGTATGTATATATGCTTTTATGATGGTTTTTAAGATAGATCCATGGAAGATTAGATAAATTCTAGTGTAGACTTTGTATACATTACGTTAATAACTATATTATAAATATTATTTTTGTAATGAATTTTAGTTAATTTTTGTTTAAAGAAAAATAGGCAAGGTATCAAAATCATTCCTTGAAACTAATGAAAAGTATTTATGTTACATTCAATTCATATACCAATGATTGTAGGCTTTTAATTTGCTTTGTTAGGGATTCATTTAGATTGGAGGACATGGGCCAAATGAAAAAGGACATAGGCCTTTGTACTTAGTAGAAACTTTTTTTTATTCCAATTGTGGTTGGTTGAATGCCACATCCAGTGTGTTGATGGTCACATATTTTACCTCTCAATACATGTGTTCTTGCAAGATACTCTTGAAATTTAGGATAACTGTTGTTGCATCATTTGCCACATTCAACATGATTCACAAATGATTGAATTGGTAGATATAATCTTGCATGGACATATTGGGTCCTTGTCACAAGTGGATCCATTCAATGCCCAAATATTCTAATTGATGAGATGGAAATAACATGACCTTAAGAGTTGTGACAAATTCATCCCATGTGTTGATGGGATTATGAGATTGCTGACAATCTATGATTATGACTTTGGCCATGCCACTCAACTTCAATTTGCAAATGGAACCTTGTCCTCTTTTGCAACATTGTTGTACTCGAACCATATCTTCATGTCCAATATCCAATTGGTAAGGATCTTCATATAATGAGATACATTATATACTTTGACTTCACATTTCATCTACCAGGTAACTTGGAGGGTAGACATTGAGATATCATTAAATTTTTTAATCAAGCTAACCAACATATTGACTAGCTTGACCATCTAAATGGCAACTGTAGTGGTTGACATATTGCTTGTTGTTGCCAATTAGGGTGAATTTTCCTCCCAACAATAAAATTTAGGATACCTACACCAATTATGACCCTATATATATGTCTATACAATGGGATAAACCCTTATAATGAGTGGTTGTATGACGATTTTGGTCACTAGATGACAAAGTTATAAGGATTTAAATTTTTTAGTTCAACCAAGGTAAAAAAAATGCTATTACAGATAGCTACCAAAATTTTAACAATTTAAATCTTCCACTTTCTTTCATGGAAACATGTTGTGCAATATACCATTGGAAAGCACTAAGTTTATTTTTCATCGATATTGAAACTAAGAAAATATTATATAATGTGATAAAATTATATTATAAACGATATTCAAATTAGATCTAGTTTTGAATTTAAAAAGAGAAAGACTTTTAATGCTTTGCATACCTATGTCGCTCTCAAGTATGTGGACATGATGGATGAGGAGATGGAGGCAACGACTCATAAAGGTATTTGACTCATTAAAAACTTAGGATTTTGAGTTAAGGAAGATCATGAAACAATGGAACTAAAAAATAATAAAATATGATAAATTAGAAAACACACACACACACACACACACATAAGTAAAGTAATAGAATGGTTTTGTTGCTCAAAAAATTGAGTGCAATGCAAACAATCTTTGATAAGAGATGTAAGGCTATAACATTTTATCCATTAATCATGTTTTTTTATGATTAGGGGTATATATTTCATTATATAATATCACCTGATGAGACCTGTAGATCGACACATATTTGAAGTTTTGTAGATGTATCACTTATTTTTTTGGAATAAAAATTCAATCAAATGTTTTTTGTTCCTTTCCTAACTTGTCTCTTTCTTTAATTTTATAATCCCTCATTTTTCTTCCTTCTATTTTCTAATACATTTTTGTTGCCGGTATTATGCTCTTCACTTGCACGTAATGTGATCTAGTGAACCATAAAGCTTGCAACATTAGGAGTATGCTCTTTACTTGCACACTTATGATATGGTGAATCAAAAACTAGTTTACGTTTTTAGAGTACCGATTCACCATGTTTCTTTTTTTATTAATGAATGTACTAAAGAAGAATAGTGATAAGAAGGGCAAATGGCATGAGGAAATACTTATGTAGGAATCTGGCGATAGCACTATAGCTCATGAAAACACAAAAACAAACTCCAAAGATAACGATAAAGAAGAAGAAGAAGAAGAGGAACCTAATCAAGGAGGTATACAGTGCAAAGTAAATTGAAGACAATACAAAGAACCGGATCAAGATGAACTAAAAGGACAAGATGAAGATACTAAATAGGATACCAACATGAAGCAAATTGAATAAAGCAAAGAACTAGAACAAAGACCGTATTGAAGACTAAAGTCTTCAATACCCAAATAACATAATACAAGAGGGTGTTGGAATATATTACATTATTTGGTGCTTGCTAATGTACCATCATGGGTACATGTTTAGATTAGGATTTTATCTTAGATTAGGATTTAAGTATTTGCTTAATGCAATGTAATAAATGCACAAGTATTATTAGAATGTGCAATGATGTAAATGTGCATGTAGTCCACATGTACATGAGTCCTAAAAATAGAATGATAAAGTATAAAGGAATATGAAAGGCCAAGAGTCATGTCACACTATATATTGGCCTTCTTAGAGTAGAATATAGGTGAGGATTTTGGAGTGCATAAGGTAGAGTAGCAGTAGGTACAATGTAGAGCATTTTTGCAATATGGAGTGTTAGAAACCTCCATTGCATAGCATTGTATAATTTTCATGAGATTTCATTAATGGCTATTTCATGAGTATTTTTAGAAGTTTCTTATCATATTTACATGCTTATTAGTTAGCCATTATCATAGTTATAACATTTCTTGCTTATTTCATTACTTGTGGTTGCATTTCCTTTAAGTTTATAGCATCAAAAGCTAACAGTGGTATCAGAGCACTAGGTAGATTGATAGGAAATAGAGAGCCACAAGAGAGATTGAGAGGAGATAGCAAATCTCATTTTCAAAATTTTTGAAATTGCATTTGGCTAGAGTCTTTCCACAGAGTTGCAAAAAAACTCATGAAGACTAGGACTCAACATTGATTCCACTAGATTGAAAAATCAACTAGTGAAGTTTATTTTCTTTAGATTTAAAGAAATTTCTAGTATCATTTCCTAATACTTTGTTGCAGAAAAAAGGAGATTCAAAGAAATTTGGGAAGCTTCCTACAAGAGCTAGGAAGAATATCTTCTTTGGAATCAATCCAGTACCTAAAGCAACAAGTTGGAGATTGAATATTTGGAGGCCTAAGAAAAAATGTCCCATTGCAAGATTTGTAGATTGAAGACTCCAAGTTGGAGATTGAGAAGAGATCTAGAGGCCAAAGAAGCCACATTGAAGACTACAAATCAAGGAGGAGGTCCAAGAAGACCCCATTGAAGGTAGAAGATTGAGGAGACTCAAGAAAGAGATCTCCATTGAAGATTGAAGACTTCACCTTGAAGAAGTTGAAGAGACCCACAGGAGGTCCCATTGAAGAACTTCTAGTTTTGGAAGATTGAAGATAGAGAAGGACTAGAAAAGGTCCTATTGCAGATTTTAGAAGTAGCAAATTTTAGAGATCCAAGAAGAGATCTCATTGCAGAACTTCCATAGTTGGAAGATTGGAGAGATCAAGGAAAAGTCTCATTGAAGACTTAAGGAGCTACAGAATTTGAAGGCCCTAGAAGAAGGCCTCAAGCTACTTGAAAAGAGAAAGAAGGAGAAGGCTAGGAAAGCCTCATTGAAGGAGACTTGAAGAAGTCCATTGGAGGAGATTTGAGGAGAACTCAAGGGAGAATATTACTAGCAAGGAGAAGTTCCTGATAAAGAAGAATTTGGGACAATTATCGCCATCCAACAACAAGCCCAAAAGGAAGAAATATTTGGCAAGAAGTTTGCCAAATTTTGGAGGAGATTAGTGAAGACCTCAAGACTTTTAGATTCTTGAGAAGAAGGCCATATTTTGGCAAGGATATTGAAGGAGAAAGGAACTAGAAGAAACCACCAAACCTAAGAGGTTTGAATATTACCTTTGAAGGATTTGAAGGCTGATTTGAAGGTAGGAGTTTGCTGTTTTTTACAGCTAAAAATTGAAGGCTCTAGAAGGAAAGTTTGAGCCAAAACTTGGAGGAGTTTCCAAGCAAATTTGAGAGATTCAAGGATAACAAATCAAAGGAGGAATTGGCTGCATTAGAATCTGGAAAAATATAGATTCAAGGACAACAAAGGGGCAACAATTTGGGCAGCATTAATAGCTGCTAAGTTTTAGATTTCAAGAGAGCATCCTGAAGGAGAGTTGAAGCCACCAAACTACATTTTTAGGTAGCAAGTTAGAGGAGTTTCAAAGCTACAAAATAGACAAGTTTAGGGCAGCAAAGTATATCAAATTAAAGCTGCAAATTGGTGAGTTAAAGAGCTATTTTGGACAACAAGGAAGAGCTACAAATTCATCCAGCACAAGGTAGCATTTAGGTGATCCAAATCACCAAGAAATCCATCTACAAATGAAGTTCAAAAAGGTATGCAACTTTGGTGCAAAAGGCTCATTATTTGAACATTTACATTTATCTTATTATTAAATCTATTAAGAGAAGAAAAGAAAGAAGGTTTCTAGTTTAAGTCTTCAAGGAAGTGCAGAAGATAGTTTCTACAAGGTTTAAAACCTGCACAAAAGAAGAGGAGTTAGATATATTTCAAGTGAAAGAAAAATATCAACATCCTACTATCTAGTGAAAGCAAAGAAGACACTATTCTAAAGTATAGATTGCACATTCTATAGTGCAAAGCATTGTCATTCAAAAGGTATACTATCTACCTGATTAAAAAGATTGGAATCATCATTGAAAGTTAACCAAGCTAGGAGAAATAGTAGAAAGTTTCCAAGGAGAAGAAGGCAACATTGAAACCCCTTTCGTGAAAGCAAGGGTGCTAGTTTAAAGTATAGGGGGTAAGCATTTAAATCAATGCATCTTAATATTTCAAGAGCACCACATTAGAGCCATCAAATAGAGCTCTAAGGTTTAGTATCTCCAAGGTGAAAAGGAGACATCTTGGACATCATCAAACTTGCACATTTTCAATCAAGCAATAAAGCAAATTAGATATTGCTTAAGAAGGAGTCATAAAAATAAGAGAAATATCATATTGCTTTAGACTCTTCAAGGTACATATTATTCTAAGGTCTATTGAGCTAAAATAAGAGGACTCAATAGCAAAACCTAAAAACACCAAGAAGGTGTGTCAAGATTTCAAGAGCCTTTGGTGAAGGTAAGGTAATGAGGTACAATAAGGACTACCTCAAGCAATGCAATCAAAAGGTAACAACTTGCACCAAAGAGAGCATCATTGGGCATTGATACATAGTCTCTAATCGGCCCATGTAACAACAATGACTTAGGAAAGCATCTCCATTCAGCCCATGTAACAACATTGAATACTGTTACAAGTTGCAAAGTTAACCCAACAAGTTTGCACCACCAGCGAGAAGAGGAGACACATAATATTGTAGGGTCGAGTCATCAAGATTGCACCACTCACGTAAGGAGAAGAGGATGAGTTGTTCACTACCAACATCCACCCTACAGGCCATGACATATACTCAATTGGCACCTAAGAGAAGCATTGGAAAACAAGGGCTATTTGCATCCTCATAACACCATCAAGAAGCTGGAAGGATTACCACCAAACCAGTTGAAACCTCTACCATAGAAGGAGAAGAAAGACATTCATGAGTGTTAAGGAGTTACAAGTGAAGAAGTGCAATGAGTGTTGAGTAGCTTCAAATGACAAGGTAGGAACAATATTAGGGTGCATGAAGAGAAGACCAAGTGTTTGAAGAGCATTTTCCATGTGGAGAAGATATCATATGCCATTGGAGAGTGTGTCATAATTAGCTACATTAAGAATAACCTAATATCCTTGCACTCAAGCAATATAACACTCTCAGGAAGTGTTAGGCAAGGAGAGGTTGAAAGAATACCTCAGAAGATGTTGAAGAAAGGAGTTAAGACCTTTGGTGCCACTTGGCACAAGTGTTGAGAAGAGAAAGGTGTTGCAGGAGACATTACCAAGGAGTGGAAGACCCTTAGTGCCACTTGGCACTAGCTACATTGCATGTCAGTTACACCAAATAGGGAGAAGAACGTCTAAAGGACGCTTATATAGCACATGCTTGAAAAAGACTATGTAGAGCAAAGGGAGCAAGTGAAGTTCACTAAAGAAAGCAAAGAGAGCATGCAAAGACACTGCATAGAGCAAAGAGGAGTCAAAGACCAGAGTGCATTGAAGAAGTTAATACAGTCAAATACCATTAAGTGCAAGAGACCACACTGATTGCAAGTTTATTCAAGTGCAAAATACAGTGATATTGCACATAAATTTTGGCACCTAGAAGGTAAAATTTATTCTCATAATATTTGCAAAGCATTAAGGAGAAATAAGGCATATATTAAAGTTGAAATCAATTAAGTTTTATGCTCTAGGGTTATTTAAATAGTAGGAGTAATAAGGTGATAAAGAATACCCTAGAAAGTATATTGAATGCCTTAAGAAAGGAGTAGAAAATAGAAGCATTGAAACTATTACTCATATTGCATTAAATATTTGCAAATCATTAAACAAGGAGACATAAGGTTTTTACAAATTGAAGTGAAATTTAAATTGCAAATACATGGTTTTTCTAAATTTCTAACTAGGGAGATATAAGGAGTCCTACACCAAATTTAAATTATAGAAATTTAGAAACTACATTATTCAAATATTGAAGGAAGCCAAATTCTAGAATTGCTTGAAAGTTGGAAGATTATTTTTATTAGTCTCATATACAAATTGGAGGGACATAGAGAATCCAACTTAAATACCTCAAAGATATTGAGAGTTTTATCCATTGAAATTACATCTTTAAGATTTCTACAAGGGGAAATAAAACAATTGTTTTAAAGTGATAGGAGTTGAACATTATATTAAACTTGTCATCTAATCACTAGGGAGACAAAAGGGATTCAACTCAAAGCAAAACCTAGAAAGCTAAGTCTACTACCAAAAGCTATATTCTAATATTTGGGAAAGATAAGGTATTCTACAAAACTCTAGAATTGAAAATATATTATCAACCACTAGGGAGTCATAAGGTTGACAACTTCAAAGGTTTTGAAATACAAAACTTTCATCAAAATTGTTCCCAATACTTGGGAGTTAAAAGGTATTCTGCCTAGAGAGTTGAAAAGTTAAATTCTTATCAAAACCATTGATTGAACATTTAATATTCTCAAGGTATTCTCAAACACTAAGGAGCAAAAAGGACATTTGCTTTAAATAATACAATAAATAAAAATATGGAAAACATCATCAAAAAGGAAAGATAAAATGTCATAAAAAGTGGAATCAAGAATTTACTTATAAATTTTTAAGGAAACTCAGATCTTACTTCAAAAGTGATCTATAGTGAAGCCTTAGAAGAAAACTCTAATACTCTAGAATATTATCTACATGCTAGAATCACTAAAACAATTGATAATGGAAAGGATGATATTCAAATTCCTTTAGACTTTGGTAGCATATTATACATGGCATTACTTACATTCAAATACTACAAAGATAAGAATGTAGAACAAAAAGAATTGATTGAATCACTTAATAAGAAAACAAAGATAGATGAATCCTTCTTAGAGAAGATATTTCAATCCTCATGCAATATTGATACTTCAAGTTCTACTAACTCAAGATCTTATCATGATGCTTTAAGTGATTGTTTAGAAGATTTTATACTAAAGAAGAATAGTGATAAGAAGGGCAAAGGGGCAAGAGGAAATACTTTTGTAGGAATATGGTGATAGCACGACAACTCATGAAAGCACAAAAATTGACTCCAAAGATAAGGATAAAGAAGAAGAAGAAGAAGAACCTAATAAAGGAGGTATATAGTGCAAAGTAAATTGAAGACAATACAAAGAACCAGATCAAGATGAACTAAAGGGACAAGATGAAGATACTAATAAGGATACAGACAAGAAGCAAATTGAAGAAAGCAAAAGAGAAGAGCTCAAATTCTAGAACCAGAATGAAGACCATATTGAAGACTAAAGTCTTCAATACCCAAATAATGTAATACAAGGGGGTGTTGGAATATATTACATTATTTTGTGCTTGCTAATGTACCATCATGGGTACATGTTTAGATTAGGAGTTTATATTAGATTAGGATTTAAGTATTTGCTTAATGCAATGTAATAAATGCACAAGTATTATTAGAATGTGCAATGATGTAAATGTGCATGTAGTCCACATGTACATGAGTCCTAAGAATAGAATGATGAAGTGTCAAGGAATATGGAAGGCCAAGAGTCATGTCACACTATATATAGGTCTTCTTAGAGTAGAAGATAGAGAGGATTTTGGAGTGCATAAGGTAGAGTAGTAGTAGGTACAATGTAGAGCATTTTTGCAATATGGAGTGTTAGAGACCTCCATTGCATAGCATTGTACAATTTTCATGAGCTTTCATTAATGGCTATTTCATGAGTATTTTTAGAAGTTTCTTATCATATTTACATGCTTATTAGTTAGCCATTATCATAGTTATAATATTGCTTGCTTATTTCATTACTTGTGGTTGCATTTCATTTAAGTTTATAACATCAAAAGCTAACAAACCCTGTAGTATGCAGGTAAAACCATGAGACAATGGCAAATTATTTATTTTATTGATATCAACAAAATTTTATATTCAATCACTAATTACATACAAGGGGTCATTCCCCATTTATAAAAATACAAAGGAAGATTCCAAAAAGTAGTGGTATACTCCAAAACATTGTTTAGACATAGGGAGAGGAAATATTTCCTCTCCTTAGCATGGTTGTACAAACATATATTTTGGGTCGAGGGTTGAGCCCTCAAACCCTTGGGCAGGGGGGAACTTGGTTGGTTCCTCCCTGCAACCCCACTCGGTGCACCTGGCGCATACAAACAACGCATATGAAAGGCTCACTATAAATTGCACCACCATGCACCTCTCTATTGAAGAACATTGAAGATCTGAATATTGACTTCACCTCCCAACATTCTCCAACTTGAAATTGATATACAAGAATTCTTTGCATATGTTTTCTATCCAAGGGCCAATTGCCCAATGCTGCCCTTATCACATTTTCAAAAAGCCTAGAGAAGTTTTGTACCACTCAAACTTCTTTGTCTTGACTGACTTTGTAAGCATATTTGTAGGATTCACTTTAGTATTAATTTTCTCCAACATGATCCTACCTTCTTCTACCACATTTCTTATAAAATGGTACCTAACATCGATGTTTTTTGTGCGATCATGGAATGCTAGGTTCTTCACTAATTGAATAGCACTTTGGCTATCACAATGAAATTTAATCTTCTTACGCATTAATTTGAAGCCACCCAATAGTAATCCTAGCCAAATTAACTCTTTGTTGGCTTTAGTTGCTGCAATAAATTCTACTTCGATAGTTGATAAAACCACCATAGACTACAAATTAAAATTCCAACTCATATCTCCACCAACAAGAGTGAAAGAATATCCTATAGTCAACTTTCTCCCATATCTATCTCCACCATAATCGAAATCTACAAAAAATTTAATTAATTAATTTTTTTATCCATAGTAAATAGCAGCATTTGAAGTGCCTCTTAAATATTTAATTATCCACTTCACTGCATTCTAATACTTACTAGGATCCACCATGTATTGGCTAACAACTCCCACTGCTTGGGCAATATATTGTCTGGTGCTCATCATGGCGTACATTAGGCAATAGTACATGAGGCTTCCTACTATTGATGAATACAATACACAAGATATGCTTGTCTTCTCTGCTTATGTTCTAGGATACTATTTAGAAGATAATTTGAAGTGTGAAGGAAGTGGGGTACTAACTGGTTGCATTCTACATATTGAATTACTGTAGAATATTTTCTATATGACTTTTGACATAACCATATCTTCCTTCATATTTTGTCCTTGTGTGTTTTCATCCCTAAAATTTAGTTTACAACTCCTAAATCCTTCATTTTAAATGTCCTAGCCAACTGAGCCTTAAAATAAATTATTTTATTCATGCTAGAGCCTGCAACCAACATATCATCTACATACAACAATAAAATAATAAAATTGCCATCATAAAAACTCTTATAGTATGCACAATGGTCAACTTCATTCCTGCTAAAACCTTATCTTTTTATGAATGTGTCAATTTTTTTGTACCACATCCTTGGTGCCTGTTTCAATTCATACAAAAATTTCTCGAGTCTGCAAACCAAATGCTCTTTGCCTCTTTCTTGATAGCCCTCAAGCTGATCCATATAAATCTCCTCCTCGAGATCACCATGCTGAAAAGTAGTTTTTACATCAAGCTACTCTAGTTCTAAATCCTATGTTACTACAAGTGCAAGTAAAACTCTAACAGTAGTTAGCTTCACAACTGGAGAGAAAATTTCATTAAAGTCTATACCTGACTTTTATACATAACCTTTTGCCACCAAGTGAGCTTTTGTAACAAGCCAAGTCTACTCACTTGGTTGTACCACTAAATTAACAAGATTTAACAAGGGGGTCTATTTTTTTCATTTTCAACCCATAATTTGTTTAGAAAATTACTTTCAGGATTCATAGCAAGTTTTGATTCACCCATTAAATCAATATTATGAAATTAAATTAGCATAGAATATTGCACCACTTTTGTATTCAATATTGCTATATACAGTCATCCAAGTGGATGAGATTGGCCAAATCCCATAAAGGTGCCATTAGTGGAGTCGACTTATCTCATTTAATGTCCTCGTGTTCTGGCATGAGGGTCGATCCATGGTAGGGGTTATCCTCTAGGGCCCATAACACCTAGAGGGTGGATGCTTGCTTCCCCATACCTTGCCATTATGAACCTTCGACATTTTTATTGATAATGTTATAATACTAAATGAAAGAGAATTAGTGTAAATATATGCCCAGTGTCTAACTGATAGTCCTCTTCCCAAAGTCAGTTAGAGCCATGCCAATACCCTAGCCTTGGTCTTAATCACACATGCTCGTTGTAACTCACGATCGTTTATCCCATACCAAACATCGAGGCTAGTTTAGCTAAGTTAAACGAGCATGGGACTTATCACAGTACTATCAAGCAACAATCTAGAGATGGCATCCCATACCACCTTCTCATTATAAGGTCTGATCGAGTCACATATTCCGACCAATTCCATCAGATCAACGATTGCTCTCAAAATCTATTGTGTGCATACCCGCACCTCAACATAATGGGTGTTCATATCCTTCATGAGGAAAATATTAACCATTCCTCATCTTGGAGTATAGTTTGTTTACTCATCCTTCCCAATGATTAGTTTTATTTTCACTAGTTATTAGTTTAACTATTCACAATAAAATCCCAAACTCTTTGTTTTGGTCAACCTAAAATTTACTTTGTAAAGAAGTCGCTCAACTTAAATGAATAGAACCTCTAGACTAAAGATATTATTTGCCATTGCCATCAATTTCAAATTTATCCAACAATATACAAAAGTTTGTATATATAAATATACTTGTAGTCATATCTCTAATTGTTTCTCTTAACCAAAGTTAACCCATAAATATAATTAATAAATATTCAAGTTCCAATAAAACTTTAGCTAACATTTCAAGACACTTTAGCTGACCAAAAGCTATATGTTTAAATACAAACAAATTATTTGAATAATCTTAAAATATTATCAATTTGGTCTCAATCAATTCATACAGAAATACAACTTTGTCAACCATCTCTTGAATCTATTTCATCTCAGATGGTGCAGGATATTAGTCTATATAAAGACAACCTATTGAATAAAAAAAAGTTCATTTATGACCATATGCATCCATCTAAACATAATTCTATTATTTAATAGTTTAAAGGTCAGGTTATACTAAACCAAAACTTCCAAAATCTCTTTAGATTCAGTTAATGAGATTGCAGTGTCGAATGTCAATCCTGAGCTTTCATTTAAAAGGATTCAAGCATATGGGACTCTTTTAATCCTCCCAACCCAAGAGTTATTTTATACTCTAATTGTTTCACTCATTGTTGACACAGTTCAAACCTCCGAAGAAAGCCATATCATTCCACATAAATTGCTAAAACCATACTTAATTCATTCTCATATACGGTTAAGAGAGGTTTTACTTCTACTTAGTTTACCTCTATCATGCCGCAAAGAGATAAATTAAATAAAACATTTTTCTCAATGAAGCAAGAACATAAAGCTTCGTTCTTTCAAATATTAAATAAATTATGAACACAAGTAATTCTATATTGGCTCATAACACCCATTTAATTTAATGCTACAGGCAATTGAAAGTATAACAAAATGCACTGCGATGGGCTTTAACATAGACCCTCTCGGCATGCAAATTAATGAAAGCTTCAATTATAATACATCATACTGGAAATATTGAACACAATATTTCCCTACTTGGTCAATGCATCTAGTGATATGGTAGACATAGAGAACTAATTGCAGTAAAATAGATTTAACAATAATGGTTGTTACAGATTGTTCTAGGAACCAAAACAACATGAGAATGCTTTTTATATTTTACATCATAAAATTCTCGCTCCACTTGGTTACAAATAAATGAATTCACAATCATGCAATTGTTCAAGTTTGACCTGGTTCAACTTTTAAAGGCACCCTTCTTCAAGGCATCATTCTTCCAGCTTATTAATACATCCTAGATAGACTGTACTTTGGATTTAAATCCGAAATAGGAGGTATGTTAAACTGTCATCTCCAAATGACTTGGGTTCCACCACGAATTGGAATTCCTTTGGTATAACACTATCGCTGCCGAATTCGCCCTTGGACCCTTCTCGCTTTGCACCAAGTGTAGGTTTACCATAAGAGATTAGAGTTGGTTCTTTTGTTTATATATACCTAAATTTATGCATCTAGACATGAATACAATGCACACACAACCGTACAAAATTACATGCAATTTCCATGTAAATTCAATAACGACTCAAGCAATGTTTACACAATCACCCATGCTAATAGTTCACTTTCCAGTTTTCCTTTTTTTTTTATCATATTGAGGAGTTCCATTATTCCAACTCCTATATATCCTATACCTATATATATTGTTCCTAATTCATATCTAACTAGAAATCTAACAATTTTATGTAACTATCACTTAGCAAGGTTTTCTATTCATTTTTACTTAAGATAAAGTAAAAATAACAAGCAACAGATAGCTTCCAATGAAACTCTTAAAACCAAAGTAAATCACAATCACCTACGAGTAACTACTATGTGTTTAATATACAATGAATATTTTAACACAATTCCATTCTATTTTTAGAAGGAAGATAAATTCAATAAAATCATTCAGACTAAACACAATCTGAATATTTTTTGCCAAAACCACACATGCAGTTTTCGTAGCAGTTTAATATTGTTAAAAGTAAGCAACTTTGATAACAATTCCAGATCATTCTATTGTATCAATTTAGTGAGCACTCTTGGTAATGCAGCTTGGAAAAATAGTCTTAGAACACAAGCTTCTCCCAGATACACATACAAAACTAGTCACACACATTTCCCATTACCTTTTTTATTTTTCTGTGTCTTTTTTAAAAGAATGACGCCAAAGAAGAATATCCCCCATTCAATAAACTCCCTTATTTTTGCTTCCCAAAACATGTAAATAATAAAGCTCATAATAAAAATTACATGTGACAATCCTCTCCAACATGCACAATGTAATCCACTCCCAGTCATTCAAAACTATCCACATAATAATATACTCTTCCATGAACTTTGTTACTTTTCTTTTATTATTGTCTATGATGTATGCTTATATAATACACATCCAACTCATGTATAATAACCACAATAATTCATACAATTTTAATTTAACTTCAAATAATAACATATGCATCACTAAAATGCAAGTGGCTCCCTTCATCATCGCCACATAAAATTCATGAATGCTTCACTTTCACAAACAACAATATATTTCCAAGTGAGGCAAACACAAAAACACAACAAACAAATTTTGCATGCAATCCTACATGAAATGCAAATATGGGGCTTTCGTGTACCTTGGAGCTGAATCATCATTTCTCTACTCATATTTTCCACTGAGTAACTTATCCATCCAATGCACATACCTAGTCCTGCACATGCAAAGGATATCAACAATACCATGCTCCAAAGATAAAGGTAAGTTTAATCCATTAATTAATCCATAACCAATGGTCATGCAGGGAGGGTCATTACATACTCCCCCACTTAGAACAAATATAATCCCTATGTTTTATGCAAGATGAAGAAAATGTATTACATTATAACCATTCATATCTTTTCACAAACTATTCATTTACATTTCATACATCATGTATACATATTCATTTATAATATTTACTCACATAGTTCAATCACATGATGCTTCATATTGTATTATTCACATATGCATACATCAAACAAACACATAAAAACAAGTTACTCTACTCAGTAACTCAAACATTCACAAAGATGTTTTACCCAATTTCTAGTCTCATAACCATTTGTATATATACATATATCATCAAATCATATGAAAGTTTTTGAAAAAAAATTCTATATCTACTCAAATAGATAAGGAAATTGTTGTTGCATATCTGCCACATCCTCCCACGTGGCATTTCTATCTGAGTAGTGGTCCCATTGGACCCGACATTGCTCTATGCTTCTCTTCCTCAGATTCTTGGTTCTAAAACCAAGTATGCAAATAGGTCGAACTTCAATTTTGAGTGGATCGGTCATCTACAATTTGGAGACATCCAAAATATGAGTAGGATCAGAAATATATTTTCTAAAGAGGGACACATGGAAGACATTGTGAATTTTGGATAGGCTTGGTGGTAGAGCAAGTCTGTAAGCAACAAGGCTTATCTTGGCCACAATTTCAAATGGACCCACATATCTGGAGTCAAGTTTAGAAGATTTTATGGAAATTTTAGTTGGTTTCACCCTTAAGAATACCTTATCTCCCACATAATATTCCCTCGGTGTTCTTTTGAGGTCCGCATAGCTCTTCTGGTGATCTACGACCTCTTTCAACTTCTACTAAATTATTTTCAATTGTTCTTCCATTTATTTTACCATTTTTGATCTGATCACTACCCGATCCTCCGGATTATCCCAAGATAAGGGAGTTCTACACCTTCTCCCATATAAGGCTTCAAAAGGTGCCATACCTAGTGATGCATGATAACTATTATTGTATGCAAATTCCACTAGGTATAAATAGTCTTCCCACTTTGTATGTTGATCCATGCAGTACATTCTTAGCATATCTTCTAGTACCTGATTCACCCTCTCAGTTTGCCCATCTATCTTAGGGTGATAAGTAGTACTAATATTCAATTTGGTCCCCAATACCTCATGCAATGCTTGCCAAAATTTAGAGGTAAAGTAAGAATCTCTATCAGAGATTATAACTTCTAGAAATCCATGCAGTCTTACCACTTCCTTAGAAAACTTACTCACTACTATAGGTGCATCATCTTGCACATTGCTTGGTATAAAATGTGCAACCTTGGTTAACTTATCCACAACTACCAAGATTATATCATGCCTGAATCTTGTTTTAGGCAATCCCACTATAAAGTCCATTGATACCACTTGCCATTTTTGCATAGGTATCTCATGTGGGTACAACTTTCTAGTTGGATGTAGATGTTCTACTTTCACTCTTTGGCATTCTAAACATCTAGCCACATAATTGGTGATATCATTTTTCATTCTTGGCCAATAGTAAGCTTTTCTCAAATTCTTATATATTTTTACCCCTCTCAGATGCGCAATATAAGGAGTATTGTGTGCCTCCTTAAGGATTGTCTCTCTCAATCCACCTATGCTTGGAACTACTAACCTATTCTTATAAAATAACAAATCATATTTAAATATAAAATATGTATCCTTTCCAGGTTCTTGCTCAACTTGAATATTACAAGACTAGTAAAATTCATCCTTTCCTTACAATACCTTAATTTGATTTAATAGATCATATTGACATTTTGTCATTGTAGTGATACACCCTCTCCTACTTAGAGCATCTGTGACCTTATTCTCCTTACCCTTAATATACTCAATGCCAAAATCATACTCAACTAGAAATTCCATCCAACATCTTTGCCTGGCATTCAATAAGGGTTGAGTAAATATGTATTTTAGACTCTGGTGATCTATCTTCAATTCAAATGGTTTTCCCAACAAATAATACCTCTAAATTTTTAGGGCATGAACAACCACTACCAACTCTAAATCATGAGTGGCATAATTCACCTCATGCCTCTTAAGTTTTCTAGATTCATAGGCAATAACCACATCATCTTGGATCAAAACCCCACCTAACCCTTCAATTGATGCATCTGTACATACTATAAATTATTTATTAGGATCAAGCAATTGTAGGATTGGTGCAATTGTCAACCTTTATTTCAAAACTTGAAAAGCCTCTTCACATTGTTCTATCCATTTAAAGGCTTTTCCTTTCCTTTGAAGGTTTGTAATGGGTTGGGCAATTCTTGAAAACCCTCTGACAAATTGTCTATAATATCCTACAATCCCCATAAAACTTCACACCTCTATCACATTAGTAGGTGTTGGCCAATCAATAATTGCTTCTATTTTCTTGGGATCTACTACAATCCCCTCAATAGAGATAATATGTCCCAGATACTATACTTGTGAAGTATAAAACTCACATTTTGATAATTTTCCATATAATCGATTCTTTCTAAGAATCTCAAGTATAGTTCTCATATGTTGATCATGTTCCTCCTTGTTCTTGGAATAGATCAATATATCATCCAAAAATATGAGCACAAACCAATCTAACTACTCTCTAAAAATGCTATTCATGAGATTCATGAATGCGACTAGGGCATTAGTTAGCCCAAATGGTAGGATAGTAAATTCAAAATATCCATATCTTGTTCTAAATGTTGTTTTAGAAGTGTCTTCTTCTCGTATCCTCAACTGATGATAACCAGATCTTAAGTCAATCTTTGAGAAGATGGTTGCTCCTTTCAATTGGTCAAATAAATCATCAATTCTAGGTAATGAGTACCTATTTTTGATAGTAACCTTATTCAACATCCTATAATCTATGCACATCCTCAAGGTACCATATTTATTTCTAAAAAATAAGATAGGAGCTCCCCAAGGTGACACACTTGGCTTGATTAGCCCTTTTTCTAGCAAATATTGAAGTTGTATTTTGAGCTCTTGTAGCTCAATAGGAGTCATTCTATATGGTGCCCTTGCAATAGGTATAACTCTAGGTAACAACTCAATAGAAAAATCAAATTCCCTCTAAGGAGGTAATCCTGGAAGGTCCTTCTGGAAACACATCCTTGAATTCTCCCAATACATGATGCTTTTGGAAGAGGTCAGATTCCACTTTAGTCTCTTCTTTCTTATTCATCTTAACTATGAAGATCATTCCCCTCTTCCTAATAACTTTATTTATCTGCATTGCAGACAATAAATGTGGTTTAACTTCACCTCGACCACAACAAATCCTAATCCTTTGATTAGACTCATCCATAAATTCCACCCATCTCTCTTCAAAATTTAGAAGAGCCTTATGCACCTTTAACTAATCAACTCCTAGAATGATATCAAATGCATGCAAAGGTGCCACATACAGATGCCAATTAGTCTTTCCTTATGGTAAAGTGATGTGAGGATCAAACAAACATTGGTTAACTTGGTAGGTTTACCTTGACCCATACTCTACCTTCCAACCATTGGCCAAAAACCTAGGTCTAACAGGTATGTCCCTCACTAATCTAGTAGAAATAAAGCTATCAGTTGATCCACTATCTATCAAAATTTGCACATATTTATCAAAAAATTTTCCATTTATTAAGAAAGGAGTAATTTGACCATCAAGTTTAGAACTACCTATGGTTACAAAGATCCTATGGGTGGCCTCCTCTAGGGCTTTCTGACATCGATCAGCTCTATGGGGGTATTTGTTGGCATAATGAGCTCCTTGACATATATAACATCCATTTGGTGGAGCTCTATTCCCTCTGTTACTATTCTCATTTCTGTCTTAAGATATAGTTTCCCTAGCTCTTTCCTGACCTACTAGTTTCTGGTCCTATCTTTTGGGAAACTCTCTACCATCCCTCTTGGACTTACCACCTTGATAGTTAGGTTTATTTTTGCCACCTTGCTTATTTTGCTCTCCTCCTTTGGGTTTCTTGTTTTGATCTTTCTCCCATCTCATAAACCCAACACTTTTCACTTTCTGAGTTCATATTTTTCCTTCTTAGATAGCTTTTGATAGTTAAAATATGCCTTTCTAGTTTCTTGATTGGCTTCCTCTTTTCTTGCAAAATCAAAGCCAGTAAGCAAGTTATAAGGGTTGTGCATATTTACCACCATCATGATTCTAGGATGTAATCCTAGAATGAATTTTTGAGTCTTCATTTCTTCATTGATTTCATATTGAGATGCATATTTTAATAATTGAATAAATTTTTGGTGGTAATCTCGCACTAACATGCTTTCTTATCATAAATTAGAGAACTCTCCAAATTTCTCTACATAATATTGCTTAGTCAAGAATCTATCTCTAAATTCTTTGGAAAAATCCTCCCATCTGAGGTCTGCAGCTTCTATATTATGCCCTTTCTTATAATATTTCCACCAATCTAGGGCTACTTCAGTCATGTTCATAATTGCTAATGTAGTCTTAGATTTAGAGGATAAAACTACTAGAGAAAAGTATGACTCTAGTTCACTTAGCCAATTTTCCATTGAATCACCATCACCCTTTCCATTAAACTTGGATATTACGACCTTTTTTAGGTTCCTATCCAACTCTTTACTCACCCTAGCCCTTCTAGTACTGGATCCCTCAGGTTCTCTAGGTGCTTCCTCTGCCCTACCTAATCCAATTTCTCTTCCCCTAGCTAAGTCTTCTATGACTCATTGTTGTTGGGCAATAAATTCTTGTTGCTAGGCCATATGGGTTTTCTGTTGGGCCATCTCTTCCCTTTGTTGTTCCATGTGTGTTTGTAATAATTGAACAACTTTTGCAAGGTTTCCCTCCTCTCTAACAGGTTCATTTGGAGGAGGTTCATTTAATCATTTCATCCTTCTTTCACATTGAGGACCTTCTCATCTTAAACCTGACCTTGGTCCCCTAGTAGGTCCTTCGGTGGTTTCTTCCTCCCTGCCTCCCGTAGGATTTCTTGAAGATCCACCTCGCAACATTCATGCCATAAGACCTGTAGGTGAAAGAGGTAAATTATTAGTTTTTGCATCACACCAATCAAATTTCATAATCAGAGTCTACAACTTAGAATCACTTCTTCTCTGATACCATATGTAACAACCCAAGTCTACTCACTTGGTTGTACCACTAAATTAACAAGATTTAACAAGGGGGTCTATTTTTTTCATTTTCAAACTACAGTTTGTTTAGAAGATTGCCTTCGAGGTTCATAGCAAGTTTTGATTCACCCATTAAATCAATATCATGAACTTAAATTAGTACAAGCATATTACACCACTTTTGGATTCAGTACTATTATAGACAATCATCCAAGTGGATGAGATTGGCCAAATCCCATGAAGGTGCCATTAGTGGAGTTGACTTATCTCATTTAATATCCTCGTGTTCTAGCATGAGGGTCGATCCATGATAGGGGTTATCCTCTAGGGCCCATAACACCTAGAGGGTGGACGCTTGCTTCCCCATCCATTTCCATTCCTAACCTTCGACCTTTTTGTTGATCATGTTCTAATATTGAATGAAAGAAAATTAGCGTAAATATATGCCTAGTGTCTACCTGTTAGTCCTCTTCTCAGAGTCAGTTAGAGCCATGCCAATACCCTAGCCTTGGTCTTATTCACACACGCTCATTGCAACTCGTAATCATTTTTCCCATACCAAACATTGAGGCTACTTTAGCTAAGTTAAATGACATGGGACCCATCACAGTACTATTGAGCAACAATCTAGATTTGGCATCCCATACCACCTTATCGTTATAAGGTATGAGCGAGTCACGTGTTCTGACCAATTCCATAAGATCAACAATTGCTCTCAAAATATGTTGTGTGCATACCCACACCTCAACGTAATGGGTGTTCATATCCTTCATGAGGAAAACATTATTCATTCCTCGTCTTGGAGTATAGTTTGTTTACTCATCCTTCCCGATGTATGGTTTTATTTTCACTAGTTATTATTTTAACTATTCACAATAAAAACCCAAACTCTTTGTTTTGGTCAACCTAAAATTCTCTTGCAAAGAAGTCATTTAACTTAAATAAATGGAACCTTTAGACTAAAGATATCATATGCCATTTCCATCAATTTTAGATTTATCCAAAATATACAAAATTATATATATATATATATATATATAACACATATCTCTAATTTGTTTCTCTTAACCAAAGTTAACCCACAAAACTACTTAACTCCCCCCCCCCCCCCTTTTTTTATTTATATATTTTTTTTTCCCCCCCGGAGCCGCCTCCCCCCCCCTCCCTCTCTTTCCCTTTCGTGGGCGGATGCCTTAATTTTGGGAAAATTCCCCCACCCCCCCCCCCCCCATTTTTTTTTTTTTTTTTTTTTTTTATTTTGGGATTCCCCCCCCCCTTTTTATTTTGGGGGTGGGGGAAATCCCCGTTTTTTCCTAAAGGATTCAAGCATAAGGGACTTTTTTAATCCTCTCGACCTAAGAGTTATTTTATACTCTAACTGTTCCACTCATTTTTGACATGGTTCAAGCCTTATAAAGAAAGCCATATCATTCCACATAAATTGCTAAAACCATACTTAATTCATTCTCATATATGGTTATGAGAGGTTTTACTTCTACGTAATTTTACCTCTATCATACCATAAAAAGATAATTTAAATAAAACATTTTTCTCAACAAAGCAAGAATATATAGCTTCATTCTTTCAAATATTAAATAAAATATGAACACAAGTAATTCTATATTGGTTCATAAAACCCATTTAATTTAATGCTACAGGCAAATGAAAGCATAATAATATGCACTACAGTGGCATCAACATAGACCCTCTTGACATGCAAATTAATGAAAGCTTCAATTATAATACAACATACTAGAAATATTGAACACAATATTTCCCTACTTGGTCAATGCATTCTAGTAAATCGGTAGACACAGATAACTAATTGTAGTAAAACAAATTTAATAATAATGGCTGTTACAGATTGCTCTAGGAACCAAAACAACATGAGAATGCTCTTTATATTTTACATCATAAAATTATCGCACCATGTGGTTATAAATAAATGAATTCACAGTTATGCAATTGTTCATATTTTAACCCGATTCAATTTTCAAAGGTGCCCTTCTTCAAGGCATCATTCTCACAGCTTATTAATACATTCAGATATACTTTGCTTTGGATTTAAATCTGCAATAGAAGGTATGTTAAAATTTCATCTCCAAACAACTTGGGTTCTACCATGAATTGGAATTCCTCTGACATAACACTGTCACTGCCCAATTTGCCCTTGGATCCTTCTTGCTTTGCACCGAGTGAAGGTTTACCATAAGATATCAGAGTCGATTCTTTTATTTTTATATGCCTAAATTTATGCATCTAGACATGAATACAATGCACACATAGTCGTACAAAATTACATGCAATCTCCATGTAAATTCAACAATGGCTCAAGTAATGTTTACACAGTCACCCATGCTAATAGTTCATTTTCCAGTTTTCCATTTCATTTATCATACTGAGGAGTTCCATTATTCCAACTCCTATATATCCTCTACCCAAATATATTATTTCTCACTCATATCTAACTGGAAATTTAATATTTTTATCTAACTGTCACGTAGTAAGATTTTCTATTCATTTTTACTTAAGAAAAAGTAAAAATAACAAGCAACAAACAACTTCAAATGAAACTCTTAAAACTAGAGCAAATCACAATCACCTGGTAGTAACTACTATGTGTTTAATACACAAGAAATGTTTTAACACAATTCCATTTTCTTTTTAGAAGGAATATAAATTCAATAAAAATATTCAAATTAAACACAATCTGAATATTGTTTGCCAAAACCACACACATAATTTTCACAGTAGTTTAATATCATTAAAAGCAAGCAACTTTGATAACAATTCTAGATCATTCTATTGTATCAATTCAATGAGGACACTTGGTAACGCATCTTGGAACAACAGTATTAGAATGTAATTTTCTCCCACATACACACACAAAAATAGTCACATGCATTCCCCATTCCTTTTTCTTTTTCTGCATCTTTTTTTAAAATAATGACGCAAAAGAAGAATACCCCCCCATTCAACAAAATCCCTTATTTTTGCTTCCCAGAACATTGAAAAGAATAAGGCTCATAATAATAACTACATGCAAAAATCCTCTCCGACGTGCACAATATATTCCACTCCCAATCATTCAAAACTCTCCATATAATAATATACTCTTTCATGAACTTTGTTACTTTTATTTTATTATTTTCTATGATGTATGCTTAAATAATACACATCCAAATCATGCATAATAACCACAATAATTCATACAATTTTAATTTAACTTCAAATAATAACACATGCATCACTAAAATGTAAGTGGCTCCCTTCATCATCACCAAATAAAATTCATGAATGCTTCACTTTCACAAATAATATATTTCCAAGTGAGGAAAACACAAATACACATCAAAAAAATCATTCATGAAATCCTACATGAAATGCAAATATGGGGCTTTTGTGTACCCCTGAGCCGAATCATCATTTCTCTACTCACCTTTTCCACTGAGCAACTTATCCATCCAATGCACATACCTAGTCCTGCACATGCAAAGGATATCAGTAGTACCATGCTCCAAAGATAAAGGTAAGTTTAATCCATTAATTAATTCATAACCAATGGTCGTGTCGGGAGGGTCATTACAACTTTATAGCGTTTCAACAATCCATAACTATCCTTCTTTACTTTGTACACCCACTTGTTGCTAACAACCTTTCTTCCAGGTAGGAGATCCACAAGGTCCCATGTTTTATTCTTATGAAGTGCTTCCATTTACTCCATAACTTTCCTCCACTTTTTTGTATTCTTAGATTCTCTAGCTTCCTAAAATGATCTAGGCTCACCATCATCAATTAAAAAAGTAAAAGAGGACTAAAAAATAGGAGAATACCTTTCTGGATGCTTTTGTGGTTGTGTAGATCTTCTAACCCAATGATCTGTTGGTTGTGGCTCTTGGTCTTGTGAATGTTGTGGCTGCTCTACTTGCTGCTTTACATGTTGATCAAAAGGTTCAGCATGCTGATTTGTATTTGTATCTTTATTCATATCTACTTCAATTGGTACAACTTTAGGTGTTTGTTGTACATCCTTCCTTTGTGTTAGAGTATATTATATTATTTGGGTCATATTAATGTATCACCTTGGGTATATAACTGGAGTAGAAGTTTACTCTAGAATAAAGTTAAGTTGTTACTTGGGGAAGAAGTAATAAATGCACAAATGTCAAATGTGCAATAATGTAAATGTGCATGTAGTCCACATGTACATAAGTCTTAGGTTGAGTAGATCCCAAGGAAACTATATTTCTATATGATGGACTCTAAGATCCATTATTATGTGAGATTTTTTATCATTCTTTGTAATACAAAGTGATACTTCTTTAGTTGCAATAGTTATAAAACTATCATTGGTATCAGAGCTGTAAAAGGACCTAAAGAAAATAATCTGAGAGAAGAGTGGAACTCCATTGCAGACTGAAAGAGGAGTTACTGATAGAGTAGAACTTGGGACAATTGTCACCATCCAACAATAAGCTCAAAATAAGGGGATTTAGAGATCTATTTTAGATAGCCAAGCATAGCTACAATTTCATCCAGTCAATGGCAACAACTTGGTAAATCAAATCACCAAGACACCCACCATATTTGAATATTATTAAAGGTAAAAAACTTGGGTGCAAAAGATACATTAGTTAAACTCTAAAATTATGGTTTATTAGAGATCCATTAAGCACCATATTAAAGTTACAAGGAGTGGATTAATTCATAGGAGCAATAAGGTGAGATTGCTATTACACTATTCCAGTTATTATTAAGAGCATCAAACTCAAAGATATTATTGGTGCATTATTACTAGTTACCTTTAAATTTTTAAAGTGCATTAAAAGATTATCATAGAAGGAAGATTCAGTGGACAAAGTTGGGTAAGAGTGAAGTGTCTAAAGATACTATTGAGCATCCATATCCTACTACATATCTTTGTGAAAGTAAGTCACCAAAAGAGGACAACATAAAAACAACATTGCTCTCAAGAAGTCGCCTCATCAAGAAGAAATAAGAGTGTAAGAAAGAGAAGAGTTTGAGCAGAAGAAGAAATCCATCGAAGGGCTCACATTAATCAATATTCAAGGTTCCTAAAGAACATCGTATTTGCTATCAAATAAAATGCCTATAGCAAGAATCTAACCTGCAACATCAAACCAATACAAGGAGGCCATTACTAATCATTATCTAAGTAAACAAATAAAAACACTAAATAAAAGGATGAATAAGCAAGGTACAAGGAGCTTTACCCATGATAGAGGAATTGCTAGCTGAAACTAAGCTCCCATAGCCACCATTGGATTTTCATAGAACCTCCATCAAAGGTTTCCTCATCGCCTTAGCTATACCCACACAACATCTACGTCATATTGGAAAGAATGCATTAGAGACAAGTTATCAAGAGTGTTCATTGGAAAGAAATATACAAGATATAATACTTTGGAGAGAAGGTATACATGCAAAAAATCTAAGTTCCACTTGGCAAAATCAGTCTAGGTATCCTCACATTCCTCAACGTACGTCTAGGAGAAGAGTGCTCAAGGAATAATCTAACATATATCTTTGAGTGGTTACCGAAATCATTGGGAGGTTACTTACCATAGTTATCATTTCAAGGAGGAATGAGCATTGGAAGAACCTAAGCCTTAATGCTCATATTTAACGTAACTCTCAAGTGCCACTTGTACAAAGTTGAAAGGTATGCACACTATTTAAAGATCCTAAACTTGAAGGAGAAGACAACAAAATTAAAGTATGCACTCAAGCATTGAAGGAAGGAGTGAAAGGGCTATTAAAAATGAGAGAAAGATGCCCATCTACATTTAAGAGCCTCTATCATTCGTAGAAGTGTGCAGGAATTCAGAACGAATTCCATACACCAATCAACATGGACAAAATACGTTGCAAGGAAGATAGTCTAAGTTTTCCAACTTTGGAGTGGAAGCATATCTAAGAGCATGATGAATCAAGGTGAATTAAAGGCACTCATAAGAGAAAGTTCACTAGGCCTATCATAAACAAGTGAAGAGTTACAATAGAGTTCAAGGAGATTGAAATCAAGCACAACACTCATCAAACCTATTAAGGTATTTTATATGGTTTGATTAAATTGCTTTCATAAGGAGAAATAAGGGATAATATAATGTTTAAATTATTATTATTATTTACATATGCAAAATCAATCTTAATAAATTGAAAGCATATAAAGGAGTTCTTAGTATTTCAAATCATTTAGTTGAAAAACTTTAATATTTGCAGTTATACACCATAGGAGATATAAGGGTTACTACTTAGAAGAAAATATTATTATTGCAAATATTATTATCATTAAATTCTAATATTCCAAATTAGGGAGTTATAAGGTTTACTACATCAAACATATATTATTGAAAATTAAAAATATTAAACTATTAAGGGTGTAAAAGGAAGTTCATTTTTTACTTAAAAGGATTTGGAATTATATACCTATACTTGTCTCATCCTCATACTAAAGGGACAAAATAAATCCAACCAAAGAGAACTTCAAATTAATAAATGCATAGTTCACTAAGGAGAAATAAGGTAATACATTAAGATCGAACATTAGGGAGTCAAAAGGGATTCTACCAAATCCAAGGAATCTTAGCAAGATTGATTATGTCCTCATACTAGAAAATTTGAAACTTCATCACCATGGAATATTGGTACATAGATTCAGGAGCAAGCAAATACATGATTAGAAGCAGATATTTGTTTGATTCAGTACAAAAGAAAAATGAGAAACTAGTTACTATAGTGGATAGTAAGACTTATGAAGTAAAGGGGATAGGAAATATTCTAGTTGATCTAGTAAATGGAAAAATGGATACTTAAAAATGTTTTATATGTCCTAGGATTGACTAATAATCTCCTCTTAGTTTCTCAAATTATGGATCAAAATATGACTATTGAGTTCAAGATTTCCAATGGAAGAAAACAATGTCATATTCTTAAACATGGGAGAAAGGTAGCATTGGGTGCCTATATAAATGGTCTATTTGCTCTAGATATTACTACACATTCAAAAAAAATTTATCAAGACTTCAGAGCTATGACACAAATGTCTAGGACATACTAGTGTATATTCTTTGAATGAAATGTTTTGAAGGAATACCAAATATTTCTCTAGAATCTATAGTATGTATAGAATGTTTAGCTAGAAAACAACATAGAGTTCCTTTTGAAATTTGTCAACATAGGACTCAACAACCATTAGAACTAATATAAACAGATCTATGTGGCCCACTAAATGTCACTAGAATTGGAGGACATAAGTATTTTAAATTACTTGTCAATGATCACAATAGAAAAATGTGGGTATTCTTCATGAAGTATAAATCAAAAGCATTCAATTTTTTTAAACAATTCAAACTTCAAGTAGACAAAGAATTAGGAAACACTATCAAATATATTCGGTCTAATAGAGGAGGTGAATTTTTATCAAAAGAATTTTATTCCTTTCTGAGAGAAAATGGAATTAAAAGATAACTTACTACAACATACCACAATAAAATGGAGTTACATAAAGAAGAAATAGATGTATAATAAAAATGGTTAGGTGTATGTTAAAAGAATCCCTTCTAGACCATCAATATTGGGTAGAAGTAGTTAAAATAATAGTATATTTGTAGAATAGACTACCTACAAGAATACTCAGATATGTTACACCATAAGAAGCATGGTCAGGACAAAAACCAAATATAGAAAAACTAAGAATTTTTGGTTGCAAAGCTTATATGCATATTTCAAAACAAAAAAGGACTAAATTAGATGACAAAACTATGACAAGGATATTTGTTGGGTATGATGATAAATCTGTAGGGTACAAAATACTGTATCAAAGTACGAAAAAGGTATATATAAGCAAATATGTGATCTTTGATAAAAAATACAAGGTTAATGATGAAAAACAAAGTGAGGATATAGAGGTCATATTCACCTTTCCAGAAGAAGACTTGAAAAGTGTGGAAACAAAGTTAGAATCACATGATGAAGAAAATGAACATTTTGAATCATCTATAATTCCCCAAAAGAAGGATCCTATATGGTATAGAGATACAATTAGAGGAGAAAGCTTAGAATAAATGCCAAATATTACTACCACTAGACCTCAAAATCATAGCCAAACTAGAATGAATAGAGGATTACTAAGTACATCAAAAGAACCACCATCAACATCTCAAGCTCTAAGTTGATCTCATTGGAAGGCAACTATGGAATCTGAATATGCATCACTACAAAAGAATAAAATATGGGATCTAGTAGAATTACCTCTAGGTAAGAAAATTATGGGTTACAAATGGATTTATAAAATAAAGTATAAAGTAGATGGAACACTTGACAAATACAAAGCTCGGTTAGTATCCAAAGGATATACTTAGACTGAGGGAATTGATTATGAAGAAACTTTTACACCAACAACTAGAATGACTACTATTATAATTGTTTGTGCCCTAACAACACATCAAGGTTAGAAAATTCATCAAATGGATGTTAAAAGTGCTTTTCTTAATGGTGATTTAGAAGAGGAAGTTTACATATCACAACCAGAAGTATTTGTTTCTAAAGGTCAAGAAGATAAGGTTTGCAAATTAAAAAAATATTTATATGGTCTAAAGCAAGCTCCTAGAGCATGGAATATAAAAATCAATAATCACTTATTGCAACATAGTTTCAAACAAAGTACTTTTGATCCCATTCTATATACAAAAAGAATTGAAAATGATATATTAATTCTTATAGTATATGTTGATGATATAGTTATCACTGGAATCTTAGAAAAACTAATAAGTGATATAAAAAGGGATCTTGAGAAGGCATTTGAAATGATAGATTTAGGGTTGATGAATTATTGCCTCGACCTAGAAATTCATCAAAATAAAGACAACATTACAATCACTCAATCAAAATATGCAAAAGTCTTACTTGAAATATATAGGATGAAGAATTGTAAGCCAAGTTTTTTTTTTTTTTTTTTGTTTTGTTTTTTTTTTTTTTTTTTTTTTTTTTGATTTTATTTTTATTTTTTTTTTTTTTTTTTTTTTTTTTCTTGTGTTTTTTCTAATTTTTTGGTTGTTTTTTTTTATTTTCTTCGGGGTTTGTTTTTTTTGTTGGTTGAAGCTTTTTTGTTGGAGAAAGGCCTACAAATGGGGGGACCAAACAAACCCCAACCATGATATATTGTGATAACCAAGGAGTACTCAATTTGGTTAAAAACCTAATTGTACATGAAATAACTAAGCATATTGAAGCACAATGCCATTTCATCAGAGATCACTTTCAAAACCATCATATCATCTTGAAGCATATCCCTACAAAAGAACAACTAGCAAATATCTTTACAAAAGCTCTTGGAAGAAACAAGTTTTAGATGTTTAGAGATCAATTATGCAATTCAAAGAAATTTCACACCAAATAATGTAATATAGGGGGATGTTAGAGTATATTACATCATTTGGATCATATTAATGTATCACCTTGGGTACATAACTAGAGTAGAAGTTTACTCTAGAATAAAGTTAAGTAGTTACTTGGGGAAGAAGTAATAAATGTACAAATGTCAAATGTGCATGTAGTCCATATGTACATAAGTCTTAAGTTGAGTAGAGATCAAGGAAACTATCTTCCTATATAATAGACTCTAAGATCCATTATTATGTGAGATTTTTTTATCATTCTATGTAATACAAAGTGATACTTATTCAGTTGTAATAGTTCTAAAAATATCACTTTGCATGGATTTTTTATTAAAAATATCATCCTAGCTAATACTAACCTTATGGAAAATAGGATCCCATAGTCTATACCCCTTCAATGTATCTCCATAGTCGAGAAAAACACATTTGTTTTATTTGGGGTTAGATTTGGACCTATTTTCTTTAGGCACATTGGCAAATGCATCACAATCAAAGGTACACAAATGAGAGTAATCAACTGGATTACCACACCAAACCTCCTGCGAAATCTATCCATCCAATGCAATTGTAGGTGACCTGTTAATGAGGTAAGCAATTGTATTAACAACCTCTACCCAAAAACTTTTATCTAACCTAGATGCAGTGAGCATGCTTCTTGCATGTTTCATGATTATGTGATTCATCTACTTAGCCACACAATTTTGTTGTGGAGTATATGGTATAGTCTTTTGGTGCTTAACTCCTTTCTACATACAAAATTTATCAAATTCATTGGAGCAATATTCACCCCCATTATCTGACCTGAGACATAAAAGAAGCTTGCCCAAAATTTTCTCTACTCATGATTTGAACTCTTTAAATTTCTCTAAAGCTTATGACTTCTTAAGAAAATAAACCCACACTATTCTAGAATAATCATCTATAAATGTAAATATATATATAGCACCATTCAAATACTGAGTGGGGGTTGCAGAAAATTGAAACTCTTACCAGGGCTTATAGTAAACTAAAACCTCTTTTATTTACCAAAAGTACAGTGCTCACACAAGTCTAAATTACAAGACTTAATTCTAGAAAGCATACCTTAGTCATGCAAAAATTTCAAATTTTTTTCACTCATATGTCCTAAGTGTTGATTCCATAACATTATTACATCCTGAGCACAAATGATATAGGGTCCCATAAGATTATATTTTTGCTACTATAAGGGTTCCTCTAGTAATTTTACAATAATTGTTACCAAAAGTGATAGAATACCCTAACGTATCCATCATCTTGATTGAGAGCAATTTTTTTTGTAAATAAGGCACATGTCATACATCACATAACATCATTTCTTTACCATAGTCCAACCTGATCCTGATGTCCCCTCTTACCACAACTTCTAAAGGATGATCATCACGCAAGTAAACCATTCCACCACTATGTGGCTGATATTTGACAAATTAGTCTTTATGAGAAAACATGTGGAAATATGCACTCAAGTCCAAAACCTAGGTATAATTTTTTTTTTGTCATTGGTGATACAGAAAGCCTCACATGTTGTCATCTCTCTTCCATCTACAAATATTTTTATTACAATATTTTTTAAAAAAACTGATTTTTTTTTTTATGGGACCTTAAGTCAATAACAAAAATCAGTACAACAAATCATGTCACTATCACCTCCATGATGACAAAAATTGATGAGGGGTCAACAACGTATGCATGGAAAGAAATTATTTTCTACAAGGAGTTCAGGAGGAGGTCATACACAAACTCTTTCAGACTTTTCAATTATTTCAATCAAAAATATTTCCAGCATTATGTGTGAATTTCTTGAGTTGGATAATCCTCCCCTAAATGAGGATTATCTTTTACAAGACAATATTCCTTAGAGTTTTAAAGCTTCTAATGTGCTTCAAACCAAAGCATTGCAAACTAGAGGAAGAGCAACCACTGCTCATAGCTCCTCTCCCCCTTGTCAAACTAGTTAACCTGCTTCTCTTATTGATAATGAAAAATTAAAATTTTTAGAATCTATTTTATTAGCAGATAATTTGGAGGCCACAATAAAATATAGTGTACTTTTAGATATTGTAGAACTGAAAGACTAGGAGTATCGAGCAAAAATTATAATCAAAGAAATTAATGCTTGATACAAAAATTTTTTAAGAAGAGAGAATATATTTTCATTGGTTCAACAACACCCTAAAAATCTTGATGCTTTATTACATCAAGCAACATCAAGAAATGTAAAGGCCACTAATATCTACAATGATAAAATTTTAGATATCCTTTTGAATAGGTTAGAGAATCTAAATGCTAAAGCCTAGGTGTATTTCAATAAATGGGCAATTGATAAGAAAAAAGTTAAAGTGGCAAAGGCTACTAAAGTAGTTGCAGAGGTAAGTCATCAATATTTTTTTAATCAATTTATTTTTTAATACATTTAGACCTTTATTGACTAACATATTTTAAATTTTCTACTATGCAGTCCAATTTTGAGAATGTGAAGAATCAGGTGGAGAGCCTAAAGGTGTTTATGATCATAGTAAAGTAGAGTCTACAAAATTCTATCAACTTCAAAGAAGGGTTATATAACACCATCAGAGAGAATAATACCCTGAGGAGAATAATAATTAAACATAATATGGATCTAGACATTTTGCATAGATAGTTTGATGACTACTGAGGTGAACCTGAGGAGAGCTAGCGCTCTAGAAGGACAAACTTCTGAAATAGGGCAACATTAAGAAAGTTGACCTCAAACTACATTAGAGGCAACATCTAGGCAAGGGCATAAGAAAAAGCAACTAGATCCTACAATTGAGTGAACACCTGAATAAGACCCTATAACCGAATAGTATCAAAGTGGACACACACTTCACTAGATCTGCAAAATCATAAAACAATAGTATCAAAGTGGACCCTCAATTCACTAGTTTTGTAATCAAAATTTTTTGCAAATAATTAAAAAATATTTTCTAAATATATGTGATAGTTTGGTATCATTGTTTTATTTTATTAAATATTTGTAGATATTTATATTTGCTTGCTATTGGAACTATAGAAATAGGTGTTGAGATTTAGATCAGTTCATCTGCTTGTTGATTGAATAATATTCAATTTCTTATATGTTTAATGTAGTTGTGCTTAAGGATTCTTTCAATTCAACACAAAAAAATTTGCCATTAAGAATTTTAAGTTTTATTTTATTATAAATAAGCCATCCAACGTTTAAAATACTCAATAAAGCAAAGCAAGGCTATCATATAAAACATATATTTTATAAAGAAAGGGTATGATATAAAATAAGAAATTTCATTTACAAGTATGGTATATTATTTTAAAAACTAATCAACCCAAATAAAAATTCATAATCTTGAACAAAGGGTATGACATATTTTTTGAAAAACTCATGAATACAATGGAAAATTCATAATCCTAATTCCTAACATCAGGATTATAAAAATTTATAATATTTATTCATCAATGCGTATTGGCTATAGCCTAATAATATGATGCAATATGTTTAAAAATTATATATCCAAAAAAAATCATAATCAAACACCTCCCATCTTGTCCTAAATCACTTGTACACAATTATAATACAAAAATAATGCAAATATTACAATGAAGGAAGTTGAAACAAACATTTCCCATCTTGTCCTAAATCACTTGTACGCACAGTTGATCTTTATGTCTCTACAATCTGATCACTGCAGTTATCATTTTTTCATTATCATCAATATTAGTGATACCTCTTTTGTCTGCTATAGATTTCCAAAAGGCCAGAGCTCTCTCATAAGGAAACTTGTCCACTTCATAAGATGAGACATACATTCTTAAGCAATTTTCTAAATTTTTATCCATTCTATTATAAACTTTAGATTTCACAAAAGATAATGCACTAAAAACCCTTTCATCTTCCACTGATCCCAAAATCATTGTTTGACACAATTCATATAAGCAAAAATATTCGTTCATCATATACTATAAAATACTACTAGGGTACAATTTTTTTCAAAAGCATATAATAGAACCTGGTTCACTAGGATTAGTCAAATGTGAAATTTTATCAACCATTGTCATTCCAATATATGAGGATTGATTGGTCAAAAATTATTTATTTAGAATACCATTGGTCTGAGTACCATTGACTTCCACACATTTAGCAAAATGTTGAATAAGCATACCCATATATTTTATAAACAAGTCATTTTTATTCTTATAGTCTGTTATTGAATCCCAAAACATGGGATTAATCACACCCATCGCTTCAAGCAACTCGTCTCTTTAAAAACGGTCTCTAATTTCTCTAATCAATATTTTTGCTATTTTTCTCAATTTAATCCTTGTATTGAGTAAAACTAAATCAAATTTGCTATAGGCGATTGGCATCTATTTAAAATATTTAGTAACTATATCCAATTGCTTCTCAAAATAATATAAAAGTATCTCTTTTCTATGAACATTAATACAAAGATGATGGTTGATGTTGAATTTAAACAAACTATTTTGTTCATTGATATTTGTTAAAATTCTCCAATCATTAAACAAAGGATCCATACATTTTTTACTTGACAAGTATAACATATCAATATGCATACAAATTTATTTTCTAATCCTGATGAAATAAACAATATAAATGGATATTTGTTGCGCAAGTTTTATCAAAGTATTCATTTCATACAACATTGAAAGAATACCACGTAAAGTGAGTAGCGTTTCTAAGTTTTTCATATCATATAGAAAATATTTTTCTTTATCAACTACCCTTCAATTATTTTACATAAAGCCTGCTAAGGATTTATATTCTTTGACAATTCTTGTTGTAGGTTGAAACAATGAAATCCACCTAGTATCTACATATTTCAATAAATTTTTACCTTCTGTAAGTCCTAGTAAAAATAGTTGAAACTTTGCAAACCTTTTTAGATTGCATGAAAAATAAGCATGTACTTCACGAATGAGTTCTACTCTTGCAACATTTTCAAATGTGCTCACAATTTTATATGCAAGATTCATTCTATGAGCCATGCAGTGAATTGAGATCAAATATGGGGTAGTTGATGTTTGAAGTCGAACACAAAGACCATTTCTATTACCTTGCACTATAGCAGCACCATCAAATCCAACACATTAATTTACTAGATATTGTTGTATCATCCATTCCAACGATATTATTTAAGCTAGTAACGACAACATTGTAAAGATTTTCCTTATTATAGTTTTCCACCATCTTATGTATTGCTAGCAAATGAGGCTGCCTTACATGATTTTGAAAGGTGTAAACATACATGCAAATCCAATATGTGTTGTCAACAATAGATATCTCATCAATAGAAAGTGAAAAGAATTTAAAATTTTAAACTTTCTCTCTCAGGTCCTCCTCAACCAAAGAGAGACATTTTTCGATTTTTCAACCACTTTGATCTGACCAATGGGCACTAGGGAGGTTATGTACAACGACTAGTTGAAAGAGATGCTTAAAATAAATAAAATTTGACATAGGTCTACCATTTTTAAGAATAGTAAATACGATAAAAAATTACAAGTTTATTTTAAACTAAAGTGGTTTTATGATTTTTTTGAAACTGTGCTAGAATCGTTCCACCATTCTGAGCTAGTGTTTTTTGTTGTTTCATCTCTTTATCATAGTCTTCTACATATCTGACATGCATGCAATCTAATGCATTATTCCACATAATTGTTTTCTTAGTTGTTCCATCATTTTATTTTACCGTCACATAAACTTTTTCATAATTTGTTTTTGTATTGTATCCAACTTAAGTTGCATATTATGATATTTTCCTAGTTTCCATATACAAATAATGCATCTAAAATATGTTGGTGTATCATTCTATTTTTTGGTTGCATTGGTTCAATAAATATATATTTTTATGACTATTCAAGATGAAATGACCTTCCAATAGTCCACCTTATTAAATTTCTACATTTAGGTTTCTTAGTAGAAGATTCCATAGAAGTGTGCATTTGGTTAGAATGATTGTTTTCATTTTTGGTATGTGTGCTAGTTTCAAGATTCTGTTCAAGTTGTTGCATGTCATTGTTGATCAAATTTTCATGTTGATGTATTTCATCCTCGAAAATATTGTCAAGTGAAGGCATATTATGATCAATTGTGTATTCTGCATTCAAATATGTTCTATATTATTTTTTGAAATTACTTACAAAAATTACTATTAAGTAGGTAAAACGAGTATGTACCTTGCATCTGTGCATATTTTTGTGCCTCATTGGATTTCAATGTCTCATTGGATTTAGATGCCTCATTAAATTTCAAGATATGGCTAAATATTTTAGGATACTCTTTTTTCCAAAAGATTTATCTCCCTTATTTCCATTAGGAGTTGGAGCCATTGTACCTATAAAGAAAAATGTTAGAAAAAGAATGTAAAATTGAAAAAATTATGATAATTCTACAAGTGCTATAAGGGACATAGTGGTCTACCTATCGTTGGTCATCATCTTCATTATGCCACTGGTCATATTTGTTATGACATTGGTCACCTTTGTTATGTCATCGATTGTCTGTGTAATGCCCGATCATCTTCGTTATGCCATCGGTCGTTTTCAACTATGCTAGCGATCATCATGTCGACTTTCATATTCGATTGGGAATCACATATTTGTAGTATTTCCTATGCGGTTAGACATATTTTATTTGTAGTATGTTCTCTACGTTTGTGCATCGTTCATTTATAGTCTTTTCTCTACGATCGAGCGTATTTTATTTGTAGTTTGTTCTCTGCGTTTGGGTGTCATTTATTTGTAGTTTTTTCTCTATAATCGAGCATATTTGTTTGTATTTTTTTCTCTACAAGCATACATCGTTCATTTGTAGTTTGTTCTCTATGACTAAGAATCTTTCATTTGTAGTTTGTTCTCTGTTTATTTCATTCTCTCTTATTGCTTGTTTTTATGCTTCTCTATTGTCGATCGAGGAGAACCAATACTAGGGATATAATTATCGTTCTTTATTTATTAACGTGTATGATTATCACTATTACATTGGGTATATATATTGGGGGTATAATAGGTAAATTTGTCGATGTTAATAAAATTATATATAATTTTAGGTGAAATGATCCAAAATCTAGGTAGGAAGGCTGACGATTTAAAATTTAAACCATAAAAGTATTATAATCTCGAGGCGAACCAAACCTAAAAAAATTTTACCCCTAAAAATTTTGGGCGAATGGGCCGACGTGCAAGGTCCCCATATTCGCTAATTTTAAACTTCAAAAATCCTAATATTCATTAATTTATGATAATTTATCGCTATGCATAACCTTGGTAAGAATACTTGATCATTATTCAATTTTCTCATGTGTTGATTTATCATAAACTCTCCTTGCTATGATTGACGTTGTATTTTATTTTCAATCTCTTGTACTCTATACTTTCAAATTTTAATTTTCATGTTTACTTTTTTGTATTTAGTTTAGATTAGATTAGACATAGCAAGGATATTAGGGAGCTAGGAAGCTAGCCTAAATCCAAAGGATGAAAGGGACATACTCCCCTTTCTTCCAATTTATTGAAATTGAATTAAGAACACATAAGAAGTTATACTTTTCCATAATTCAACACATACATAAGTATATTTAAAGCATAAATATTCTACCAAATAATGAAAATCTATATTTGAGAAATCCAAAATATGACACATGCATGTGAATAGAAATCATAGATAAATTCACAGATTCTTTTTTAATTTGTTATATGGGATTGAAATGGCCCCATCTGTATTACATCATGATCATATAGTGACATTATAACAATTTGACAATTATACATTCATCACTTGGCAAGATTCAATGCATGTGAATAGAAATCATAGATAAATTCACACATTCTTTTTTAATTTGTTATATGGGATTGAAATGGCCCCATCTGTATTACATCATGATCATATAGTGACATTATAACAATTTGACAATTATACATTCATCACTTGGCAAGATTCAAACTTATGGGATTGAAATGGCCCCATCTGTATTACATCATGATCATATAGTGACATGTATTACATCATGATCATATAGTGACATTATAACAATTTGACAATTATACATTCATCACTTGGCAAGATTCAAACTTATGGGATTGAAATGGCCCCATTTGTATTACATCATGATCATATAGTGACATGTATTACATCATGATCATATAGTGACATTATAACAATTTGACAATTATACATTCATCACTTGGCAAGATTCAAACTTATGTCTTCTCCTTGAAAGTTGATGAATATAATTTGATTTAATCAATGCCATTTGATGGTTGACACACATTCTTATCACATACTCAAATGATGACATAATCATGTTTGTCAAAAGTTAAATAATGTGTCAAAAATTTTACTAAAGAATTGAGAAAAAGGCCTAGAATGCATAAAAATAAAGACATCATTCAACAAGTCCAAACTTATCCATAAAAAATGTGCCATGAGTTTCATTCTTTTTTTCAATTGGTTATATGGAATTCAAACAAACCCCACCCATATTACATCATCACCACATAGTGATATTACAACAAAGCTTGGACATTATCAATGTATCTTTTGGCAAGATTTGAACCTTGGTCTCCTCAACAATATAATCTCCTCAACAATCTAATCGGTTGAGCTAATACCATTTGATTAATTATTTTTTCAATGAATTTACACATGTTTTTTTATGAGGGGTCTTGATCCCCTCATATTGAGTGGGGTTTGAACCTTGGACCTCTCAAAGAGAAGCCAAAGCCCTTACCACTGCACTAAGCTTGCAGCTATATCATGAATTTCATTCAATACACTTTGTTCAAACCCTTAACTTGTACATCCATGTGATTAGGGCTTTGGGCTTTCTTTCAAGGGACCGAGGTTCAAACCAGGTGTAGTGTACGTGCTTATATATAAGTAAGCTTGTGTAAAAAAGGAAAAAGATTAGTTAAAAAATTAAGGATTATGTTGAATATTAACTCGTCTATCTTAACCCTTAGGAAGTTTGTAAGTTGAATGTTTTCATACACTAGCATTACCACTTGAAAGAATGTCCCTTAAAAATGAAGACTTTGTTAATATCAATTTAAATCGATAGTATTTACATATAATAACTAAAAATAATTTTTTTGAAATATGTCTTCGAGATATGTTTTCAATTTTTTATTAAAAATTAAATTTAAAGCATAAAACAAATGACCCATAATTTTTTCATTTTAAAAATGGAATCTTCAAGTCTTTGATTGAAAGTAGATAACAATGAAACCAAAAACTCCGAAAAGTTACAATTTGTTATTGTAGATTGAGTCGTAGCCTTCAACAATCATAAATGAAATTTTTTGCAGCGACTAAATCAGAAGGCCAGGATAAAACAAACAGGAAAACAATGGCTTAGCTATTAATAAGCTGCAATTGCGTCAAGCAACTCACAATGGTAATACAAGGCTTTCTCGGATCTAGAGAAGAAGGGAAACAAAGAATGAAAACCGAAAACAAGAGGAGGGAGACCAAGAATCAAAGCCGAAAAGAATGCATAATCCAAGCATGATTTTTCTCAGTGTTGTTTTGCAGGCAAATTCTCTCCTGCTAAAAAGGATTTGAAGAGCTGAAAGGCGCTTCTGGGACGGAAAAGAGGAACTTCATGGCCAGCCCCCCTAACTGTGACAAATACGAGACCCTTGTACACTTCTGTCCACCCCCCAACCTGTTTGCCGGAATACCATGGGTACCAACGAACCTTGACGGGAAGGCTCAGTCTTGCTAGTGAAAATCTTGTGGCTGTTACCGGAACTACAGAATCAGCATCGCCACTGAGCATATACATGAAATATACGTTACCCATTTTAGTGTATTCTTAAAACATTCAATGCAAACCAGACAAATGTGTGATTTCACAGAGGGTAGAGAAGAAAAAAATAACCTGTATACCCAAATTCTAAGGCCAGCAGCTCCGATAAGCTCTTTATAAATCGGTAGAACGGATAAATCGGAATCCTGCCAGTTACGAATGAGGACATCACTGCAAGAGAGACACTATAAGTATTAAATAGCAGATACAGGCTTTATAATTAATGTCCATCTAATTATTTTTTTATACATAAAGAAATCGATTAGATTTATAGTCATTTTTATTATCAAGTAGGATTTGGGTTGGTTGTATAATCCTTATTTTTTTCGGTTACATAAGACAATTAGTCACAACCACACTATTTTTAGTAACTGACAAGTGCATGGTTCAAACCACAAACCTATTTTACTTTGGTATTGTTGATCCTGTGTGAAGGGGACTATCGGCCACCCGTTATTGTTGGTTTGACGCGCACTGAGAAGATTCAGATCAGACTACTACCTTTGCAAACAAGCTGCCCCAAGGTTTGAACCTTGGTGTCTTCTTGATAAGTGCCTGGCCAGACAAACACTTACCAATCAACCTAGCCCTCGGGGACAATTGAATGTCTTTTTGGAATTGATCCTACAACTCCTATTTTATATCGTTGTTATTTAACTTGGCATGAACTGGACCGTCAGGTACTTGGGTACTTGGGATGCATAGGCACGCACTCAGAAGATCATCGGTCTGATGCCCAATTAGAAGATTTAAATGAGACTATTAAATTTGACCCGTACTCAGAAGATCATCGATCTGATGCCCACTCAAAAATGGGACTCCTAAATTTTGCCCGTACTCAGAGGATCATCGGTCTGACGCCCACTTAGAAGATTTAAATGAGACTACTATATTTGGCACGCACTCAGAGGATCATTGGTTTGACACCACTCAGAAGATTTAAATGAGACTACTATATTTGACACGCACTCAGAGGATCATAGGTCTCAAGTCCACTTAAAAAAATCTAAATAAGACTATTACTTTTACAACAAGCACGGATGTCCATCAAATTATTATTAAGATCTCTAATAGAAATTTTATAACAGATTTTTCAAATAGCGTAACCTAACCTGCATGCAGTCCACTTGTATGGGATCTTTGTGGTATTGGCATGGAGAGCTTTCTGCACGTCAGGCCTGTTGTAATATATCTCCGCATAATTTTCGGTGCAAGGGTCGTAGCCTCCTAGCTTTCTAAGCACCTGCAGATATGTATCCCCACATAACATCAATAGAGCAATGTTGATTTCGAATACTAGAACAAATAAAGTTTATGGTAGGGGGTGGTTGAAGGATTAAGTATATACCGATTGCTTGAATCTTCCGTATGTTTTCTTAGTAGCATCGCTAGTTTTTCCGCAAGTCGGCGCGTAAATACTATATTGGTCTATGTTTCCAAACTCCTGATTCATAGCGTAGTTGATGTAAGAATCACAAGTAGGCGAATTATCCTGCATCCTAAAGTTGCAGTTTCTCAAAATAGAATGGTAGGTCTCGGTAGATATCATAGCGTGACTCCACCAGTAATTTACAGTGCCTAAGTTGTCATAATAATTGTCTGTAACTGCATTTCCAACCTGCAATTGCATCATAAATATCGTGTAGCTCTTAACGTCCTTCTCCTCCATCACCAACAAACGATTTAAAAAAAAAAAAAACAAATGGGTCGAAGGACTTAGACATTACCAGAAATCCTTTGAAGTTTATGACCGGCTTCGAGTGTCTTTTATTGTAGTCGTAAATCTTCTTTGCAAGCTGTGGTATATAATGTCCTGTGTAAGAGATAGATTTGTTTTAGTAAATATTTTTTATACATAAAGATTTGTTTTAGTAAATATTTTTTATACATATCCATTATGGAATTGAATTTAGTTAGGTCACATTATTAGTAACCTGCTCGCAAAAATTTACCAACCTTGTTCATTCAATTTTCATTGATTTTGTTTTATAGCTACTGACCTGCGTAGCTCTCTCCTGTAATATACATCTCTCTATGTTTGTATTGAGGGAACCTCTCAAGCCACTTGATAAGGAATGTTAGGGAATCATCAGCTGTTACAGAATAAAGAAACAAAAAAATTAAGACTGGTTCAGATAATGTTTCGTATGGTTACTCTACAAACTGACAAAGAAAGGGTCTTACCAGTACGTTTGTCCCCTGTATTTATTAGATTTGAGCTTGTATTTGTATATGAAAATCCCACTCCTGCGGGAGACTCTAGAAATAGCAAGTTGGCCACTGCCAAAAAGAAAGGTAGTATCTGCTTTACCATTTTCTCAAGCTAAAGAAGAACGAAGCATATGAAACTTTATGACGAAGCATCAATCGAGTGCACTGGTGAAGCACAAATAACTTACATTTATTCCAGGAAAATGGATTCAAATATAGAGAAGCTGCTGTTTTGTTTATTCGGAACGGACCTATCTCCTCCGAAGCTCCGTATGCCACTGATGAGCATCCGGGACCTGCATTTGCACTTCATTCCAGTAGTCACATTCATTTCCTGACTTCATGTCTGGGGTTAGATATATAAATATTTTTTATTGAAATTAATAAAAGCTCGATGGAATTAGTTTTTAAAAGGGTGAATATACAACATAATTAAATTAGAGTAAAAAATAGAACTGTAACTCTGAACACGACTTATTGCTCTGTCATCCTCATCTTGGGTCCTTTCAAATTAAAGGCTTCAAAGTTGTTTGAACATTTGGTTCGAATGGGTGAAACCGATTTGGTTCGAATGGGAATGGGTGAAACCTTTTTTCAAGTAGATTGTCTCCATCTTCTTTCCCCTGTCATCAAGGAGTACGAGAATTCGAAACTGCGTAGAAAGGAGTACGAGAATCCGAAACTGCGTAGAAAGGAGTGATCTTTAGATTTTGCTTCCTCTCTAATAACCGCCAATTGGTTCGAATGGGAATGGATGAAACCGTTTTTCAAGTAGATTGTCTCCATCTTCTTTCCCCTGTCATCAAGGAGTACGAGAATCCGAAACTGTGTAGAAAGGAGTGATCTTTAGATTTTGCTTCCTCTCTAATAACTGCCAATTGGTTCGAATGGGAATGGGTGAAACCGTTTTTCAAGTAGATTGTCTCCATCTTCTTTCCCCTATCATCAGGGACTACGAGAATCCGAATCTGCATAGAAAGGAGTACGAGAATCCGAAACTGCGTAGAAAGGAGTGATCTTTAGATTTTGCTTCCTCTCTAATAACCGCCAATTCCATAGATGATGGCTTTGCATCCAATGACATATCCTCGCTACCCGTAAAGATACTGTTAAGATACTCCAACACACTATAACTGTTGGATGAATAAAAACATAATTGTCCAAACACTAGTCATATGAACATATCCTCGCTACACGATAGTTGTTTGGATGAATAGAAACATAATTGCCCACCCGAACACTAGTCATATGAACATATCCTCGCTAAAATATAACTGTTGGATAAATAAGAACATAACAACTGAACATATCCTCCCAACTGAATACTAGTCATATGAACATATCCTAGCTACACTATAATTGTTTGGATGAATAGGAACATAATTATCCACCGAACACTAGTCTAGTCATATGAATATATCCTCGCTAAAGTATAGCTGTTGGATAAATAAGAACATAACAACTGAACATATCCTCGCTACCCTATAGTTGTTTGGATGAATAAAACATAATTGTCCACCCGAAAACTAGTCATATGAACATATCCTCCCTAAAATATAACTGTTGGATAAATAAGAATATAACAACTGAACACTAATCATATAAAATTACTTCTCTAAACAACATTATATATATTAAATATATTTTTAAAAATAAATAAAAAACCTACAAATTATTAAAGATATATCAATTGTATGTGCTGGCCAGAACATTATGCATAACTTATCCATAGAGATTTTTTTTCTAATATTCACAGCCCGTGCCGTACGGATCCTTCAATCAATAACAATGACGGTGGATTGGCGACGCATTAGGGGTGGGCCATACACCAAAGCAGGCTTAACTGTATCAAGTCGATTGTCAGACTTACATAAATATTTGTATGTCGATAAATGATAGCCTTGTAACAAGTGGCCACCGGCCACCGTCTCTGACCCTACCTCCTACTTGCGTTCACACACAGCAACCTAGGCGAACGTGGCCATTTCCAAAACATAGCTTTCATGCTTGTCTCTTTTAAAAATCGAATCACGTGCAACGGTTTAAGACATACTCATCGATCATAAGGTACACTTACGTCGAAAGAGGCCAGTAGAGATTCAGCTTAAACAAACATTTGAAGCATCATAAGTCAACCTTGCTTAGATTTTCGCGCACTCCAACGCCTATTCAATAGCACTTTCAATCCTGCACGTAGACTTCACATGCTTGCAAGTATAACACATAGTATAAGACATAGATAGGCGTGCAGCTGCCAATGTTTTTAATTGTCATTATGTAAGTTTAGTGGTATATTTCATGATTGAAATTTTGTTCATATTAATATTTATTTATCTATTTTAGCAGGTTGAAAGTCCGTGGTCCTATTTATGTGGGACTCCTCACCCCTATTAACATCCAGTTGCGAGTTGGAGAATGTGTGGGATAGTTGGCCCTCTTGATTTCTAACTAGTTCATGTGATACTGTTCCACATTTATACCTATTTATCTATCTTAGCAGGTTGGAAGTCCTTAGTCCCATTTATGTGGGACTCCTCACCCCTATTAACATCAAGTTGAGACGTGTGGGGATAGTTGATCCTCTTGCTTTCTAACCGGTTCATGTGATATTGTTCCCATATAAAATGTTTATTTTTAATAACATATTTTTATGTTAAAATTTTGTTGCACTTCAATACCTCTTCTTCCACTTATACACCTAAACGTATCCTTCGTCTATCTGTCAATAGTTTTTTAAACACACATCCTCTTCTATCTGTCAATGTTTTTTAAACACATTTATAGGTGAATGTTTTTTAAACACACTCATACACCTACAATGGTTTAAACTTGTATCTTGAGAGCCAAAACCAATGTTAATAACAGGTTGACAAAGTAGAATCATAAATTTTATATGAACGTGGGGTTTTTTTAGAAATGCGTTGTTCCACATGAAGCTGCAGGGGATAAGAAATATTAAAAATAGCACACTAAAAACAAGAAACTTCTAAAACCATTGCAGCCAAAGTTTGTTCTATGTAGCTTCGATCTTGTCCTATGTTAAGATTTGACACAGGTTTCGATTCAAAGAGATTTTTATCTCCGATCTTCTTACGCCTCTCACCTGTCCATCCTTTTAAATCGTTTTCTCTTAACCATTCCATTTAAAAAAATACTACTTAGATTCGTGCAACGAGAACGATACTATTATTAGAGATAGCGTTATTTTAACTACCAAACTACGAGGCTTATAATGGAAGGCTGTATTAAAGACGACGTGGACTCTGCTTTATCCGCTATCTACCACCAATGCTCCAACTAGGTAATACTTGGCCAGTTATTGTCAATCTAGATATTTTTGTTTTAAATTCTTTGAATGTGTTTTAAGATAACAATAATGCACATCACGATGATAATAATGCGTATCAAGATGACAACGGTGTGAACATCTACATATTATCTCCATCTCAAGTCCGTCCGAATGAACAGGTGGTCTCCATCTCACCACACCAATGCTTCAACTAGGTAATATTTGGCCAGTCATTGTCAATCTAGATAGTCCAGTTTTAGTAAAATAATAGTTTATCTTGGATCTTCTGAGTGCGCGTCAAGATGAAAACAATCCACATCAAGATGATAACGGTGTGAACACCTACAAGTTGTCTCCATCTCACGCCCGTCTATATGAACACCTATGGGTGGTCTCCATCTCACCATAGAACACCTATGGGTGGTCTCCATCTCACTCAGTCTGATTAACAAGGAGACGAATAAACTTGTTGAACAACTCCTATAATTTGAAAGCTGAACCTTACCAATTACTATAACCAACTTTATTATGTAATAGAAAAAATACCATGCAATTCTTCTGCCATGAAAACGAAATGTGCAACAGCTTCGCTTTTTAGGTCAATTTTACCGTAATTACGATGTGTTAGGTAAAACACTATGTCGACTCTAGGCTGTAGCATAGCTGTATAATGCATAATGAATGCTGAAGTGGGATCTTCTACGTGGGAAACCGCGAGGCCTATCTCCACTTTGCAAACGACAATAATGGACAAGCAGACGTGCGCATAGAAATCATTAGAAAGTTTGGTATGAAATTTAAAGTGTGCACAGTGTATGGAAAATTTTCATTTGTCTACTAATGGGCACTTTCAACTGACTTACCATCTCCGGTTGGAATCTGCGTTTGTATTTATGAATTTGCAGCTATATTCGTACGGAGGGATGCACAGTTTCAATATCTAAGATGGGGAAAACCATTTTTCCATCAAGTTAGGCCTAATCTAGTCTAATAGGGGGGCATTGAATATTAGATCCACCCACACAAGAAAAATGCAGACAAAGAGCATTCATTCTGATTTGCAGTCAAATTTGTCAGCCAACTAATGCCTAATAAATTCGACATATGACAAGAGGAAATCAAAGACAACCCACAGCTTGCAGATTTGTCAGGTTCTACGAGGCAGTCCTTTCAAATCGTTGTCGACGTCTGTTTTTGTTTTTTTCTTCAGAACATCGGCCAGCATGCTGAATTCAGCCACATAAACTCCGATCCGGGGAAAAATAGAGAAAGAAAGAGTACGAAAGCTTGTTTGCAACAATATTATTATCAGTATTTGACTGGAGATCTACTTAGCAAATCCTAAGCCTGAGGAAAATAACATTCAACACTGATGGATAGGTATTATCGGAATTTTAATTATGGAATAACGGAATTTTAATCATGGAATATGTTATTAGACTTACATTATCACATTAATCGATATAAAAGTAAGAGGACCAGTCCCCACACATGTTACTCGATGTTAATAAGATGAGGAATTCCACAAAATAAGACCAAGGACTTGTAGAGCAAAGCAATTGCACAAATTATTCAACACTAGCGTTTTTCAATGCAAATCGATGCATAGCATCAAGAAACTTTTCCTAACTGCTAGCAGGTAGGTCTAATTTTATAGGTGTTATTGAGTTGTGACACATTGCTTTCAAGACTGATCTAACATCTGTCTCCTCCCATCGTTCTACAAGCTACGAAATAGAGAACGAACATTTTTAGACACTCTATAAACCTTTAAAGGACTTTTAACCAGACCAGAAGCTCTATACTCCAGAACAAACAGAAGCTATTCTTTTCAATAGTGCCATCTATAGCAGTTAGTGTTTAACAACTGACATGGATAGGAACTTCCCCAAAAGCCTCTGTCAGTAGTAACTCAGACAAGGAGGCAATATAATGAACACCATCATAAGGATGCAAGTTGATATGAAATATTACCTGTATTATTCCTAGATAAATGGGTTTCAATAGTTGTTTGTGAAGGCTTCCAAACATTACTCATAATTTTCACCATAAGTTATTTTCATATGGCAAAACAGAAGCTCTTTAACAGCAAACATAAAAGAAAAAAAAATCTCACAGATTATGTATCTAGGCTTTATCTGAAAACACTCCCACCATAAGTTATTTTCACCATAAGTTATTTTCATATGGCAAAACAGAAGCTCTTTAACAGCAAACATAAAAGAAAAAAAAATCTCACAGATTATGTATCTAGGCTTTATCTGAAAACACTCCCACCATAATCATGTAGTATTGGATCCAAGCACTCATAATACTGTAAATAAGAACTTGGGAATTACCCACTAACAAAATCAATACTTCAGAGCTGAGATGTTGATAAGATTGCAGAAACAACAGAAATATAGGTAATGAATTATACCTCCATTGAGCCATATGACAACAGGCTTAGAATTGGGGCTGTTAGTGGCTTCAGTCAACCAGTAGAAAAGAGCTCTACCATCTTTGTTATTCACTGTCACATATCCAGCATACTGCTCAAAAGACACATGAGGCTGACCAGGGAGCTGCACCACTCTATCCTTGATATACTCGCCTTTCTGCTGCTGCTGCTCCCCGTGCACTACTATAAACACCATCATCACCACCAAAAAATTGCACAAATACCTCCATTGACGTCTCCGTAGTGATCCAACACAAGTACACATTTTTTCTCTTTTTCCAAAGCAGATCAGAATACAAGACTCAAAGGTTCGGCAACACTTTCCCCCCCTCTTTTTGTTTGATTCGTGATGCTGGCACCAAAAGATTTAACACTCACGAAAGCAGCATGCCCTGCACTGTGTCGCTGACCTCATACATGCACGCGCGCATGCTTCTCCACCGACAAATCCCACAAAAACTGATGCTGGGCTTTCACTTATTCTCTTACTGCTAACATTGGCTTGGCTTGCTATCACACATTTCACACCCAAATTTACTTCTCTTTCCAGCTCTTCTAGCGATGCCTATTGCCTATCACGTTTCAAGCTCCTTTATATCAAGAGCAAAACAATCTGGTGTAATGATATTTTAGAGGAAGCTGAATGCGGGGCAGACTTACGGTAATTTCATTGTTCTCTGACATTTACTGTTGTTAGTATTAATGCTCTTTAATGTTGTGGTAGTGGACCAGAGCGGTTGAGGATAGATATGAAAGATGGTCAACGTCAACGCGGAGCAACTCCCACTGTCCCGGGACTCTGGCCCCGGAAAGATGTATTTGTTGAGTAGACCTCAAGGCAAAACGTGCAGTAGTTCCATCACCATGCAGGCCCTCCCTCTGTTTACCTGGAGAATATTAATATTTATTTTTTAATGGAAACAAAACAGGATTATCTACATTTCTTCAGTGATTTAAATTTGGTTTTTTTTTTTTTGGGTGAAAACGTAAATTATTTTTTGGTTTTCTTTTTTTGGTTACATAAAAAGTTGGTCACAATTACATTATTTTTAGTAACAGACAAGAGTAGGGTTCAAACAACATGGGCTATTCCACCACATTATTTTTCCAGTAATTGACAAGGGCAGGGTTCAAACCGCATGGATTGTTCCACCAAACCTATTCCACTCCAGCGTGAAGGGGACCATTGACTCGTATCGTCATCGTCGGTCTGGTGCGCACTTAGAGGATCAAATCAGACTACTACCTTTGCAAAAAGGCTGCTCGCGAGGTTTGAATCTGGATGTCTTCTTGATAAGTGCCTCGCCAGACAAGAACTTACCAATCCACCTAGCCCATTGGAACATAAAACTTTTAGGTTAGAAAGAAGCCTCAACAGTTAGAAAGGAACCTGGAGAGCTGCTCTTAGGTGGCCGACAATGTTGTTTCATCCGGGTATAACATTATCTAGAGGGAGGCCACAAGAGATTTTTTTGTGTCCCCCTTTGCTTCAGAGAGGTTCTAACCATGGACCTCATGTTCAACAAGGCCAGGCTCGCCTTCTCCACTTGTGCTACAAAGACACACAAAAGGGTAAACCAAAACCGAAGTTAAGTAGATCCGCACCGTAAAGATCACTTTCTTCAACTGGTTGCCTCACACTAACTCGGCCTTAAAAGGGTTTATAGTAAACCAATATGATTTTTTGTGTCCCCTTTTGCATCACTGAGGTTCTAACCATGGATCTCATGTTCAATGGGTTTAGGCTCGCCTTCTCCACCTGTGCTACAAATTTTTTGTGTCCCCTTTTGCATCACAGAGGTTCTAACCATGGATCTCATGTTCAACGGGTTTAGGCTCGCCTTCTCCACTTGTGCTACAGAGGCACACAAAAGGTTAAACTAGTGTGATTTGAACCGAAGTTAAGTAAGTAGATCCGCACCTTAAAAATCACTTTCTTCAACTGGTTGCCTCACACCAACTCGGCTATGCACTCACACTTAAAAAGGTTTATAATAAACCAAATTTGAACCGGAGTTGTGGAATTGTGTGAATCCGTACAGTATCGATCAAGTTCCTCAACTGATCGTCCCACACCAACTCATCTACGCACTCCACCATAAAAGATCGCACTCCACCATAAAAGATCACGTTCCTGAGGTAAAAGTTAGTGATGGTTCGTAATGAAGGCGTGGGATAGAGAAGTCATATTAAGAAGAAAAAAAAAACTACCCACGTGTATGGCCTGTTGTTCATTTCTGTGGACCGCATTTTTAATGGTTATCATAGGAATTCGTTTGGCACTTATGTAAGAGATGTATACTAAACATTGATACAGCGAGTATGAAATTGCTTGGATGCTAAAATTTTTGTGCCCCCAACATAATCAATTCACAGTAAAGTAGTTTGAATGAATGACTTTGAGCAAGATTCACCTGTTGTCGCTACTTTACACAACTTGGTCAAGGAGTCCTTGGCGTACCCTGTAAAGCAAGTCAGAGTTTTTTCTGTTTTTTTTTCCTTGCTAACTCATTTCCAAAGGTATTGCTTTGCCACCAAGGACATTATTATTAGGATTACAATGAGAGCGAGCAAAGGGCCCCTCTCCAACAATGATAGCTTGAAAGAAAGCCTTCATTCACACTCAATACAGTCACGGAATTACCAAGTAAATTGACCAATCTCCTTGACTTCAGGTCCACCAAAGATGCATATCAAATGACAATAATTTTAAAAAATTCCTACGCCATTTCAGTATTGGTCAAACAATCCCTGTGAACAATAATGTTGCCAAGATCTCTGCACTGTTTAATGGACTTATATCGATTTTAGAGTATCTACTTTCCTTCCAAACGTCTACTAATATGCTTTTACATCTGTAATCCTTCAAAATAAATAAGATGGGTATCTAAAATTTATAAACAAACCCTGAAATAAATATTTTCTACTATTCATACCATAATATTAATATATATATATATATATATATATTTTAATAATGAACATCTTCTCATTTGCCAAACAGAAAGGTGCCAATGCATGATTGTGCTTTTTCTTGTTTGAGAATCGTGTCTAGAAGAGCACACTTGTAAAGGATATCATTATTATAGTGTGTCTTAAGTTTCCATTAAAAATTATGGGCCTCCTTGAAAAATCTATTCCCTCATCATAATTTCTGATATGGGAAAGAAACAGCCAAATCAAGTCATTGATCATGATGAGAATTTCTTCTATTATTATGTCATGTAAGTTAGTATATATGTTTTCCTTAAGTGTGAAGGCCATAGATCGAAATCAAAGCCATAGGAAGGCCTAAAAAGATAAGGATGATTACCAGGGAGCTAAAATTCCAAATGAAAACATGCTTGTGCTTATGCTTATGCTTTAAAAGTTATTATTATCGTGAGAAATGATGCTTCATAGCGGTATTATTGCCACTGAAGAGCCATTATTATAGTTCCTTATAAAAGAGCCAAAGCATTAAAACAAATTATGCAATATAACAATCTGTTGGACTTATTGAAACAATATGAAGGACAAATATTGACCGGACTCTTCCCTTACCCGGTAAGAGGAAACTTAAGCCAGGAGGGACTAACTCACAAATACAGATTTAGTGACTATAAATATAAATGGTTGTTATAAATAAATTATGCAATATAGCAACCTGGTGGACTTATTGAAACAATATGAAGGACAAATATTGACCGGACTCTTCCCTTACCCGGTAAAAGGAAACTTGAGCCTGGAAGAACTAACTCACAATAGGGATTTAGGACTCTAAACATAAATGGTTGATATAAATAACAGAAAACTTTAGTGAATATAAGAAGATCATTCAATTAAACTACAAAGAAACTGTAAAGTTTAGAAAAATATAATCTTTCAAACTGTATGAATATTATATATATAAAAAAGTAATAATGATGTTAAATATACTTTTATCTCTTTTACAATTTAAAATTTCACTTTTTAATTTGAAATACCTTAACCTTTATGATTAGATCAACCCATTCACATTGTATATATAACATTATATGAAGTTAAAATGAGTTTTATTTTTATTATATTTATTTTAACAATGCAATAAATCATATTATTGTAGTCATTTTATTATAGGAGTGTTCATTATCATTTATAATACAAGGATTTGACTTCAATTCATGTTTAAACAAATGTATTCCCTTTATCATTATTTCACAATGTTTCATGTTAAAAACAATGTATATTTTTCCAATAAGCTATGTGTTGCTTCTATTGAGGGCCACTTTTTAAACAAAAAAATAAAACATTACATTTGTTGTTATATCAATTAGGACATATCCATCATTATCTTCCTCGAACTGCTATATTTTTGTAGTCGATTTTATATCATTTCCATTAAGAGATAGATCTCCCTTAACCAGTTACCTTTTAAAATTTAAAATTCTCCAAGATGAAGATCAACAACTAGATTAGTTGAACTATCTACTACCATGCTTTTAAGATATGCTAATATTTTCAAGTTACTACTTGTTAGCTTTTGATGCTAGATACTTAATGAGAAATCAACCACAAGATATAAAATGAGCATGAAATATTTAATCTGTGATAATGACAATATACTAAGCATGTAAAACTCATAAAAAACTTCTAAAATAACTCATAAAAATGCCATTAATGAAAGCTCACGAAAATAGGATCTTCACACAAAATGTGAAGATCTCAAGTACTCCATGGTTCATATAAGTTCTAAATTGTCTCAAACTTTTATTCCACTCTACTCTACTTGATATGAACAGATTATGATAAAATGATATGGAAAACGTTATTCATACTTGCTCACACCAAGGCCAATATATAGTGGGATGTGACTCTTGGCCTTTCATCTTCCTATGACTCTTCACCTTCCTATTCTATGGACTCATGTGCACATGGACTATGATGCACATTTACATTATTGAATACTTTGCACATTCTAATATTACTTGTGCATTTATTACATTGCATAAAGTAAATACTCAAACCCTACTCTAAAGATGTACCCATGATGGTACATTGGCATGTACCAAATAATGTAAAATATTCCAACACTTCCCTATATTACATTTTCTGGTTATTGAAGACTATAGTCTTCAATATGGATCTTCATCTTTCATATGTTCTTCAACTTGATCAGGTTCTTCTTCTTTAATCTATAGATGATCGGATAGTCCAAAGTATTGTTGTCCTCTCATATTTCTCATTCTGAACATTCTATTTTCCCGTCGGATTTTATTATATATAGACTTTTCATTTTCTACAATTTATTCTTCAGAAAATCCATAGTGTTGTTTTGAATTTGTGAAATTCTAATTGAGTCTAGAGCATATATATCATTGTGGATTATCCTATAGATTCTACCTCATTTTTATTTATGATGAGACACTTGTTGACTCCATTTATATATCTAAAATCAACCATACTTTTGCTCTGTATCAACTTGGCTATTGAAATAATATTTGATGTTAATCCGGGAACATACATTACATCATGTAGCAAAATATTTGGAAATGATGTACTAGGGGTTACACATCCATATCCATGTATATGATAGGTTTTGCCATCTGCAATTTTCAAAATATTGTTAGTGACTTCAAGATAATCAAACCATTGCAAATTTTCTATCATGTGATGACTTGCACCAGAGTCAATAAACCAAATATCCTTTTCATTTTGACCTGTAGAATTGTTTGTGCTTGAAGTAATTTTGCATATTTGATATGAAATATTGTATGGATTTTGATCTTGAATCCTTTCATAGTGTATCTTGTGATGATATGTTCCTCTTGCTAACTTATCCATTATCTTAAGAAATTGTAGTATTCCTTATGTCTCCCAATATTTTCAACTTCTAGATTCTAACCTTCAATTCTTGTAGTATATGATCAATCAATAGTCAAATTTCTAAATAGAATTCCTTTTAGCTCTTTAGTATTAAATATTGAGAACAACTTTGATAGAATCTTTTATCTTTCAAAGTCTTTGAAGTTGTCTACCTTATGACTCCCTAGTTTTGAGTATATGATCAAGTTTGATATGATCTTTTCAATTTTCCAAGTTTTGTAGAATATTTTGTATCTCCCAAGAGTTTTGAATATACTATGGTCTTGATAAAGCACTTAGGTTTCTTAGTTTTCCTTTGAGTTGAATCCCTTTTATCTCCCTAATGTTCAACTACTATTCTTCATCTTATTTCTCCCTATTTGTGAATAGAAATCTAAAGATAGTTTTGATGCAATTTTCAATTTGATAAAATTTTCTATCTTCAAGACTTTAGAGTTGGATTCCTTATGTCTCATTAATTTGAGCAAGAGACTAATTCCAATGTAGTTTTCCAACTTTTTAATAGCTCTATGTTTTGTTTCTTGTACTTTTAATTCTCAATAATATAGTATCTACATTTCAAGATCTATGTTGGTGTTGAACTCCTTATAACTCTCTAATTAGAAATTTAGAAAATATGGATATTTGTAAATTTAATGTTTCAATTTTCTATGTAGAATTCCTTATTCCTCCAAATTAAGTTATTTGCAAATATTTCTTATGCTTGAATAAAGTAATTCCAAATGCTTTCCAATTAAATATTTCTTGCTTCAAAAAGCTTTCAAATATTTCAATAAAGCATCTAAGGTTGTAGTATATCAATGCAATTACTTATACCTCCATTTATTTAATTAATCTCAAGCATAAAAAAATTAACTAAGTTTCATCTTAGCATTAATATTCAAGACTCAAGTTAATTTAAATGCTTTTAGTACCTTCTTTATTATGGTGTGTTGTGTATGCGGTCAGTTTCTCCTTTACTTCTCTATTATGCAACTTGCACACTAATTAAGGCATTGTCCTCTTCACTGACTTCAATGCAATATGACACATTTATTACAACATTTAATAGTGCCTTCTAAGATGTTGACTATCCTTCTAATGCTAGTTGGTTTCACTAACTTACATATATGTTGTGCTCCCTTCACCTATATTACACTCTTATCTTAAGAGTGAACTTGTATGACTTGTCTTACATGCAACGAAGACATTTCACTTCCCTTGGAGTTACCTTCTGCACTATGACACTTGGCAATGAAACTCTTCACTCCTCTTATGACTATATTTAGTCCTTCCAACTGGTGGTGCTCCTCTTCCAAGTGACGTCTACTTTATTTCCTTGTAACGCTTCCTATAATATTCTTTGCTTAGTAATTCTCTAGTCTACATTTATATAGCATGATTCCTTTCTTTTGTAACACTCCTTTAGCTTGATAACATATTGCTTCTCTTATACACCTTGCAGTAATACGATTCTTCTCCTCAAATGTCTCTGCTTGATTCTTATATGCCTTTGTAACACTAAATGGTATTAGATCTTCTTTCAACACCTTACAGATTTAGGTATTCTCCACTTATTGGAAACAATACTCATTCTTGGATTTGATGGCTCCTTATTCAAGGTGATGGCACTTTAACTTCTTGGTGGTGTTATGGTGTTGCTAATAGTACTTAAGTTTCTCTATTTGTGGTGCTATCTTGAGACATCTCTAATGATGCTATCTTATGGATATTTTGTTAGTGCTTCGCTGGTTGCTATCTCATGATACCTGGGTGGTGGTTCGATGGTTGGCTTGTTTGACTCGGCTCTTCAATTGGCTTGATATTGTTATCTTTTGATGATGTATGATATGAGAGAAAGAAATCACAAGATGTAAATATGCATAAAATTAATATAATGGAACTTTACAATACGACTCAAATATGCTATTAATGGAAAGTTATAAAAATTGTACAATGCAATGTAATGAAGGAAATAAATACTCCATAACTCTAATGAAAACTACATTGTACCTACTCACTACATAGTAGTGATCACAATCTACTACACACACTAATCTGATATATCATATATATCTCTTATTGTTGTATGCACACTATGGGACCTATATATAAGCAGATAGGTTGCTTGGCCTTTACTCTTCCTAACTATCTTTTCTATGACTCATGTACAAGTGGAATCCCTGTAAATTTACATATTTGCACATTAACACTTGTGCTTTTATTACTTCTTTCTCATGTAACCTAAGATAAACTCCTAGTCTAGCAATATACCCAAGGTGATACATTGACATGTACCTAAATAATGTAATATACTCTAACACCCCCTTGTATTACATTATTTGGGTATTGAAGACTTTAGTATTCAATATGGATCTTCCTCTTTTGAATAGTCTTTAGCTAGATCAGGTCCTTCTTCTTCTACTACTTCAATCTTCATGTTATATCTTCTTGTCTTTTCTAACCCATTGTCTTTTGTTGTCAAGCATTTTTAATGAACTAGTAATCTCATAATTTTGCACATCACAAGTGGATCAGAATTGATCCATTTTCTCTCCTTTAATTCTCTGTGACCTATTTTTTTGATCTTCATGAATGTCAAGCTTGAACTGATTGTTAGTGGATGTTTTTGAAACAAGATCTTGAAAGAAATAATCTAATTTGTGTAGTAATATTTATTCATAATTTTTATAGTACTTATATTTATAGTAGTAGAAGAAAGACAAATAATTTTTTCCTCCACAATATTTACATGGATGGAAACTTTGGTAGTTGAATTTCTCATGACCAAATTGGTTGTGATAAGTGCATAGTAAAGGTATTCCAACTGCTTTGTTGACTATTTTAGGAATATCATGTTTATCTATTTCCTTGATGAGATACTGATATGATGCAGGAGCATCCAACAGAAGGCAAAATACAGCAAAGTAGAAAAGATGTCGCGATATCGCGACATGTCGATCGAGAAGAAAATATGTCACGATTTTGTGACATGTCGCAAAATCGCGACCAAAAGCCGAGAGAAGGCTCGAGAAAGAAAAGTGTCATGATATCGTGACACGTCGCATTTTTACGACCAGAAAATCAGAGAAGCTATAAGAGAGAAAAATGTCGCGATATCACGACATGTCGCATTATCGTGACTAAAAGAGAAGAGGAAGAGCAAGAGAGAAAAGTGTCGCGATATCGCGACATGTCGCGTAATCGCGACCAAAAGCCGAGAGAAGGCTCGAGAAGGAAAAGTGTCACGATATCGCGACATGTCGTAGTTTCATGACCAGAAGATGAGAAAATGCGCAACAGAGAAAAGTGTCACGATATCGTGACATGTCGCGTTTTCGCGACTCAGGAAGGAGAGAGAAGGCACGGAGCAAAAATGTCGCGATTTCGCGACATGTCATGAAATCACGATCGAAAGAAGACAGGAAAGGCCAGAGAAGAAAATGTCACGATTTCGTGACATGTCGCGAAATCGCGATCGAAGGAGTGGAAAGAAAGCAAGGAAGGAAATTGTCGCGATATCGCAACCCGAAATAGAGGAAGAAGGCAGAGAGCCAAGTTGTTGCAATTTTGCGACTCGAGAGGCGAGGAGGAGGCAAAAAGGAAAGATGTCACGATATCGCGATATGTCGCATTTTCATGATCGAAAAGGAGAAAGAAGAGCCAAAAAGGAAAGATGTCACGAAATCACGACATGTCGCATTTTTGCGACCAGACAACGAGAGAAGGCACAAGAGAGGAAAATGTCGCGATATCGCGACATGTCGCATTTTTGCGACCAGAAGACGAGAGAAGGCACAAGAGAGGAAAATGTCGCGATATCGCGACATGTCGCATTTTCATGACCAGAAGACAGGAGAAGGAGCAAGAGAGAAAAATGTCGCGATATCGCGACATGTCGCATTATCGTGACCAAAGGACGAGGGAAGGCGCAAAGGAGGAAAGATGTCACGATATTATGACATGTCGCATTTTCATGACCAAAGGACGAGAGAAGGCGCAAGGGAGAAAAAGTGTCGCTATATTGCGACATGTCGCATTATCACGACGAAAAGACGAGAGGAAGCGCAGGAGAGAAAAAGTGTCATGGTATCGCGACATGTCGCATTTTCGTGACCCAAACAAGATAGGAAGGCAGAGAAACCAGAAGTGTTGTGATATCGCGACATGTCGCATTTTCGTGACCCGAACAGGATAGGAATGCAGAGAAACCAGAAGTGTCGCGATATCGCGATATGTCGCATTTTTGTGACTCAAAGAGGACAAGAAGGCAGAAAAGCCAAAGGTGTCGCGATATCGTGACATGTCACGTTTTCACAACCAAACAGAAGGAAAGAAAATAAATGACAGGCAATTACAAGGGCCATTGTAGAGGAAATTATCGAGCAGGGGGTATACCGAACGCCATCATTGGGTGACAGGCGGACAGAGTCTACAGTGGCAGCACTGGACAAGCACGTGGCACCAAGGTGCAGTGAAAGCAGACAAAGACCAAGAGTCGGAACGTTTCGAAAGCCAAAACAATGAAGAGGCACGGGAAATGAAACGAAGGGTCAGAAAAATAAAACGGAGAGTCATGCCAGAGAGTTTAAAATGGGAAGCGAAGGCATGCACAAGGGGGGAAAATAATGCAGACAGAGTTGCAGTCGAGAAACTACGGAGACGAAGTTGCAGTTGTGAAGGCAAGAGGGCCATTCTGGACCTGTTAGGCTATTTTTCTTCTAGAATTGGAATGTTGTAATGTAATGTAAAATTTAATAAACTATCTTTCGATAAAGAAGTTTATTTGGCAGAGTCTGCCATTTTTGTAAATTTTTCCAATTTTAATGAATGAGAGTTTGTGAGTATTTGGGCTGAGCGATTTTGGTATCCCCATCAAGTGATATCAGAGTAGGAGTTCCTGAGTGTGTCAACAAATCGCCAAAAGTGAGGCAGTTGCACCAGGATCTGTGGAAGAGCGGGAGTGCCTGAGTGTGTAATAGATCACCGAACATGAGGTAGTTTACACCAGGATCGGTGGTTAAGATTTGTGAGAAGAGAGAGAAGAGAAGCTATGGTCACAAGGAGAACCTTGTTGAGTGAAGAGAAAGGACCAGACCAGAAGAAGAGCCTGTTTCGCAAAAGGTGCAAATGTTCAGGCAAAGTATGTAATGTTATCATAGATAATGGTAGCACAGATGATTTGGTTTCAGGAGAAAAGGTTGCTAAGTTGAAATTGGAGAAGAGGGTGCACCCGCATCCATATCGAATTGCGTGGTTGTAGAAAGATCATAGAGTATTAGTCAGTGAGCAGTGTTTAGTTGAATTTCATATTGGAACTTATCAATATGAGGTTCTGTGTGATGTTTTGCCTATGGATGCTTGCCATTTGTTGTTGGGGAGGCCATGGCAATTTGACAGACGTGCGGTACATGATGGGCATGCGAATACTTACTCTCTGACGAAAGGTGGAGTGCGCCACAAGTTGAAGCCATTGAAGGAGATGGATGAACAGAGTTTGCTGACAACAATGAGAGTGGAAGTTGTGGGATTTGAAGAACTTAAGGGTTGGTACCCTATAGATCCAGATTTTGCTAAAAAGAAGGTGACAGAACAGAACAGAAGTGAAGGTCACTTCTCAATCCACCCCGGTTGTATGATGCAGGAGCATCCAACAGAAGGCAAAATACAACAAAGTAGAAAAGACGTCGCGATATCGCGACATGTCAGCCGAGAAGAAAATATGTCACGATTTCGTGACATGTCGCAAAATCGTGACCAAAAACCGAGAGAAGGCTCGAGAAAGAAAAGTGTCGCGATATCATGACACGTCACATTTTTGCGACCAAAAAATGAGAGAAGCTATAAGAGAGAAAAATGTCGCAATATCGCGACTAAAAGAGAAGAGGAAGAGCAAGAGAGAAAAGTGTCGCGATATCGCAACATGTCGCATAATCGCGACCAAAAGCCAAGAGAAGGCTCGAGAAGGAAAAGTGTCGCGATATCATGACATGTCGCAGTTTCGCGACCAGAAGACGAGAAAAGGCGCAACAGATAAAAGTGTCGCGATATTACGACATATCGCATTTTCATGACTCAGGAAGGAGAGAGAAGGCACGGAGCAAAAATGTCACGATTTCGTGACATGTCACGAAATCACGACCGAAAGAAGATAGGAAAGGCTAGAGAAGAAAATGTCGCGATTTCACGACATGTCGTGAAATCGCGACCGAAGGAGCAGAAAGAAAGCAAGGAAGGAAACTGTCGCGATATCGCGACCCGAAATAGAGGAAGAAGGTAGAGAGCCAAGTTGTCATGATTTCGCGACCCAAGAGGCAAGGAGGAGGCAGAAAGGAAATATGTCATGATATTGCGACATGTCACATTTTCACAACCGAAAAGGAGAAAGAAGAGCCGAAAAGGAAAGATGTCGTGAAATCGCGACATGTCACATTTTCGTGACCAGACAACGAGAGAAGGCACAAGAAAGGAAAATGTCGCGATATCGCGACATGTCACATTTTCGCGACCGAGAAGACGAGAGAAGGCATAAGAGAGGAAAATGTCGCGATATCGCGACATGTCGCATTTTCACGACCAGAAGACGGGAGAAGGCGCAAGAGAGAAAAATGTCGCGATATCGTGACATGTCACATTATCACGACCAAAGGACGAGGGAAGGCGCAAAGGAGGAAAGATGTCGCGATATCGCGACATGTCGCATTTTCATGACCAAAGGACGAGAGAAGGCGCAAGGGAAAAAAAGTGTCGCGATATCGCGACATGTCGCATTATCGCTACAAAAATACGAGAGGAGGCGTAGGAGAGAAAAAGTGTTGCGATATCGCGACATGTCACATTTTCGTGACCCAAACAGGACAGGAAGGTAGAGAAACCAGAAGTGTCACGATATCGCGACATCTCACATTTTTGCGACCCGAATAAGACATGAAGGTAGAGAAACCAGAAGTGTCGCGATATCGTGACATGTCACATTTTCATGACTCGAAGAGGACAAGAAGGTGGAAAAGCCAAAGGTGTTGTGATATCGTGACATGTCACGTTTTCATGACCAAACAGAAGGAAAGAAAAGAAACGGTAGGCGGTTACAAGGGTCGTTACAGAGGAAATTATCGAGCGAGGGGTATACCGAATGCCATCATTGGGTGACAGGTAGACAGAGTCTACAGTGGCAGCACTGGACAAGCACGTGGCACCAAGGTGCAGTGAAAGCGGACGAAGACCAAGAGTCGAAACGTTTTGAAAGCCAGAACAATGAAGAGGCATGAGAAATGAAATGAAGGGTTAGAAAAGGAAATGGAGAGTCATGCTAGAGAGTTTAAAAGGGGAAGCGAAGGCATGCATAAGGGGGGAAAACAACATAGACAGAGTTGCAGTTGAGAAACTGCGAAGACGGAGTTGCAGCCGTGAAGGCAAGAGGGCCATTCTGGACCTTTTAGGCTGTTTTTCTTCCAGAATTGGAATGATGTAATGTAATGTAAAATTTAATAAACTATCTTTCTGTAAAAGAAGTTTATTTGGTAGAGTCTGCCATTTTTGTAAATTTTTCCAAGTTTAATGAATGAGAGTTTGTGAGTATTTGGGCTGAGCGATTTTGGTATCCCCATCACCATATGTGAACAATTGAGGCTATTTCATCTTTACTTCTTTCATACATCTGTATGATATATTTTTTATCAATATTCTTTTCTTCTTTTCGAATATGATCTTTTGTATCTTCATTAGTATAGTTGTCACCAATTCCTTTTTCTATCTAATTAGAGGATGTTTTAGAAGAATCTATTTTTCCATCACTACCAGTTTCAAAAATCCTTTTAAATCCTATTGATTCTTCTTTCCTGTCTACATTTTTATCCATTGAATTATCTATCATGTGTTTAATCCATATATGTACTTTTCTTAATCCTTTTGTAATTGCATTAAAAGTGTTAGTAGACATCCTTATAGCTCCCTAGATAAGGGTATATGAACTAATTTGATAAAACCTTTCTTGGATTTAGGTTTTGTAGGCTTCCTTATATCTCCCAAGTAATTTAGAATATGCTATAGGCTATGATAATAAGCTTAGCAATGATTAGTTCACTTTTGAGTTGATTTTGTAATGATTTGAGAATAATAATCAACCTTCAATTTTGCCTTATCTCTCCTAATGAAGTATGCTCTAATGGAGTTCTTATAGTTGGATTTATTTTTGTCTCCTTAGTATGAGTATGAGACAAGTGTTACCAATTAATTCCAACTCTATATGTAAGCAATATATTTGCTTCTCTATTCAATAATTTAATTTTCTAATTTCCAATTATCTATAGTTTGGTGTAGTATACCTTATAACTCCTTACTTTTGGAAATATTAGAAAATAATAGTATTTGCAAATTGATATTGAATTTACCAAGGTTGACAACCTTATATCTCCTACTTGGTGATTTGCAAATATCTTAATGTAAGCAATTCTCTAATTTCTTCTACGTTTGTCAAGATTGCTTCCTTGCTTCTTAAGGTTGATAATAAAGTAGTAACCAACCTTATGCTTAATACCTTATAACTCCTAATTCGAGGAAAGAAAATAATTGAATGATATACGTATTTACCTCCTCAACGTAAGCGGATTGGATGATGGTGAGTATTCTGAAATAGGATGTTGGTGAGCATTTGGTGCTCTCACTGGATGGCGTTGGTTGTATCCTTTCAACCCGTGCATTCAACTCCTTGACCTCTGAATGATTGATGGGCACTGTAATCACTGAAACACATTGTAATCTCTCGCTTGTTTATGATAAGCTTTAATAAACTTTCTTAATTGCACCTTTGAATATGTTCTCTACTGAATGCACCTTTGCTTTAATGTTGGCTAAAACTTCACTCACACTCCCCTTGGACTTCACTTACACTCTGCTTGGACTTCATTGTGCCCCTCTTGGTCGTCATTGTGTTTTACTTAAGTAGCTTATGTTCTCCTTTGGGTTTCACCCACGTGTTACTTGAGAGGCGTTACTAAATAACGCTTCAGTCTTGAGTAACGCTCCTTCCTTCTTCAACCGACGAGCTATGATAATGATGTCTTTCAACATCCGAGACTTAGATGTTACCTTAAGCATTTATTTTATGAACATTATGGAATATAGGGTGCTCTATTGAATGTGACAAGTGGTGGCCTACATGTATAGTCTCTTTCAATGTCTATCGAACCTTATAAACTCCTTTGCCAATGAATACACAACTATTTTCTTGCTCTCAACGCTTCCTTCAGGTGAAATAATGTGCTCTCCTTTACAAGGCGTTGGCTCTGGTTCGATGATGGTGCTCCATTGGTGATTGTAGGTGTTGCCCTTAGCTGGCAGTCTCTCCAAGATATAACCTGGTATAGCTCCTTTCATTTTTTTGTAATGAGCTATCCTCTAACGTTATTGAAATGCAATGATAATAGCCTCTTTTCGTGAATGCTTGTGCTTTAGATCTACAATGGATAGTTGGCCCTTATGTAGACCTTTGTTATGCTATCCTTCTAACGTGGATATGAGCTGGATAATGAGCTCCTTTCATTGGCTTTGATGTTGCAGGTATGTTGTTGTGGATGCTTGATCTTGTAGTTATTGAGGGTATCTTTAGACACCTTAATGTGAGCCCTTTTGCTGGCTCTTTACCTTGCTTGGATAGTGCCCTTCTATCAACCGCTTTGTGATAGTTCTTGTTGGCATTGGACGTGTCCTTGAGACACTCAAAATTTATCCCCTTTTGTTACCTAGGACAAGATATTATGGTGCAAGCAACTAATGTAAATAGCTTTACAATAGATAGAATAGAATACCTTGATTTTGCACCTATTATCTGAGATCTTCAAATCTCTTTTGCAAGCTTTCTTTCTATTGGTTTTGATGGTGGCTTCTCTGTACTAATCCTTGTAGGCAAGGGATGATTCGATGTTGTCTTCTTGGAAAACTCTCTCCTTTGCTTGGCTAACTTAACAATGAATCCAAGCTAATAATCATGCAACTAATATGCCCTTAAGGTGGCTTAATCTTGCACTAATTTTACTTTCACTTAGTGCACTTCTAATAAGCTTTAAGAGATACTAATATAGTGCAACTGCAATCTCCTTATTACTCCTTAAAAGTAACTTATAATATGCACTAATGATAACTCTTAAAGAACTCTTAAATGCTTCTATAATATCTGCAACTTAATGTAGTCTTATTTTCTATAACTTGATAACAAGAAGATGATATTTTTCTTTCTTTCAAAATATATCCAACTCCTATTTTAATGTGTAGGTAATAACCCTTAACATAAACTATCTTCTGCACTTCCTTTGAAGACTTTAAAATGCAACCTTCTTCTTGCAACTTCTAGATTTTAATAAGGTGCTTAATGAAGCTAAGTAATGAATTGAATATAAGTGTTCAATTAATGAACCCTTTGCACCTAAGTTGCATACCTTTAATGATCTTTGAATATGATGTAGATCTTGGTGTTTTGATTCACCAAGTTGTTACCTTTTATCTGGTGTAATTGCAGCTCTTCTTGGTTATCTGGAACAACTCTCTAACTCACCTAATCGTAGCTTTTGAAACCCTCTAACTTGCTACCCTAAAACTATAGTAGGTGGCTTCAACTTCTCCTTCAGGATGTACCCTAGAAATCTGAAGTGTTGTAGTTGGGATTCTCCTCCAAGAATCCTTCAGTATTTTGTTGTAGATTCAACAAACCCCTATCTCCAAAATGTGCCTTCTTAGCTATGAAAGGTAATCTCCAAATCTCTTGGATTTGGTAGGCTTCTTCTATCTGTGTTCTCCTTCAACCTCCTTGTCAAATTTTGGCTTCAATCTGGGCCTTCTTCTCAAGAATTTAAAAGTCTTGAGGTCTCCTCTGGTCTTCTCTAAAGTTTGGAAAACTGCTTGCCAAATATTTCTCTCTTGGGCTTGTTGTCGGATGGCGATAATTATCCCAATTTCTTCACTATCAGGAGCTTCTCCTTGGTAGTGAATTTCTCCAATGAGTTCTTCTGGGAACTCCTTTAATGGCTTCTTTGAATTCTACAATAAGGCTCTCCAAGCCTTCTCCTTGTTTCTCCTTGAGACCTCTCCAAGGTCTTCAATCTCGCAGCTTCTCTGGTCTTCTCAATGAGACTTTTTCTTCAACCTTCTACTGTGGAAGTGTTGGCTATGAGATCTCTTAGATATCTAGAATCTATTACTTCTAGAATCTGGAATAGGACCTTGCTAGTCCTTCACTTCTACAATTTGTAGGCTTCAATGGAGATCACCAACCTCCAATCTTCTAGAACTATGAGTTCTTTAATGGGACCTTCTATGGGTCTCTTCAGCTTCTTCAGGCTGATTTCTTCAATCTGTTGTCTGCAGTATTTGATGGAGATCACCAATCTCCTATATTCTTCTAGACTCTTCTCTGGAGTCTCTCCTTCTCTTTGGCTTTTTTTTTTTTTCCTTTGCGAGGTCTGCAATAGGACTTCCCTCAGGTTCCTAGAATCTCCTTTTCTTTCGTTTGTTGCTTCTAGTGCTGGATTGATTCTAAAGATGATATTCTTCCTAGCTCTTTGTAGGAAGCTTCCCAAATTTCTTTGAATCTCCTTTTTCCTGCAACAAAGTATTAGGATTGTAATGGATGAAATTCTAAGTGATAAATCTTCACTAGTTGATTTGTCAATCTAGTGGAATGAATGTTGAGTCCTAGTCTTCACGAGTTTTTTTGCAACTCTGTGGAAAGACTCTAGCCAAATGCAATCTCAAAAATTTTGGAACTGAGATTTGCTTCTCTCCTCTCAATCTCTCTTGTGACTCTCCCTATTCCTATCTGATCTACCGTAGCTCTGATACCACTATTAGCTTTTGATGATGTATGATATGGGAGAAAGCAATCACAAGATGTAAATATGCAGAAAAGTAATATAATGGAACTCTACAATATGACTAAAATATGCTATTAATGGAAAGTTACAAAAATAGTACAATGTAATGTAATGGAGGAAATGAACACTCCAAAACTCTAATGGAAACTACATTGTACCTACTCACTACATAGTAGTGATCACACTCTGCTACACACACTGATCTGATATATCTGATATATCTCTTATTGTTTTGTATGCACACTATGGGCCCTATATATAAGCAGATAGGTTGCTTGGCCCTTACTCTTCCTAACTACCTTTCCTATGACTCATGTACAAGTGGACTCCTTGTACATTTACATCATTGCACATTGACACTTGTGCTTTTATTACTTCTTCCTCAAGTAACCTAAGATAAACTCCTAGTCTAACAATGTACCCAAGGTGGTACATTGACATGTACCTAAATAATGTAATATACTCTAACAGATACTCTAGAAAGAAGTATGCATTTCCTTCTTCAATTGTAGATACTCTAAATGCCCAACCTTGTATTCTTCTTTTGAATAGAAAATTTTTATGTTGTTTTCCTTATACATTATACCTTGTATTCAAGTATTATTAGGCCTAATATTGTAATACTTTGATGTTTAGAAAATAAAGGTAATATACCTTGTTCTTTGGGTGATATTTATCTTTGTAAAATCACCTCTTACTAGTCTTCAAAAAATTGCACTTTGTTGACTCTATAGCATGCTTTGAAACTAATGCTTTCTTCCCTTATAACTTATTTTATGCAATATCTAATTTGCTTTATGTTGTTAACATGTGTAGGTTTGAAGATAACCAAGATGCCTCCTTTATCACCTTGGAGACGCTAAAATTGAGAGCTCTATTTTGATAACTTTAATGGCTCTAATATGGTGCTCTTATAACCTTAAATTAAACTGGTTTAAGTGCTTAAATAATAATATTTATAGAACCAATGTTGTAACAACCCAAGTCTACTCACCTGGTTGCACCACACAATATAACTCAAGCAATTTTTAAGGTATTTTTTTTTAAATTTAGGTTCATTGTTCATCCTAAGAAAATATATTTCATGTTCATTGTATTTAAGGTTCACCCAATGATTCAAATAATGTAAGGTTTAATTAGTACAAGGTATATCAACCACTTTTGAGGATTTGGACTGTTGCAGACAGTCACCCAAGTGGATGAGATTGGCTAAATTCCATGAAAGGTGTCATTTTGTGGATCTATCATTCTCATTTAACATCCTCTTGTTCTGGCCATGAGTGTAGATCCATGGTTGGGGTTATCCTCTAGGGCCCATAACACCTAGAGGGTGGACACATACTCTCCCCATACCTTAGCATGATGAACCTTGATCGACCTGATCGACTTGTTCTAAAATTGGTATGCAAGAGGTTAGCATACATATACCTAGTGCCTATATGATTGTCCACTTATCTGGAGTTAGCTAGGGCCATGTCATTACCCTGACCTTGGAATTGGTACACTTGATAATTTTTTACTCATGATCTATTGTTCCATACCAATCATCATGGATTGGTCTAGTTTCTTGATCATTATAATCCCTTACTAGTCAAAATTAGTGCAAGGAATTATCATTGTACTTACCAAACAACAACCTAGAGGAAGCGTCCCATACCGCCCCTCATTACTAGATCTAAAAAGGTCACTTGTTCTAGCCTATGGTCACTTATTTCGACTTATTTTGACAGAAAACAATCGTTTTCGAGTCACATTTTGTGCTTACCCACATATCAATGATATTGGATGTATTTAGATCATTTATTCTTCATGATATTTAAGGAAAACATGATTAATTATCATTCTCTCCAATGGAAGAGATTTTAAGTATACTTTAACAAGAGTTCACAATTGTTTTTCAAAATAAGCTATCCCTAACTTTTAGGGTAGTTTTCCCATGAACTAAAGGTTTTCATGTCACCTCTAAATAATTTTCATACCATATTACTAAATTTTTATAAAATTATATTCTTTTTATATAGTAGATAATTAAAAGCATTACTAAATTTCTTTGTCTATATTTTTAAGAAATTTAATAAAATATTCTTCATGATATTTACATTCTAAGATTTGTCACAAACTTAAACCGTAACCCAAAATAGTCTCCTCTTAAAACCTAATTAATATTTTATCCTACTTATCTTACACAAAATAATAAATAAAAGGATTATGTCATTATAAAGTCTATATATTAGTATACAAAATATTCAATTCCTCATGGGTGCATTTATTAAATCTCATAGATAAAATATCCAAATAAAGGGAGAGATGCAACTTTATACAAATCCATATAAATTAAGCAAACAACATCTAAACAAACTTACTTTATAGTATCACCTTAATTTAATATATATATTTTTACCAATCATTCTTTTATCAACATCAATGATCCAAACATGCATGTTTTCCATCAATTATTTTCCAAATTCCAGACAACGTAGAAAGGAAAGAATAATAGTGTCAACATGACCAGATTTCACCAACAATAATAATAATATCACACGTAGACACCACTTATTGATAACAACAAGGTTCAATATCTCAACATTCATCTATCACTTCAACATTTCAACAAAACAAAGATGGTTTTTCTATTAAGCACACTACACATCTTCCTAAGGATATTCTTCTTAAAATGACACAAGTTGATTGATAACTAAAAATATCAGCAAGGACTACAGAGATAATTAATTCCATGTACTTAGGCTTTAATATATATTGAGTCATAAATAACAATAGTTTTCGTATGCGTGGATAGCAATTAAGGCTAGGGTCACCACGAAAATACCCAATTCTTACACATGAAGGAATACATTGCACGTTAGTTTTTTTTAATTCTCAGAGACTTTAGTAGAGATCTCCAGTGAAGTTTTACTCGCAACGATTCCCTCTAAGTACCATGTAATCATTATTAAATAACATGATTACAAATATTGCATCTTTTAATTCATCTTCATAAGCGTCTATTACTAAATAGCACTCATGCGCTATCAAATATCTCCTTCGTATACAATATAACTTTTCTATGTCTTATGATGTACAAAATAAATTATTCAATACAAATCAAAATCCGAAATAATTACAACTCATAAGATATTAAAAAATAAGGCATAATACAAGTATATAACAATATTTCCTTCTATTCTTGCATATGATCAACTCCTGATTATATTAAATAGTTACATATAGCCTTATTTTCAGATGGTCACATGCACAAGGATAATAATGAATTATATATATGCTCTGGAGTTGAAAGAAGCATTTTATAGAAAAGCATATGAGAATTCTTGGTCCATCTACAAAGCCGTGCTTTCCTATATATGCTACTCAAGGTACTTCTAAGATTTTTAGAAAATAAGGTGGGCATATGATTTAATTTAATATTAATAAATACACTAGTCAATATGGTTAATATACAAAACTAGCACTGTAACATTATTCCTTGTTTTGTCATGACCGTACTAAAGCCTTCACATGGAATTTAAACAGAGACTCTTCCTCTTGAGCTTGGTCAAGTTTGGTTTAACCCGAACCTTTCTCTTGATGCCATGGCTTCATTTAGAGGTTCAACGCTTACCATATGGGATCGGAAAGACCCCTATCTTTATGAATGCACACTACATTGATGCAAGAAGATATATTTGATTTTAATATTGCAACATCACAACTTTATTGAATATATGAAATATCAAGTAATATAAAGTAATTTTATTAATATACTAAGCTTTTCCAAACAAGTTGCAGAAAACCATTTCCAAGAAAAGGGGGTATAAATATCATCTATTTACTGTAAATAATAATCCTTTGCTATCAATAAAATAACTTGAATTCGGGTTTTCCACAATGTTACCTCTTATGCTTAAAATGAACTAGTATTTCATTTCAAAATCAGTAGTAGGCACAAGTAAGCATACTTACAACATTTACCTTTCTACCCTAACACACATATTTTCTCAACTATTTTAATTTTTAAAAAACATTAATAATAATGCTAGCATATCCAAGCCAATATCATGCAATGGGAACACATGCATAAGCAACATGATAGTTTTCATTCACAGATAAGAAAAAATAGAGTGCAACCATATGCAACACATCAACAAGCAACACCAAAGCAAAGCAAAGACAATTATGCAATCCAACATGAAATACAAAAATCCGACCTGGATACTGTAGTTCGCAAAGCCCCAATTCCCTTTCTCAATCTTCCTTTCCCGTAAGTGAAATAAAATTTTTAGAATTGATCTCCTTTCCTCCAAAAAATATGTTCAACATATATCCAACTCCTAAATGTTTTCACCCTCCACCTCCTTCATTTTCATTTTGGAAAACATGGAGGTCGGTTACAAGTAATCATGAGACATTACGACGTTATGTAGTTTGGAGCATATGCTTTCTTATTTATGCCACTCAACAATGGTAATAAGAATGGAAATATTATTTAATTTATTAACTATCATATTATTATATTAATTCTTATATTATTCTATAATTTCCATAACATATAATAAAAAATTTCCAAATCACTCAATTGGCTTCCATGCTTCTTAGCATTTTCATTGCCATCAAAGGTTATATGCAATCATCATTCTTTGACAACTAACAAACTTATTTCAAAACAAAGCACTTACATAATTCAAATCATTCATGATGCCCTATATGATATGCAATTTATGTGAGCTTCCATGTACTCATGGGCCAATCATCATTTCCCGCTTACCTTTATCCATCAACCTTTTTCTATCAATCGAAGGAATATACCTGGTCCTGAATGCACAAAAGCCATCAATAGTATCACATTCTAAAAGAAAAGGTAAGTATAATTCACCATTTCATCTAATATCATTAATGGTGCTATGAGGGTCGTTACATCCTCTCCCACTAGAAATAAATACAATCCCTATGTTTTATTGCATATTTAAACAAGTCACGACATATAAATATACATTCAAGAATCCATAAATATAAATATATTTCCACACATAATTATTCAGTAATTCAAACATGTTTACATAATCCATTGCACATAGTGTTTCATATTTGCATTCAACCATATTTCCATACTCTAACCAAAACATATTAAAAAATAACTCTACTCAGTAATCCAAATATACATCCACACATAATTACATACACATCCATACAACAATAAAAATTATTCATGTTTGTTCAAAATGAAAAAGAAAATTATTTTCTTCATGTCTTTAATGTTTTTCCATGAATAACATTGTAAGAACATTGCTCTTACTTTCTCCTTCCCATATTCTTGGCCCTATAACCCAACATCCTCAAGGTGGAAAGAACTTAACTTTTGCAATAAAAGATATACGATATGTGAGATGAGTTAGCAACATTTTTACCTAAAGAGGGAAACATAGGAGGTGTCTTGAATTTTTGACAACTAGGTGGCAAAGTCAGCTTAGGCAACAAGACTACTCTTGCCAACAATGTCAAAAGGCCCTATAAATCTAGGGTCAAGTTTTAGAGGGCTTAATAGGATTTTTTAATAGATTTCACTCTTAAGAAGATTTTGTTTCCTTCATAGAATTCCCTCAGTGTTCTTATAAGATTTGCATAGCTCTCTTGGTTGATCTAAGGATTCTTTTGAAAAATTGATATATTTTTATTAGTTTTTCCTTTATATTCTTGACAATGTCTGATCCAATCTTGGATTATCACAAGATAGAGAAATTTTGTATTGTTTTTCCCATTTAGAGTTTTTAAATAGAGCCATTCCCAGAAAACATGATGGCTATTGCAAGTAAAAGGGGATAGTCTTCCCATTTTGTAGTATGTTTTCTTTAAAATTTTGAATTTTCCACCCTTATGGAAGCTCTACCTTTCTTTAGCGCAGGGTTATGCATAAGGGGTTGACCCTGAAATCTATTTATAAAATCAAGGTGAATTATCTTGGAATCTCGACAAATTATGTCGAAGGATACATGGTGAATTATATTCATTTTTCTCCAAAAATTTTCAAACCGTGGTGAATTTTTTTGTGTTTGGGGCTATGAATATCGATTTGCAAAATCTAAAAATGTACAACAAATTTAAAGGCTTTAGGTTGATATGAAATACTTTTAGCCTTTATGTTGTATGACGATCGATCTAAGACATGTAAGCCGATTGATTACAGACATAATGATCGACTGCAGACATGATGATCAACTACAAGTATGATGATCAACTATAGATATGATAATCGATTGTAAACATAATGACGACTACAGGTATGACGATCAGTTGTAAGATGACGATCGATTGCAGGTATGACGATCAAATGCATGCATGACGATCGATTGCAAATATGATGATCTACTGCAGACATGACGATCAGTTGTGAATATGATGATCGACTATAGGTAATTGTATCGATGTGTTGCAAGAATGTCATTGTAGGCATGACAATCAATTGCAGGTATGATGATCAGATGTAAGCATGAAGATCGACAGTAGGTATGATGATCAGCTGCAGATATGACGATTAGTTGCAGACATGATGATCAAATGCAGGCATGACGATTGGTTGTAGGTATGACCATAAATTACATCTATGCATCGTGGCATAACGATAGGTTGTAGGAATGTCGATCGGGTGCAAGCATGATGATCGATTGTAGGAATATCAATCGAATGCAGGCATGACGATCGGTTGTAGAAAATATGATTGGTTACTACAAAGCTGATCAGTTGCAATAGTGTCGATGGGTTCCAAGAATGATGATCGGGTGTATCAAAGTCGATTGGTTGCATAAAAGTCAATCGGTTGTAGAGTACCCATTTAGTTTCAGCGGTGCATCTATACCACATGTCAACCATCCATGAAATAATTGCATGCAGATGCCTCGTGTCACCCATCCATGAGCTAATTGCATGCAGAAAAGTCTATATAAAGGGATAAACAATAATTTTTTTGCCTTTTCTATCGTATTTTAAACCATTTTCCTCTTGTTTTAACATATTTTTAACCCTATTCCTCCTATTTTATCTTAGTTTTTAACCATTTACCTTAAGTTTTTAGCAAGTTTAAACCATTTTCCTCTTGTTTGAATCCTTTCTCGTCAAGTGTTGCATACCATCCACTGTATCTTTTGATCCATACTCTTGTACACAACGAAATAACCCTATGGCATCCCCTATCACCCTTGTAATGTCTAAAATTAATTTTTAAAACTTGGTTTGCCCCCTTATTTCTAAAATTTTATCAACACCAGCGTACGACATGTCATGGGTCACGGACTCTAGTCTTGGGGGTCTAGTTTAGATGTCGTAGTTTGACACGGACACAAAACTACTGGAGAAGATCATTATAGGTTATAATATTAATTTGAGCAAGGTAAATATTGTCATTGATAATAAAAATATCATTTTTTCCTTCACAGCCTCTAATATCGCTAGATTAACTACATTATCCCACGCTGGTTGTGAACCAATCACATCAAAATACACATTATCTTATGAATATAAACTCTACCTGGAGATCAACTTCAATGTGCAACCGAAATATTTTCAAGGTATAACTACTTTATTATTTAATGAAATTTAAATTCTAGTTACTAGTGTCTACAATTATTGATTTTGTTTTTTTTGCAATTATGACCACCAAGTCTAGAAGGGGTTTGATTATACCAACTATTGAAAATAAATTTATTTGGGTATGTTGTGAATTCTTCCTTGTGAGACTAATTCTACAAGGAAGACCGACATAAATTTTGATGTGGGCCTTAGCATATTTAGTTTGTTGTGTTGCACACCAACAATTCAATTGGTCCAACTATGTCTCACATCGGATCAGATTGGATATCCAGAACGTGATAACCCACGCTTCACCTTCACAAAAATTCAGTACATGCAACTATATTCTTGCTTTTTTTATGAATATTTTTATCATTTGTAGAACACTTAAGTACCAACATCTTGACACTCAACCCTAGCCAATGCAGCCATGATAGAATAGCAGGTTCAGGTAATTTTTAGTTAATATTGAAGTAATTTTTTTTTATTTTTCATATGTTTGTCTTTTTTATAATTTTGATATTTTATACAAAACATAGAAAAGGGCATTCTCTTCCTCTTCAAAGCGGGATGTTGCTTTTAGAGGTTATAATCCATAGGAATCAGGAGACTCCGAAACACTTGCGAAGAAAAAAATGCCATCTCTAAGGAGAAGATCAACAAGGAAACGTATAAGATCTAGTTCTCTTGATCCTCGACAACTTCCACCTATGACTGCATGTTCACTGCCAACGGGCGTAGTTGCGCAAGAGGCTTCATATTTAGGGAGTAAGTTTTAACGACTACCGAAACAAATTTTTTACTGTTTTTGATTATTATTATTATTTTTAGATGGACGACATGCCCACATTCCATTTGCATGCACAACTATGCCATATGTATCTTCTTCTATCGGTAAGTTTTATATCAAATTTTGTAACCAATTTTCATAAGCTACCTTCACAAATTTTATAACTAATTTTTATTTTGATGTTTTAAGTTCCTATATAACAATTTTGTCAACAAAATCAACAATCAATGCCGCCCTCTCCTCCACCATGCCAACCTCAAATGTGAGGTCAATGCTTCCTAGTTGTAAAATACATTATTCCATCTAGGCCACAAAGAGAAGCAACAAAGCAATTTTTAGAGAAAGAAGCATCAAAGACATTTTTAGGATTTGGACATATTTCTCTTGCAAATTTTAATTTTATTGGTGTATCGAAAGCTTCTCGTGTTGGGTTGGATGAAGTTCCACTTGATCAAGATTTCTTTTTGCAAGGCAACACACCCACTACTTTCCAAGTATCAAAATTGCTTCGAGATAAAGAAAATGAAGGAGCAGAATGTTCAAGCAAATCCCCTCCTAAGGAAACAAACACCCCTCAGGCTCATCTTCGACCAAAGGATGAAATATTAAATATTTTAGAAAAAAAATTGGTTTATGATAACGTTGAATCTACCATTAAGGATTTACTACTTCTAGATATAACATAAATAAAAAATTGGGAGTATCAGGTCGAAGTGTTGATAAAGGAAATTAGGGCCCAATACAATAATTTTTCAAAAAGAGAAAACAATTTTTTTGATATTGAAAATAAACCTAAAAATATGGAGGTTGTACTGCAACAAGTAAAATTTGGCATTGTGAAGGTTAATACATCTTACACAGATGAAATTTTAAAGGTTATGTTGAATAGATTGGAGAACATAAATTGTGAGGCCCAAGCTTATTATAATGAATGGGCTAGTGATAAGAAAAAGGTTGTTGTTGTAGCTTCAAATAATATTACTAAGATTTGAATTAGTCACTTATGTGTTCAAAAAAAAATTGTTCTCTTTTTTAAATGTATTTATCTACTGACTAATTATTTTTCCATTTTGCAGGTAAAGTATGATAATCTCAAGAAGTAGGTTCAAAACCTACAAGACTATCTCAGGATGGCAAAGGAGTTCTTAAATGCTTCTAAGGAAATGAAAAAAAGAGCTCAGGAAGCAGTTCGACAAAACAACATTTTACAAAAAATCATTATCCGAAACGGATTGGATCTTGATGTTTTGCTAAAGAAGGGGAAAGAAGTTTATGGACCATTATTTGAAGATGTTGGGAAAGAGAAAAACACCCTGCTCGATGGATTGGAAATTTTGAGAAGATCCTTGTCAGTTCTAGAGTAATTGAGAGTACTGTTACCCAGCTCGAGGGAGGAGCCGTTGGAATGCAGAATGTGGAAGTCGTGGAAGTAGTGGAAGAGGAAAAAAAAGTTGAATAGGGAAATGATGAGGGAGGAGTCATTGCTATGTAGAATGTGGAAGTCATTGAAAAGGAAAAAGGAGTGGTGGAACGGGGAAAAGATTTTGAAGCATGAAACTGAATTTTAAAATTTGATATTTCAAAAAGACTTTTTATGAAATTTCATATGTTTTCATTTGAAAACAAGATACTTGCTTTTATTATTTTACTATTATACTATTTATATTTATAATGTGTGTTATTTTCATCTCTTGAGTATAATGGTGTTTCAAATATACTTGAGTTTACGAAGAATATATATATGCATAGGTTTAGATTTTCATTTTATTCGAATTTATTCTTGTTTTGATATAAAACGAGTATTATCTTGTGTTGTTTTTATATTTCAATTTTCAAATGAGTTTACAAAGGATATATCTCTATGCATGGGTATAAATTTTTAGTTTATTCAGTCATTCTTGTTGTGGTATAAAAATTAGTATTGTCATTTGTATTATGCTATATTGTTTTTATATTTCAAAGTGAGTTTATGATGGAGATATCTATGAATGGGTTTAAATTTTTAATTTCCATGTATTATGCTGTGTTGTGCATAGGTTTAAATTTCAGTTCATTCATAGTCATTCTTGTTGTTGTATAAAAATGAGTATGGTCATTTGTATTATGCTATATTGTTTTTATATTTCAAAGTGAGTTTATGATGGATCTATCTATGAATGGGTATAAATTTTTATTTTCCATATCTAGAGTAATATACTACATGCATTTTTCCTTCTAGAGTCAAATCATACATACTAATGATACTAAGACATTTTTATTAGTTATGTATGCATGCATGGTTTACTCAATGACAAAGCATAAATCATAAAATTTTGTCAACATAGAAAGTTAATAACACTTCTAGAGTGATATCATACATACTAATGATACATACATACATACATACATACATACATACATTCAAAGTCAATGCAAAAATTACTATATTTTGTCAACATAGACAACTAATTCAATAACATAACATCATTACGTATGCATGGTTTTCAAATTTTTAGCTTACTCAAAGCTAAAGTATAAATCATCAATTTTGAAAACATAGACAGTCCATAACATTAAAAAGCAAATATGTGTAATCATTGAAAATAGAATGATCATATGATTTTTTCAAATAACTGAAATTATATAACTAATCAAATACGAAAAATCATTGATAATCTGATTTTTTTCAAATCATTGATATTTACAAATGATATCAAATACAGAAAATCATTGATAATATGAATTTATTCAAATCACTAAAATTTTACAAATGATTTCAAATCTGAAAAATCATTGATTATATGAATTTGTCATATAATCATTACAATTTTTACATTTCTAGAAGCTGATACAAAGCTTTATCGACTTCTCCAAAAGAATTGAGAATCATTTGTGAATTTTGCATTTCCATAATCTCATCATCACTCCAAGTTGAATTATTTTCGTTATTATCAACAATATTACTGAGACCTCTCATTTCTGCTAGGGACTTCCAATATGTCAATGCTCTATCATACAAAAACTTACCCACCTTGTACGATGACACATACATTCTCAAACAATTTTCCAAATTTTATCCAACCTATTATGAACTTTTGATTTAACAAAAGATAATGCATTGAAAACCCTTTTGTCTTCAACAGATCCCAAAATCATTATCTGACATAATTCATATAAAATAAAGTATTCACTCATAGTTTCTTGTAAGACACTACTTTGATACAATTTTTGCCAGAAACGCGTGATTGAACCAGTCACATGTGGATTTTTGAAATGTGCAATTTGATTATGTATTGTTATTTCAAAATTGGTTGATTGTTGTCTTAGAAGATCTTTTTTAGAATACCATTGATTTCAATACCATTTATTTCCACACTTTTATAGAAATGTGTCATAAGATTACCCATATATTTTATAAACAACTCACTTCTACTACTGTGGTCACCACAAGGATTCTAGAATATGGGATTTACAACAGCCATGGTCTCAAGTGTCTCATCTCTCTTAAAACGATCTCTTATTTCACTTATTAATGTATTTGCAATTCTTTTCAATTTATTTTTAGTGTTATCCAAATCCTCATCAAATTTGAAATGTGTTATGGGTGCTTGTTCAACATCATTTGTTAGTGTATCTAATCACTTTTCATAATGATATACATGAATCATATTTCCATGGATAGCAATACAAAGAATATCATTGATGTTGAACTTTTAAAAGTTGTTCGGATCATTGACATTAACTAACATATTCCAACTATCAAACTTGGGATCTTCAAAATATTTTCTGGATAAATAAATCTTATCAATAATCATACATATTTATTTTCTCATCCTGATAAAATCGACAATATAACTTGTCCTTTCCTGTGCGATTTTAATGGAAGAATACCACATAATGTGAGAAGAGTTTCCAGGTCAACCATACAAAAAAGTAAATATTTTGCCTTGTCAACATCTCTACGATGTGCATACATAAACCCAAACAAGGATTAATATTATGAAAATACCCTTTTTGCAAGAAGAAACAATGAAATCCACCTGGTGTCCACATATTTTAACATTTTTCTACCTTCGATTACACCTAGAGAAAATTGTTGAAACTCTGCAAACCTTTTTGGACTGCATGAAAAGTATGAGTGTATTTCATGGACGAGTTATTCCACTCTGGATACATTATCAAAATTGCTCATAATTTTGTATGCAAGATTCATTCGATGAGTCATGCAATCAGGGTTATGCATAGCGGCGAAACTTCGCCATTTGGGCGAAAAAAAGCATTTTTGAAAATTCAAATTTGTGAAATTTTTGGGACCTAGACGTCGGCCATTTAGCCAAAAATTTTGGGAAAAAATAAATTTTAGGTGTCGGTTAGCCATCCTTTGATGAGAGTATCACGAATATTTTGAAAAATTCGCAAGTAATCCCGCCTAAATAAAGTACCCTTTTCGCCCTAAAATTTTAAAATTTATAAATTATCCCGCCAAACTCGCCAAGTATACCTCTATATATAATTAACACCCCAGGTATACATTTTCATTTTTAGACCGTGTTCTATACCCGATAAATATATTTTCATTTTCTACGACTGATTGTATCCAATTCTACATTCGGACGAAACTAATTCGGCAACCAGATCAGTTTCTACAACCTACCAGAACCACTTATGCAACTGGAAGGATAACTTTTGCATCTGAATCTTGTTCTAAAACTGCCCGAAGAAACTTCTACAATAGGAACCTCCTCTATAACCAGACGAAACCACTTCTACATTCGGGTTCTATTCTGCAACCGTTCGTAACAACTTCTGTAGCAGGAACCTCCTTTGTAACCGTATGGAACCACATCTACAACCAAAACCTATTCTGCAACCATCCCAAACCACTTGTACAACTAAAACCTGTCGTGCACCCGAACGAAACCACTTTTCAGCCAAAACCTGTCGTGCACCCAAACGGAACAAGCTCTACAACCGAAACATTTTTAACCGGTAAACTCAAATCTCAAATATTACATAACATTTTCAAACATTTTCAAGCCCAAATATTTCATAACATCTTAGTTAGATTCTTGGGTAAAAATACCAACATCCAGGACAAGAAGAGTAGGTATTCTTCCTGACGACTATAGTTGAACTCTTGCCGACTACAACCTTCAGAAAGAGGCCACCCTTCTTGTCTTAAATGTTGGCCCACTTAACCAAAGAAGTGAGTTTCTTTTTAAAGCCTCTGTAAGAAGTGTGCACTTAATCATGTGGGATAAATAGTCCTGTTGTCGATTATTTTAGGAGTTATTTCAACTGATATCATCAAATGATGGTCGATTTTGTGAGACATGTTTAGATAGCATGAATTAAGGTTACATGTTTTCCTTGCTAAATAAGTCCCCATCATATGTGATCTGTGTTTATGTAGATAGCGTGAATTAAGTTTATATCTCTATGACTAGCCGTATCCAATTCTACAACCGAACAAAATAACTTCTATAGCTAGAACCTCCTCTAGAACCGAACGGAACCACTTCTGCAGCCAGAACCTATCGTGCAACCAGACGAGACCACTTTTTACCTGGATCTTTTCCTGTATTTGACCGAAACTAGTTTTGCAACCGAAATATTTTTAATCAGATATTGAACCGCACCAAACCTCTTTTCACACCAGGTTCTCTGTCACTACTCTGCTTGCCATGTTTTTCTTTATTTTGCCATGTTCTGCATGTTATTTTGCTAGGTTCTGCATGTTTTTCTTTATTTAATGATTTTTCAATCTTGTCCACACCAATATCGGAGCCCTCTTCTGCATATGGAATGTCATTGCTCTATTCCCATGTTTTTCTCTGTTTTGCCATGTTCTGAATGTTTTAAAACTCTTTGATTCTTAGTTTCAATTCAGATATTTTTTTCCTTGCTAAGATTATACATGAGTAAATGCTTTGGTTCTCTAAAGACATATTGATGCTCTTTTTCTCAGTTAAAGTGCTTTCACCAGAAAATGAACCAGTGGCATAAATTGATAAAATCACAATAAAGAATGGTAGGAAAAAAGTATGTATAATCTACCACCCAAACAATTGTTTATTCTATTTACAATATTATATTAAGGCCTCCAGAAAGTACACCCTCTTTAACATTTTATTTTTTGTAACAAGTAAAATGTCACCCAGTGATGGAAAGAAGGGCACCAAATCTTCTGCTGAAAAGAGTATCCTCAAATATTTTAGCCAAACTTCGAAATGCAATGAGCCAATGACATCCATGCAAATTCAAGGTACAAATGATTTTTGACTTCCCAGATATGTGCTTGATTGATGATTTGAATATTTTTTTGTAAATTTTTTTATCCAAGAATGATAAAAAATATTATGGTATGCTACTATGCAAGAATACCCTGTCGATCCTGATATGCCTCCACTTGAAGATATTCCCCAACAAGAGATGCCTTTTATTGAAAATCCCCTTGAAAATGACATCCAACAAACACTTGAAGACAACACGCAAAATGACATCACAATTGAAAATGAAAGTGATAAATCAAAATCATTACAAGCTTCAATTGAATCTTCAACCAAAAATTCCAAAAAAAGAAAAGCGTCTCTCTGGATACTTGGAAGGGGATTTAGGAATGAATGGGTAGAAATATTTCCCTGGCTTGAGCCTGTCATGACCGAGGATAACCAAATCGATGAAAAATAATGTAGATGCAAAATTTGCAGTTGGAGACTTGGTAAGGATCATAGGCTTCAAAACAAGATTGATACAATTGAAAAACATGCTGGCAAATCTTATGTAAAAGTTATAAAAAGTAATGGTGAAGTTAGTAAAGAAGTTAAGTGGAAGGATGCATCAGAATGTATGCATTTAAGATATGCTATAGAATATGACAATCACTTAAAGCAACAAAAATCTCTTGTTGAGAAAGGTGGAACAATTGGAGCCCAATTTCATAAAATACATAAGACTATTTTAGCTTCAAAAAGTATGCAGTTTGTCGTTGTTTACAATATTCTCAAGAAAGGTAGACCAATGTCTGATTTTATTGATTATAAGCAGCTATTACGCCTTTTTAATGTGCAAAACCTTCCTAGTTCTCATTGGTCAGACCAAAGTGGTTGGGAAATGGCAAAATGTTTATCTTTGGTTGAGAAAGAAGACCTAAGGGAGCAAGTAAAACTTGCCAAATTCATTTCACTTTCTATTGATGAGGTAACAATTGTGGATAACACATCTTGGATTTGCATGCATGTGTACACATTTCAAAATCATATTAGAAGGCCTATTTTGTTGGGAATACATAAGATGTTGGAAAGTTCAAATGCAGAAAATATTTATAATGTTGTTGTCAAAAGTTTAAAGAATATTGCAGGAATGAATGATATAGACATAGCAACAAAGTTAATTTGCGTTGGAGTTGATGGAGCTGCTATTATGCAAGGTCACAGGTCTGGTCTTTGTGTTCGACTCCAAACCATAGTTGCCCCATATATGATCCCCATTCACTGTATGGCTCATAGAGTTAATCTTGCATATAAAATTGTGAGCACATTTTCAAATGTTGCTAAAGTAGAAAACCTTATTCGTGATATTCATTCTTATTTCTCATTAAGTCCAAAAATATTTGCAGAGTTTCAGCAGTTTGCACTAGGAGTTACAGAAGGGAAAAAATTGTTAAAAGATGTGGATACAAGATGGATTTCACTGTATCAACCTGCTCAGAGAGTTTTGGCAGAATATCAATCATTGATGGGGTTTATGCATGCAAATCGTAGAATAGTTGATAAGGCAAAAGATATGTTGTTCCATTTGACTGACTTGGAAACACTTTTGACCTTATGTGGTATTCTTCCAATGTTAAAAGAAATGAACAGATTAATTAATCTTGCACAAGAGAGATCCATCTATATCATTGATTTTATGAGGATGAGAAAACAAATATGCGTGCTTCTTGATACATTATATGTGTCTAATGCAGATTTTACAGAACCTGTATTTGATAGTTGGAATACATTGATAAACGTGAACAATCCAAAAAGCTTCTTGAAGTTTGACATCAATGATCATCTTTGTATTAATGTTCATGAAAAGATGATACCTGTTTATTGTTTTGAAAGGCAATCAAGTATAGTTGTGGAAGATTTTGAAGAAGTTCCTGTAACACACAATAGATTTCATGTTGTAATACAGAAAACAAAGAGTAATTTGTCAAATATAGCAAAATATTTGACAGGTGAGATAAGAGAACGGTTTCAGAGAGATGAGTTGCTCGAGTCCATGGGTGTGGTTAACCCCATGTTTTGGGGACCTTGTACTTGAATACAATTCTGCAAATGAGTTGTTTATTAAATATATGGGTAACCTCATTGACCATTTCAGTAAGAGTGTGGAAGTCAATGGTGTTGAAATTAAAGGTATACTCAACAGTGATCTTTTGAAAGAACAGTCATCGCATTTTGGAAGAACAATGGTTGTGCAAACATCACTTATGATAGGTGTCCATGAGATTGGTTCCACTGCACGTTTGTGGCAAAAATTGTATCCAAGCACAATCTTAAAAGATACAATAAGTGAATACTTTCGTTTATATGAATTATGTGAAACAATGATTTTGGGGTCAGTCGAAGATGAAAGAGTTTTCAGTGCACTTGCTTTTGTTAAATCTAAACTCCGCAACAGACTCGACAAGAATTTAGAAAATTGTTTAAGAATTTATGTGTCTTCATATCAGTTGGATACATTTCCGTATGACAGAGCATTGGAACACTGGAGTTCCTTGGTAGACAGAAGAGGAATGTCGAATACGATCGATAATGACGATGATGATGCTTTCAGTGATCAGATGGTGGAGACACAGATTTTTGCTATGCTTCATAATGATTCTGGACAAGCTGATATGTTTCAGCTTCCATAGTGATAATTTTCCATGATTTCATTGACAATGATAAACACGAATTGATTTGATAGCAGATTTCTCAATATTGTTCCAGATTTATATGATTTCAAAGAATTGTTGTTTTAAATCACATTATTGTTTTAAAATTACATGGCTTATATCATTTTTGTAGATTGTAAAATTGTATGTTTATGTCTTAATGTCTCAACTCTCATTTCATTGACAATGATAAACCCAAATATTACATAATATTTTCAAACCCAAATTAGATATTGCAGTATTTTTAAAAAAAATTCAAACAGAAATTACATAACATTTTCAAACATAAAATTTTCATATTAACTAGTTCAAAAAGAAATATATTACATCATTCAAACATTTTTAAACCCAAATATTACATAACATTTTCAAACTCAAATATTACATAACATTTTCAAACCCAAATTAGATATTGCAGTCTTTTACTAGTTCAAACTCAAATATTACATAACATTTTCAAACTCAAATATTACATAAACTTTTTCAAAAAGAAATATATTACATTCAAACATTTTTAAACAGAAAATTTCATATTAACTAGTTCAAAAATAAATATATTACATCGTTCAAACATTTTTAAACCCAAATATTACATACCAATTTCAAACAGAAATTACATATTGCAGTCTTTTTAAAACATTTTCAATCATTTGATTGGTGCTTGGATGCTTCACTAGTGGTTGGAGTTGTCATTTCTTTTCCTTTATCAACTTCTGTGACACTCTCTTCTAGCAGTGCTCCAACTCTAACAAGGTTGTCACGTACTTTCACAATACTTGACACACATGTTGCTTCCTCTTTGTTTGGATCTTCAAGTATTGTTGGAAGTGATTCTTTCATTTTCTCAAGCACCTTATCCGGATCTTCTTGCAACTTCTCTTTGATGTATTTTTTTAAACGATTGTTTTCTAAAACCTTTGCCTGCATTTTCTTTTTCATTTCCATTGCATTCATCAAACATGTCTTTGTTGTATGAATATTGACATCCATGCTCTTAACCTGTGTTTTCAAATTTTCAAAATTTGACTGCAAAAAAAAATTGAAAACTTAATTCGAAAGGGATATATTGAAATTATTACAAATTTTCAAGAAATATAAAAATTTAACTGCAATAGAAAATTGAAATACATATAACTTTTTTACCTCAACCAATTCTCTTGCAGTCTCAACAACTGCAACCTTGTCCTTATCAGAAGCCCATTGGTTGTAAAATGCTTGGGCTTCAACATTAACATTCTCCAATCTACCAACAACAACATTTAACACATCATCATCATAAGTAAAATCGGATTTAACTGATCTCGATGTAGCTTGTTTTAGCAGGCCATCAAGCTTTTCAGGTTCAAATTTGACCAAAGAATAAATAGATTCTCTTTTTTCATAATTTTTATATCGGGCATTAATTTCCCTAATAAGGACCTTTGCCCGATATTCCCATTCTTTCAACTCCTGCAAATATTTCAACACAAATTCCTTAATTGTTGACTCGGTACTTTCAGCCAATGAAACATTTTCATTAAAATTGACAACATCATCCTCAGTTTGAGGACCCTGAGGATGAGGGTTGTCTCCTTGAGCGGGTGGTACTGATGTCTGCTCAGCTGTAGGGGCTTCTTCTTCTTGTGCTCTATATTTAAGCACATTTGTTGCCTTGAAGCCTATAATGTTGCCCTACAAAAGGTAATCCTCATCAAGTTGAATATTATCCAATCCGACACCAGAAAATTTTGGTGCTTGTGAATTTGTAGAAAATGTAAATTGAGACCATCCATACCCAAAACTTGTTGTTGGCATGTGTGATCTCTGTGGGTGTGAAAACCCATACCCAGAACTTCGTGTAGTGCCCTGTGATCTCTATGAAAACAATCATTTTCCAACATCGACTTGCCCTCGCATAGGCATTGTCGGAGGTTGTGTCGGTGCCTGTCACTGATTTGGTGGAAGTGGTGGTTGTGGTGAAACCGGTGAGTGTGATGCAAGTGGAGGTGGTGGCGGTATATGCCCTCTAACTTGTGATGTTACTTGTTGAACATGAGAATCAACTGAAAATAGTCAAAAATATTTTGTTAGAATTCTTCTTAAAATAAAAAAGATCTTAATCTAAATTAACTACACATAGATTTACCTGAAGACGATGAAATGTGTTGAAATTGTCCTACATTGGGGGAGGGGTTGGCCACACTAGATTCGGCTTGCACATTTTGTGCATACCTAGGTGTACGAGAAACCCCAGGAGTAGTTGCTTGCCTGGAATGTTTGTGTGACCTCTGCATAGGACCAGGTGTTGCTTCAGAGCCCGTGTCTTCAGAATCACTTGTTTGTTTCGGCCTGTGACCCCTAGTGGCAACAATCTGTTTACTCCTTGTATTTTCTACCTTCTCCTGCATATAGATGAAAAGAAAAATTAAAAAATGGAATGTGGTAAACTATAAAATAGTATGTCAAGGACAATGATGTAGTTATTACCTTCAATTCCTCTGTTGACATGGCAATAGACTGTAGTGTTGCATGCACTACAATTGGTACAGGAGTAGTCAACAAATTATGAAAACACTCAAAATATAAAGCTAAAAGAAAATTTACAATGCCCACAATGGGTTGAGTCTTGTTGGTTGCCAGTTGGACCATGTGCAACTCGGACCTGATTCGATCCAAAATATAAGTGCACCAATCGAACTTTTGATTTTTCTCAGACTTAACAATATAAGCAAGTGCCCAAAATAGAATTTCTGGTCTTCCCATCAGAATAAGTCTAGCCTAGAAAAATTTGATAATGGCCTTCAGAGTTTGATGGTTAACATCGTTGATTGATAAACCTCTTTTTGATTTGGTGGCAGAAGCTGCATAAAAAAAATTAGATGTCAATTTACAAATTTGAAACATTGAAAATTAATAAAATATAATTAACAAGATTTATACCTACCAAATATTTTGATGAAATATCGTACTTGCTTTCGAGGTGTGCTTTGTCATCTGGAGAAAGCTACAACCTCGTCGATACTTGAGGAAAACCAATGAATGGAAGACCTATCAATCTGTGAATATCTCTAGGGGTGATGTTGAAAACCATATTTCTATTTCATACTTTAATGTTCATTGTAGCCCTGTTGTGGTCATAACCAGATATAATATGTTGTAGGAGAACTTTATCTATTCTAAATTATGGCATGGAAATGAGGTTTGATAAACCTACATTATTGAGCCACTGAAAGTTCATCCTTGGAGTTGTTATCAGATCTGAAATCAAAGTGCACAAAAAATTCTTGAATTTTGGTGCGATTGTGGAAGAGGTATCCATTGCAAGAAGTTGGAAGTCAAAGAAAAATGATTGGGAATCAAAATAGAAAGGTTGATCGAAAAGGTTAGCTTTGGTTGTAGTAGTCACAGAAATGAAATGGAAAAAATGATAGTTGATGCCCTTTTATAGATTGAGAAATAGAGTTGACACGTGGCAACATCGTATTGGACATGCGGTGTTGTTGATTGAACGTGTGACATGTGGTAGATGAACCTTTCTACATCTGATACAATGTAGGACCAGATTCTATTCTGCATCCGATCGATGCCCGAATCATATTGTGCACCCGATTTGAGATCGGGTCAAATTATGCACCCGGTTGGTGATCGGATCTGAGTATGTATCCGATCTAAAATTGGAGCAGATTATACATCCGGTCCAAGACCGGATCATAATATGCATCCGATCGATAGTCGAATCATTTTATGCTATCGATCAATGGCTGGATTATAGTATGCATCCGATAGGCGACCGTACCAGACTGTGCATCCGGTCGTTGATCGGATAGTATGATGCATCTGGTCCATAACCGGATCATATTATGCATCCGATCCATAACCGGATCATATTATGCATCCGATCCAAGCCCGGATTAATATTTGGAAAGTGTCTTACATCGCCAAACTCCTTTCTCACCTGGTCCGATCAAAACTTTGAATTTCGCCATTTTTTACCAATTTTTTTAAAATTTGAGGTAATTCGCCATGCCATCATACATGCAGTTTGCCAGGATTCACCGGGTTTTCGGAATAGATTAGCCATTTTTTTACAAGTACCTTTTGGGTCCTACCTCTTATGCATAACCTCGCATGCAATGAATATGAATCATATATGGGGTAATTTATGTCTGAAACCTAACACAAACACCATTCCTTTGTCCTTGCATTATAGCCGCACCATCAGCTCCAACACGAATTAAATTTGTGGCAATTTTCTTTTCATCCATTTTGGCAATATCCTTTAAATTGGTTACAACAACATTATAAATATTTTTCGCATTACAATTTTCAATCATATTATGTAGTGCTAGTAAATGAGGTTGTCTCAAATGATTTTTGAATGTGTAAACATGTATGCAAATCCAAGATGTGTTGTCAACAACTATTACCTCATCAATGGAAAGTGAAATAAATTTGGCTTGTTTCACATTCTCTCTTAGGTATTTCTTCTCAACTAGTGATAGACATTTTACTATTTCCCAACCACTTCAATTTGACCAATGTGAATTGGTAAGGTTTTGTACATCGTCTAGTTGAAGTATTTGCTTAAAATAAGTAAAATCAGACATGGGTCAACCTTTTTTTAGAATACTGTATACAACATCAAACTACAATTTCTTTGAGGCTAATACAGTCTTATTAATTTTTTGAAATTGTACCTTGATTGTTCCACCCTTATCAATGAGATTTTGTTGTTTCATTACTTTTTTGTGTTCAAGTGCATATCTCCAATGCACACATTCTTGTGCATCCTTCCACCTATAAAATCTGTTAATTATTCCATCACTTTGTATTTATTTGATGTAAACTTTCCCATAGTGTTTTTCTATTGTGTCTTTCTTATTTTGCAATAAATAATCCTTCCCAACTTCCATGTACAAATAATGTATTTACACACATTTTGTTTCTCATCTCGCTCAATAAAGGGGTATAACCGTGCCCATTCATTTTTAAAATCCCTTCTAATAGTCCATTTGCTTACCTTTTGACGTTTATATTTTTGACTACAAGATTCCCTAGAGGTCTGCATTTTAATTGTACTGTCATTTTATTTTTTGGTTGATGTGTCTAAATTTAACATCTCCTGAAGTGGTTGTTGAATGTCGTTACTAGGAAAATTATCATGTGGTCCCATCTCATTTGCTAGAATATCTTCGAGTGAATGCACATCAGGGTCGACAATGTTTATTGCATTCAATATTTGGTGTTCTCTATCATTTTTTGATGTATTTTAAAGAACTAACAGAATACAGTTTTACAAAGTATTTAAAAAGAGGTAGATAAGCTGACAACCATTTATCTATTAATAAAGAAAGGCTTTATATTTAAGAATAACAGAGAAATATTAAAAATTTGATGGTAAAAGATGTTTGTACCTGCATGTTGTGTAGAATCTGTAGAGATTGATGCCTCACTGCATTTTGATATTTGTGTAAAATATTTCAGAATTGTCTTTTTACAAGAATATTGGCCTCCCTTCTTTCCATATTCAATAGGTGACATTGTATTTATAAAGAAAAAACCTTTAAATGTTAAGAAATGAATATGAAATTGAAGGAAATTAGCATACATACCTCAAGACGAACCTATGCTACCCTGTAGAATGACATCTAACAGACAAGAAGCAGTCTCTGACAAGAAAATGCTCCTAACACACAACATGACATGGATACTTATTGACCACAGTTGCAGATAGTGCTTCTATACTACCTATGAAACATACTTTAAGAGATAAGAAGCAGTATCTAACAAGAAAAATACTCCTGACACACAACCAGATGACATTGATAGTTGTCTAACATAGTTGCATATAGTGCACCTACAATGCCTATGAAACTAAATAAAAAGAGCTTTGGACAAAATAATAATGGAAGAAGAATACTCTACGTATTTTCATAGTCGTGAATCCTCTATAATCGATAGCCCTATGCCAATCAACACACTTCTGCAATGAATCGACTTAGGACCATAAACATGCCTCTACAACCAATCAGCTTAGGTTGAAAAATGCATCTCTGCAATCGATCGGCTTATGTTGATAAACAATACTCTACAACCGATCGACTTATTCTAATAGAAACATCTCTGCAACTAATCGGCTTATGACGATTGATACTTCTCTACAACCGATCTGCTTATGCTGATAGACATGTCTCTACAACTAATCATCTTATTCCAACCACCACTTCTCTACAACTGATAGACTTATATCGATAGAATCTCCTCTGCAACCGATCGGCTAATATCGATAGACACATCTCTGCAACCGATCGACAAACACTTTTTTGCAACTGATCATCTTATGTCAACAATCATTGCAATCGATCATCTTATGTCAATAGATACTTTTTTGTAATTGATAGGCATATGTCGATTGACACTCCTCTACAACCAATCAGCTTATATCGATCATCTTACGTCGATCGACACTTCTCTACAATCAATAGTCATATATCGATCGACACTCCTCTGCAGTCGATCATCTTATGTCGATCGTCTTACGCTGACCGACACTTATATACAATCGATAGTCATATGCTGATCAAAACTCCTCTACAATTGATCAACTTATGTCGAAAAACACTTCTCTGCAACCTTGTCAAGTTTTTCATTATTTTAGAGCTATTTTTGAGTTAAAGTATTTTAGATGTATGTTTATCGATACCCACTACAGTATATATACGAGTATTATATGAGGTGAATTATGCGAGAAAAACAAAATCATTTATAATTCGAAGGTGAATTATTCGTGGAATGGGGCGAAAGTTGTCGACGAATTAAAATAAAAATAGGATAATTATTATCAACGATGGGCGAAATTACCCTAAAAAAACTTCCACCCCATAAATTTTGAGCGAATGGGCCCCAGTGAAAGAATCCAAAATTAACCAATTTAAAATTTTGAAAATCCTAAATTGAGCCAATTTATGATATTTTGCATTTATGCATAACCCTGCCTTAGAGAATTTCCATGATGATTATTCGAATGCAATGTTCATGTAGGAACTCAGTTCAACTATTCTAATCCATTCTTCTAGCTTTTGATAATATTCAATATGAATCTCTCTCGATTATTTTGGGTTCCTATAAGATGATTTATATCATCAAAACATTGGGTCAACCCTCCTTGATTGACCACCTACCTAAATTCTAAGGTAAAACTGATATCTTTATCAGAAATAATAAACTTACACACGATTAGATATATCATCATGTATATTTTTAGGTGTAAATCTATTTACCAACATCTAACTTTGATAGACCCACAACGATCCATAGGCAATATGTTATCACTTTTAGAGGTTGGTATGTGGGTACAATATTCTAGATTGATGTAAATGTTCAATCTAAACCTTCTATCAACTTCTAATATCTAGTCATTATTAATAGCCATCTTCATTCTCAGTTGATAAAAAGTTTTCCTCAAATTTCATGTGATAACCAACCTATTTTTGAAGTACAACAACCCATTTCTATGCACAAAACTTGTGTCCTTTTTAGATTCTTGCTCAATATGAACTTGATATTTCCTACAATAATCATCACTCTGTTGTAATTCTTTAATCTGATTTACCAAACCAAAATAACAATGTGTCATTGCGGTAATATTCCCTCCCTGCTCAAGGTATCAAAAATATTTTTATCCTTACCCTTGATATATTTGATGTCAAAATCATACTCTACCATAAAGTCTATCCATCGATGTTGTTTGGCATTCCACAAGGGTTGAGTAAAAGGGTACTTTAAAATCTGATGGTATGTCTTGAGTTCAAAAGGTTTTCACATCTCTATCCCATCTAGGATATGTGGAGTATTTAATATTTTTCTAATAGTATCCCTTATTCCTCCTTTATTTGGGATATCTATTCTTGTTCTTAAATAACAAAATTTCTTAGTTTACAAAATCCCTTACTCTTGTTAGGTTCTTGCTCAACCTGTGCTGGACATTTTCCACAATAGTTATCCCAATGTTGATGCTCTTTAACTTGATTAACTAAATCTTAATGTTTCGAGATATAGTGGTTATGTGCCTTCTTCTACTCAAGGTATATGTTACTTTATTTTCTTTGTCTTTGACATAACCAATACCACTATCATATTCCCTTACCAGGAATTTCATTCATCATTACTACCTTGCATTCAGATGTATCTCAAACCTTGGTAACCAATCTTAGTTCAAAGAGATTTCCTTGCAATTAATATCTCTAAATATTCAAGTGCATGCACAATAAAAACTGATTTTTTAACATTTTTAACACAACTTTCCTTATGCTTATTAATTTTTTTATGATTCATAGGCAAAAAATATCTCCACCCAAGTTAGTATCCTTTCCAAACACTCAATAGAGGCATCCATATAATCCAAAAAAAATATTTAAGATTTTGGTGCAGTCATCAGTTTCTTCTTCAAGATATTGAAGTTTTCCTCACATTAGTTTAACCATTTGAATTCCTTATTCCTTTGTCAACATATAATACTCTATTTATTTTAATTACCTTTTTACCCACATGGCAAATATTTATGGTCTAAAAGAGTTGTAATTACATTGAGTCCTAATCCGTTGGTTGAATTCATCAACAATTTCCAACCATTTTCTTCAAAGTTAAAAAGAGTTCTATGGCTTTTATCCCACATGCAAGAAAACTATATATATACAAGTGTTTATTTCTATTTCCTTGAGGTAAGGTACTACAGGGTCAAATATACATTTATTTTAAAAATATAGTTTGACCTAGCCTATATTCTTCTTTTCCACCATTTGCCCAAAAATCTAGGCCTTTCCATACATCCCTAAAAATTATTAATTACAAATTTTACCTTTTTAAGTTGATAAAATAGTTTGTTGTTCTTGGTTTGAAGTTCTAGGCATTGTGTATCTCTCTTGGAGTTGTTCTTCAGGTGCTTTCTTTCAATTGAATTTTTAACAGCATCTAGCAACCCATCATTGGTGTTTGTGACTTTTCTTTATTTATTACAAGTAGGTGCCAACTGGTCCTAGAGGGAAGTTATTATGAGGGTTTCATTAGGCATAGTTTATCTTGACCCATATCCTACTTTCCACTTGTTTGCCAAAATCCAGGCTATTCCAATATGTATCTCACAGACTAATAGAAATAAAATTGTTTGTTGCACTATTACTAGCAAAATATTACCTCTCAAGGCTGAGGAGTAGCTTGCTCTTCTCTGCTTGATATTCTAGGATTTTCACATGTTTCAAGAGATTTCTCTTTCGATGCTTCCTTTTGATCAAATATTTGAGGGTATTTATTAGCAAAATGTGACCCTCCACAAACATAACAACCCATATTAGGTGCTCAAACGTTTTCTTCCTTGCCTTCTTGAACACCTACAACTTTAAAATCACTTTTGTAGTTCTTTCTCTTAACCATATTCTTCGGTTTAATTCCCAAATTGGTCCTTTTAATTTTCTTCTTGATCCTTGATCTCTTTCCTTCCTTTAGACTTCCACGCTCTTGTTCAACAAGAATTTTAATCATCTGTTGTTGTGATTCTGTTGGAAATTTTGAGTATAGTATTTTCATTGATGTCAAAGTTGATTGGCATTGATGTCAAAGGTGAAAAGGTTGAGTTTTGTCTTCAAGGTTGAAACAATAAATGCAAAGGAATTTTCCATGGTTGTAAAAGCAAGCAAAGAGAATTTTGAAGAAAATATTATAATATTTAAATATTATTAAGGGAGATTTGGAAATAACAAGGGCTTCATTTGGTAAATAAAAAGGAAAGAGAGATTTTAATTGACAAGGCAAAAGGTTTACTTCTCATTGGTGAAAAAGACCCAAGGCAAAAGGTTTAATATAATATATATATTTTAAATATTATAAAACCTAAGGTTAAAATTGCATGGCACCAAAAACAAATCGAATTATTTTTAAATAAATTTCAAAGGTGGGCCGATGTCTAAAACGTGCATGAAAACCATATTTATACCCTAAGTTTTTTTGGAAATAAAGGTGTGTGTTAATAATGCAATCATTCAAGCAATCGTGCAAGTGTGACAACGAATAAGGATAAGAGGATAGTGTTGCTTTTAGATCATAGAAAAGGACAAATTAAAGTGAAGTTCATCCATCTCAGGATGATCCAACGGTGGCTAGACGTGTGTTAAGACGTTTGCAAGGCGGAGCTCTACGGTTTGATTCTCCCTAGCGCCAATTTTGAAGAGTTTTATTATTTTCAGTGAACACACCAAGGAGCAAAGGTGAAGGTCTAAACGATAAGTCTCAACCGTTTGGCTAGCGCAAGTGGTTAAGCACCTGCATTAGGAGGTTGAGGTCAGAGGGTCGATTCCTGTCCATGCCAGCATTAATAATTTTTGAAAAAGGTATGTACTAAGGTTGTTTAATATTTTATTTGCTTAGTGTTTGAGGGGTGTGCTATGGTATAAAGGATTTTAGCAAACAGGGGGTATACATATAATTTATTTTTGTCAAATATTTTGAAGATATTGTTGTCATTAAAAATTTATTTTTATATGCAAAAGTAGGAGTGATAAGGTGTAAATGGTTGATTTAAATTTGTAAATCAATATTATGGTTCAATAAGTGGTTTTGAAATTATTTCATGAAAGTTAGAGCAGATTTGTGCTAGACTTGGGACAGAGTTTGGTGTAAATTTATGAGAAGAGATAGAGAAAATTTGTTCTAGACTTGGGATACATTTTGGTGTAGATTTGATACAGAGTTGAGAGCAGGATTTGGAGGTGATAGAGTAGAGAGGACAAAGATCTCCAGTGGAAAGAGGTCCATCAACTAGTGTAGTGGGGACAGAGGTCTCCTGTGGAGAGAGATCCACAAGATAGAGCAGTGGGGGTAGAAGTATTCTAGAAGTTTACAAACCAGAGTAGAGGGGATAGAGTTCTCCTATGGATAGAGATCCATAAACCAGAGCAAAGGGTTCTTCTAAGGGTGAGATCTGTGAACCAACTAGGGAGATAGAGTTATTTTATGGATAGAGATCCATGAACCAGTTGAGGAGATAGAGTTCTCTTGGATCAAGTTACACAAACCAGAGCTATGGGATAGAGTTCTCTTGTATAGAGATATCCATGAACCAGAGCAAGGGGATAGAGTTATCCTATGGAGAGAGATCCACAAATCAGAGCATAGGAGATTGGTTCCTCCTTTGGATAGAAGTCCATAAACATTGTAATAGGGAATTGATTTCCAAGATATTTGTTGAGAAAATTTAGAAGAAATATTTTCTCCATGGAGTAGCCCACATTGGGTGAAACACGTTAAATTTGTCTCTCTTGTGTGTGATGATTTGTGCATTGATTTGATTACTGCTATTGATATTGCCATTGATAATATTGGATTATATTATTTGGGAAAGAAAAGTAAAATTTGATATTATATTGTTCACCCCCCCAGTATAATCTTATATTCTTCAATTGGTATCAGAGCGGGTTCCTTCAGAAAAGCCTAACAACTTGAAAGAAGATACTACAGGAACACATATGGCATCTCAGAATGGATATTCATAAAATAAGGCACCATTATTCGATGGGAACAATTACGCTTTTTGGAGCATAAGAATGAACACTTACCTGATGGTACAAGGATATGAGACATGGCAATCAGTTGAGGATGGATTCACACCTACAACTAATCCTCCCACAGATAAATATGGTAAGCTATTGCATGTGAATAATGCTAAGGCTATGAATATAATCTTGAGTGGTTTATTTGAAGCATAATTTGTGAAAGTTATGCATTACAAATTAGTAAAAGAGATATGGGAAAAATTGAAGAAAACATATGAAGGAGATAAAAATGTCAAGTTGGAAAAAAATGCTCTTGGAGACCAAGAAGTAGAGAAATATTCAAAAAACAAAGAGGAAGGTGTAGTAGACCTAGAAGCAGAACTTATTGTTGCTCTCATAGAATTGAAAAAGTTTAGAAAGGAAATTCAAGACTAAGGGCTCAAGTTCAAGAATGTGAGGAAGAAAAATAAAAGCTTATAAAAGACCTAACAAACTCAAAAGTAAAGGCAAGGAGATTTAAAGAGGTCAAGAGTTAAAAGTTAGAGGTAAGAGAGTTCGAATGTGAAAGACTAGAACAAGAGGTAGTTTCACTAACAATGGAAGTGAAAGATTCTAAAGACAAGCTACACAGGTTTGGGAAAAGTTTAAATACTTTGGATAAGATTATCGATGCACAAAGATATTCATTTATCAAAACAATACTTGTTTTTGAAGAAGGACAAGGGAAACAAGAAGAAGTGTCAAGCTCAAGCTCAAAAGAAGAGGAAGTTTCAGAGGAATAGAGTGAAGAATAAAGTGAGACTTATGCGGATAAGTTGAAGAATAGAAGCTTCTCTAAGAAAGTAATCAATGCACAAACAAGAAATATGGATCATTATAGAGAAGGCAAAGAAAGGACTAAGAGACCAGAGGGTTCAAAACAAGATTTTTTCAAAGGATGTTTTCATGTAATCGATTTGGTCACAAGGCTATGCATTGCAGGACTCATGGAAAGGATTATGGCCTCACTAAAAGGAATGTCAAATCTTTCAAATATGGATATTTCTTTCAATTTTATTGCTACTCTTGTAATCACTTTGGTCATAAAGCAATCCACTGTAGGGTTCATGATAGAAATGAGTACGACTTCACCAGGAGGAACTTCAAGATATTTGCACCTTCAAATAACTACAACATTAAGTGTTACAATTGCAATAATTTTGGGCATAAAACAAGGTGGTGTAGAACAAAATTTCCAAAACTTCCAAGGACATGCAAGAAAGAGGATTCTCAAAAGGTTCAAAAAAGTATGACTTCAAAGGTATGGAAAGAGAAAGTTGAGAAAGGAGAAGAGCATTGTAATATGGGAGTAGATTTACTCCCACCCCATAATTAATCACCTCAAGGAGAGGAGGTGGGGAGGGGGATGATCTAAGAGTCTTATCTTTAGCCCCAAATGAGTCCCTTTGCCAATGATGTCAAAGGGGGAGATATTTGAGTAAGGGGAGAGTATTCGGTCAGGGCAGTAGATTTGGAATCCAGTGGTAGGAAAAGAAATTTTTAGAAAGGGTTGCCATCAATGACAAAGGAGGAGATTGTTGGAAATTTTTAGTATAGTATTATCATTGATGTCAAAGTTGATTGTCATTGATGTCAAAGGTGAAAAGGTTGAGTTTTGTCTTGAAGGTTGAAACAATAAATGCAAAGGAATTTTCCATGGTTATAAAGGTAAGCAAAGAGAATTTTGAAGAAAATATTTTAACATTTAAATTTTATTAAGGGAGATTTGGAAATAACAAGGGCTTCATTTGTTTAATAAAAAGGAAAGAGAGATTTTAATTGACAAGGCAAAATGATTACTTCTCATTGGTGAAAAATACCCGAGGCAAAAGGTTTAATATAATATATTTTTTAAATATTATAAAACTTAAGGTTAAAGTTGCATGGCACCAAAAACAAATCGAATTATTTTTAAATAAATTTCAAAGGTGGTCTGACATATAAAACATGCATGAAAAGTATATTTATACCCTGAGATTTTTGGAAATAAAGGTGTGTGTTAATAATGCGATCATTCGAGCAATCGTGCAAGTGTGATAGTGAATAAGAACAAGAGGATAGTGTTGCTTTCAAAGCATAGAAGAAGAACAAATTAAAGTGAAGTTCATCCATCCCTTGATGTTATCTGTCAGGGTGACCCAACGGTGGATAGACGTGTGTTAAGACACTTACAAGGCAGAGGTCCGTGGTTTTATTCCCCCTAGCACCAATTTTGAAGAGTTTTTATTGTTTTCAGTGAACACACCAATGAACAAAGGTGGAGGCCTACATGATAGGTCTCAACCTCTTGGCTAGCACAAGTGGTTAAGAACCTACGTTAGGAGGTTGATGTCGGAGGGTCAATTCCCATCCATGCCAGCATTAATAATTTTTGAAAAAGGTATGTGCTAAGGTTGTTTAGTATTTTCTTTGCTTGGTGTTTGAGGGGTGTGCTATGATATAAAGGTTTTTTGCAAATAGGAGGTATAAGAATAATTTATTTTTGCCAAATATTTTGAAGATATTGTTGTCATTAAAAATTTATTTTTATATGCAAAATTAGGAGTGATAAGGTGTAAATGGTTTATTTAAATTTTTAAATCAATTTTATGGGTCATTAAGTGGTTTGGAAATTATTTCATGAAAGTTAGAGCAAATTTGTGCTAGACTTGGGATAGTTTTGGTGTAGGTTTATGAGCAAAGTTAGAGCATATTTGTGCTAGAATTGGGATCAAGTTTGGTGCAGATTTGAGACAAATTTGAGGGTAGGCTTTGGAGGTGACAGAGCAAAGAGGACATAGGTCCATCAACCAGTGTAGTGGAGATAGATATCTCCTATGGAGAGAGATCCACAATCCATAGCAGTGGGGACAAAAGTCTTCTAGAAATTCGTTAGCTAAAGTAGAGGGGATAGAGTTCTCCTATGGGTAGAGATACACGAACTAGATCAAAGGGGAAAGAGTTTGTTTGTGGAGAGATATATGTGAACTAGATGGGGAGATAGAGTTCTCTTGTGGAGAGAGATCAACGAACCAGTTAAGGAGATAGAGTTCTCTTGGATAAAATTCCATAAAATAAAGCTAGGGGATAGAGTTATCCTAAGGAGAGAGATCTGCGAACCAAAGCAAGGGGATATATTTCTCCTATAGAGAGAAATCCAAAAATCAAAGAATAGGGTATTGGTGTCTCCTTCGGAAAGATGTCCATAAACATTGTAATAGGAAATTGATTCCCAAGGAATTTGTTGTGAAAATTTGGAAGAACTATTTTCTTCGTGGAGTAGCCCACAGTAGATGAACCATGTTAATTTTTTTTATGTATTGTATGTGATAATTTTTGCATTGCTTTGGTTATTACTATTGTTATTGTCATTGATAACATTGGATAATATTGTTTGAAAAAGAAAAGTAAAAGTTGATCTTATACTATTCACCCTCCCCCTCTCAGTATAAGCTTGTATTCTTCAATTGGTATCAGAGCGAGTTCCTTCGAAAGAGTCTAATAGCTTAAAGGAAGATATTACAGGAACACATATGACATATTATAATGGATCTTCATCAGATAAGGCACAATTATTAGATGGAAATAATTAAAGCTTATGGAGCATAATAATGAAGACTTACTTGATGGCATAAGGATATGATACATGGCAATAAGTTGAGGATGGGTTCATACCTACATATAATCCTCCCATAGATAAATATGGTAAGCTATTGCATCTGAATAATGCCAAGGATATGAATGAAATATTGAGTGGTTTACATGAATCAGAATTTGTGAAATTTATGCACTGCAAATTAGTTAAAGAGATGTGGGATAAATTAAATCAAACATATGAAGGAGATAAAAATGTCAAGTTGGAAAAACTACAAAACCATAAGAAAAGGTTTGAAGATTGAAATATGAAAGATGAGGAATAAATTGCTACATAATTGCTTCGTGTGCATGAGGTTTTTAATACCATGCATGAACTTGGATTTGAAATTGAAGACTCTAGTGTTGCTCAAAATATTTTAAGGTCACTTCCTATGAGGTATGATGGAAAACTTCTAGCTATAGAAGAGATGAGAGATATTGAAAGTTTGACTATGGATGAGTTACATGGAATTCTCATTGTCTATGAGATGAGAATAGTAAAGGATCCCAACACAAAGAAAGAGATAGTTTTCAAAACATCAAATAAGACAAAATATATAAAACCAGAATCAAGTTGTGAGTCAAGCAGTGATGAAGAAGATAACTATGAGAGAAAAAAAAAGATTCAAGAAAGAACAAAGGTATGAAAACAATGAAATGTTTTAACTATGGTAATTTTGGTCACTATGCATATAATTATCCACAAACTAAAAGCAATAGCAGTGAAGATAAATAGGAGCATAAGAAAAAGAAACCAAGAAAATCCATGGATGAAAAGAAAAATAGGTATGGTCAATGTAAGTATAAAAAGAAGTTATTTCAAAGGTACAAGAAGAGTTTCTATGTTTACAAGGCAAGCAAGGCATAAAGTGATAGTGATGAAAGACTCTCAAATAATGAAGAAGAAGAGATTTTATTTTTGGCAATGAAATAGAAAAAAATACTCCTATTGAAGATAAAGTCAAAAAATTTGAAGATGCTATTTGAGACCAAGAAGTAGAGACAAATTCAAAAAATGAAGAGGAAGGCATAGTAGATCTAGAAGAAAAACTTATTTTTTCTCTCAGAGAATTGAAAAATATTAGAAATTAGAATTCAAGACTAAGGGCTCAAGTTCAAGAATGTGAGGAAGAAAAGAAAAGCTTATACAAGATCTGACAAACTCAAAAGCTAAGTCAAGGATATTTAAAGAGGTCATGAGTGAAAAGCTAGAGGTAAAAGAATTATATTGTCAAAGACTAGAATAAGAAGTAGTTTACTAAGGATGGAAGAGAAATATTCTAAGGATAAGCTACATAGGTTCTGGAAAAGTTCAAAGACTTTGGATAAGATTATCAATGCACAAAGATCTTCATATATCAAAACAAGACTTGGTTTTGAAGAAGGACAAGGGAAACACGAAGAAGGATCAAGATCAAGCTCAAAATAAGACAAAGTTTTAGACAAAAGGAATGAAGAAGAAAGTGAGACTTATGCATATAAGTTGAAGAATAAAAGTTTCACTAAGAAAGGAAATAATGCACAAACAAGAAACATGGATCATCAAAGAGAAGGCAAATAAAGGACTAAGAGACCAGAGGGTTCAAAACAAGATTTCTTCAAAGGACATTGTTTTCATGTAATAAGTTTGAGCACAAGGCTATGCATTGCATGACTCATGGAAAGGATTATGGCCTCACTAAATGGAATTTCAAATATTTCAAAGATGGATATTTATTTCAAGGGTATTGCTACTCTTGTAATCACTTTGGTCATAAAGTAATCCACTATAGGGTTCATGGTAGAAATGAGTATGGCTTCACCAGGAGGAACTTCAAGATATTTACACCTTCAAATAACTACAACATTAAGTGTTACAAGTGCAATAATTTTGGGCATAAAATAAGGTCGTGTGGAACAGAATTTCTAGAACTTTCAAGGACATGCAAGAAAGAGGATTCTCAAAAGGTTCAAAAAGGTATGACTTCAAAGGTATGGAAAGAGAAAGCTGAGAAAGGAGAAGAGCATTGTAATATGGGAGTAGATTTACTCCCACCCCATAATTAATCACCTCAAGGAGAGGATGTGGGGAGGGGATGAGCTAAGAGCCCCAAATGAATCCCTTTGCCATTGATGTCAAAGGGGGAGATATTTTAGTAAGGGGGATAGCATTCGGTCAGGGGGAGTAGATTTGGAATCCAGTGGTAGGAAAAGGAATTTTTAGAAAGGGTTGCCATTAATGGCAAAGGGGGAGATTGTTGGAAATTTTGAGTATAGTATTGTCCTTGATGTCAAAGGTGAAAAGGTTGAGTTTTGATTTCAAGTTTTAAACAATAAATGCAAAAGAATTTTCGATGGTTGTAAAAGCAAGCAAAGAGAATTTTGAAGAAAATATTATAATATTTAAATATTATCAATGGGGATTTGGAAATAACAAGGGCTTCATTTGGTAAATAAAAAGGAAAGAGAGATTTTAATTGACAAGGCAAAATGATTACTTCTCATTGGTTAAAAAGACCCAAGGCAAAAGGTTTAATATAATATATTTTTTTAAATATTATAAAACCTAAGGTTAAAATTGCATGGCACCAAAAACAAATTGAATTATTTTTAAATAAATTTGGGTGGATGTCTAAAACATGCATGAAAAGCATATTAATACCCTAAGCTTTTTGGAAATAAAGGTGTGTGTTAATAATGTGATCATTCGAGCAATCGTGCAAGTGTGACAATGAATAAGGACAAGAGGATAGTTCTGCTTTCAGAGCATAGTAAAAGGACAAATTAAAGTGAAGTTCATCCATCCCTTCATGTCATCCATCAGGGTGACCCAACGGTGGCTAGATGTGTGTTAATATGATTTTAAGGTAGAGGTCTGTGGTTCGATTCTCCCTAGTTCCAGTTTTGAAGATTTTTATTATTTTCAGTGAACACACCAAGGAACAAAGGTGGAGGCCTACATGATAGGTCTCAACTGCTTGTCTAGTGCAAGTGGTTAAGCACTTGCGTTAGGAGGTTGAGGTTGAAGGGTCGATTCTTGTCCATGCCAACATTAATAATTTTAAAAAAAGGTATGTGCTAAGGTTGTTTAATATTTTCTTTACTTGGTGTTTGAGGGGTGTGCTATGGTATAAAGGTTTTTGGCAAATATGAGGTATAAGAATAATTTATTTTTTCCAAATATTTTGAAGATATTGTTGTCATTAAAAAAATATTTTTATATGCAAAAGTAGGAGTGATAAGGTGTAAATGGTTGATTTAAATTTGTAAATCAATTTTATGGGTCATTAAGTGGTTTAGAAATTATTTCATGACAGTTAGAGCATATTTGTGCTAGACTTGGGATAGAGTTTGGTGCATATTTGTGAGAAGAGATAGAGCAGATTTATGCTAGACTTGGGATAAAGTTTGGTGCAGATTTGAGAGCAGGATTTGGAGGTGATAGAGCAGAGAGGACAGAGATCTCCAGTGGATAGAGGTCCATCAACCAGTGTAGTGGGGATAGAGGTCTCCTGTGGAGAGAGATCCCCTAGCCATAGTAGTGGAGGTAGAAGTATTCTAGAAGTTCACCAACCAGAGTAGAGGAGATGGAGTTCTCTTGTGGATAGATATCCACGAACTAGAGCAAAGGGGAAAGATTTCTTCTATGGATTGAGATCCGTGAACCAACTAGGAAGATAGAGTTATTTTATGGAGAGAGATCCATGAACCAGTTGAGGAGATAGAGTTCTCCTGGATCAAGTTCCACAAACCAAAGCTAGGGGATAGAGTTCTCCTATAGAGAGATATCCATGAACCATAGCAAGGGGATAGAGTTCTCCTATGGAGAGAGATCCACAAATCAAAGCATAGGAGATTGGTGTCTCCTTTGGATAGAGGTCCATAAACATTGTAATAGGGAATTGATTCCCAAGATATTTGTTGAGAAAAGTTAGATGGAATATTTTCTCCATGGAGTAGCTCCTGTTGAAGATAAAGTCAAAAAATTTGAAGATGCTCTTGGAGACCAAAAAGTAGAGAAATATTCAAAAAACGAAGAGGAAGGTGCAATACCTAGAAGCAAAACTTATTGTTTCTCTTAGAGAATTGAAAAAGGTTAGAAATAAAAATTCAAGACTAAGGGCTCAAGTTCAAGAATGTGAGGAAGAAAAAGAAAAGCTTATACAAGACCTGACAAACTCAAAAGCCAAGGCAAGAAGATTTAAAGAGGTCATGAGTGAAAAGTTAGAGGCAAGAGAGTTAGAATGTGAAAGACTAGAACAAGAGGTAGTTTCACTAAGGATGGAAGTGAAAAATTCTAAGGACAAGCTACACAAGTTTGGAAAAAGTTCAAATACTTTGGATAAGATTATCAATGCACAAAGATCTTCATCTATCAAAATAGGACTTGATTTTTAAGAAGGACAAGGGAAACAAGAAGAAGGTTCAAGCTCAAGCTCAAAAGAAGAGGAAGTTTCAGAGGAAGAGAGTGAAGAAGAAAGTGATACTTATGCGGATAAGTTGAATAATATAAGCTTCACTAAGAAAGGAAACAATGCACAAACAAGAAACATGGATCATTACACAGAAGGCAAAGAAAGGACTACGAGACTAGAGGGTTCAAAACAATATTTTTTCAAAGGACGTTGTTTTCATGCAATCGGTTTGGTCACAAGGCTATGCATTGCAAGACTCATGGAAAGGATTATGGCCTCACTAAAAGGAATGTCAAATATTTCAAATATGGATATTTCTTTCAAGGGTATTGCTACTCTTGGAATAACTTTGGTCATAAAGCAATCCACTATAGGGTTCATGATGGATATGAGTATGGCTTGACCAGGAGGAACTTCAAGATATTTGCACCTTCAAAGAACTACAACATTAAGTGTTACAATTGTAATAATTTTGGGCATAAAACAAGGTGGTGTAGAACATAATTTCAAGAAATTTTGAGGACATGTAAGAAAGAGTCTTCTCAAAAGGTTCAAAAAGGTATGTCTTCAAAGGTATGGTAAGAGAAAGTTGAGAAAGGAGAAGAGCATTGTAATATGGGAGTAGATTTACTCCCACACCATAATTAATCACCTCAAGGAGAGTAGGTGGAGAGGGGGATGAGCTAAGAGTCTTATATTTAGCCCCAAATGAGTCCCTTTGCCATTGATGTCAAAGGGGAGAGATTTGAGTAAGGGGGAGAGCATTCAGTCAAGGGGAGTAGATTTGGAATCTAGTGGTAGGAAAAGAAATTTTTAGAAAGGGTTGCCATCAATGACAAAGGGGGATATTGTTGGAAATTTTGAGTATATTATTGTCATTGATGTCAAAGTTGATTGTCATTGATGTCAAAGGTGAAAAGGTTGAGTTTTGTCTTGAAGGTTGAAATAATAAATGCAAAGGAATTTTCCATGGTTGTAAAAGAAAGCAAAGAGAAATTTGAAGAAAATATCATAATATTTAAATATTATTAAGGGAGATTTGGAAATAACAAGGGCTTCATTTGGTAAATAAAAAGGAAAGAGAGATTTTAATTGACATGGCAAAAGGTTTACTTCTCATTGGTGAAAAAGACCCAAGACAATTGGTTAATATAATATATATTTTTTAAATATTATAAAACTTAAGGTTAAAATTGCATGGCACCAAAAATAAATTGAATTATTTTTAAATAAATTTCAAAGGTAGTTCGACATCTAAAACGTGCATGAAAAGCATATTTATACCCTAAGCTTTTTTGGAAATAAAGGTGTGTGTTAATAATGCGATCATTTGAGCAATCGTGCAAGTGTGACAGCAAATAAGAACAAGAGGATAGTGCTACTTTTAGAGAATAGAAGAAGGACAAATTAAAGTGAAGTTCATCTATCCCTTGATGTCATCCGTCAGGGTGACCCAAAGGTGGCTAGACATGTGTTAAGATGCTTGCAAGGCAGAGGTCTGTGGTTCGATTCTCCCTAGCACAAGTTTTGAAGAGTTTTTTATTGTTTTCAGTGAACGCACCAAGGAAAAAATGTGGAGGCCTACATGATAGGTCTCAACCGCTTGGCTAGCACAAGTGTTTAAGCACCTGCATTAGGAGGTTGAGGTCGGAGGGTCAATTCTCATCCATGCCAGCATTAATAATTTTTGAAAAAGGTATGTGCTAAGGTTGTTTAATATTTTCTTTGCTTGGTGTTTGAGGGGTGTGCTATGGTATAAAGGTTTTTGGCAAATAGGAGGTATAAGGATAATTTATTTTTTCCAAATATTTTGAAGATATTGTTGTCATTGAAAATTTATTTTTATATGCAAAATTAGGAATTATAATGTGTAAATGGTTGATTTAAATTTGTAAATCAATGTTATGGGTCATTAAGTGGTTTGGAAATTATTTCATGAAATTTAGAGAAGATTTGTGCTAGAATTGGGACAGAGTTTGGTGCAGATTTGTGAGAAGAGATAGAGTAGATTTGTGCTAGACTTGGGATAAAGTTTGGTGTAGATTTGAGACAGAGTTGAGAGCAGGATTTGGAGGTGATAGAGTAGAGAGGACAGAGACCTCCAGTGGATAGAGGTCCATCAACCAGTGTAGTGGGTATAGAGATATCCCTTGGAAAGAGATCCACAAGCCAAAGAAGTGGGGGTAGAAGTATTCTATAAGTTCACCAAGTAGAGTAGAGGGGACAAAGTTCTCTTGTGGATAGAGATCCATGAACTAGATAAAAGGGTAAATAGTTCTTCTATGGATTGAGATTCGTGAACCAACTAGGGAGATAGAGTTCTTTTGTGGAGAGAGATACATGAACCAGTTAAGGAGATAGGGTTCTCCTGGATCAAGTTCCACAAACTAGAGCTAGGGGATAGAGTTCTCCTGTAGAGAGAGATCCATGAACCAGAGTAAGGGGATAGAGTTCTCCTATGGAGAGAGATCCACAAATCAGAGCATAGAAGATTGGTGTCTCCTTTGGATAGAGATCCATAAACATTATAATAGGGAATTGATTCCCAAGAGATTTATTGAGAAAATTTAGAAGAAATATTTTCTTCATGGAGTAGCCCACATTGGGTGAACCACGTTAAATTTATCTCTCTTGTGTGTGATTATTTGTGCATTGATTCGATTACTGCTATTGATATTGCCATTGATAATATTTTTTGGGAAAGAAAATTAAAATTTGATATTATACTGTTCACCCCCCCTCAGTATAAGCTTGTGCTATTCAATTGGTATCAGAGTGGGTTTCTTCGAAAAAGCCTAACAACTTGAAAGAAGATAGTACAGGAACACATATGGCATATCAAAATGGATCTTCATAAAATAAGGCACCATTGTTCGATAGGAACAATTATGCTTTCTGGAGCATAAGAATGAAGACTTACCTGATGGCACAAGGATATGATACATGGAAATCAGTTTAGGATGGGTTCACACCTACATCTAATCATCCCACAGATAAATATCGTAAGCTATTGCATGTGAATAATGCTAAGGCTATGAATAGAATCTTGAGTGGTTTATGTGAAGAAAAATTTATGAAAGTTATGCATTGCAAATAAGTAAAAGTGATATGGGACAAATTGAAGGAAACATATGAAGGAGATAAAAAGGTCAAGTTGGAAAAACTACAAAACCACAAGAAAAGGTTTGAAGATTTAAATATGGAAGATGAGGAAGACATTGCTACATACTTACTTCATGTGGATGAGATTTTTAATTCCATGCATAGACTTGGATTTGAAATTGAATACTCCAATTTTGCTCAAAAAGGTTACTTCCAATATGTATGATGAAACAATTTCAGCTATAGAAGATATGAGAGATATTGAAAGTTTGAATATGGATGAGTTAGATGGAATTATCACAACTTACGAGATGAGAATAGTAAAGGATCCCAATTCCAAGAAAGAGGCAGATTTCAAAGCATCAAAGAAGACAAAATGTAGGAAACCAGAATCAAGTGGTGAGTCAAGCAATGCTGAAGAAGATAACTATGGTAGAAGAAACAAGAAGGACTCAAGAAAATGCAAAGGTATGAAAATAGTGAAATGTTTTAATTGTGGTAATTTTGGTCACTATGCATTTAATTTTCTAGAAGCTAAAAGCAGTAGCAGTGAAGAGAAACATGATCATAAGAAAAAGGGAGCAGGAAAATCTTGGCATGAAAAGAAATAGATGGTAAGCTATTGCATGTAAATAATGCTAAGGCTATGAATAGAACCTTGAGTGGTTTATTTGAAGCAACATTTGTGAAAGTTATGCATTGCAAATCAGTAAAAGAGATATGGGACAAATTGAAGGAAACATATGAAGGAGATAAAAAGGTCAAGTTGGAAAAACTACAAAACCACAAGAAAAGGTTTGAATATTTAAACATGGAAAATGAGGAAGACATTGCTACATACTTACTTCGTGTGGGTGAGGTTTTTAATACCATGTGTGGACTTGTATTTGAAATTGAAGACTCCAGTTTTGCTCAAAATTTTTTAAGGTCACTTCCAATGAGGTATGATGGAAAAGTTTTAGCTATAGAAGAGATGAGAGATATTGAAAGTTTGACTATGGATGAGTTACATGAAATTCTCACAGCTTATGAGATGAGAATAGTAAAGGATCCCAATTCCAAGAAAGAGGTAGATTTCAAAGCATTAAATAAGAAAAAATGTAAGAAACCAGAATCAAGTGGTGAATCAAGCAGTGATGAAGAAGCTAACTATGGTAGAAGAAACAAGGACTCAAGATAACTCAGGTATGAAAACAGTAAAATGTTTTAATTGTGGTAATTTTTGTCACTATGCATTTAATTGTCCAGAAGCTGGAAGCAGTAGCATTGAAGAGAAACATGATCATTAGAAAAAGGGAGCAGGAAAATCCAAGTGAAAGATTCTAAGGACAAGCTACACAGGTTTGGGAAACTTTCAAAGACTTTGGATAAGATTATCAATGCACAAAGATCTTCATATATCAAAACAAGACTTGGTTTTGAATAAGGACAAGGGAAACAAGAAGGGTCAAGCTCAAGCTCAAAATAAGAGGAAGTTTCAGAGGAAGAGAGTGAAGAAGAAATTGAGACTTATGCGGATAAGTTGAAGAATAGAAGCTTCACTAAGAAAGGAAACAATGCACAAACAAGAAACATGGATCCTTACACATAAGGCAAAGAAAGTACTAAGAGACCAGAGGGTTCAAAATAAGATTTCTTCAAAGGATGTTGTTTTCATGTAATCGGTTTGGTCACAAGGCTATGCATTGCAGGAATCATGAAAAGGATTATGGCCTCATTAAAAGGAATATCAAATCTTTCAAAGATGGATATTTATTTCAAGAGTATTGCTAATCTTGTAATCACTTTGGTCATAAAGCAATCCACTGTAGGGTTCACAATAGAAATGAGTATGGCTTCACAAGGAGGAACTTCAAGATATTTTCACCTTAAAAGAACTACAAAATTGAGTGTTACAAGTGCATTAATTTTTGGCATACAACAAGGTGGTGTAGAACAAAATTTCCAGAACTTCCAAGGACATGCAAGAAAGAGGATTCTCAAAAGGTTCAAAAAGGTATGACTTCAAAGGTATGGAAAGAGAAAGCTGAGAAAGGAGAAGAGCATTGTAATATGGGAGTAGATTTACTCCCACCCCATAATTAATCACCTCAAGGAGAGGAGGTGGGGAGGGGGATGAGCTAAGAGTCTTATATTTAGCCTCAAATGAGTCCCTTTGCCATTGATGTCAAAGGGGGATATATTTGAGTAAGGGGAAGAGCATTCGGTCTGAGGGAGTAGATTTGGAATCCAGTGGTAGGAAAAGGAATTTTTAGAAAAGGTTGCCATCAATGAAAAAGGGGGAGATTGTTGGAAAAATTGAGTATAGTATTGTCATTGATGTCAAAGTTGATTGTAATTTATGTCAAAGGTGAAAAGGTTGAGTTTTGTCTTGAAGGTTGAAACAATAAATGCAAAGGAATTTTCCATGGTTGTAAAAGCAAGCAAATAGAATTTTGAAGAAAATATTATAATATTTAAATATTATTAAGGGAGATTTGGAAATAACAAGGGCTTCATTTAGTAAATAAAAAGGAAAGAGAGATTTTAATTGACAAGGCAAAAGGTTTACTTCTCATTGGTGAAAAATACCTAAGGCAAAAGGTTTAATATAATCTATTTTTTTAAATATTATAAAACCTAACGTTAAAATTGCATGGCACAAAAAACAAATTGAATTATTTTTAAATAAATTTCAAAGGTGGGTCGATGTCTAAAACGTGCATGAAAAGCATATTTATACCCTAAGCTTATTGGAAATAAAGGTGTGTGTTAATAATGTGATCATTCAAGCAATCATGCAAGTGTGACAGCAAATAAGGAAAAGAGGAGAGCACTGATATTGGAGTGTGAAAGAAGGACAAATTAAAGTTAAGTTCATCCATCCCTTGATATCATCTATCAGGGTGGCCTAGTGGTGGCTAGTTGTGTCTTAAGATGCTTGCAAGGTGGAGGTTTGCAGTTTGATTCTCCCTATCACCAGTTTTGAAGAGTTTTTATTGTTTTTAGCGAATGCACCAAGGAACAAAGGTGGAGGCCTACACGATAGGTCTCAACCGCTTGGCTAGCGCAAGTGGTTAAGCACCTGTGTTAGGAGGTTGAGGTCGGAGGGTCGATTCCCATCCATGCCAACATTAATAATTTTTGAAAAAGGTATGCGCTAAGGTTGTTTAATATTTACTTTGCTTGGTGTTTGAGGGGTGTGCTATGGTATAAAGGTTTTTGGAAAATAGGAGGTATAGGAATAATTTATTTTTTCCAAATGTTTTGAAGATATTTCTATAATTAAAAATTTATTTTTATATGCAAAAGTAGGAGTGATAAGGTGTAAATGGTTGATTTAAATTTGTAAATCAATTTTATGGGTCATTAAGTGGTTTGGAAATTATTTCATGAAAGTAGGGAGATAAAAGGTGTAAAATGTGTTTTTATTGCTTGTAATAGTGGCATTAAATTTAAAAGGACTTGGTTCATGATTTAATGCTTTATTTTGAAAAACCAAGGGAGTTATAGAGCATTGGTTTGAAATTAAATTGAGCATATATTTTTGAGAAGAAAATTTATGTGATGGTTTGAGAAAGTATTTTCCTATCTAACCCTTGAAGTGGCACAAGAAAAATCAGTTGTTTGTGAGACAGGTTTTTGAAGACATATCTCCATAAGGGTAAACTAAGAGGTATGGGCACATCATTCCTTATTAAAGTGTTTTGGTTGAAGTGAATGTTTCTGAAATATAATGTGGAGATAAAAGGGTTGTTTGGTAAGCATTGTTGAAAATATTTGAGTTAGGGTTTGATACCTACATGTGCATCAATTGTTGAGAGAAATTTGAAACAATTGCATTAGAGTTTGAAGTTCTTCTTGTATTTAATTATTGATTTGTTTTGGAAATATTTGGGAAAAAGTTTGAGAACAAGTGTTCTTTCATTGTTGAAAGAGATTGAGACATTTGTACTAGAGATTGTGAACTACTTGTGCTAGGGTTGAAGACAAGTTAGTACATCATTGTGAAACCTTTGAAGATTGTTTTGAGAGATATTGATAGCAATTTTGAAAGTGTTTGGGATCAATTTTTTGAAGGAAAATTATGCATTAGTGTGATTGATATTTGTGAGGAATCTTTCAAGAAAAGATAGACTAGTTTTGTTATACATTATTTTGATTGTATTTGAAAAGGATTTTGCAAAAGAAAAAGATTGGTTAATTGAGTACAAGATTTGTGAGTGTGAAATATATTGAGTTTTTTATAGAGCATATCATTCTCTATATGTTCCAAAGGTTAAACGAATTCTAAGTACAATTTTTTTGTGTGAAGAAAGCTTTTTTCTAAAAGAGATTTAAGTTGTGTTTTATATGCAAGATTTGGAGTTATTTGAGTAGGTTTTGTGAGAAACATTGAAGGTAGATTTGAGCAAGTCTTTTGAGAAGGCTTGAAGGCAGTTTTGAGCAAGTATTTTGAGAAGGCTTGAAGGAAATTTTGAGCAAGTCTTTTGAGAAGGCTTGAACATAGTTTTGAGCAAGTATTTTGAGAAGGCTTGAAGGCAGATTTGAGCAAGTCTTTTGAGAAGGCTTGAAGGCAGTTTTGGGTAAGTATTTTGAGAAGTCTTAAAGGTAGATTTGAGCAAGTCTTTTGAGAAGGCTTGAAGGTATATTTGAGCAAGTCTTTTGAGAAGGATTGAAGGCATATTTGAGCAAGTCTTGAGAGTAGACTTGGGACATAGTTTGGTGTAGATTTATGAGAAGAGTTAGAGAATATTTGTGCTATACTTGGGATAGAATTTGGTGCAAATTTGTGAGGAGAGTTAGAGCATATTTGTGCTAGACTTGGGATAAATTTTGGTGCATATTTATGAGCAGAGATAAAGCAAATTTGTGCTAGAATTGAGATAGATTTTGGTGTAGATTTAAGATAGAGTTGAGATCAGTCTTTGGAGGTGACAGAGCAGAGAGGATAGAGGTCTCCAATGGATAGAGGTCCATCAGCCAATGTAGTGGGGATAGAGGTCCATCAGCCAATGTAGTGGGGATAAAGGTCCATTAGCCAATGTAGTGGGGATAGAGGTATCCTCTGGAGAGAGATCCAAAATCTAGAGCAATGGGGGTAGAAGTCTTCTAGAAGTTCACCAGCTAGAGTATAGGGGATAGTGTTCTCCTATAGATAGGGATCCATGAACCAAAGCAAGGATAAAAGAGTTCTCTTGTAGAGTGAGATCCGTGAACCAACTAGGGAGATAGAGTTCTTCTATGGAGAGAGATCCAAAAACCAGTTGAGGAGATAAAGTTATCTTGAATCAAGTTTCACAAACCAGAGCTAGGGGATAAATTTCTCTTGTGGAGAGATATCCATGAATTATAGCAAGGGGATAGAGTTCTCCTATGGATAGAGATCCACAAATCAAAGTATAGGATATTGATGTCTCCTTTGGACAGAGGTCCATAAAAATTGTAATAGGGAATTAATTCCCAAGATATTTGTTGAGAAAATTTAGAAGAAATATTTTCCTCATGGAGTATACCACATTGCGTAAACCATGTTAAATTTGTGTCTCTCTTGTGTGTGATTATTTGTGCATTGTTACTACTATTTATATTGCCATTGATAATATTGGATAATATTATTTGGGAAAGAAAAGTATAAGTTGATCTTATACTATTCACCCCCCCTCTCAGTATAGGCCTGTGTTTTTCAGATTTCACCTTCTCTATTAAGAATTTCATCATGGATGTGGATTGTTCCAACTACCCTTGAAATAATTTAATTGTAGCTGCAAGGTCCTCTATCTCCCTCTGACCACAAAAAGAGATTTTGTTAATTTTTTTATTTGTTTGTTTAGGTTTATATAAAATACAACATACATAGTCCTATAAATTAAGGATATTAACTGCTCTAATACCACCTGTAACAACCCAAGTCTACTCATATGGTTGCATCACATAATTTAACTCAAGCAATTTTCAAGGTGATTTTCTTTTTTAAAACTTAGGTTCATTGTTTATCCTAAGAAAAGATATTTCATGTTCATTGTAATTAAGATTCATCCAATTATTCAAATAATGTAAGGTTCAATTAGTACAAGGTATATCAACCACTTTTGGGAATTTCGACTACTGCAAACAGTCACCTAAGTGGATGAAATTGGCCAAATCCTATGAAAGGTGCCATTTTACAGATCAATCATTCTCATTTAACATCATCTTGTTTTGGCCATGAGTGTAGATCCACAACTGGGGTTATCCTATAGGGCCTATAACACCTAGAGGGTGGATGCATGCTCTCCCCATCCTTTAGCATGATGAACCTTACTAGTTAGAATTAGTGCAAGGACTTATCACTGTACTTCTTGGGCAAAAACCTAGAGGGAGCGTCCCATACCGCCCCTATTTACTATTTCTAACAATATCACTTGTTCCAACCTATAGTCACTTGTTATGACCTATTCTGCCAAAAAATAACCGCTCTCGAGTCACGTTGTATGCTTGCCCGTATCTCAACAATATTGGGTGTCTTTAGATCATTTATTCTTCATGATATTTAAGGGAAACGTGATTAATTATTATTCTCTCTGATGGAAGAGGTTTTAAGTATACTCTAACAAGAGTTCACAAATTTTGCTCAAAATAAGTTATTTCTAACTTTTAGGGTAGTTTTCCCATGAAATAAAGGTTTTCATGTCACCTCTAAATAATTTTCATACCATATCACTAAATTTTTATAAAATAATATCCTTTTTCTACATTATATAATTAAAAGCATTACTAAGTTTCTTTGTCTATATTTTTAAGGAATTTAATAAAATATTCTTCATAATCTTTACATTCTAATATTTTTCACAAACTTAAACCGCAACCCAAAAGAGTCTTCTATTAAAACCTAATTAATATTTTATCCTACTTATATTACATAAAATAATAAATAAAAGGATTACATCATTAGAAAGTCTATATATTAGTATACAAAATATTTAATTCCTCATGGACGCATATAATAAATCTCATAGATAAAATATCCAAATAAAGGGAGAGATGCAACTTTATACAAATCCATCTAAATAAAGCAAACAACCTCTAAACAAACTTACTTTGTAGTATCACCTTAATTTAATATATATTTTTATCAATCATAATTTTTTTCAACATCAATGATCCAAACATGCATGCTTTTCATTAATTCTTTTCCAGATTCCATACAATGTAGAAAGGAAAGAACAATAGTGTCAACATGACCAGATTATTCTAACAATAATAATAATATCACATGTAGATGTTGCTTATTGATAAAAACAAGGTTCAATATCTCAACATGTGTCTATCACTTCAACATTTCAACAAAACAATTATGGTTTTTCTATTAAGCACACTGCACATCTTCCTAAGGATATTCCTTCTTAAGATGGCACAAGTCGATTGATAACTAGCAATATCAGCAAGGACTACAGAGATAATTAATTCCATGTATTAAGGCTTTAATATGTATTGAGTCATAAGTAACAACAATTTTCATATGCATAGGTAGCAATTAAGATTAGGGTCATTGCAAAAATACCTAATTCTTACACATGAAGGAATACATTGCATGTTAGATTTCTTTCACTCTCAAATACTTTAGTAGATATTTCCAATGAATTTTTACTCATAACGATTCCCTCTAAGTACCATGCAATCGTTATTAAATAACAGGATTACAAATATTGCATATTTTAATTCATCTTCATAAGCGTCTATTACTAAATAGCACTCATGTGCTATCAAATATCTCCTTCGTATACAATATAACTTTTTTATGTCTTATGTTGTACAAAATAAAATTTTCAGTACAAATCTAAATTTGTAATAATTATAGCTCACAGGATATTCGAAAATAAGGCATAATACAAGTATATACCAAACTTTCCTTCTTATATTTTTGCATATGATCAACTCTTGATTACATTAAATAGATACATATAGCCTTCTTTTCAGATGGTCACAGGTACAAAGACAATAATGAATTATATATATGCTCTGGAATTAAAAGAAGCATTTTATAGAAAAGCATATGAGAATTCTTAGTCCATCTACAGAGTCGTGCTTTCCTATATATGATACTCAAGGTTCTTCTAAGATTTTTATAGAAGAATATGGGCGTCTAATTTAATTTAATATTAAAAAATACACTGGTCAATATGGCCAATATACAAAACTAGCATTGTAACATTATTTCTTGCTTTGTCATGGTCGAACTAAAGCCTTCACACGGACTTTAAATAAAGGCTCTTCCTCTTGAGCTTGGTTAAGTTTGGTTTATCCTAAACCTTTCTCTTGATGTCATGGCTTCATTCAGAGGTTCAACACTTACCATATGGGATCAAAAACACCCCTATATTTATGAATGCACAATATGTGGATGCAAGAAGACATTTGATTTCAATATTGTAGCATCACAACTTTATTGAATACATGGAATATCAAGTAATATAAAGTAATTTTATTAATATACTAAGATTTTTTAAACAAGTTGCAGAAAACCATTTCAATAAAAGGGGGTGTAAATATCATCTATTTACATCAAGTAATAATCCTTTCATATCAATAAAATAACTTGAATTCAAGTTTTCCATAAAGTTACCTGTTATGGTTACAATGAGCTAAAATTTCAATTTCACAATCGATAGCAAGCACAAGTAAGCATACTTACAAAATTTACCCTTCAACCCTAATGCACACATTTTCTAAGTTATTCTGATTTTTAAGCAACATTAATAATAATGCTAGCATATCCGAGCCAGTATAATGCAATGGGAACACATGCATAAGCAACATGATAGTTTTCATTTACAAATAATAAAAAAACAAAGTGCAACCATATACAACACATCCAAATTGCCATATGCAATAGGAAACACCAAAGCAAAGGAAAGGCAATTATGCAATTCTACATGAAATACAAAAATCTGACCTAGAAACTATAGTTCGTAAAGCCTCAATTCCCTTTATCAGTATTCCTTTCTTGTTAGTAAAGTAAAAATTTCAGAATTGATCCCCTTTCCTCCAAAAAATATGCTCAACATATATTCAACTTCGAAACATTTTCACCCTCCACTTCCTTCATTTTTATTTTGGAAAACGTGGAGGTCTGTTACAATTAATCATGAGACATTGTGACATTATGCAGTTTGGAGCATCTACTTTCTTATTTATGCCACTAAACAATGGTAATAAGAATGGAAAGATTATTTGATTTATTAAAGTTTTAAATTTATTAATTATCATCTTATTCTATTAATTCTTATATTATTCTATAATTTCTAGAACATATAATAAAAAATTTCCAAATCACGCAATTGGCTCCCACACCTCTTGGCATTTTCATTGCCATCAAAGGTTATATGCAATCATCATTCTTCGACAACCAACAAACATATTTCAAAACAAAAAACTTACATAATTCAAATCATTCATGATGCCCTATATGATGTGCAATTTACATGAGCTTCCATGTACTCACGGGCCAATCATCATTTCCTGCTTACCTTTCTTTGTTGACCTTCTTCTATATGTTGGAGGAATATACCTAGTCTTGCATTTACAACAACCATTAGCAGTACCACATTCTAAGAGAAAAGGTAATTATAATTTATCCTTTCATCTAATATCATTAATGGTACTAGGAGGGCCGTTACAAATGTGGCATACCTTTTGTAGCTAATTATTCTTTGATATTTGAAGATATAAACTTGAGACCTTTCCTTTTGCTACTCAAATATGGTGTTTTTAAAAAGCTTAAATAATACTTGGTTAAAATACTTTAATAACACCAATTCTCAAACCTTATTTTGGCCTCATTTGTAGCAAGATTTCTTAATTATTTGTTTCATCTATTTTCTACCCTAAATTTGTAAATTTTTTACCTCTCCTTTTTAGTTTATGCTTACCTTGAACTTATCAATTTTGTAGCTCTAATTGATGCCCAAAGTTTTTACTTTCTAGCCTTTAATTTGTTGTCCGAAAATATGATTTTTTTGGCTCCAATTCTCCTTCAACTTTATTCTCTCAGAATCTAAAATTTGTAGCTATTAGTGGTGCCCAAAATTCTTCCCTCATGATGTCCTAGACACTGTAATTTTCAGCTTCTAATGCAGCCTCCAATGGTGCTCAAAAATCAGCTTCTATGTTGTCCAAAAATGCTTTCAATTCTTCCTTGAGATCTCTAATTCACAACTTTCTTTTCTCCTTCTAATGCTGCCAATTTTTTTGGAATTTCTACCTTATTTTTCTACCAACTCTTCCTTCAATTTACTGTCCTGTGACTCTTTAATTTTTTTTTTTTAAATTAGCAATCTTCTCCTTCGTAAATCAGCCTTCAAGCCTTTAATGGCAGTCTTAAAATTTCTCAAATTGGTGGCCTCTTCTACCTTATTTCTCCTCCTTAGATCTTATCAAATTTTGACTTCAAACTTGGTCTATTTAGTTAGCCTCTTTCTCAAGAATCTAAATATCTTGAGATCTTCAAAAAACCTTTCCAAAATTTGGCAAACTTCTTGCCAAATCCTTCTTCCTTTTGGGTTTGTTGTCGGATGGCGAAAATTATACCAAATTCTTCTTTTTAGGAGATACTACTTCTTGCAATATTCTAATTTGAGCTATATTAAAATCTTATCCAATGGCCACTTCTTTAATTTCATCAATAGGGCTTATCTAGCCTTCTTCTTTCTCCTTCCAACTTTTCTTGAGACCTCTTCTTTCAGGTCTTCAAATTCTACAGCTTATCAAATATTCAATCGAACTTTTCCTAGTCCTCCTCTATCTTCAATATTCAATCTTCTATCTTCCAAATATGGAAGTTCTTCAATGGGATATTTATTTTGGGTATACTCTTTCTCAATCTATAGTTTTAAATTTTCTATGTAGACATCCTTCTTGGGTATTCTCTATATTCTATCTCTAATCTCCGATGGGGACCTTTTTCTTGAGTCTCCTCTTTCTTCAATCTTCAATAGGACTCCTTTTTCCTCTTTCTCTCTTCTCAATATTTAATCTAGAATATTCAATATTCAATGAGTACTTCTCTATTTTTTCTTCAACAAAGAACTAATCCCTACATGAGGAAAGCACATAAACTTTTAGGCAATCGAAGATGAAATTCTTCTCTATCCATTGTAGAAAGCTTCTCAACTTTTGAGAACTATTTTTTTTGCAGCAAAAAACTTTAGACATTAGCAAGAAAATCCATGCAAATATCTAGATATCTATAATTCAATAAACATCACTAGTTATCCTTCAATCTAGTGGAAAATAGATCTATGTTGAGTCCTAGTCTTCATGAGTTTTCCTACAACCCTATGGAAAGACTCTAGCCAAAAAGTAATTCTTAAAATTATGAAAATGAGATCTGCCTATATTCTCTCAATCTTTCTTGTGGCTCTCCCTATCTCCTATCAATCTACCTTATGTTGTGATACCACAGTTAGCTTTTGATGCTAGATACTTAATGAAAAATCAACCACAAGATATAAATTAAGTATGCGATACTTAATGAAAAATCAACCACAAGATATAAATTAAGTATGCAATATTGAATCTATGATAATGGCAATATACAAAGCATGTAAAACTCATAAGAAACTTATGAAATAACACATAAAACTACTATTAATGAAAGCTCACCAAAATAGAATCTTCATACAAAATGTGGAAATCTCAAGTACTCCATGCTTCATACAAGTTCTATATTGTCTCAAACTTGTATTCTACTCTACTCTACTTGATATTGAAAGATTATGATAAAATGATCTAAAAAAGGTTATTCCTACTTGCCCACACCAAGGTCAATATATAGTGGGATGTGACTCTTGGCCTTTCATCTTCCTATGACTCTTCACCTTTCTATTCTAGGGACTTATGTGCACATGGAATATGATGCATATTTACATTATTGAATACTTTCACATTCTAATATTACTTGTGCATTTATTACATTAAATAAAGTAAATACTCAAACCATAATGTAAAGATGTACCCATGGTGGTACATTGGCATGTACCAAATAATGTAATATATTCCAACACTACCTCTAACAATACTTTATAGAGATTGAAAATAATGTCATATTTTATTCAATCTCCATATCTATTTTTTTGACAATATTAATAATAATTTGTGAAACTCCCTCAACTGAAATATATCTGCATCCTTTTTCAATGGTAATCTAAATCCCTATAAGAAATTTTCTAGCATTTGCACAATTACTAGTTGAAGTTCCATGTGGTTTTTTTTGAAGAGGATATTACCTTCATTATTAAAAAAAAAACACATCTACCTGCCTTTCCTAGACTTCCTTCAAAAGCACAATCAAAATTTATTCTAGTTAAACCAACCTTTGGATATTTCTATTTTATAATAGATCAATATAGGTCTTAAATGTGTAAAAGAGACAATAATATGATTCCAAACTTGGGTGTGAATTTGAGATTTGTTTTAGAAAGTCTATCATTCCTTTTAATCCATAGATTCCAACATATAATAGTGAGACCAATCCTCCATAGAATGTATAATGCTTTATCTTTGAATTGACTAATCCAATATTTCATCAACTCTTTCAATGTTGATGAAACTATCCAATATGTTCTCTTTTTTAAAAAAGTAGCCCCAAATGGTGTAAGCAAATAAACATTGAAGAAGGAAATGATATGATGTCTTTAGACCCTACTAATGCAAGACAAACATAAATGGTCCATGATATCTTCTTCTTTGTAAACTCTCATTTGTAAGAATTTTGCTTTGGATTATTGACCAAAGGAATATTGAGGTCTTAAAGAGGGTCTCCAGTGACCAAATATTCTTCTTTCAGATTTAAAAAAATATTTAGGAATAAAGGGAATCAACACATAACTCAATAATGGAAATGTAAATCACATATAAGTATGACATGGATATGAAAGGTGCCCTTGGACACCAAATAAATATCACCAACAAATAATGAATAATCATCAACCAATAAGGAAATGGTTCAGATGGGGTATAAATACCCAAATTAGGCCAAGGTTAAAGGACTAGTCTAAAGGATAATAATATAAAAATACAAGAAAGTCACCTATGAAGGTATTCATAGGCCCATAGGGCAACATACAAATGATTACGGTGCAATTCATGTCATGGACTCAACTAAATATTAATACCACTTATTTCAACATCGCTCCTTATATTGAATAGGGAACATGTTGGTCTAAAAATCTACCTAGGTATAAATTATGCACCCTAAGACTTTGACCAACATTGAAAGACTTTGAAGATGTGAAGCTTCAGAGGTCAATATCTGGAGTAGGATTGTTCTTATTGGATTCTAACTAGATAATCCTAAATTTGGGGGGGTGAAAAGGGTGTTGAAAGAAATAAAGGAAGTTGAAGCTAGAACTTATGATGGTACAAGTTAAGCCACATAAAGATATAAAATATATAAAAACTTATGTAGATGAGATATCTACAGAACTACCTAATAGACCAACCAGTTTTTCATTGATCATAAAACATTACATTTATCTAATTGATGAACTTTTTGATTGCAAATTCTAGAACCAGAGAAAGAACATATGCAAAAATCTAGAGAACATAATTAATATTATGCTCATTCAACTAGCTAATAATAGAAATAAACAACCATTCATACATACATGTTCTACAAAGATTTGAACCGGAGGCCAAAAAATAATACAATTATATTTCTAAGAGTATAATGTGCTTTAATACATGTAAATTACAAAATCTTAAGAGCCGACCTTTGGAACTTCTTACATTCTAGTATATAGCTTTTTACAATAAATTTTGTTCTCAAGGTATCATTACCTCAATTATGGATTGATATTTTGCTAGGTGATATGCCAGCTTGTACACACATTTAGCAGTAAATTTGTTATAATTGATTGGTTATGGTATGCTAATATGGTTTGATTAGGCATCATCTAAAGGTAAACTGGACATGTTGTTTGCATTTGGTTCATTGGATTCTCTAACACTTCTATTAGGTCACAACTTCTATCATGATCGTGCACTTGCATGAGCAAGTAGCTAGTGGGTTGATTGTTGAGATTCTTTGATAGATAATTGTACCATACAAGTGATTGCCCATCCTTTAGATGATGTTGAAAAACCAAGATCTATTGGTAGATCAGATATCAAGCATCGATATTTGATTTATCCCTACCTCGATTTGATTTCTAGGTGATGAGAACATATTGATGAATAACAAGATTTTTCTATCTATCCCTTGCATGACTAGGTACACGATTTATGGTAATCAGGTGATGAGTGATAGATTTTTTATACCCCTTCCTTAGCCTAGCTAGGTACATGATCTCTAACGGCTCCACCACTTGATTATTTCCTTTATGCTTCATACTACTAGGCAACAAACTTTTGGTACCCTTTCCTTGTATGGTTGAGTACATGATATTTGATAGTTGGGGCACTTATACAATAGTGGAATTTTACATTTCACATATCATCGAGCGACAGTTTTGTGTCCACTAATGGGGCAAAGTTTTTTATGGTCCCAAATCTTAGCCATTTTTCACACTTCTCTTTTTGCTAGGTAATGAGTTTCATGTACCCCTTTCACTATTAGCCCACATACCTATTTTTGATGACTTTGATACTTAGATAATTTTGAATTTTTTACTCTTTTCACTGACAAGCGATAGATTTTTGATACCTGTAGGTAGCTTTCTTGTACCTACTTACTCCCCAAGGTGAAAAATCTGGAAGATTGCCTGAAAATGGCTAAGTATGGGAGAGGGTGACGAGTCGAGTTCACACCTAGATCTAGGTGGATCCCAAAGTCTCGCCATAAAGAAAGGTGAAAAGGGGTACTAGACAGAGAATCAGGTCATGAGCATTATTTCAATGTTCCCAAAAGTCTACCCTTAGAAATTTTCACAAAAGGCAAAATTTTGGGCACATAATAAACTATGGATGATCCTAAAGTCTCGTCCAAAAAGCAAGCATAGGTTAGGGCAATCAGAAAATGATAGTCTCAAAACCCTATCCAAATTTGAGTGAGAAATGAGCCCAGGAAGAGAGGTGGGATGATATGGAATCTCTCCCAGGTCCCAAACACCTTCTATAAAGGAGTAAGAATCTGAGTCGAATGGAGGACTAGGTTATGATTGGACTACATGTTAGGTCCAAAGGTCTTCCCTATATAGGAGCAGGTGCCCAGTGGAGAAGTAGTATGTATATGAGACAAGAAGCCCAAAATCACATCATATCAACAAGGGGAGAGAAAATTTTTATAGAAGGTCCCAAGTGGTCAGTTTTCCACCAATAGTAATAGAGCATTGTGTCCAATATGGGGGTTGGTAAGTAAATTTAATGCCTGACCAAGAAGAACTCTACGTGCAATTGGCATGTAGCAGATAACCCTTTGAATGGTCAAGGATGAAGATATGACCTCTAAGGTAGGTTGTAGGAGATATAAGTAACCCAACTACTCGACTCCCCCAAACATGAATAAATATATAAGGTGGCAAGACTGTTAGATTCAATAATGAAGAAAGGAATTGAGCAGATGCAACAAGTGTAGCCAACCCAGGTGCTACAAAAATATTCCATAAATGGTAGAGGGATTGCAGAGTATGTGCATGGTCTAGCTTCCCTCTGGTGCAATCTTCCTCCATTAATGAGGCTTTAATTCACTTGTAACAATAGTCTTTTTCGAGGGCTATATATGTATGATTGTAATGTATTTCAAGAGGTTGTCTCTTTAGACATTACAACTTACATGTAAAAATTTGAAGCACACTGAATGCAAGTGGATTATTGTCTACCCTCTGAAGCTCTTCACTTATGTATGATTGTTGAGATTATTTATTTCTGCTCAAATTAGTTGGATGAATTAGCTCTAATTTTACATTATGGATTCATGCTATTTGTTCACTAATTCTAGAATTTTAAATAAAATTTTGTGTGATGAATGTTAATGGAAAGCATTGGCTAGTTTGTTAGATATTTCTTGAGTATTTAGTGCATGTTTTGATTTTAGTTGTGCATGTATTTTGATGCAACTAAAACTGTGCCATTGTAATCTCTAGCTTCAAGTTTGGTTTTATTTCTTTCTCCCCCATTTCCCTCAAAGTGCATTTATTTAAGATTCAAAAGGAGTTGATCTTCTTTAGATATTGGTCTCAAAGCTTCTAGTTTTAATACCATTCAAATTTGGTTGAGGTTTGTGGGTGGAAAAAACTTACCATTAGATAAACTTTCAACCAATAGTTTTTGGCATGCTATCTTAGATAAACCTAAGGTCAATGATACTCTATTTTACCTATTTTTCTTGAATCACCTGGTGACTTCATCAAGGCAGATACCTAGGAAGCTATACCAGCCATGCCTTTCTATGCTTTCATGATTACAAGGCATAAATCTAGCCATTCTGAAGAACCAATCAAATTTCTAGAGCTTCTATTTAAAAAAAGGTAGACTATCCCTTTTTTGGAATCATTCCCATCCTCTTCTCTCTTAGAGGAGCAAGTTTATGTTGACCCCATTCTTGGAATACCTATTACTCCAAAGAGTCAATGGCTCAAAATTAGAACTCAGGATACCCCAACTGGAATCACACTAGCCCTCTTGACCTTGTAGATCAATATTCTATTCCCCTAGCATCTCCAAAGGCCCTACCAACCTATGATGGCATAGGAAAAATGGCATATGAGCATTGTCAAGACATATCTTCATTAGCCACTATTCACAACTTTCAAGAGGAAGATATCATGATCCATTTGTTGGTTATCTCTCTAAAAGGGAAGATGTTATACTAGTACAAAACTCTACCTAACCGTAGTATCACATCTTGGGTTGATCTAGCTTGTAAGCTAATAGAGGAGTTTAATGATCAGGAATACTTGTTATCCTTGCTCACCCAGTTTACCATGAAATAAAAACATCCACAATAGGAGATAATATATTTTAACATTATATTTAGTTGCATATGGCAAAGAGTACCGGATGGTCTTAGGCCAAGAAATATGTAAGTTGTGTATTATTATTTGAGGGCTTTTAGTTCATACATGGGATTAATGATAAGGTATTCAAATATCCTCACATTTCCCCAAATATTTCAAGAGGCTATAAAGGTAGAGAAGGTTCTTATTGCAATAGTTTGGTTTCCTCCTAAGCCTCTAATGCCTATTTTTCTTGAGCTTCCTCAGAGTTAGCCATAGCCACTTGCCTCAACTCCTACATACCCCACACTTCCATCTCCTATAAATTTTTCTCATTGGCCCAATCCTTCTACAGTTTCAGTGCTACCAACTCCACCAATAGTTCTAGCCTTAACTGCTCCTCCTGTGATACCTGTGTTGCCTGGCCTAGATTCGTAGACTGCTATCATATATAAAATGCATAATGTCATGAAGGATCTAACAAATAAGATCACTGATGAAAATGAGGTTGAAATAAAATTTTAGCCAAGAAGGTTTCCATATGTGGCGAGAGACTAGATTTCTTCCACTAGTAAGCCTCCTAAGAAATCCAGTACAGTCCTCATCAATGAAGAGGGAGAAGCTTCAACTTCTATGTCCAATTTAGAATAGTTGTGTTCTACATGCAATGATCCCCATGGGTAAAATACTTGTATGATGAATCAATATTATATGTAGAATATGGCTATTGAGAAGCTAGAGAGGATCCAAAAAGAGTAGATCAATATGATCAGAGAGGGTGATCATAATTTCATGATGCCATCCATTGAACAAGTGTTCGTTCTAACAAGGTCTAAAAAGAAACTGCTATAAGTGAGTCTTTAGGAATTAAATCCCCTAAAAGTGCCTACAGATGCAAAATACAAGAATGAAGCTAAAAAGGAAATTCTGGAAAGGGTACCTATTCACAAGCCATTTCAATAGCAGAGGAGGGAGGCCAAACCTAATGAAGCTCAACAAAAAGGGGTCAAAACTTAGGAGGAGGCTAGAGATAAGCTAAAATATCCTTCCTTGATAAAGCGATAGCATATTGAGGTTACTCAAGAGTGTAGAAGCATATTTGAACCACCTTCTAGAAACAGTGAGAAGCATTTTGAAATCTCTACCTTTAATATTGTTGTGGAGTTAAATAGAACACCTTCAAAAGCAAGTATGTATGATGCTTTGCTTATTCCGAGGTAGATTGATTTGCTTTAGGCCTCTCTAAAATTGATCAAGAACCAAACCAAATTCCTTCCCATGTTGAATTCGGTCCAAGGTAGCCCTGTCTTAGGAGCAATAAATAACATGCCTTACTCATTCTATCTCTCCTTGGAAATGGAGGTGTGGGTGATGCACAACTGTATGATTGACTTAGGGTCCGCCATTATAGTTATGCCTAAGGCAACGTGTTCTGTTATGGGCATGGAATATACAAGGAACTATCCTAGTGTTTTGCAACTAGATGGCACCCTAATAAATATTATTGGGACTATCAAATATGTACCCATGGTGCTTCAAAGACTGCCTTAGGTGACTATCATTCAAGAGATTGTGGTGGTGGACCTGAAACTCTATTTTGGTATATGCCTCTCAAGAGAGTTTACTGCCAAGTTGGGTGGTTACCTTTCCCTTGATTATTCACATATGGAGATATCTTACAAGGGAAAGAGAGTAAAATTTTATTCATAAAAGTTATCCTCATTCCATATAGAAAAATTGGAGGATGAAGATCAGTAGGTAGGCACAGTTAGCATTTTAACTGAAGAAGAAGACCTAATGGAAGAAGTACTAGAGGAATTGCATATAGAGGATCATTTTTCTCTAAAATACTTCAATTCTATGATAGAAATATGAGTGGGCACTTATACCATTCAAAATATAAAGACAAAGGAACCAGCTACTCACGAAGAATTGACCTCTTCACCCCATCAGTTATGGAAGCTCTATTTTCATGGGGCAAGATGTAGAATAGCGTAGGGACTAGGGTAATATTAATTTCATCTACGGGATCCCAAAAGGATTACTCATACAAACTGACATGGAGCTACACTAAAAATGTGGTATAATATGAAGCCCTATGCCTAGGTCTTAAGAGGATGGAGAAGCTTGGAGTTAAGTAGTTGTAAATATCTAGAGATTCAAAATTGGTAATCAACCAGATTACTAAGTGCATTAGAAAGCAACACTATCTCAAAGTTTATAGAAATATATTTTGGGACATGTTGGAGGTATTTGAGACCCTGAGTATTAAGGCAATCCTAAGAGACCATAATAGATACGTCAATATTCTAGAATCCATGGGAGTAAACTTTTACCTGATATCTAATACCATTCATAAGGCAAAGATATTCAAGTTGGTATATAGGCATTCTGTTCCATACAAGAATATATTTTGGTAGGTGTTTGAGAGTGATGAGCAGATAGTGGACTTCTTGGTTCATGATATGAACTATTCAGCTAATGAACCCCTAGAAAATGAAGATCAAAAAGATGAAGAGGAGCTCATTCAGTTGAAAAATATCTATATAACAAGGGGGTTGATCACACTTGAAATCATGTTTGATAACAACGACCACCCAATGGGTCACATAATAAAGGTCAATGCTAAAGGTTTCAAGGAGGTCCAGATTGCGCCCAAGAATTTTTTTAAGATAGGAATGGAATTTTCAAATGAAGAAGTCTACCAAATCCAAGAATTGTGTAAGCATGATGACATCATTTCATGGACCTATGATTATCTCAAAGTATACAACAAGGATGTTATCCAACATACCATGGAGCTAGAACCTGATGCAAAGCCCTTCGATAAAATAAATACCAATTAACCCAAATATAGAAGCTATAATGAAATAGGAGCTCATGAAGCTTCTAAATGCCAAGATAATATATCCCATAAAACATTCCACTTGGGTTGTGAATCTGGTTCCAATAAGAAAAAATAATGGAGACATCCATCTTTGTGTTGATTTTTGAAATTTAAACAAGGCCTCATTGAAGGATCATTATCCTTTGCCCCAAATAGACCAAATATTACACACGGTGGATGGAGCAGAAATATTCTCACTATTATATGTCTTCTCTGGGTTCAACCAAATTTGGGTCCGAGATGAAGACCAGTACAAGACATCATTTACTACTAAATGGGAAACTTTTGCATATAAATGCATGCCATTTTTGATGTCTAAAGTTGGTGCCACCTTTTAGAGAGCAATGGACCTGGTGTTTGGAAAATCGGAGTTGTCATTGGCTTGCAAGAAATCATATGATACTTTTCTAACAATGTCTTGGCATATTTTTTCTATGACACCTTGATGTGATGCTTCTTCTGGTTTACTTCCAAGCCAAGATAACAGTGGATAAGTCTGAGATCTATCATCTTAAAATATTTACACAAGTCACTTTTGACGGTAGTTATCAATTTTTTTGAGTTGCATGTGATAATCAGATCATCCATGTAGATTACAAGTAGCACTATTTTAGAACCTTATTTCTTGAAATAAATATTTACATCTGAAGGACTTATCTTAAATCCATGCTGTAATAGGTGATCATCCATATTAATGTACCAAGCTCGTGGAGCTTGTTTCAAACCATACAAGAACTTGACTAATTTACAAAGTCTCTGCTCTTGGTCTTCCACTTAAAATCCTTCATGTTATGACATATAGACCTCCTCTTTGATATAACCATTCAATAAGGCACTCTTGACATCCATATGATGTACTTTCCACCCAAACTATGCTACCATAGCACAAAGAACTTGAATGGTAGTCATCCGAGTAGTAGGTGCAAAAGTTTCCTCATAGTCGATGCCTTATTTTTGTGCATAGCCCTTTGCAAAAATATGGGCCTTATGCTTATCAATTGTTCCATCTACCTTGTACTTCACTTTGTACACCCATTTTCAGCCAATGGGCTTCTTTCCATGCGATAGATCAACAAGCTTCCAAGTCTAATTTTTCTTCAGAGACATGACATGTACTCTGCATACATAGAAACCTTCCATTATGGCTCACTAAGAGCATATTGTATTGTGTAAGGTTCATGCTCATCCAGTGAAGACATGAAAACCCTATATTTATCCACATCCATATCTTTTATTTCTCTTTCTATATCTACAGAAATCTCCTCAAAGGATTGACAAATATCATCAACCTTAGTAGTCTCTACTGTAGCTTTCTCTTGTCGAGCCATACTGCAAGTACGAGGTCTATTCAAAGTCATATTTGGTGGTGTGGATATATTTGAGTCTTTGATAGTACTTGTATACCACTTAGGAATATTTTTATGTGGTGAAGAAGAAGAAGAAGATCCTCCCTTCTGTGGTGAAGGAGGAGACTTCTCAACCTTAGATTCCTCAAAATCTAGGTATACATTGGATGTGTTTTGTGATGTGAAAGCTTCATCAAAAACAATATCTCTACTAATATGAATCTTCTTGGTCAAAGTATCAATCAACTGATAACCCTTAGAATGCTCATCATAACCAAGAAGAACACATTGTAAAGTCTTCTCATCTATCTTCTTTTTTTTTTGGTATGTGCATAAAATCATTACATCCAAAAATACGTAGATGAGATATGGAGGGTTTCTGACCACTACATGGTTCATGTGGATTTATTCCCTTTAGGGCCTTTTTGGGTGCCCTATTCAGTAGGTACACTACTATTGTGACAACTTTTGCCTAAAACTGCTACTTTAGATGGGCTCCTATAAGCATACAACATCCATTTCCATGATGGAACAATTCCTTCGTTCAATAACTCTATTTTGATATGGAGTATAGGTAGTAGTGAGCTATCTCTTAATACCATGTGCAGTAAAATATGAGGAAAATTCCTTAGAGGTGAACTCCCCCCTCGATCTGAGCGTAGGGTCCTTATAGAATTCCCTGACTCCTCAACTGATTTTTTGAATTATTGGAAGTAACTAAAAACTTTTGATTTTAGATGAAGAAATAAAACCCACATCTTGTGTGAGTAGTCATCTACAAAAAACTGAAATTACCTCTTTCCCCCACATCTATTTTGTGTGAAATGACCGCACAAATCGATGTGAATTAACTCCAAATATTTTTGTGCTCGTGAAGAGCTCTTTTCAAATGGTACTCTATGTTGCTTCCCTACTAAGAAATAAGAGCACACTGGAAATATAGAGGAAATGGAGGGAATACCCTTTACCATATCATATTTACTTAGCTCAAGTAAATATCCAGAACTTAGATGCTCATATCTCTTGTGCCAAAGTGAAGTTGCCTCCTTTGTAGAGACGGCCATGGAAACATGAGGGGTGGAGATAGCATCTAATGCAAATAAGCCATACTTGTATGAAGCCTTTGCGATGTGTTTACCCCTCTTGGTGATAAAGCAATGCTTCTGTCCATCCTCAATACAAAAATAAACAACCATATTCTTGTCTAGGATTTGAGGGACTGACAACAAATTGTTTGCCAATCCTAAAACATAAAGGACTTTTTCAATATGATATTTTCCATCTGGAAGAGTGACTAAAACTGTGCCCTCACCCTGAACCTTGCAGGTCTTATCATCAACAATAGTTACCGGTTTGCCTTCCTTGGCTTAAAATGTCTCAAACAATGACTTTTCTCCAGTCATGTGTTTATTGGTGCCAGAATCAACATACCACATAGGATCCTTTTTCTTGGAGGTCGTGTTAGTCATGAGCACCTTGTATGCCCACTCATAATAGAAGTCTAATTCTTCAACAACAAAATTTGCCTTGTATTGCTTGTTTTTGTTCTGTGGTTTGTTATGGCCCTTGTTCTTAGGTTTTTTATTCTTATACCAACACCAATTTGTGTCATGGGTATCCTTATCACAAATTTTGCAATATCTCTTCTATTTTTGAGGTTTTTTTCCTTTGGAATCCTTGGAATAATTTTTGCCCTTCTAAAAATTACCTTTCTTCTTAGAGCCCTTCTTATTGGAATAGAGGGTTGTATTAGAAGCTTCATATTTTTGAAGTTGGATGGCCTCCTCATTTTGAAGCAAATTGACCAACTCCACAAAGGTAACTTGTCTTTGTGACACTTGAAGGGAAGTTATCAACACTCTGTATGAATCAAGTAAAGCTCTCAAAATCACTAAAGTGATGAGCTTATCCTCTACAGTATCTCCCATAGAATTCAACTTTGACTTCAACTCGACCACTCTGCATAGAAATAGTTCAACTATCTCTCCATGCCTCATACTCAAACTGTGAAGTTGAGATTGAAGGTTAAGAATGGTGGAATAATTCATAACCTTATAGATGGTATTAAGGGCACCCCATTCCTATTTACCATATTCTATTTTAGCTATGTGAGTTTCAAATTCATCTAAGACAGCAAGCAAGATGAGCACTCTTGCTTTACTATCTTTCTTATCATATGCAATCTGATCTGCAGTTGGTCATGTAGGTTGAGTTCAGCTGGTTGGTGGGGAATGTCTTGTTGTCATGCCAGAGACAACATCCCATAAATCTTCCATTTGTATAATAACCTTCATTTTTGTTTTCAATGGTGTACAATTGGAACCTTTTAGTAACTGAGTGTTTATCAGATACTTGTATATAGCAGCCATAATGAGGGTTCCTTATATCACCAAATGGTCCCCCTTTCTTGATACATGCCAGGCCTTTATATCAAACTTCTCAATATACCCACCCTTAGGTGAGGGAGACTATAGGTATGTGAGAGCAGAAAAATATGTGGAACATAGGTGATACTGAAAGGGAATCATTTTGTTTATGACACCTACCATAGAAGGTCTTCCTCATGTGTGGGGTGTAACTTCCCCTAAACACTTTGGATAGACACTTCGTTAGGATTTATGTCTAACAACAATAACGATTAGGGTAGTGAATGGAGTGAAAAATAACAAAATGGTAAACTTATATCTCCCCGATGATTTATAGAGAACAAGCTCAGACATCATTGTTGTAGCTATGTTAGGTGATAGATATAGTAGCCCAAATCATGATAGCTTTACCTGTAAGTGTGGGCTAGAGGTATCGTTTATACCGAACATTGTTATGCAAATAAATTGCACGGATGGGTTCAATTTTTGGGGACTTAATTGTGCTTGATTTTTAAACTTTATGATGTAGTGCAAAAACAATAATGGAAATGTAAGTGCAACATACAACAAAAAGTGCCCACAAAAAACTAAAAATTTAGGTGTTGGTTTCCATCGAAAATGCATCTAATTACAATTCCAAATTGTGTAAAAATGAAATTTCACTCTCTATTACCCCATTTTCATCCAGTTTTGAGAATTTTGCAATAAAATGACATAAAAAAAATGTCCCTCCCTTGATTTTGCAAAAAAAAATAGGATGAAATTGTTTTGGGGTTCAAAGATATTTATAAATTGTTTTTTCGGTTGTACAGTTCTAGGTAGGGATATATAGGTTGTATCCCAGTTGTACAAGGTGTAAAACTAACATATTTAAGTTCTAGTAGGTTTCCAAAATGGTTGAAAGCATCCTAGAGGCATAGATATAGGCTACAGACCAAGAAATATGCATTGATCAACAACATTCTCTACCAAAGGAATTTTGATGAGGTCTTGTTGTAGTGCATACCTTTGGAGAAATCCCAAAAGGTCCTTGAAGAGTTTCACTCTGGATTTTTAGGGGGGAATTACTCAGCACAAAATACAGTAGCCAAAGTCCTAAATGCAATATTCTATTGGCCATCCATACTCTTAGATGTATTCAAATTATTTAGAGCATACGATAAATACCAAAGGTTTGTTGGGAAAGGTAAACATCTTGCCATGCCTCTACAACCAATGATTGCATAAGAGTCATTCTAGCAATGGGATTGGATTTCATAGGGGTGATCAATCCAAATTCATTAGCTAGTCACAATTACATTATTACAATGATAGATTACTTCACAAGGCAGGCAGATATCGAGGCTACCAAACACACTGATTAGCTAATAGTCATTAACTTTTTGGAGAGACTAATCAACAGGTTTGGAGTCCTTGCCATTATAGTTTTATATAATGGCACACCATTCATAGGTGCCAAGACATTAGAATTCAATATAAAATATGTTATATATTAGAATGCCCCTTCAAATTACTACCCATAGGGGAATGGTTTAGCTGAGTCCATGAATAAGAATCTTCTCAAGATAATAAAGTGAAACATTGAATACAATCCCATAATTTGTCAACTTCTACTTGATCAAGCACTATGGACTGATAGTATAACCCCTCAGAAGGCCTTAAAAGCATTGCCTTATGCTCTAGTCTATGACAAATAAGCAATCCTTATAATTAAGCTTGAGCTCCCATCACTCATGTTTATCAATGAAATAAAGGTGGAATATTTCCCAGCAATGGAGAAGAGGTTGGCACAGTTGATGGAATTGGAAGAGAAATGATAACAGGTGTACACTAATTTATGCCAATATCATAATATGATAAAGCATTGGTTTGACAAAAGGGTGGCACCAAAAGAATTCTTTGAGGGTGATCTTTTCCTAAAATGGGATGCATACTGGGCTAAGTTAGGAGCACATCATAAGTTTGATTTCTTATGGTCATGTTCATATCTCATTGATATTTGTAGAGATATAAATGTGTATCAACTATGTGATCTTACAGGGTGGTTGCTCCCAATTTTGGTGAATGACCAACACTTGAAGAACTATGCTTAGCCTTGCTCATGGCAGTATTGTATATATTTGTACATACCTTATTTCTTGCTTTTTTTTTAATTTTCTAGTTGTACAGTTCTATAGATAGAAGTACCAAGCATCCATTTTTCTAAATTTTGGGCTTAATCCATCGTTCATCCACCAAAGCATTAAATCAGATAAGTTTGAGCTAGGTAGTGAAATAGGTCAGCACTTAAATTCTATTTGCACACAAAATTCCATCGCAAAGCAATTATTAATTCAGTAGGAAAATGGGAAGTCATCTAGATTTGGGGAATCCCAAATATCGGTCCTTCTTGGGAAGGTAATTGGGAAACCTTCAGGATACAAGTGGAACTTAAAATCCCACCATACAGGGACACAAATCCATAAGCCTATGGAAAATTTAGAGCCTAGTGGAGGATGTGAATGTCCCAAAGGTCTACCTTTGTGGATTCAGTTAGTGTATTTACAAGCAAAACTAAATGTGGGCAGACAAATGGGATTTAGCTTGTTCAAATGTAATCCCAAAGCTCTACCTCAAGATATTAGAAGAAAAATTTATGATCGACAACTATTGGTTGCTAGGTGTAAGCATGCAGGTAAAGCACATCAGTGATTTATCACCCCAATGCTATCAATAAAGTTATCATCCAAATTGAATCGTGTGCACAACATTGGAATTGCACATGTAAAAGGGGGCAAGCTCCATCCCAATGAGATATAGGTGAACATATTATGTTATTTTGAGGGGGTACACATATCAAGAGAACTTATAGAGATGATAGCCGAAGTAACATGGCATTCCTGTTGATAGCTAGACATGTTAGGAACCCTTCACCAAAGTAGTAGTGGAGGCACGCTTTTTAGAATAATTTGAAGTGTGCATCATAAATGGTGGAGTGGACAATATCCTGAGCATAATATACCTAGGGAAATTGCACCCTGATGAATTATGATAGCATAATGGTAGGAAAAATTTAAGGTAGGTTCAACCAATGAAAATCATTGTTACAACAATGCCATTGGCCAATGGTTCATTCCCTAGGAAAAACTTATAGTAGCCACCTATCAGGTAGAATGTGCCTCGATACAGTTCCCCCTGTTCTACTCAATTTCCCTTTTAATGGTCATGCCAGCTAATTCCCTAGATTTATTCTTTGGGCATTATAAATAGGAGGTAAATAATGCCACTCTTTTACTTCTACTCTTATAAAAGTTACCATAGTATCTGAATTATTGATATTTGTACAATTAGAAGCAAATAAGGTGTTGGTTCTCTAAGACAATGTTTTTGGGTAGGGAAACTATGAGAGCAAAACTATGAAAAAGGTAGAATGACAAAGGCTAAGCCCAAGAAGCAATTGGAGGATTTTTTTTAAGGGAATCATAGATACCCATTTATCCATCAAGGCCAAGTTCAAGATTTTACAATATGGTGCAGCATAGAAGATAGTAAAGCTCCCTAAAACTTATGCAAAAGCTACCCCATGGACAACCCAATTGATAAGGTTTATACCAATAATTGTAGACCCATGCCCTAAGCTAATCAAGGCTATTTAAAATTTCTATGATGCTAGCACAGGAATAGTTCAAAACTAGAACCTGCAGCCCCTATTCTAGATAAATGTGCAGACTATTAGGCAGATATTTGGTACTCTGAAGCCTCCTATAAAAGAGCTTCCTGGAGGGCACCTAAAAATAATCAACATAAAAGTGCAGAAAGAGAGATTGGGTAATGATAGCCCAAAGAGTTGATTAATGTAAATACTAAAGGTTCAAATACTACTATAAGACTATACAGAAAAAATATGGGCATTGACAAAATTCAAGGAAGAAGCCCAATTAGTCTTGTCCATGCTAACCATATTTCAATGTCTAGAAACGAATAAGATAGTGTACCCAGAATAGATGGCAATGGCACATATGGTACTGAGAGCTCATAATTCTATAAAATTGGACTGGTTGGAATTCTTGGCCAAGAACATCAAAAAAATAAAAATACTAATCAAAGTAAAGCATGGAATTTCATTACCCATCCTACTTGGCATGGCTATTTTTCTTTTGCATACCTCACACAAGGCATTTTGTGCTAGTTGTTGATATGGATGATAATGAAGAGATACATCCGGTGGTAGATTGGACATGCATACTCATAAGGAGTAAGCCATACTTGGAGTTCAATAAGAACTTCTTGGGATCCACCCTGGCATATATTTATGAAATTTGCCCTCGTTTGTCTAAAACAGCTACAAAATTCTTGAGGAAAAATATGTTGGAGATAGGGGATTGGTATTTTTTAGAGGAAGGCACATGCATCCACCTGTATGGTTTCTATGGATTTACCTACCTTCTCCCTTATTACATCATGAATTGGATATTTGGCATGGAATTATGCAGATAAGCCCTTGTGGTTGAAAAGAAATATGGTTTAGGAGTAAATAAAAAGATGATCTTCCCGATTCCTATTTCACTTAGGCCCATCAACATGCCAAAGAGGGATAATTCCATGTACTAGAATTTGGACAACAAACGGTCTGCATTAGGTCTCCTTGTAGTGCCCCCCATATGGCATTATGACCCAGATGATATTCTCAGAGTAAAGCTCAGTGGCAATTTCAAGCAACGATAATTCAAGCATCAAAATAATGAGGTCAAACATGAGGTATTTTAATACAAGAATCTATCATATGATTAGGTGATGTCATTCATACAGTTACAAATGCATGGGCAGTCACCATGGAGGTCTCATTATCTGTAGAAGAGGTTTTTTGACCTCAAGAAAAATCCTAATCATAAATTGAGCTCAATATTTGCCTAGTTAGTAAATCAACAAAGAAATTGGGATGATGGAGATAAAATCGAGAAATTGTGGATGATGAAGAGTGAAAAGGATGATTTCCAAGAGACTCTCCCAAGAAAGGGGGATACGAAGTTTTAAGAGTAATATCATGCCAACATAGATGCATGGAAGAAGAGGGAACATGATGACCTCTCCCCAAGAGTATTAAAGAAATCATATGTAGTGGATCATTTAGAGGAAGTGGAGGATGAAGAAGAAGTAGAATAGGGTGAAGTAAAGTAGGTCTAGAGACCACTCTGGGTAGAGGAAGACCTATCCCATGGTAATATGGTTGAGCAAGAAGTTCTCTCTACGTAAATTTAGCAAAGCACCAGGAAAATAAGGTCAACCAAACCTTTTGAAATAGAAGTGTAGAAGCAGCCTGAGCCTTTATCATAAAGACTAGAGTAGAGTGATAAAATGAAATATCGCTCCATCCCTAATGTCTTTGAGGTACGGTTATTAGATCCCAAATGTTAGAGATCATAGCTAGATGTTTTGAAGGTGGAGGAAACTAGAGCGGTGGTCCAGGTGGATAGGGGAAAGAAGATAGTCGAAGAGGCCCTGAAGTAGATCTAGGATTAAAGTACCATTATCATGCAAGCCTATTCTCTTTCTCCTAAGTGAGCTCATTCCCTTGATTCATTTGAATATTTCCCTGATTCACCCTCTCACATTGCCCAACATTCAAAAATTATTTCAACCATGGTTTCTTTACTTAGGAAAGACCATCCCAGATCCTCGTTGGTCTCCCTATTGCATCCTTCCTATATGCCCGGCCATCCTCAAAATATATTGGAGTCTCCCATGTCACTACCCACATCCAATCCACAAATCACTCCACCTCTTCCACCTCAGCCTTCAATACCATCCATGACTTTATCCATTCCATTACAATCAGTGCAAACCCCAGCCCAGTAGCTCTTGCTACTATCTCCATCATCGAAATCGATGACCTTGAGTGGATCCACTACTACAACCCCAATTCAAGCAATAGTGATGAATTCTTTGACTTCATTGCCAACTTTATTGATTACACCACTCATGCTTGAGGCAATGGAATAATATGTACCATAAATCTTTAGGGTTGTGAGAGTTGCACAAGATAATCAAAGAGAATGGGTAGATGAATAGATGTAGTAGTCATACGAAGATAGGGTGGAAGCCACCCCTATTACTCTTCATGAGCTTGATCCAATTGAAGGAAAGAGGCACAAGATAATGACTTATCCTAAGGAGAAGAAGGTTATGATGGATATGAGGCTTGATGACTGGTGGTTAGATATTCACACTAGAAATATTGTTGAAATCACTTCGATCGAGGCCATGAAGGTAGCCCATGTTGATATTGATACTTTTTTTCTAAAAACTAGAGATGTAGAGAAGAAGCTCAAGGTTGTAGAGAAAAGGGTTCAAACCTTGGAAGCTCAACTCCATCGGGTAAAGTTGGACCAACAGGCCCCTAAGAATTTTATAAATGTGTTGAGAAACACCTTGGAAAAGGCACCCTCCCTAAAAATTTTGCAGTAGAAGGATGAGAATATTGTTAGTCTAGAAATTAAGTTGCAAGTAGTAAAGAGTGCACCTGAAAAGTAGGATGCAAAGTTCAATAACAAATTATAGTAGAAGGAGGACTCGTTGAAAAAATACAAGTTCAAGATGCAACAACAAGAAGATGCTTTGAATGTTATATTGGTAGAGCTACAGAAATAAAAGGACAAGCCATGTGGATCAATCATTTCAAAGTACTCTTTGAAGAAGTTCAAACTTATTCATTTAAGGAAATCAAAAGAGGTGGCTCTGAACATTCTTACTCCTTTTGCGCTAGTGATAGAAGAAAGCCTAGCAGTCTCCATAGAGGCAAAGGTTAAGCTAGATAGGAAAAATAACATGGTACAAGACATGGGTTCCCAAGAAATAGCATTAAGAACAAAATTCATGAACAAAGAGATTCAACCATCTACGTGCTTGATGAGAGAAATCGAACAGTGCCAAATCATGATGCAACAAATATTTCATGTTATGGATCTGTACTGTGAGGGGGAAGAACTTCAAGGAGCACTTAGAAAAGGGCTAGAAAATATAAATAAGTTCAACACACAACTCAAGGTGCTCAATTCTTTAGGATTTTGGGATAATAAGAAACAACTCTACATAGATATAGACCTCATAAAGTTGTTCGAAGATTTGGAGAAGGATGAGAGAGAGATTGTGTAGTTGCAAGAGCCTATAATGATGGATCAAGTGTTCAAAATTACACTCAAGCTCTTTGGCATTTCTATAAATTCTAAACAGGTGGTTGAGAGATACAATGATCCTCCTTTCTAGGAAAGCTACAAACTAAAATATGTCATCGAACAGACCAAAAGCACCCATATTCTTGCTATAGAATCTTGGGAGCAAATGTACTAAAAAATTCAAGTCCAAATGACCCAAATATTTTTCCCCTAATTTGAGTCTTCCAGAGCCCAAGAGAAACAATAGGTAGATTCAGAGAGTAAGGCATGAGTCATGGGAGTTGTCTCTTTTGGTCCCATTTTTTATTTTTGATGTGACTTTGTGGCCCAATGAGCAAAGTTCTAAGAACTATTTTTGTTTTACATTGGCATAGCTACATCTCCTGTTGGCTGGATTCCTTGCTTTTTAGCGAGTGAAAATCCCTCATAAGTCACTAAGAGTGTGCATATATTTCTCGCACCCACTTACTCCCCAAGGTGAAAAAGCTAGAAGATCACCCAAAAATGGCTAAGTATGGGAGAGGGCAGCAAATCGGGTTCACACCCAGCTCTGGGTAGGTCCTTAAGTCCCACCATAAAGAAAGGTGAAAAGAAGCATCATGCAAAAAATGGGGTCATGATCGTTATTTCGATGTTCCCAAAATTTTACCCTTAGGAAGTCCTACAACAGGCGAAATATTGGGTGCATAATAAACTGCAGGTGATCCCAAATTACTACCCAAAAAGCAAGTAGAGGTTCGCACAATTAGCAATTAAAAGAAGACTCCCAAATTCCTGCTTGAATTTGAAAGAGTGATGAGCTCAGGTGGAGAGGTGGGATGATATGGGATCTATCCTAGGTCCCAAACCCCCACCATAAAGGAATAATAAGTAGAATCAAGCAGAGGATTGGGATATGATCGGACTACATGTTTTACCCAAATGTCCACCCTATGCAGGAGCAGGTGCCCGATGGGGAAGTAGGATGCAATCAAGATCCATCAGAGATCCAAAAGCCCATTGTGGTAGCAAGGGGAGAGCAATTTTTTTTAAAATATCCCAAGTGTTCAGTTTACCACCAATAGTAACAAAGTGTTGTGTCCAATATGGGGCTTGGTAAGTAAAATTAATGGATAACCAAGAAGAACTTCACATGTAGCTAGTATATAGCATATGATCCTTTGAATGGTCAAGGATGAAGATACGACATCTAAGGCAGGTTGTAGAAGATATAAGTTCCCCAACTACTTAGCTCCCCTAAGCATGCATGAATATTTAAGGTGGTAGGACTATCAAATTCAGCAATGAAGAAAGGATTTGAGAAAATGCAATCAGCGTAGCCAACTCGGGTGTTGCAAAAAATGTTCCATCAATGGTAGAGGGGTTGCAGATGATATGCATGGTCCATCTACCCTCTAGAACAACCATCCTCCATTAATGAGGCTTTAATTCACTTGTAATAGTAGTCTTTTCCAAAAGCTATATATGTATGATTGTAATGTATTTCATGAGGTTGACTCTTTAGCCATTACAACTTATATGTAAAAATTTGGAGCACACTAAATGCAAGTTGATTATTGTCTGGCCTCTTGTAGACATGCAAAATTGACTCATTTTCCTTAGTTTTTCTCCTAGAAAAGTAAGGTCATCTTTAAGATAATTTGTACCCTATCAAATCATCTCAATTCTTATCAAATTTTATACCATTGTATAGGGATCAAAAAGAGATTTCCAATGGTATATAATATGTCCAATTTTAACATCATTTTCCTTGTTTTTTGTGCCAACAAACCAAAAATTCTTGACCATTGGACAAAATCGCCCATTGATCAACAAAATCGCCCGGCGATTGACGAAAACACTAAGTGATTTTGTCCTAAAACATAATTTTGCCAAATTTGCTAAAAGACAAAATCTGGTTAAAACATCTTACCTGGTTTAGCCGTCATTCGGATCAGGGAGGTTGGCAATTATATTGAAGGTAGCAAACATAGGAGGGATCAAAACCTCATCCATGTTTAGCCTAACCTCCCAACTTCCTAAAACCCCTCCTTGGCCTATTTAATCTAGGCCCTTTTCCCTTTTTCCCCCTGCCTGGCTGGTTGGACTCTGATTCCCTGAGATTGTTTTTGAACTTCCTTGGGGATCCATCTCATAAATTTGCTATGCAATTCCACCTCCTGACATCCCTATTTTAATTTGTGTTATTACAGGTCTTAATTATAATCACTCCAAATATTAGAATAATCGTCTGGCGATCGATAGACGCGACAGACGATTTTTAGAGAGTAGGTGATTTTGTCAGAGAACAGGTGATCCTAACTTTAGATCATTTGGAGGCAAGGATTCAAACCACTGTTTTGCATATCTTTCCTTATTTTCTATTTGTTTATGCATTGTACAATGTTCATTTAATTTACTACTCAGATTTAGATATTGCATCTTGGTGTTCACCATAATTTCAATTAATTGCATTCTAAAATCAGGATCAAAATTGCACAAATTCATGGCATAGTAGGTTGAATTGTTATCATATTGTTCTCATGTTGTTTCATATCCATTTTCATATAGAAATTAAAGCTAATATATGACTTGGAGTACGAGAAACTATCATAATTTGTAAGAAACCATGTTTTCTATCCCCTGTTTTCTATCATTTTTTCTTGTTGTAGGATTGCAACAAAATCACCTACAATTTTGTCTAGAATAGAGGTGATTTTGTCTAGAACAGAGGTGATTCTGTCTAAAAAAGAGGTAATTCTGTCTAAAACATAGGTGATTCTATCTGAAATAGAGGTGATTATGTCCTAATACAAGCATCAGAATCTTCATCAAACATCCGAATCAAGTAAGGTTATAATTTCTTTTAGCCCTAGTTTTAGGCATTGCATTTCTATTTTGTATCCATTGTCTACTGTATTCATTGAATAAAAATTGCATATAGATAGTTTTAGTCGCATAAAGGCCAAACCTAGGTGTATGTATGATTTGAATTAAAAAGAACTCATCTAAAACAAATCTTAAAACCTAGGCTCGAAAACTGTCACAAATGTTTCCTGGTGAACCCAAAAATCAATTCATCAAAAAATTACCACAAGAAGGCACGATCAAGTGCCTCTCTTTCGAGATGTAGATCTACTATTTTCCAATTCCCATCTAAGGCGCGGATCCATCAGTCTAGAGGAAAGGAATGCAAAAATTTTAAGCCTACTTTCTTTGGTGAACACGATGTGAATACATAGGTATTTCTTCTGATTTCAAAAACAAACAAATAATATATATATACAAGAAAAACAATAAAAAGATTATCATTTCAAATTTGTATGTTTTTTATTCAATTCTAAATTTACCAAATATTACTTTTAGAAGTACTAAAGAAACCATGATTCTTAACTCAAATCAATATGAGCCCATTAGTAATGTTGAGAAAATTCTGCCAAATACATTTGTTTATTATGACCAACCTCATCCATATTCAACATCACCTTTATCACACTTTTCTCATTTTTCATCCTTACCCCAATAAGACAATCCCTTTTCCAATCCTCTTCATAACGATATTGTCTTTTCTCCCATTTATCCATATTATGCCTATCGATCCACATACAATCCTTCTCCACCATTTTAACATTCTTCTTTCAATACAACACATCCATTTCAACAAGAAAATACTTCTTCTTCCAATCCTACCATGCACTCACATCATACTTCACAATCTTCCTATCATCATTCTACCCATAATAAAGGAAAAAGAGGTATTAAACCATTAATTCCTTTTATGGTTGAATTCCTAAGCCAATTATCAAAAACCTCTCAAAAACCTTCACCACGTAAATTTACTAAGCTCAATCAACCAATGGATATAATTCTCAAGAATTTACTTGATACAAATAGGATTGAGTTACCTCCCATAAGACAACCTGATACCATAGCAGATTGGTATAAACCTGAGCTATATTGTGAATATCATAGAGTGGATGGACATATGACACAAAAATGTAGAAACTTAAGATGTCCAATTCAATATTTGATTGACGAGGGTCTTTTCACTATAAAGGAATTACAATCTAGAACTGATTATATGAAGAACACAAGCTTATACTGAGAGGGGGGTGAATAGTATAAGACCACTTTTTACTTTCTTTCCAAACCAATATCAATTAATGTCCTTAATTGCAATAACCAAATATAGCAGTGTGCATTAATAACTCAGATAGCAATAGTAAGCAAGAGCACAAGTCACCACACACAATTGAGACACAAGATTTAACGTGGTTCCCCCAATGTGGGGTACTCCACAAGATAATATCCTTATAATATTTCACACAGAAATAAGGATCCTTATCCAATACAATGATTTCTTTGATCTGCTCAAAGCTAGGCAATAACAAGCTCACACAGAACTTGTCCAAATCTGCATAACAAGCTCACACAGAACTTGTCCAAAACTGCTCAACAAGCTCACATAGAACTTGTCCAAATTTCTTTGATCTGCTCAAAGCTAGGCAATAACAAGCTCACACAAAACTTGTCCAAATCTGCATAACAAGCTCACACAGAACTTGTCCAAAATTGCTCAACAAGCTCACACAGAACTTGTCCAAATATGCTCAACAAGCTCACCAAGAACTTGCTCAAATATGCTCCAACAAGCTCACTAAGAACTTGTCCAAATATGCTCTAGCAAGCTCACCAAGAACTTGCTCAAATCTGCTCCAACAAGCTCACTAAGAACTTGTCCAAATCTGCTCTAGCAAGCTCACCAAGAACTTGCTCAAATCTGCTCCAACAAGCTCACTAAGAACTTGTCCAAATCTGTCCATAAATCTATCTAAAACTATCCATAAATCTATCCCAAAAATATCCACAAAGCCTTCTCAAAGGCTCAATCAATCATACACAAACTACCACAAATCTATCCAGAAATCTATCCCAAAGGCCTTCTCAAAGGCTCAATCAATCATGCTCAAGTAGTACTCAAATCTCATCCACAAATCTATGAAGGCAAGGCTCAAATATGAACTCAACAATGAATGGCAATGCACTCTACAATGGATGACAACAATGATCCACAATGATCTCAACTCAACTCAACTCAAATCAATCTCAACTCAAGTCAACTCATAGAAGCATAAAGAGAATTGTTAGAGACTCAATATGTTCTAAGCTCAATCTCAACTCAAATCAGAATTATAGAATAGTTTGTTTCATGGGACTTGAACAATCACCTCACACAATCACTTGACTAGGCTCAATCAACTCAACTCAACCAATCACCACAAGGGACAACTCTTTCTCACAAAACCCTAGTCCAAGCATGTATCAACCAACTCAAATGTTTCCAACAATGCTCAACCACAAATCTCACATAACAATGATACTCATGTTCTTTTCAAGTTCTTTACATAACCAATGGGCTTCAACAACTATGCTTATAAAACAAGGTTTAAACACAACTCTCAAACCAGAAAACCTTGAAGCATTCAACCAACCACTTTCGAAAAGGAAACCACAATCAATCCTTTTCACTCCAATGATATTTCAGAAATCAACCACCATAAACAATCAATAGGAGAATGTGCCCATACCTTTTTGATGCCAAGAAGTTGTCCACAAAATCTGCCACACTAAACACAACTTTCCTTTCCAATCTCAATAAGGGTTAGTGGACTTCAAATAATAATCACAAGATAAAGCATAACTCAATTTACACCTTTTTACTCCAACTTAATAAACACATCCACCAAAGTCCTTTTTAATAAAAACCCTTATCAAAAATAATAATCAATAAACCTCTCAGAAATTATTTTATAACAACTCCTTATTTCTCCTAAATCTTAATTCTCAATTTCATGAACATCAAATTAAATCAACAACTCATCCACCTTTGAAATAATAATCACAACCCTTATAAAAACAAAGTTTAATTAAAAACTTTAATTATTCCTAACCACCTTATAACTCCAACTTAGGGCTTAACAAAATTAATTAGAGCAAAAACGTATTTACCTCCTCAAGGGGATTCGAACCCCCGACTTGCCCACACCACGAGCGCCTTAGCCACGGCTAAGGTTGCCACACGAGCTAGCCGCTCATTCGAAAGGGAAAGGCACAACGTGCCTTAAAACCTTTCCTCCCTTTCCACAAATCAAAAGCGCTTCGAGCACTTTTCTTCCAACGCCTTCCGAACGTAGTCAAGGGGATTCGAAACCTTGACATTTGTGCTACCACACACCTTAGCCAAAATCCAATTTCCAATGCACCACTCTGCCCATGATGACTTTGGACTTCGACCAACCTTCGTTTATTCGTTGCTTCTGCTTTCTAAAATATTTTCGCACGAGCTCAATTCGGATGCTTAGCCAATGATTATTAACCATGAGCAAGGATCAGTTTATGAACCTTAGGTATCCCCTTTATATAGCCTCCTTATTATTTTTGATGACGTTGGCAGAAATCTTGCATATTTAATTTTAAATTTTAATTTAAATTTTAAATAATTAAAATTTAAACTAAATATTAAAAATTAAATATCTCCATCACCGGGGCACCTTTTTCGATGAAACGAAAGGCCAACTTGGGTTTTAAGAAAAACCCAGTTCAAATATGCCATCCATGGTTTTAAATAAAACCTTTTATTTTTCCTGCCTTGGTTTTCACAAAAACCCTGTATTTATCCATGCTTTCCAAAATATCATTTGGCCACCAAAACTCAATGTGATCCATGTGACATCAATGATCCATGTGACATCAATGACAACATAAAATAACTCAAATTGCCAACAATCTCCCCCTTTTTCATTGATGGCAACACCTCTAATGCAAAAACCATAATCACTTCAAAAACCATCTCTGAGAATCAAAGCTACTCCCCCTGACTCAATACTCTCTATGGAGGTTGCTCCCCCTAACTCAATGCTCTCTTTGGAGGCTGCTCCCCCTAACTCAATGCTCTCCCCCTTACTCAAATATCTCCCCCTTTGACATCAATGGCAAAAGGGACACCTATGGGGCTAAAAGATATGACTCTTAAGCATAGCCCCCTCACCACCTTCTCTCTTGAGGTGATTAATTTTGGGGTGGGAGTACTTTTACTCCCATATTACATTGTTTCTTTCCTCTATCAACTTCCTTCCATGTTTTTTTGATATCCTTCTCTTGATCTTCTTGCCTTGAACCTGTTTGACCTTCTTGCCTTGAACTTGTTTGGAATTGAGTCCTACACCATTTTGCAATATGTCCAAAGTTATTGCAATTAAAACACTTGATATTGTAGCCTTTGGATGGTGCCCATATCCTAAAATATTTCTTGAAATAATTTCCATATCCATTCCTTTCCTGAACCCTATATTGTGAAGTTCTGTTTTCATGACCATTATGACCATGACTTCTGAATTGTGTAGCTCTAAAACCAAAACCATGTTGCTCATTTCCTTTGCACTGAGAAGCTCTATGACCAATCCTGTCTTTCTTGACCATTATTCCTATGATCATCTTCAACTTGTGCATTGCATTCTTGAACTTTCTTTGTAGTATCTAAATCCTCTTCCTTAGTTTCTTCCTTGTTTTTCTCTTCAAGTATTTCTTTTCCTTTTGAACTTGATTCACCTATCTCAAAACAAGATCCAAACTGAATATTTGGAGCCATAGGAACTTTGGAAATTTCTTCATAACACTTAGGTGCTTCCTTGCTTTCATCTTTTAGAACTTCCTTTCCTTTTGAGTGTGACTTTTCTTGGAAATAGGATACAACTTTAAAATAAGTTTCCACTCCTTTTTGAACCTTTTCATCTAATGTGTCATGTCTTGTCGTTATTACCCTTAGTTCTTCATTCATCCTTTCTTCTATTCTTTTTGCATTTTGAAGCTCTTCTCTGAGATTACTGATTGTCTGTAGTAGTTCTTCTCTGATTTTGACATCTGTTCGAATCTTGTTTTCAAGATTCTTGTATTCTTCTTTTAGCCTTTTGACTTCTGATTTTTGTTTTCTTGGCTCATCCTCTTCTTTTTCTATTACCAAAAGTGAGACTTCTTTATCTTCATTGTCACTGATACTATTAAAATCTTCTATAGCAAACAAACTCTCAAGATTTCTTTGACCATGCTTATTTCCTTGATGTGTCATCTCATCTTCACTATCATTGAAACCATTGCAATATCCTGATCTGTGATCTCTTTGACCACACACAAAGCACTGTTCTCTTTCACCTTCTATTCCTAGGAATAGATGTTCTTCCTTTTCATCATCTGATTTGTCTCTATCACTATGATCTGAGCTATCACTTGCTTCTACAATGTAGTAAGATTTCTTTGCCTTACAAAAAATTTTCTTCTTCTCATACCTATTTTGCTTGTATCTGTCATCTTTGTCATGCTTATGCTTTCCATCTTCTTTTCTTCTGTGACCCTATTTTTCATCATCACTATTTTCTTCATGTGGACACTTGTATGCATAGTGACCAAGATCACCACACTTGTAGCATCTGACTTTCCTTATATCCTTGAAATTCCTTGAGTCCTTATTCCTTTTGATGAAGTTAGCTTCCTCATCATTATCTACAACTCTATCTATTTCTGGAACTTTCCCTTTCTCTTTTTTTGAAGCCTTGAATGCAATCTCTTTTATTGGAACCTGATGCTTACTTACCCTCATCTCATAAGTTGTGAGAGTTCCTTGCAATTCTTCCATTGTTAGCTTGTTGATATCCATTGTTTCTTCTATTGCTGAAACCTTAGCATCATATTTCATGGGAAGTGATCTCAAAACCTTTTGAGTAACTTCTGATTCTTTCATCTCAAATCCTAGACCTCTCATGGTGTTAGTAATCTCATCAACTCGAAGTAAAAACCTTGCAATATCTTCAGAATCTTCCATTTTCAATTCCTCAAATATTTTTCTATGAGTTTGTAGTTTTGCCAACTTTACCTTGGAATCTCCTTCATAAGTATTCCACAACTTGGTCCACATCTCATTAGCTGAATTACATACCATAACCTTTGCAAAATTTGTCTCTCGTAGCCCACTCAAAATACAATTCATTGCTCTTGCATTGATCTCAACCAATTTCTTGATAGTCTTATCTGCCTCGGGATCACCTTCAACCCTATACTCTTTTTCAACCATTTTCCATACCTCATATCCTTGTGATATCAAGTAGTTCTTCATCCTCATGCTCCAGAAAGCATAATTGTTACCATCAAATAGTGGAGCCTTATTTGTAGATGATCCATTCTATGAAGCCATCTATGTTCTTGTAGAATCTGCCCTCAAGCTGTTAGCTTTTTTGAAGGAACCCGCTCTGATACCAATTGAAGAACACAAGCTTATACTGAGAGGGGGGTGAATAGTATAAGACCACTTTTTACTTTCTTTCCAAACCAATATCAATTAATGTCCTTAATTGCAATAACCAAATATAGCAAGTGTGCATTAATAACTCAGATAGCAATAGTAAGCAAGAGCACAAGTCACCATACACAATTGAGACACAAGATTTAACGTGGTTCCCCCAATGTGGGGTACTCCACAAGATAATATCCTTATAATATTTCACATAAAAATAAGGATCCTTATCCAATACAATGATTTCTTTGATCTGCTCAAAGCTAGGCAATAACAAGCTCACACATAACTTGTCCAAATCTGCATAACAAGCTCACACATAACTTGTCCAAAACTGCTCAACAAGCTCACATAGAACTTGTCCAAATTTCTTTGATCTGCTCAAAGCTAGGCAATAACAAGCTCACATAGAACTTGTCCAAATATGCATAACAAGCTCACACAGAACTTGTCCAAAACTGCTCCAACAAGCTCACTAAGAACTTGTCCAAATCTTCTCTAGCAAGCTCACCAAGAACTTGCTCAAATATGCTCCAACAAGCTCACTAAGAACTTGTCCAAATCTGCTCTAGCAAGCTCACCAAGAACTTGCTCAAATCTGCTCCAACAAGCTCACTAAGAACTTGTCCAAATCTGCTCTAGCAAGCTCACCAAGAACTTGCTCAAATCTGCTCCAATAAGCTCACTAAGAACTTGTCCAAATCTGTCCACAAATCTATCTAAAACTATCCATAAATCTATCCCAAAAACTATCCACAAAGCCTTCTCAAAGGCTCAATCAATCATACACAAACTACCACAAATCTATCCAAAAATCTATCCCAAAGGCCTTCTCAAAGGCTCAATCAATCATGCTCAAGTAGTACTCAAATCTCATCCACAAATCTATGAAGGCAAGGCTCAAATATGAACTCAACAATGAATGGCAATGCACTCTACAATGGATGACAACAATGATCCACAATGATCTCAACTCAACTCAACTCAAATCAATCTCAACTCAAGTCAACTCATAGAAGCATAAAGAGAATTGTTAGAGACTCAATATGTTCTAAGCTCAATCTCAACTCAAATCAGAATTATAGAATAGTTTGTTTCATGGGACTTGAACAATCACCTCACACAATCACTTGACTAGGCTCAATCAACTCAACTCAACCAATCACCACAAGGGACAACTCTTTCTCACAAAACCCTAGTCCAAGCATGTATCAACCAACTCAAATGTTTCCAACAATGCTCAACCACAAATCTCACATAACAATGATACTCATGTTCTTTTCAAGTTCTTTACATAACCAATGGGCTTCAACAACTATGCTTATAAAACAAGGTTTAAACACAACTCTCAAACCAGAAAACCTTGAAGCATTCAACCAACCACTTTCGAAAAGGAAACCACAATCAATCCTTTTCACTCCAATGATATTTCAGAAATCAACCACCATAAACAATCAATAGGAGAATGTGCCCATACCTTTTTGATGCCAAGAAGTTGTCCACAAAATCTGCCACACTAAACACAACTTTCCTTTCCAATCTCAATAAGGGTTAGTGGACTTCAAATAATAATCACAAGATAAAGCATAACTCAATTTACACCTTTTTACTCCAACTTAATAAACACATCCACCAAAGTCCTTTTTTAATAAAAACCCTTATCAAAAATAATAATCAATAAACCTCTCAAAAATTATTTTATAACAACTCCTTATTTCTCCTAAATCTTAATTCTCAATTTCATGAACATCAAATTAAATCAACAACTCATCCACCTTTGAAATAATAATCACAACCCTTATAAAAACAAAGTTTAATTAAAAACTTTAATTATTCCTAACCACCTTATAACTCCAACTTAGGGCTTAACAAAATTAATTAGAGCAAAAATGTATTTACCTCCTCAAGGGGATTCGAACCCCCGACTTGCCCACACCGCGAGCGCCTTAGCCATGGCTAAGGTTGCCACACGAGCTAGCCGCTCGTTCGAAAGGGAAAGGCACAACGTGCCTTAAAACCTTTCCTCCCTTTTCGCAAATCAAAAGCGCTTCGAGCGCTTTTCTTCCAACGCCTTCCGAACGCAGTCAAGGGGATTCGAAACCTTGATGTTTGTGCTGCCACACACCTTAGCCAAAATCCAATTGCCAATGCGCCACTCTGCCCATGATGACTTTGGACTTCGACCAACCTTCGTTTATTCATTGCTTCTGCTTTCTAAAAGATTTTCGCACGAGCTCAATTCGGATGCTTAGCCAACGATTATTAACCACGAGCAAGGATCAGTTTATGAACCTTAGGTATCCCCTTTATATAGCCTCCTTATTATTTTCGATGACGTCGGCAGAAATCTTGCATATTTAATTTTAAATTTAAATTTTAATTTTAAATAATTAAAATTTAAACTAAATATTAAAAATTAAATATCTCCATCACCGGGGCACCTTTTTCGATGAAACGAAAGGCCAACTTGGGTTTTAAGAAAAACCCAGTTCAAATATGCCATCCATGGTTTTAAATAAAACCTTTTATTTTGCCTGCCTTGGTTTTCACAAAAACCCTGTATTTATCCATGCTTTCCAAAATATCATTTGGCCACCAAAACTCAATGTGATCCATGTGACATCAATGATAACATAAAATAACTCAAATTGCCAACATTATAAATATCCAATAAATAATCAAACTCCTACTCAATAAATACCCATAATCAATCAATACATGGGGATCTCCCAAGAACCCCTATTCAATTATCAACAATAGGAAACCAATCAAATATTGCATCTTAATGTGTCCCATCACGATGATATTACTAATATTGTAATAGAAACTACAAATGAGCAACCTTAAGTTCAATCAACTCAATTTGATATTCAAGAGATGGATTCCTCATTTTACCAACCTTCAAAACTATATTTGGCTCTAGAGAATTATCCAAAATGGAATGTAAGCATAGAAAGCCCATATTTAACATTAAAATCTCAATCTAAAATCCACTTTGATAGACAACAACAAGTGATTAATCCTCAAGCAAAGATATCCCTTTTAGAAGTATTACAAAGTTCTCATGTTCATAGAGAAACTTTGTTCAAGATACTTAGCCAACAATTTGTTCCTCATGATCTTTTCCCTAAGAACACAATTAATGGTGTAAGCCCTCTTGAGGTTAACCATATTTCATTCTATGATGAGGATATTCCTTCCTCTACTCCATAAGAAGACTCCTCTCTTTATGTTACAGGATTTAGTAAATAAATATCTATTAAAACTATCATGGTAGATAATGGCTCCTCTCTTAATTTATGCACTTATCAATTATTCCAAAAACTTGGATTAAAGGAAGAAGATCTCAATGAATCAAATGTTATTATAAAATATTTTAACAATGAAATTCAAGAAGCTCGAGGCACTATAATCCTTCCCCTTAAGAGTGGACCCAAGATCCTAGATACTTTTTTTTATGTATCATCTTGCCCTTCACCTTACAACCTACTTCTCAGAAGTCCTTGGATTCATACGATGAGGGTCATCCCTTCCATTCTTCATCAATGTTTGAAGTTTAAAATTGCAAATAAAATTGTTACCATACATGGTGACCCAACACCATTTGAAGAATCTTTAACGGTTGTAACATCAAGTTCTATACATTCTCCATTGTCACAATTACCTCCTATAAATCACTTTTCTTCATCCATACCCAATCATCCTTGTTTACCAAATAACACCCATGCATATATTTCACATATGCTCCCTCCATATTATCAAGACTTGGAATATAGTGATAAGAATGAAGAACCTTCTTATCCTTCTGACATTTTGTTTTGTAACATGATCAATTTTACACATAAAAGTCAAATATTTTGCTACATTGTTCTACATTATAACAAAGATTTTGTTATCGCTACCTTTTATTCATCACCTTTTGTTCTTCATTCTCTCTTTCATTATTATTATCACATTAAGTTCTCTATTATTTTCCTCTTTATCATTGTCATCTTCTATCCATCACTTTTCTTCATCTACATCTCATTCTTCATTACAACAATCTCAACTATGAACCAAACAGCTTCACATACACCACAACCAAAACCTCCTTTTATTTTGAAGCCACCTTAGACATGCTATACTCAAATAACCTTGTATAATATATATATATATATATATATATATATATATATATATATATATATATATAATCACCTTGTATATACCACAAATTCCATCATTAAAAGTAAAAAATCAAAAAATCAAAATAAAAATCAAATAAAAAAACTAAAAAAATAAAAAAGTATCAAAATCTCAAAAATATTTCAGATCATTCTGCATTTTGAAGCTATATTTTCCTTTATTTCGTATTAATTTAGAAGTTATCTTGAACCATACACTTAATTTCACAAATTAATTATTTTGATTTTACCACTATGATTATAAATCTCTTTTGTATCGAAGATCACTATTTCACTAAATAATATTTCGAGTTTTGGAAAATTATCCTGCTACTTCTTGAACCAAGTACACTTTTACACATTAAAATGATTTGTTGCAAATTTGAAAAATGATACTACATAATAGTATTAGTCTCTTGAGCGAAAATTTTCCCCTGCTATCCTATCATGCGCATGGTCTAGAATTTTTTGAGAATTGGCAAAAGGACAAGCTCACCCTTGCCCGAATAAAAATCCCTTGCTCTACATCCAATATGAGCAAGTATCCCAAAAGAAAAATCAAAGAAAAGCAAAATTCAAAAATCAAAAGAAAAAGAAAGAAAAAAATCAAAAAGAGAACGAAAAGAGAAAAAGAAAAGCAATAAAATCCCCTTGTTCAAAACAAAATGAACAAAATCCCTACCCCTCGAAAGTGAAGAAAAGAAGGATGAATGAGCTTGAATCCCTGGAATTCTCAGTTATTCGAAAATCATGAGGTAAACCCCATAACAGGTGATTTGTGACCAACTTGCTTGACATTGGGTAATTTCTTTTTGTGTGGTGACATGTCTGTCACATTAGCCATCTTCTTTTGTACAAGTCTATTTCCGCTTGTGGATTAGCTAGCTTTTGATTACTTGACTTACATAGTAGTCTGGTACGATTTCATGCACAAAAATCATGGTTAATGAACCCTTTACTTGCACACACATTGGTTCATTCAAGTTTTCTTGCATCACTACCTTACTCAAAATTGGTAAATGAACATTAAAAAGCACACATGTTTGATCCTTTAGAGATTTTGTATCACTGTGTCAAATCAATATGGATAATAAACTCACTTATCACACACTGGTTTTTGATAAATTTGAATTTGTCTTTGAAATAAGTTAAAATATTTCTTTGAAATTTGTCAGACAACGTTAGTTTATCATTACTTTCATATTAACACATTACATAGATATTTCCAAAATTTCAAAAATCTCAAAAACAACTTATTGTAAAAATAACATGTAGTTCAAAATCACTTATCATACATAACATTCATGACTTCGCGATGATGGTATAATTCCTAGGAATTATTCTGCTCAATTTTCACACTAGGAATTCTATACCTAGCACAAACCATATTTCTAATTTTTCTTGCCCAAAATTAGTCCATATATTTTCATAAAAATTTCATAATCTTTTTGAAACATGTGACACGATGATTTATCTTACATTACTTTGCATTTTAAAAGAACAAATAATTTCATATCATCATGCAGTTCATTTTGATTTTTTTGAAAATGGTATATTCCTAAGTAATTATTTCATATAATTTCACACTTAGGAATTCTATGCTTAGCTTAAATCATCCTTCGAATTTTTCATGATTTGCTCAATATATTTCACAAACATTTACCACATACATTATTATCAAACAAACATCACACATATTCCTTTTAGCACAAAAGCCTTAAGATTATTCTTAAGCATACAATCATTCTTAGCAATATCAAAAACATTCCTCATAAACAGGATTAGCTTCAAGACTTAGCGAGCTTTGAACTCCACCAAAAATATCATAACAACACAACATCCTTTGAGGTTTATTGCTAGAATCTATCAAACATCTTGTCCCAAAACAACATCAAATATTTTTTTCTCACCGTAAAGCCTTAAGATTATTCTTAAGCACACAATATTTTGGTATTAGCAATACAAAATTTCCTCACAATAGGATCTGCTTCATGACTTAGCAAGATTTGAACTCCACCAATAGTCATATAACAATGCAACATCCTTTGAGGTTCATTGCTAATCCATCAAATCTATCATCACACAAAAACATCTTTTTCAAAACACACTTTACAAAATCATTTTTCCTTTTATGTTAAGCATGATCAAAATGTTCAAAAATCAAAGCATGACTACAATAAATTTTGTAACACAACCATCATAAGCAAATGTAATAAATCATACAAAGTCACATAAAACAAAGAAGATCAATTTCAAGTTTTCCACCAAACGTAATATGAAATGTGACATTGAATTCTAAAATCAAGATCAGAATTGCACAAATTCATGGTATAGTAGGTTGAATTGTTATCATATTGTTCTCATGTTGTTTCATATCCATTTTCATATAGAAATTAAAGCTAATTTGTGACTTGGAGTACGAGAAACTGTCATAATTTGCAAGAAACCCTGTTTTATGTCCCCTGCTTTTTGTCAAATTTTCTTGCTGCAGGATTGCAACAAAATCGCCTGCCATTTTGTCTAGAACAGAGGTGAATTTATCTAGAACAAATGCAATTTTGTCTAGAATAGAGGCGATTCTGTCTGAAATAGAGGTGATTTTTTCTAGAATAGATGCGATTCTGTTTGAAACAAAGGTGATTCTGTCTGAAACATAGGTGATTTTGTCCTACTACAAGCATCAAAATCTTCATCAAACATTCGGATCAAGTAAGGTTATAATTTCTTTTAGCTCTAGTTTTAGGCATTGCATTTCTATTTTGTATCCATTGTCTACTATCTTCATTGAATCAAAATTGCATATAGATAGTTTTAGTCACATAAAGGCCAAACCTAGGTGTATGTATGATTTGAATTAAAAATAACTCATCTAAAACAAATCTTAAAACCTAGGCTCGAAAACTGCCACAAATATTTCTTGGTGAACCCAAAAACCAATTCATCAAAAAATCACCACAAGAAGGCATGATCAAGTGCCTCTCTTTCGAGGTGTAGATCTACTATTTTCCCATTCCCCTATGAGGCACGGATCCATCAGTCTAGAGGAAAGGAATGTGAAAATTTTAGGCCTACACCTCTAAAGCTCTTCATGTATGTATGATTGTTGATATTTTTTATTTTTGCTAAAATTAGTTGGATGAATTAGCTCTAATTCTGTATTATGAATTTCATGTTGTTTGTTCACTAAATTTGTAATTTTCAATCAAAATTTGTGTGATGAATGTTAATGGAAAATATTGGTTGATCTATTAGATAGTTCATGAGTATTTAGTGCATGTTTTGAGTTTAGTTGTGCATGTATTTTTATGTGGATAAAATCGTACCACTGTAATCTCTAGGTTCAATTTTGAATTTATTTCTTTCTCCCCCCTTTCCCTCAAAGCACATTTAGCTAGTATTGAAAAGGAGTCGGCCTTCCTTGGAGATTAGTCTCAAAGCTTCCAATTTTGAGACCATTCAAAGTTGGTTGAGGTCTATGGGCATACAAACCTTACCATTAGACAAACTTTCAACCAACCATACCTTTTCCTTACTTGGATGGGTACAGGATTTCTGGTCCCAAGGATAAACTTTGACCTCTTTTCTTTTGCATGCCACTAGGCGATGGATTTTTGTACCTGTCCATCTCTACTAAGGGAGCAAAATTTTTGGTGGTCCCAACACTTAGCCATTTTTCTCCATTTTGCTATTTTTACATCTAGGCAACATATTTTGCATACCCATCCATATCCACTAAGGAGTAAAAATTTCTAGCGACATCCACCCTTAGCCATTTTCCTCTATTGTTTATTATCAGGTGATGGGTTTTTTGTACCTGTCCTTTGCTAGTGTGGTTCAAAATTTTTGAAACTCTCAAACTTAACCAAAAATTGGCCATTTTTTTTCCTCTTTAAATGTGATATACTCTAGGTACCCGTGTGCTGCTTAGAGGGGTATAGGAAGTCCAAAGAGCTCTTTTCGATACTTGAGTTTATTTCTATTGAGTGATGGGTATTGGAACCCATCTACTATGTGGGAAAATACAAAGTGCCTTACAACTTAGCAATGGATGTTTGGTACTTGTTTGATTCTATCCAGGTACAAATTTTTTTATGATATTGAGATAGCCATTTTACCCATCTTGCCTTCCCCCAAGCGTAATAATTTAGGGACCCACCTGTTGCAACCTTGAATATGGAACATCTGAAACTTTCCATACTCGATTGTTTTGACCTTTGATGTAACCTTTTACACTTTCAATCAAAATTACATGTGGGTGATGACAAAAATCACCCACATTATTGGTGACTCACAGGAAATTCTCCTTAGTAAAAAATAAGAACTTAGATTGGTCTTTTCTTACTAATTTTAGGAAATGAGAAATTAATTTTATGTTGTAAAAAAGGAAACACAAGATACTTATGCAAGTAAATGTAGATCGAAAAAATGACATGCAAAAAGGATATAAAATAATAGTACATAGGATATGTTCGAGGATAAAAATAGAGACACTATCTCAAAAAAAAGAGCTCAAGAGAAAAGATACCTATAGCTTCTTACAGACTGATATAAATCTTGTACAAAAGATGGAAAACTAATAACAAAAAAGGAATGCCTAAGGATAGAGGTAGGGACATCATTACATAAAAAATACTTGGAGAGAAAATAGAAAATAAAACACTAACAATGACATGAATGATGGAGTATGTGGTAAATTTTATAGGTGATCACACATAAAGGAATAAATATAATGAAGCAAAAATGGTGCATGGGAATACCCGGGGAATGGGACACCCCAAAAAAATTGTATCACAATGAGCAAACATATCTAGAACTAGATGCTAGTTCAGGTTTAGGCATGACACCTTATGAAATTACCATTCTTCCACTCTTTTCTCTTCTCATGGTCTCTTCTCTTTCTCACATAGTTGAGCAGGATCTCTTCCTCTTTGTTACCCAAAATCATGCGAATCTTCATTTTTTCCAACAAGCTCATTCTTAGCCTTGAGGAGAGCTTATTTTTGGATTTAAGCAATGGCTATGACCTTATATAGGACTAATCCATAAACCTCACTTGTACCTCCTAACAATTATTTGATGATTATAATTCGAGCACTATGTGAATTTACTACTTCCATACCCTGCTTTATTTTTTCTATCAAATTGAATCTTTGATAGCTCCACCATTATATACTCTGCTTACATCATGCTTCTAGATAGACTATGTTGTGATGATCTTATGGTTAGTTTTTTTTATGTCACATTCAATCCTACCTTATTTTGATCTAATCCATTGGGCTACGGAGTCATAATTTCTAAAAAACTACAGTACAATTGTACAAGATCAAAATTGTTAGAGTACAAAGATTTATTGTCTACACATGTTTACTATACATCATCCTACTCTTAAGGGTGTGTTGGCTCCTCCTACTAGGATTGTGCTTTTGAATCCACTTCTTATGACTTACCCTGATGAGTAGTTGATTGATCCATTGGACTTATGGGGACTTGAAATATATGGCACATATTATTCCAAGTCTTCGTACGAGGTACTGGAATCCCCTTGAGCTCAAACAAAATATTTTACAATCTAAAATGGTCCCCATAAGGGGGGTTGCTATATATTCCAACCATTTCTTTTGATTTGTCTAGGAGGTGGGAGAGTATGTGGAAGATTGCAAAATTTTCATCTACTACCAATGGTTTTGATAGTGACTCAATATCACTTTCATCATGGAGCTAGTGATCTAATAGTTGGGTGATCTCCTCCTTTGAATAAAGGCACCTATTGTTATCCCAAAAAATTGGGGAACCAAGACCTTTTATTTCCTTAGAAACTTTGCTCATCTCTTCAGATTCCTTTCTAAGAGCAGCAAATAGTTCTTCTCCCTCATAGATTAACTTAGTTGCATGGTAAACCTGATGAGCTGCAAGTCTATATTTCTCTATATATTTTTTGGACTGTTGTTCAATATGAGGATGCTTCTCTCTATTCCTTAATATTTTTTGATCACTTGTGCTTTCATGAATTTACTCATCAGGACCCTCTTGCTTTTATTAAATGCTTTTGTAGCCTCCATGGATATCTTAGTAATATCTTGTACTTTTTCTATGAAATGAGAGAAGGCTTGTAGATTCACTTATTTAATCGTTTCCCAATAATGGCCCTTAATATTATTGAGCTAATATTTTGATATCTCTAGGCCATTGGGATTTTCTCTCTCCTATTGTAGTTCAACTAGATCAGAGGCTAAGGCTTCCTCTTGTTGTTGTAGCTTGGCTTTAAGGTCTAGCAGCACTAAATATTGATGCAATATTTTGCCCTGTGTTGCTTGTAGTTTTGTCTCTAGGCTCTTGATTTTCTCATCCTTCTACTGCAATTCTACCTTAGAAGGAATTTTTTTAGTGATTCCTTTTAACCTTCGAATCTCATTTTTGAGAGCATCCTAATCTAACCTTTCTCTACTTAGCTTCACTTCTAGGGCTTCGATCTTTTTCTTAATAGTTTTTAGCTTTTTGTTCATTCTCTTACCCCAATTAAATAGAGTATTTGCCTCAGTATGGAGAGCCTAGAGTGTCTCTATCTTGGATATTTTAGATATGTGTTGATTGTGCATCTCTAATTGATAATCCTTCGACCTCATTTTAAATTTTCTTTCTAGACTTTAGGATGGGTAGTCACTTTTATCCTTTTTCCCTCAATAGGATCTAGTGTGTCATGGGTCATGGTGACTACCTCCTCCTATTTTTCCTATATTTGTTTATGTTTCTCTTCTTCCATCCATTTTTACTTGTTGTCTTTTGCATTCCAGATGATGGAGAACACTTCCAACAGTGGCTCCTTAGAGGAAGAGGGTAGAATGGGGGTGGTTAGAAATGCAGGTAATGGAGTAAATGGGTAGGATGCCATTATTTTTATAGGGACACTACTTTCTTGCATTCCTTGGTGCTTATGACCTAAGGATGGAGGGTTGATATGTATGGAGTGAGTTATGGTGATGGACGAGCGACTGGTGGTGCTTACGGAGTGAATGGTGATGCTTTTCGAGTGAGATATGGTGACAGAGGAGTGAATGATGGAGGGTATGTTTTTAATTGAGGCTAAGGCATAGTTGGGATAATTTCTAGTGAAGGAGAATATTTAGGGGACTTAGAAGTGGGTTTAGTAGACATACCTTGTCCTTGCACTTCCTTCTCTAACTCCTCTATCTAGGTTATTTCAGTCGTTATTACCTCAATATTTTTCCTTTTTGCCTCAGCCTCTGCCAGTGTGATTGCTACTTCAGTTCTTTGTATCTCCTACTGCATTTTCTATATTTTGAGTGTAGCTTTTTTACCTCCAATTGTAGTTGTTGTCTTCTAGCCATTATTTTCTCTATATCTAAACTTCCAAGACTAGGATGGTCCTTCCGCTTCATTCCCAACTTAATGGTTTGCTTATATGATCCAAGCTACATCATTGAATGTGCTCCAAATGGTTTAGGGTTGCTTGGTCTCCTAGTGTATATAGCTAGTTGCACCTCCTCAACACCTATGATATATCCTTCTACGTGTTGTTGGGTTGAGTTAAGGATTCCTCTTCGACTTCAACATCACCTATAATAGGAGTATATTATGACTACGATTGAATTTCTATATCTAATTTATCTTCAAATTCTAACTTTTTTACCTCTAAGAAGATCTCCCTTTCATGGTCCTTTTTCCAAATGATGTATTTATTATCAAAATTTGAAATAAATTCCTTGTTAGACTTTTCTAATAAGGCCTTCTTGATTTGGTCACACTCACATCGTGAGATCCACTATTCTTCTATTTTGTAATCTTCCCACTTTAGCTTCTCTTTTATGTTTTTGATAAGCTAGGGCTAATTAATTGGTATTCATTTTTCTTTGGGTTAAAAAACTTCCTATACTCATTCCACATCATGGTGGCCTCTCTTGCATCATCATGTAGTTGAATGGTGCCACCTGGTCATTTGCTATATTTTTAAACATTTCAATATTTGCATTTGGCACATGCTCAAATGGAGGTGCCTTATTGTTTATACTAGACAACTTTACCTTGAAAATACTATTCAGTTTATAGTACCATTTGTGAAGAACTATTGGTAATTGTAGGGTGGCCAACTTACCCTCCAAGTCACAATATTGATTTAGCTCCCTTTTTGTCATGGTAATGCTTTCAAATTTTATAGTAAGCCAAAAAGTCATAGTCTTCTTGACTCTAGGGCCAAATTGCTACTCTATCACATATATTTATCTGCACATTTCTAACCCTAAGAGCTAGTTAGTGATATAATACAACAACAAATATGGATTATCCAATAAGCCATACAACCTAATATGTATTCCTTCCTTTAGGAAGAAATAATCTCCTAGTTCTAACATATTTTCCCTTAATATGTCTATGGCTTCAAGCACAAGGCAGGGACCTTCTCCATAGATTTGAGAAAGAGTAGGTCCCAAAAATTGCTTGTTAAACTCCATATATAAGGATATTTCTCTAAAAACAAAGTTCCAATCCACTACGAGATGCACCAGATATTTTTTATCCTTTATTTGCACATTTATTCTATGTTTGCATGGGGTCATGTAGAAAAATACAATCCAAAATAGATACGACAAATATGTAAATAGCTTGTTGTGCCCTTTCTTCATGGAAACAAGCTGCTCATGTATACTCCTTGCAAAAAAATCTACCCAATAAAAAATGACAGACAAATGTGTCACCTGTCCTCTATAGTTACGAGTCTCCATGAAAACATTGGTCAAACCCAACTAGTAGGGGTATACCAAAGCATCTATCCTCAACCCCATAATAACTTCTATGATAGACAAGATCAATTGTGCATGGGACTCAAATTCTCCTAGCTTTCTTGGATTTATCATATAATCATTTAGGATTTTTCCCAACAAAATGGTGAGCCATTTCTTCATAGTATCCTTGGATATATACCTCTTTTGTTCCTCCAAAAATATTATCTTATGTTTGATTCCTAGAATATCACCTACTACAAAATCTTCGATCACTAATTCCTTTGATAACATGAATAATTGTTCAAGATTTGAGTTACAGAAAGTGGTAGTATTTGGGTAATATTATTCCACTACTATCTTGACTAATTTTGGACATAGATGCACTAGTCTAGGAATGAATTTAGCCAGTCAAGAACTCCATTCTACACTGCCTGGATGGTTTGGCGAGTATTTCATCCCTTTTTTCCTTGAAATGTTCCAAGAGCATTTAATTTTGACTTAACCATAACCATTATGTCATGTATGCCTCCCATTCTATCTTGCAACTTCTTTTAATTCGTTTGCATTGCCACACTTTTCTTTGCCCGAGTCATTTTTTCAAACTTTACACTTGTTCTTTGTAATTTCTCTCTTCAACTCAAAAAAGGTTTTGTCTCTCCTCACAAAAAAATAATAGCAGGTTTGTGTACCTTTGCCTCAAGCTCTATTTATAATTTCTAATTACAAGCTTGGTCAGTGTAGAGTTGTTATGTTTTACACGCAAGAGATCATGCATGCTTAGGGAGATTTTCTTAGGACTAGCCAACTTCATGGAGCTTTCTAACATGTGTTTCTTTGGGAGGTGTGTCGTTACCCAATAAAATTTTATCACAATCAAAATTTTGTGGCTCACGATAATTTGGTTTGTTGCTCTAGGTGCTTTCTTTATTAATTTTCATTGACAACCCTAGTTATTGTCATGTCAATCTTCCAGCTTGAGATATCATGCTAATGTAGGCAAATATTACTAGGGATTACCCACCATTGTACTATTAATGGTGCATACTTAATTCAATGACATAACTAGATGATAAAAATTTAGGAAATGTTGGATTTATATGGTCTGTGTGAGTTGAGCCCTCCCACCTAGATGTTCTTTTATGAAATACAAATGGTTGGTTCAATAATTAAATAGTTTTTTGATTAGCTAGCTAGTGGGACTGTGGCAAAAAAGGGCACAAATTATCAATCCAAAATCAATAGTTTATTTACAATATTGTGAGCCAATCATGGCAACTGCTATTTTGATAGTTTAGCTTTTATTTACAGGTGCATGTACATTGTCCTATTTACATATGTACAAGTAGGGTGCCACTTGGTTTAGGTGTAATGCTTTAAGTACTAGTCATTTACCATAATCAGTAGCACTTGGCCATCCAAATCATGCAACTCAAATGTGTCTAAATATTTCTTTTGTTCGATAAGATATGGCATAGACCACATAGAATCAAATTTATCATGCACTCCTAGCTTAGCTCGATCCACATCCCATTTAAGAACTAGATCACCCTCATTAAAAGATTTGAATGTTGTTTTTTTACCAAACCAATGTTTTACAACTATTTTGTTGGGACATAGGTTACTATATGTCTACTCATGCTTTTCCTCCAATTGCATCAATTATGCCATCCTTCTCTCCATTGGCTAAATTTTTTTTAGGTTCATATCATTAATGAATTTTAGCATCGAAAGCTCTAAGTTGATGGGTAGAATGACTTCCTTTCCATACACCAAAGCATATGGAGATGTTTTCAATGAATTTTTAATTGTGATACTATCAGCCCATAATGTTTGATCTAATAACAAGTGTCAACCTTTGGGGTTATCCTCAATATTGCGCTTACTTATTTTTAATAAGTTCTTATTTGTAGATTCTACTAGTCCATTTCCTTGAGGATAATAGTTTGAAGATGCATTCTAGTATATGCCATATTTTCTTACAAAATCGATGGCTTTAGCATCGATGAATGATCCAGCATTATCTGAAACAATTGTAGCTAGGAGCCTGAACCTTGTGATAAACGTTTCCAAAAACTCAATAATTATATCCTAATCAACATGTTTTGTGGCTTCAATATTCATCCATTTTTTGAGTAAATTTGTTGCCTTCAAGATGTATTTGTGTCCTGTAGATGAATTAGGGTTGATGACCACAATAAAATTTACTGCCCACTGGTGGAAATATTCTTCTAAAGTTATTGGCTAGAGAGGTAAAGTTGGATGCTTGATTTTCCCCATGAACCCTAACACTTGTCACAACCTCTAGCTAGTTTGAATGCATATAAAAATATTGGTGACCAATAACATCCAAATCTTAGGATCTTTTTAGATATGATTTATCCAGAGTAATATCCACCTAAAAAACCACTATAAAATTATTTGAGGACTTCTTTCGTCTTGTCCAGATGTAAACATCTTATTAACACCCCATCAAAATTTCTTTGGTATAAAATGCCATCAATTAATGCATACTTCCTTGCCTGCAGTCTATATCTATGTCTTTGAGGAGTAGTCAAACCATATAGACATCTGTTGGATTCAATATAATGTATCAACCACTCAATCCAAGTATCTGACTATGCTTGTACTCTCTCTGGCTAGGTGGACTGCTCTTCTTCCACTAGTAGATTTGAATTTTGTATAATAGATTCAACTAATTTCTAACACAATGCTCTACCTTTTATCATCTTGGTCGGCTTGGTCTCAATTTCATACTCCTAAATATTGGTCACACAACCAACTCTTTTATCACCTAGTTCTCCTTGAATTACAAAGTTCCAGACATCCAAATGCATTGCATATATATCAATGTCTTGCTTTGAGACACAAAGTGCCTAAACTTATTTAATGATTTCATCACTACATAGACTTGTTTTTCTATAAAATTGTACCTTTCTTCATGGTCATGCAGTGTTTGACTTAGGAAGGCTATAGGTCGCTCATTATTCTCTTCCTTTTTTGGGTAAGTACAATGACATAGCTTTCCTTTGCTCCAAATACATAAAGGATGAAATCCTTGGAGTAGTCTGGATTGATAAGCACAGGGGCTTGAGCTATTGCTTCTTTAATACTCTAGAAAATACTTTTCAAACATCCATCCATTTGAAGTCCACTTCCTTTTTAAGCATTTCAGTCAAGGCTTAACTATTTGAGTAAAATCTAAAATTTTCACACAAAGTTTATTTACCCAATAAATGATTGAATATCCTTCTTGTTTAGTGGTAGAGGAAGGGTTAAAATGTCTTTTACCCTATTCAAGGTCAATAGCTAACCCTATTTTGAAAATATGTCCTAACATATTTCCTTCTTGCAAAACAAAAATTGATTTCTTTGGGTTTAATGAAACCCTAAACTCCCTATATTTCTCAAACACCAATCATAGATGTTCAACATGCTTCTCCTTCTGATGAGAGAATACTATCATGTCATCTAAATAAATCACTATTATCTTGTTCACTAACTCCCCAAATGCCATATCCATTGCTCTTTAAAAAGTAGCACCAGCATTAGATAGACCAAAGGGCATCCATTGATATGCAAAAGTTCCCCACTTAGTGGTAAATGTTGTCTTGTATTGGTCTTCATCATGGACCCATACCTAGTTGAAACCATAGAATCCATCTAGTAGAGAGAATCTCTTTATACCATCTACAGTATGTAAGATCCGATCAATATATGGGAGAGGATAGTGATCTTTTAGTGATGATTTACTTAAGTGCTAGAAGTCCACATAGAGGCATATATCACCATTTTTATTTCTTACCAAAACCAAGTTAGCAACCCATGTAGAATGCTTGATGGGGTAGATTATCTTAGCATTTAGCAACTTTAGCAGTTCTTGCTTCATCAATGCTTCTATATTTGGGTTGATAGGTCTTTGATTTTATCAAAAAGGTTTTGCATCGAGTGTTAGTTCAATGGTGTGTTGGATAGTCTTCTTGTTTTATTCCTTAAATTCATCGTAGGTCCATGCTATAATATCATTAAACTCTTTAAATTCCTATTTTGAGTAGTGCACACCCACTTTGAAACAATTCCCAGGCTCAATATGCATCTCTATATATCCTTGGCTATCAATCTTCATCTTATGATCAACTGACTGATCATTTCTATCAAATAAGCTTTCTAAGATTATCAGTATTTTTGGGATATGGTTATTCTTAAGCTAGATCATCTTGTCTTCCTCTTCATCCTCTAGCATTCGATCAATTGCATAGTTTATTTCATGTATTGGGAATTCAACTACTTTCTTATCATTTTCAAATACTTACCAAAAGGTATCCTTATTAGGTACAAATGGCCTATATACCAACTTCACCATTTTTGCATTGTGCATCACATTCGATATTGGGCAGTAGTTGGATCCTGCAAATGCTAACATGTCAGCATGAGTGTTGTGCTCTCTAGGGATAGCCTTAATATTTAGTGCCTCAAAATTCTCTAATAAATACCACACTTTATTTTTTTAGGCTTTGAGGTAGTGCTACTTGTTGGTGCATCGCTCTATGACCTAATTGACTATTAATTTTGAATCACCATGGATCAAAAGTTGTTTAATTCCCATATTCTTGGCCTTCTTTAATCCTAAAAATAATATCTCATATTTTGTTACATTTTTTGTGCAACTCCATGTTAGTTTGTATGAAAATACCTTTTTTGCTTTAGAAGGTGAAATAAACACTGCACCTGCTTTGATGCCATTTTTGAATCTTGTCCCATGAAAGAAAAGCTTCCACGTTTCATTTTGTTGAGGAATTTATTTGGTCGGGGCTGCAGTTTTCTTTTCTTTTAGCTTTGTGATTTAATAGGTACCAATTATTGTCTCAATCATGGCATTGAAGTCCTACAAGGAGAACTTATCCTATGTTTGGATCTCATCAAATATTTCATCCATTAGGTCAATTTCTTCAGTCATCATGTTGATTGTGTCAGTTTGATGATTTTTGTCTTCAATCATTTCTATATGAAAGGAAGATGGTTTTTTAGAGAATTCCTTAAATATCTTACCTTTATATGGAATTTTCATATGTGAGTAGTAAAAAGACAGATAACCACCCAATTTGATAGTGAATTACCTTGATAGACATACCCCCAAGGTTATGCATAGTGGAGAATATTCGCAAATTGGACGAATATTAGAATTTTTAAAATTAGAAATTGGCGAATATGAGGACCCTCGACGTCAGATCATTCACCTAAATTTTTTTAGACCAATTTTTTATTAGGGTAAATTTGCCATAATATATATCCAAACATAGGCATATTTGTACTCATTGGAAAGCTTTTTTCGAGCCTAATCTAATGACGGTTATTTTATGAAGTTATAAGGTGATTTAATAGGTCAAAATGTGTCCCAAATATGACCTTACTTTTTAGGGCTTAAAATACCCCAAATTTTGGTGTGAATATGATTGATTTGATTTGCTTAGGATTCGCCATGATTCACCTTGATTTTGACTAGGATTCGCTATTTTTTTACAAGTATATTTTGAGTCCAACCCCTTATGCATAACCCTGCACACCCCAAAGTAAGGTTCTAGATCTACTACCACAACCTCTTATATAATAGTTATTTGAGGCATCTTGTGCAACACCATGGGCATATCTTTGGTTACCCCTACTATTTTAAATAGTGTTACATCTAGTTGTTGTACACCAAGAATGCTCCTCGTATATTCCATACCTATTATATCACACATTGATTTGGGTATTATTGTGGTAGCTTTTCTAGAGTCAATCACACAATTGTGCACCACCTAAAATTCCATACTAAGAAATAAAATGGTGATGGCCTATTTTTTCTATTATGGAAGTAGAATTTCCTTGAGGTAAATTAAGCTTAGGTTGGTGCTTTCATTTATTCTTTTTAGACTTCAGTGAATCTTGTAGTAGATAAATCTACCTTGGAATAAGTAGAGCATCATACATGTTGGCTTTGGAAGGTGTCTTCTTTAATTCTTCAACTATATTAAAATCGGGTATTTCATTATATTTCCTCTACTCTTTTGCATGTTTCCTAAATTTTGGTTGTTACTCTTGGGTTGCCTCAATACTTTAACACGTATTATGGGAGGGATATCTAAGTTTATCTCTTACTTGCTCTTGGGTTTCACCTTTTTCTGTTTGGGTTTCACCTTCCTTTTTTCCTTTTGATGTTGTTGATACATCTTTTGAACTAGGGAAGTCTGAGGAATATCCTTTTAAGCTACTTCTTTGCCTCAGAAGGTACTTTAAAGGGATCCATTGTCTTGGGATCAACTTCCAAGGGTTTCTTTCTTGATCTTGTTAACACCAATACTTGCTCCACTGATGGCATCATAAAGTTATGATTCATTTCTCTTAACATATCTACCTACCCTTTTTGGGTTATTTTTGTCTTTTCAATGATAACCTTTTGAATATGATGTTGGTGCCTTATATAAGAGATCTCACCATGAGGATCATTACATGTTGAGCACTAATACTTTGACTCATGGTTTGAAATAGATATTTTAGCCTCCTGATTACTATATATTGTACTGGATTTTTTAGTTGTTTTACTAGTGGAAGCTGCTTGATATTTTATTACATGGGAAAACCTTCTAGGTCGAAATTTTCTCTCAACTTCTCTTCTTTTCATGGTAGTCACCTCATTGCCAATTTTTTTATAGCATTATTCATCCCTTGCATGGTAATTTTTTGAGCATCTAGGTATGGTAATTTAGGTATAGCATGGGCTGCTAGTAATTTTGGACTAGTAGGAGGTGTTGGTAATTTTTGAGATATTTGTGGTATATGCCATGTTGGTAAATTAATGGTCAAAGTCATGAATGGGTAGGAAGTGCTTAAGACATGAGCTTGTGTCCGTTGTTGGGGAATTTCTAGAAATATTGGTATTATAGTATTTGGAGGTAATCTACCTATTGCAATTAGGTCTTTTTCTACAGTTAATGCTTCTTGAAAAATATCCAAGAATGTAAAAATATTAGATTGCCTTATGACCATGCCTAATTCTGAGTTGAATGCCCTTAAATAGTAGTACATTGCTTGTTCATTGGTTGGCCTAAGACCTTGAGGTAATCTCTTCCATGTCTTGTTAAATCTAATGTTGAAATCCATTATTTATTCTTGTGGATACCTTTGTATCATTGTAAACTATGTTAGTAGAGAGAATGAATCTGCCTTTTTATTAAATTTCTTCACTAATTTGCTAGTCAGTTGTGCGCATGAAGTTATACTGAGATCTAGCAAGGTTTTGTACCAGTATAACATTTTTCCTTTCAATGATATTACTAATAGCCTTATCATAACATCCTCATCCTAAATATTATGTATAGAATCCAATGATGCAATATCCTGACAATGCTCTTAAGTAGTTCTCCCAGTACCATCATATGTTGATAATGCTTTTAATGTTGCATGAGGAATTAAATTCTGGACATGCAAATTGAGAGGTCCTATATGGTTTTAGTTGGGGTTATTTTGTATATTCTAATTTTTATTTAGATTTTGATCCATTGATGCTTGTATATTTAGAGGTACTATAGGGGTAGGGTTGATATAGTTTTGATCTTCAGTAAGGATTAAAGATGTTGATAATTCAAAAAATATGATAGAATGTTGTATTCTGATCCCACTATAAGATAATTCCAAAAATTCTATTGAATCATCTAATATTTTAGTTGCCTGTCATGTTATTATTGTAGACACGAATATTTTAACCCACTAAGGTGAGTCATTTTCCCTAGATCCCTTGTTTTCTCCTTGGGAAAGTAGAGTTATCTTTGAGATAAATTTTACCCTATCAAATATTCTTTTTTCCCCTCAAATATTATATCATTAGATTGGGCTCAAAAGAGCTTTCCAAAGGTATGATTTATCTCGTTCTGACTTTTTTTGGTCCTCCAAAGTGCATTAAAACTGCATAGGGGTTTGGTTGTTGTGAAATCACGGTCCACTTTTGAGGGGTGTGATTCGCATTCCTAAAGTTTTCTAGTTTTTGCAAAATTATGGTCGGTCCTTGTGGGGTATATTTTACATTTCTAGGTTTTTCTCTTAAGTAAACCCTAATTTTCAAAGTTGACATTATTTTACATTGGCTTGTCTTAGTTTTCTTGTCCATTCTTCTTTCAAATGTGATATAAAATGAGGGTTTGAAGTCTTCTTTTTCACCAAGCAATTTTATTTCTTCTCATGCAAGTTCTTTGAATTCTAAAGTGCTCTTTAAGTGGTTTATTTTCTTCTTCTACAAGCAAGGTAACTCACAAGTGTGAAATATAGTTTGTTGAAGCTTTGTTTTCTACTACATTGGATTGTGTAATCTTGGTGGACAAGTGTTGAAGCCCTAAGGAGAGATCGACTATTTGGAGGTCTTAATCCTTTTGCCTACTTTTTTGCTATCTACCAGGTGTTTTTGTTTATCTACATTTGTATTTTAATTAGTTTTCATTATGCACCTGTTAATTCGTGTTTTCTAGAGTTTTCTTCTCGCTTTTGTGAAATCGTGCCTGATCATTTTGGGGTATGATTTTGTTGATCTATGAAATCACGGTCACTCCTTGAGGGGCATGATTTTGCACAAACCATTTTTGGAAGCAACCTGCTACCACCAAACCCTACATCTGTGTTATATGTTGTATTTAGATCATTTTAGTGCATTTTGTGCTCTATTTTACCATTCTTTTCTATTGCATCTCATTGTACATGTTCATCTTCCAAAAGTCAACTTTCACTTTTATTTTCAAAGGTTAGCTAAAATGACCTAGGGGATTTACTTTTGCACCTCCAAGCATTGCTATATAGTGACCTAAGTAGGCCCCTAATGCTAATCCCATTTTTCAAGTGTTTGCCAAGTTATTTTGCAGGAATAAGGATTAAAGGATATCTTTGGACGAAAGATAAAGCTTGGATCAACCACCAAATAAGATAAGTGTCCTAGTTAATATTTAGACTATTTGTTTGAGTGTTTAATATTTCTATTAGAAACCCTAGATTGAATACAAACAAAATATATTCAATCAATTTCTAGGAATATGAAAAGTAAAACAACATATAGTATGCACTTAGGGTTAATATTGTTTGTGCATATTCTCTTGAACCCTTGCTCAAAAGGATTTAATTTTGCAACCCTAGGTTAGAAATCATTCAAGCAAAGAATCATTCTAGGGTTAGCTCTTATTTTCTTGCATTTTATATTTTTGCATTGTCATTTATCTTTCATAGCTTAAATATAGAAATGCCAAACATAGGTGATTGTCTTGAACCGAATACATCAAACATTCTAGAACCCTCAAACTTGGAGTGAGTCCTAAAACCGTTCCTAGTGAACCCTCCCCCTTTTTTACATCAAGGTGTAGAGAACAACATGCCCCCATAGTCACCTTGGATTTCTTGTAGATCCAAACCAAGAATCATACACGGTAGGGAAGTTTTTCCTCTCTACATTCATTGGTGAACCTGATGTGAACACCTCCTTTTCTTTGACAACTTTAAACAAGATCACTAATTTTATTTGTTTAGATCATAAAATATTTAATAACCATTTTAAAATATGGAGAATAAAATTATAATCTTTAGTATTCTTCCTTTCCACTCAACCATTCTTTCCTTTCCTAATGGCTTCCAACCTTGGGAATGGAAGAAGGCTTTTAAGGCTTGATGATATTTTCCAAGAAAATGATCATATTGATAGATAAAATTATAATCTAGAATAAAATGAATATATTGATAATAGTCTTGATCTTGTTAGGGTACCCAATGGGAACCTTACCTTTAAATATTTTGAGCATATGTGGAGATTTTACAAGCATCATAAGCATACCTTGGATGAAGCTATGGAGGAAGAAGCCCTACTCGAGGATGTTAGAACATCTCATCATCAAATTGTCCCTCCTTTATATGTTCATAATAACTCCTTGAGTGAATATTTGAATCATGGTAATCTTGTCCATCAACCAACTTATACCACTACTATGACCACCATCCTTGAAAGGAGTCCACAAGCCCTTTCAACTAGTGGTGTCACTCAAGATTGTATTCAATTTCCTCCTCAATCTACTTATCTCAATAATTTCTCTTTTGTTAAACCAATTATTAATTATTCTCCCCAACAAGATACCATATATCACTATAGTATCAATACTTCCAACTTGGGCCAAGTATCCCTTCAACAACCTCCCTTAAGGAATCTAGGGGCAGTGCATAGAAATGATCTATAAATGAAGAGCTTGACAAATATGTTAAAACATTTAGTTTCAAAAGTGGAGATGATTCAGCATTTAAGTTTCACTTATAGTTATAAAGATATGTGAAATCAACCATTGGATTCTATTGTTGTTGCTAGACCTTATTCTAAGCACTTTTCTATGTTAGTTTTACCCATATATAAGGGAACAAAAGATCTGATAGAGCATTTAAGAATATTTAGAACATACCATGATATCATATATGATGACATGTTGTTACTAAAAACATTCCCTAAAATTCTTGGTGGCAGGCATTAGAGTGGTACTATTGGTTGCTGAATTATTCCTTGAAGAAATTTGGAGAAATAATAGAGTTATTTGTTCAACGGTTTAGTGCCCATGTGGAGAAGGATGTGACCATGAAATATATTTATAATTTAAAATAAGGTAAAGAAGAAATTTTTTCAAAACATTTGTCTCATTGGAGAAGTCTAGTTAGATGCTTAAGATATACTTTACCTCCTCGAGATATGCTTGAAATATTTATCAAAAATTTGCAAGAATAATTATCCTATGCACTAGAGATAACTACTATCACATCCTTTGAACAAGCTGTTGAGTTAGCAAAGAAAGTGGAACAAGCTCTTATCATAAGAGGACAACTCAAAGTAAAAGAAGAAAAATCAAGTAAAAGAAGAAAAATCTACTAAGTCACGGTATAATAATAAGCATGTGGTAGGTGATGGTGTAACAGATAGCAGACCTGTTAATAGCATTACTAACATTCTATAAAATATAAACTTCAAAAACCTCCACAATGGAATTTCACAAGACTCGACATGCCCATGGAAGCATTTTTTAAACAACTTTTGGAAGCTAACATGATTGAGTTACCTCCCATAAGGCAACTAGATACTACAAAAAATTGGTACAAGGTAGGTCAACATTGTGCATATCATAGAGTGGAAGGACATTGGACAAATTCTTGTAAGAAGTTGAAACATATGGTTCAAGATTTGATTTATGCAAGACGTCTTGATGTAAACAGTTCTCAATATTCAAATGGTCAATAAGGGTCCTTGGTTAACCAAAATGTACCTAAGCAAGGTCAATAGGCATCTAACAGAGTATATTATAAGAATGTGCCATCTCCTTATGATAATATGGTTGGTATGATAACAGCTACTTCAGAGTAGTAGGTGCAAAATCGATAGATCCAATGGTCTCAACAAGAGATGAGTTTTTCAGCAAACATTTCCCTCTTAGAACTTTTGAAAACTTCTCCTACTCATGGAGAAGCCTTTCTAAATGTTCTAAAATAGCAATTTTTCACACTGAACATTTTCCCTAGTGATATGGACAATGTTGTAGGCTCTCTTGGGATACATCATCTCACATTCTCGGATGTTTATATCTCTTCCTTAGACTTGCAAGAAGATTCTTCCCCTTTCATCACTGCATTTATTGGGGATATTTTTATCAAGAGAGTTATTATTGATAATGGTTCTTCCCTTAATTTATGCACATATCATTTTTTCAAAATTTTGGATTAAAAGAGGAATATTTAACTAAATCCGGTGATATCATTAAAACTTTCAATAATGAGTCCCAAGAAGCTTGTGGTACCATATCTCTTTCCCTTAAGGTTGCAACTAATATTTTAGATACATTTTTCTATGTGTTATCTTGTCCTTCATATTTTAATATACTTCTCGGATGTCCTTGGATTCATACAATTAAGGTCATCCCTTCCACTTTTCATCAATGTTTAAAATTTAAAGTTAAAAATCAACTTGTTACTATTTTAGGTGATCCTCATCCATTTGAATATTGCTCACCAAATGATCTAGCTCAATTTCATTTATTAGATTCCTCACCTAACATAACTAAGCAATTTGAAAATTTTAATATAAGAAAGGAATCAATAACCAAAATCTCATCCTAGGATCAAGACAATCCTTCCCATCAAGATCCTCTTCTAAATGAATCTCATCAAGGTTTAGAATGGAGCATTGAGGATGAGAGGCCACCCTCTCCTCCTTTACTGGTCTCAACCCCATAGTAGGATACCATAGATGAGGATATACCTCAGAATTTTATTTGCTTTGGTGGATCTATCCCTTGTGCAATGCAGGTTGAGTCTTCTAGCTCTCAAGTGGACTTTGATTATATGTCTCTTGGGGACCTTGATCAACTAGGAGTGATTCCTGCCCCACCTCCTCTTGAGGATGAGTTATCCATTCTCATCGATGAGACCATAGATGTGAACATAGGTTTTGAGGAAGCCCATAAAATCCTTAATCTAGGTAAAGCTTTGTCCATGGATGAGTAGGAGCAATTGACAAATTTGTTAAAATAATTTCAAGATATTTTTGTTTGGTCATATGCCAACATGCCAGGGCTTGATCCCTCTCTTATTATGCATCATTTGGTAGCTAATCCTAGTGCCAAGATTGTTAAGCAAAAACTTAGGAATATGCATCCTAAGGTTGATATTTTGGTCAAGGAGGAGCTCCAAAGCCTCCTTGATGTCAATTTTATAAAATCCATCGACTATTCTAATTGGATCTCCAATATCATTTTTGAAGCTAAGAAGGAAGGAACAATCAAAGTATGTACTGAATTTCGAGACATTAACTTAGCATATCCCAAGGATGATTTTTCCTTGCCCAAAATAGATCAAATCATAGATTTCACCACCAAATATGAAATGTTTTTGCTCATGGATGGTTTTTTATATTACAATCAGATCTTGATTACCCCTAAAGATCAGGCCAAGACAACATTCATCACCTCATGGGGAACCTTCTATTGGAAAGTCATGTTTTTTGGCTTGAAAATTGCAAGAGCTACCTATTAGCGGGCCATGACTTATATTTTCCATGACATGATGTATGATATTCCCTAGGATTATGTGAACGATATCTTCTTTCGCTCCATAGAATGAAAGGATCATGTTTAATATTTAAGACGGATATTTGAAAGGCTTTAGAATTTCAAGGTTCATATTAAACCCGCTAAGTGTGTGTTTGCAAGTTATTAGGCTTCATAGTTTCTAGGCAAGGCATTGAAGTGGACCTCGCTAAGATAGCGACTATCATTGACATGCCTCCTCCTCGCACCCTAATCGAACTGCATAGCCTACAAGGCAATATTTGGGCTATTCATTAGTTCATTGTCCAGTTAGTCATTAAGTGTCAACCATTTCTTAAGATTCTTAAGAAATATGTGGTCTTTTAGTGGTATTCTAAGTGTTAAAAAGCTTTTGACGATCTCAAATAGTATCTCACTTCTCCACCTATCTAAGTTCCCCCTATTTTTGGTAGGCATTTGATGCTTTACATAGCAGCCACTGCTCATTCTTTGAGAGCCATATTGGTCCAACATGATGATCAAAACAAAGAGCAAGCTATCTACTATATCAGTAGAACTTGGTTAGCTATGAAACTAGGTACACTCCCCTAGATAAGCTTTGCCTTACTGTATTTTTTGCTTCCTAGAAGTTAAGACACTACATGCTCAGCCATAAGATATTAGTAGTTACAATGTTTAACCCTTTATGCTATTTTATGTCTAAGCCCCACCTTAAGCTCGAGCCACTAAATGGGTGTTGTGCCTTAGTGATTTTGACCTAACTTTCATAGGTTAGAAGGCTATCAAGGTTTAGGTGATCATTGATAAGTTATCCTTCACTTCCCTATAGGTTGCCCATCCTTTAGTCATTGAGTATCCTGATGAGTGCTTCAACATTGAGGTTGAAGAGTCAGAGTCTTGGATTTTATTTTTTTATGGATCCTGATGAATGAAGGGAACTAATGTTGGAGTCATTCTAGTCACCCCACAAAAACAACTCATTCCATTGTCCTTCAAACTTCAATTCTCTTGCACAAACAATATTGTAGAGTACAAAGATTTGATCCTTAGCCTTATAGTAGCCTTAGCTTTGTAGGTTAGATTCCTCTCAGTATTTGGTGACTCTCAACTTGTGGTCAATCATATCAACAATGTTTATCAAACTCGATATGATAAACTTAAGCCCTACAATGATATTACCACCAAGTTGTCCTCATTCGATCAAGTAACCATATAGTCTATCCCTAGATTCTCAAAATACCATGTGAATTCCATGGCTACTAGTGCATCCTTTTTCCATTTAGAGTTGGAAGATGATCAAGCATCGATTATTATTAGACAACTCTAGGAGCTTGTGTTGCTTGGTTCTTGTCTTGTTCTATTATATTGTTTGATCATCAAATATTCTCCATATGAGCCATGGTATACCAATATCTTTAATTTTCTTAAGGATGATTCGATACCTAATGGATTAGATCACAACTAGCGTAAGCTTTTGTGCAAAAGAGCATGTTGATTCATCATAATCAACAATACTTTGTATTGATATTCTTTTGAAGTCATCCTTCTTAACTCTACTAAAGCCCAACTTGATCTTAGTGAGGCTCACGAAGGTTAATGTGGAGGTAATTTCAATGGTAATGTTATTGCTAAAAATTTCCTTTGGATGAATTACTATTGGTCTTCCTTGAAGAAATATGCATGCAACTTTATGTGATACTATGACAAGTGTCAACGCCATGACCATCTTGTTCATGCTCCTTCTCAAGACCTTTAGGTTATCTCTTCCCCTTGGCCATTCTCCATGTGGGGATTGGTAATTATAGGGAATGTTAACCCAGTGTCATCTGATGATCATAATTTTATCATTATAGCAATTGAGTACTTTACTAAATGGGTCAAAGTCATACTCCTAGCTATGGTGACTATAGCCTAGGTTTCTAGATTCATATTCAACCATATTATTTGTAGGTTCAATATTCCTTTGATGATTGTCTCTAATGATGGCATTCCTTTCAATAATAAGGATGTTCATAATCTTTGTGCTAAGTACAAGATTCAACACAAGTGGTCAACCCCTTATTACCCTTAGGTTAATGGACAAGTCGAAGCACCCAGTAAGTCCTTGATCATGATCTTAAAAAATTTGGTTAGTAAGACTGGTCATGACTGGCATATCCAAATTTATCCTACCTTGTGGACCTATCACACTAGCATGTGTACTCCCCAGGGTTCTTTGCCATATGTCTTAGTATATGGGTATTAGGTAGTGTTTCCTTTTGAGCTTGATATTCCCTCATTGTGCTTGCCTTGATTGGCGATGAGTTTCATGCCAATTGTTTGCACCATTTTGAGTTGTTGGATGAAAAGTGCATTCATGCCTTAGAGCATTTGCGAGTCTATTAGGATAGGCTCCAATGAAAACCAAAAGAGCACCAATGCTCATGCTGATATTTGAGGTAAGTTTTAGCCCAATTGGTTAGGTCCCTTTGTCATAATGACCAAGTTTGGCTCAAATGCCTATCATTTAGCTTCTCTGGATGGTAAAGAATTTAAAGAACCAATGAATATAATGCATCTCAAAATATATTATGCATGATTCATAATTTTACATCACATATTGCATTTAGCATAGGTCATGTTGCATATGGTTTTGCTTGCTCATATTGCATAATTACCTTTCATATTTTATGTGGTTTCTTAACATTTTGTTTCTCTTGCATTTTTGTTTGTCATAATTGTATGGTTGCATATTCATGACTACTTGATTATATAGAATTCTAGGGATTTTATGACAATGACAAGTGATGACACCTACTTAGATCATAGCTCAAATGCATTGCACTCTCACTAGGGCTCTAATACCTAGCGAAACCCCAACCTAGGCCCCCTACATTTTCATCCCTTATTCTCTTCTTTTCTTCCTTTGCTCTTTTCTTCTCTGCATCCTTCTTCTTGTATTCCTTGACTTTAAAAGTTTTTTCAAACAACCATCAATTCTCCCCAAATTCAAGGAATATAATCCTATTTCGGTATATCCTTTTCCTTTGCATGATTATTATTTTTCCTCTATTTTCTTTGTTTAGACAAGAATATATGTTCTCTTCTCTTCTTTGTTTTCACACTTCCTCCCATCTTGACTTTTCAATGATTGAAAATTCAAGCTAGGGGTACACACACACAGTTATTTTCTCATCTTTTCTTCCTCTCTTCTCTTCTGGCACATGCACACACTCACATAGTGTTATGCTCAGATTGTTTGGTTCATACATATTCTTACACACCCCTATCAAGGGTAGCACTCACTAACTCATTCATATACATATATTACACCCCACATGGGATAAGTAGACATCCTAGTGGGTATCTTTCATCCATTGGACATGTTCCCCTATCGGGTTATACTCCTCTTGACTCAACGGGCACTACATCCCATTACAAGATAAGCTCCATGGCCATTTTAGTAGGTCACAACATACATCCTAGCAGGTAATCACCCCACAGTAGTCACTAGCAAGAAACCACCCATAGTGGGTCATGCTCCATCATTTGATCCTTTTAGTGAGAAATCACCCATAGTGGATCATGCTCCATCATTTGATCATTTGTCCATCTTAGCGAGTGCTACATCCATACTCTACATTTTGCCATCCTTTTGGGTATAACACCCTTCATCCAAGGTTTTCGACCATTTTCTCTCACATTCTATCTCGTTGACCTTCTTTGAATATGTGCTTCTTTTTTTCTTCTTCTTCTTCTCTCCTCTTTCCTTATTCTTTATTCCTCTTCTTATATTCATCCTTGCATTTAATTTTAGATAGATTGCATTTCATGCTAGTTGCTTTAGATTCATGTTGTACCCAATAATCCTTGCCATGTTGATTTCTTGGGTTTTCTTGTGTTTCTGTGTTTTTCTTTCTTTGTCTTTTTTGAGTTTCTAAAGAAAATTTTCATTTCTTTTGAAACTTGAGGGGGCATCCTAGCCTTAGAGGCATTAATGGTAGTAATGTCTCACCTTGTGTGCAAAGTTCTAAAGTATCCTTTTGCACCACCCCTTTTCTGTGTGTGTTGCCTTCTTTACCATAAGAGTATACATCTTTCTTTGATGCATTTACTTAGCCATAAATGCATAAAATAGGGGAATAAAATGTAGACATGGAAAATTAACCCACTAAGATGATTCATTTTCCCTAGATCCCTTATTTTCTCCTTGGGGAAGTAGGCTCATCTTTGATACAAATTTTATCCTATCAAATGTTCTTTTTTTCCCTCAATTATTATATCATTGGATTGAGCTCATAAAGAGATTTCCAACGGTATATGATTTGTCCCATTCTGACTCTGTTTGGTCCTCCAAAGTGCATTAAAATTGCACAAGAGTCTAGCTATTATGAAATCACAGTCCACTTTTGAGGTGCGCAATTTCACATTCTTAAAGTTTTCTAGATGTTGGAAAATTGTGGTCAGCCCTTACGGAGTGCGATTTCACATTTCTAGGGTTTTATCTTAAAGAAACCCTAATTTTCAAAGTTGATGTTATTTTACGTCATCTTGTCTTCATTTTCCCACCCATTCTTCTTTCAAATACACTATAAAAAGAGGTTTTGAAGTCTTCTTTTTCACCAAGCAAGTTCATTTATTCTCATGCAAGTTCTTTGAATTCTAAAGTGCTCTCTACACGATTTGTTTTCTTCTAGTTCTTTTGCAAGTAAGATAACTCGTAAGTGTGAAATATAGTCTGTTGAAGCTCTATTTTCTACTACATTGGATTGTGTGATTTTGGTGGACAAGTGTTGAAGCCCTAAGGAGAGATTGGCTATTTGGAGGTCTTAATCATTCTTCTTGCTTTTTTGCTATTTACCAAGTTTTTCACTTATCTACATCTATATTTTAATTAGTTTTCATTACGCATCTATTAATTTGCATTTTTTAGAGTTTCTCCTCGCTTCTACAAAATCATGACCGATTGTTTTGGGGTGCAATTTTACTGTTTGCAAAATCATAGTTGCTCCTTTCAGGGTGTGATTTCATACAGACCACATTTGGGAGCAACCTACTACCCCCAAACCTTATATCGTTCAATTTTGTTGCATCTCATTGTGCATGCTCATATTCCAAAGGTCAACTTTCACTTTTATTTTCAAAGGTTAGCTAAAAGGACCTAGGAATATTGACTAATGTTCCTCTAAGCATTACTATACAATGACCTAATCAGACCCCCTAACTCTAATCACATTTTTTAAGTGTTTTCCAAGTTATTTTGCAGGAATAGGGATTAAAGGACATCGTTGGATGAAAGATAAAGCTTGGATCAACCACCAGATAAGATAAGTGCCCTAGTTAATATTTAGGCTATTTGTTGAGTGTTTTTATTTCTATTAGAAATCCTAGATCGAATACAAAAGAAATATATTTAATCAATTTCTAGGTATTTGAAAAGTAAAACAATATATAGTATATAGGATTTCATTTTGCAACCCTAGGTTAGAAATCATTCAAGCAAAGAATCATTCTAGGGTTAGCTCTTATTTTTTTGCATTCTATATTTTTATATTATCCTTTATCTTTCATAGCTTAAGTCTAGAAATGCCAAACATAGGTGATTGTCTTGAATTGAATACATCAAATATTCTAGAACCCCAGGAGTTGGAGAGAGTCCTAAAACCATTCCTGGTGAACCCTCCCCATATTTTTACATTAAGGTGTAGATAACAACATACGTCCATGATCACCTTGGATTTCTTATGGATCCAGCCAAGAACCGTACGTGATAGGGTAGTTTTCCCCCTCTACAATCATATAGCTTTGGACTCACCAAAGCGATTTTCAGAGTATTTCCTTGAAAATGGATATATATAAAATTGGATTTATTCTTAAACAGAGTCGCTAGGTAAATATGATCTATAATAATAGATTATTACCAAGTCTCTACTCTATTAGAATAGTGGTATTTGGGTCCTATCAAGTGTGTCAAAAACTGTCGATCTAAAAATATGCTAGGTATAAATTATGCACCCTAAGACTGTGACCAACGTTGAAAGACTTTGAAGATTGAAGCTTTAGAGGTCAATATCTAGACTAGACTGGTTCCTATTGGATTCTAACTAGCTAATCCTAAAATTGGAGGTTGAAAAGGGTGTTGAAAGCAATAAATAAAGTTGAATATAGAACTTATGATGGTGGATGTTAAGCCACATCAAGATACAAAATATATGAAAACTTATGCAGATAAGATATCTACTGAACTACCTAACAAATCAACTAATTTTTTATTAATCACATAACATTACATTTATCTAGTTGATGAATTGATTGATTGTACATTCCAAAACTAGAGAAAGAATATATATAGAAATCTAGATAGTATAATTAATATTATGCTCATTCAACTAGCTAATAATAGAAATAAACAACCATTCATACATATATGTTCTACAAATATTTGAACCAGAGGTCAAACAATAATCCAATTGTATTTCTTAGAGTATAATGTGCTTTCATACATGAAAATTGTAAAATCTTAAGAACCGACCTTTGGAACTTCTTACATTCTAGTATATATATTTTTACAATTAATTTTATTCTTAGGGTATCATTACCTCAATCATGGATTGATGTTTCATCAGGTGATCTGCCAGCTTGTAAATGCATTTAGCAACAAGTTTGTTATAATTGACTGGTTATGATCTGCTAACGTGGCTTGATTAGGCATCATCCAAATACATAGTGGCCATGTTGTTTGCATATGGTTCATTGGATTCTATAACACTTCTATTAGGCCAAAACATCTATCATGATCATGCACCTACATGAGAAAGCAGCTAGTGGGTTGATCATTGAGATTCTCTAATAAATAACTATACCATATTGATGGCTACTCATCCTCTAGATGATGCCAAAAAACCAAGACCTATTGGAAAATCAACTATTAAGCATCAATATTTGATTTACCCTTGCCTCAGTTTGATTGCAAGGTGATGGGAACATGTCAATGTATGATGAGATTTTTCTATCTATCCTTTGCATGATCGAGTACATAATTTTTTATAGTTGGCTAACGAGTGATAGGTGATGGGTGATGGGTTTTCTATATCCCTTCCTCAGTCTAACCAATTACATGATATTTGATGGCTCCAATAATTGGTTGTTTTCTTTCTACTTCATTCCACCAAGTGATGTATTTTTGGTACCCCTTCCTTGCATGGTCAGGTACATGTTTTTTGGTAGTTGAGGAACTTAGACAATAGTGGCCTTTTACATTCTACATAACATTGGGCAATGGATTTTGTGTACCTGTCTGTCTCCATTGAGGGGAAAAAAAATTTTATGGTCCCAACACTTAGCCATTTTCACACTTTGTTTTCTGCCAGGCTACAGGTTTCGTATATCCCTTCCACTATTAGCCTAGGAACCTATTTTTTGATGACTTTGGCACTTGGATAATTTTGGCTCTTTTGCTCTTTTCACTATCAGATGATGGATTTTTTGTACCTTTTCCTTGCTTGGTTGGGTACATGATTTTTGGCCATAGGGATAAACTTTGACCTATTTTCTTCTGCATACCACTAAGCAATGGGTTTTGTGTACTCATCCATCTCCACTAAGGGAGCAAATTTTTTTATGGTCCTGACATAGCCATTTTTCCCCTTTTGCTCTTTTCACTGCCAAGCAACAAGTTTTGCATACCCACCTGTCTCCACTAAGGGGGTAAAATTTTTGGTGACATCCATCGTTAGTCATTTTCCTCTATTTTTTGTTGTCAAGCAATGTTTTTTGTACCTATCCTTTGCTAGTGTGGTTGAAAAAATCCAGCACTCTCAAACTTAACCAAAAATTGGTTTTTTTTCCTCTTTATCAATGATGATATTAGGGCACTTGTTTTTTTCTTAGACAGTTATAGGAATTCTTATGAGCTCTTTTAATTGCTTAAGTCTATTTCTATCGGGCAATAGGTATTGGCACTCGTTTACTGTCTAGGAAAATACAAAGTGCCTGATAACTTAACGATGGATTTTCTATACTTGTCTGCTTCTACCCTAGGTACAAATGTTCTAAAGGTCTTGATACTTAGCCATTTTACCCATCTTGCCTTCCCCCAAGCGATCAAATTTAGGTACCCATATGATGCAACCCTGGAGACAAAACATCTGACACTTTCCATACTCGATTGTTTTGAACTCTAATGCAACCTTTTACAATTTCAATTAAAATCTCATGTGGGTGATGACCAAAATTACCCAAAAAACATAAAGAGATACCCTTATCAGTTACCCTCTTAAGGGATACTTTTTACTCTAAGACACTCCCACAACTACATAAAAGTAACTTTTGGCATAACCTTGGTCAAGATATTTATAGGCTACTTCTCTAAAGTTACATTAACTTGATCAAACATCCCATAAGCATGAAGCTAATTAATATAGTCAAACCACATCCCAATGTACTTTGTCTATTTATGGAAACTATGATTGTGAATAAGCTTGATGAAACTATAATTATCATAATAGAGAGAATCAAGAAATTGTTGAGGAAGGGTCAACTACTCAAGAATCATCAAAATCCATCAAATATGTATGAAGGCCTCACTAGCAGTATAATACTTAGATTTTATAAAATATTGGGACATGGTGGACTATCAATGACAACATAAAGAGACTAGTTTAAAACTAAAATATAATATAAATTCAATGGTAGAATGCCACTAGTGAAGACCACTTGCTTAATTTGCATTATTGTAGACTGTAAAAATAAGAGGAGATGCAATAGAGTAATGAATGGTAATTTGGTAGGTAGCTCTAACATATAACAAGATATATTTAATTGCTATCCAGTGACTCTCATAAGATGATTGCATATATTTAGACTAGTAGTTGATAGAAAAATAATGTCCAACCTAGTGTGTGTGAGGTGGAAAATCCTCATAATAATATATTAATACAAGGTAGCATCCATCAAAGGAGTAGTATATTTTTCTTGAATATTTGAGCCTAAAGCAAATGGAGTCCAAGCATGCTTATAGTTCTCTAGCCTAAATTACTGCAAAAAATTCAAGACATACATAGGCTAAGATATAGTTATCCCAAAAGGTGATTAATCAATATAAAGCCAAAAAATTAATGAAAAGACCAAATCTATAATCTCAAAATTGTCATGAAGCCATAGCATCATCTTTTGATCAAGGTTTTTAACCTAACCTTGATGAGAAGGTCATCAACATACAAAATAATAACAAGAGTTTGTATATCATGATGCTTGCATAAACATCATATTCTACCTCATATCACCAAAGGACACAATTGACAAAAGGAAATTAATTCTCTTATATCAAGCATGAGATACATGTTCAAGTCTATATAAGGACTTCTTAAGATGACAAACCAAAGGATAATACCATCTTGGATAGATCTAGGAGGGTTACATATAGACCTCCTTCTAGATCTCCCATGAAGAAAGACACTCTTCACATCATTTTGATGAAATTTCTATCAATATAAGGCATCAATAAAAAAAATTAACTACACAGAAACCACATGGGATATAGGGGTAAAATTCTTTGAGCAATTAGTTTCCTCCTTCTTATAGAAACCCTTAACAATAAGACATACCTTGTGTTTCTCAATTTGACCATATGTAGTATATTTGGTCTTGGAGACCCATTTATAACTAACCACATTCATGCCTCTAGGCATAAGAACAACCTCCCAATTTTGATACTTCATCAAAGACTTATTTGCAAACATACCATATTTTGACTTAGGACACCCACTGGCCTAAAATTTGTAGACACCTAAAATACGTAACCACAAGGAGATTCTCCAATAGACCTCCTTCTAACCATATAACCCACCTAGGGAACCCTCTGGGCTATTTGGTATCTTTTACCAACAAAAGGCACATTTCCCCGATGGGAAGCATGACCGTCTCGCTTGAGACGATCTCCAAGTTGAGATTATCTCAATTTAAGACGATCATACTTATTCAAATTATAAAAGGAATAATCAGGTAGTAGACTATATTTGCATGGTAGCTAATTTCCATCGTGCCTAATGGTCTGCAATCATCCATGCCACCTGTAAAATGGTAATCAAGTTGTCCCTGATTACCACTTGTCTCTTTGGCTACATGCCAAGAAGGCTATAAAATAGAGGATTTCTCCCTTCATTTTAAGGATTTGATTTTGAAATATTTTGCAATGAAGTATTGCCCAAATCACTCACCAAGCTTCCTTGCTATCACCATGCTACTGAATTGATACATGAGCTTTGAAGTTACCTTCCATCACACCATTTTAATAACCCCACTACTCTTGATCATCTGAATTAGCAAGCTCGTATCCCCATTCATGAGATAATCCATTGACAAAACACCCTTGGATCACCCCCAATACCATCAAATATAGTTTTCAATAGTTCCAAGTCTACGACAACAACCATCTCACCCCGAGATGATCCACGGATAGAGATCATCTTGCTCGATATGATTCCATTTAGGTGATCACTTTTTATTTTTTTTTGCATATAAGGTTATATTCTTGTTTACATATCCTTTTCAACATTAAATCTTTCCATTCATGCATTTTATCTTCTACTATAGCATAGATTTCTATCATTTCATGCATGCATTCATTTTATTTTATTTTATCTATTGATCAATATGGTCCAACCTTGGTGGGCCCCACAAATACTTATGATCTCTCTTTTGTTTTGTTGCATGCAATCTATATAATCAGGTATAGAAAAAAGGTCTTGTATTCCCCTCTCATGTGGTGGTCACTGAGAAACCCACCTCTGAAGCACTGTAATAGCATGAAGATCATAAAATATTGTACTTGGAGATGTTTAGATTTACATAATGTTGTATTTGTTGTAACATTGGATAATATCCCTCGATGGGATACTCTTGTAACACCTTTGAAAGAACAAATTAATAAAGGGATTCACTTCATTATTATTTCATTGTGTTTCAATTATATATTTTTCTTGGTGTTAAGTTTTTCATGCTTTCAAATGGCGATCATGGTGGGATCCCTTGTGGGTCTCCCTTTTTTATCATTTATTATTTTGATAAACCAAAATGACTAAGTTTTTCTATTTTCTTTGGTGATTTATAGGTACACAATCACAATTGTCTTAGATGACCTCTTTAATTATCTTAACCATCTCAAATGATCTCTATTCTGCAAACATCTCAAGGCGATATGGTCTCCAACCAAATATAAAGCAGTTGTAGATCTACAAGGATCAACATCAAACGAAAGGAATCTAGGTTCTATTTTCACACCTTAGGATAATCTATTTCATGTTTGATAAAGAAAACTAAGTAAACAAGAAAAAATACATCATCTAGTTGCATGCATGTTTATTTCTTTTTAGTTTTAAAATTGTCAAACTGCAACCATCTCAGGTAGAGATGGTATTGGGTCTATGACCATATCAAGTTGAGATGTTCCCTATTTTGTAGTCATCTCTATAGATACAGTCTTTATGTCTTCCCTATTTTTTTTTGTATTTGCTATCTAATAAAAAGATGAATCCTCATGTAGCAAAAATTGATGCATTTTTCCTTATAATCTATATTATTTAGAATCATTTGTGTGCTCTTTGTTTCCCTTTTTAGTAATAAAAAGAATCACACATACACGTATCATTTAAATATTGGTAGGTTTGGACTTCATCACCAATCCCCAATCAAGACTAGCAATGTTAGATTTCACCTCCTTTCGCTAGCTCGCCCCTCTAAACACCATAGTAACCCCCATAAGTAGTTTCTTGGAATTCATTATCAAGAATCCCCCTACTTTTAGGTTCTTCCCAAGGTAGAATAGTTTTAGATGCCTCTTAACCATGGGGCTCAATATTATGTGGAATGTAATTATCGTTTGTATCTTAGCACACCCAAGTGTGAAGCGAAAGTCTGACTAGGCAAGTAGTAGGATTTAGATAGTGCAACCCCTCATCGGGGGGTATTACTCTTATAGCATCACCTATCACCCAGCTATAACCTATAAGAATCCATTATTATCGTTTGTATTACATTCCTCGATAGAGGTTGTGCACAAACTACCTTTCTATAGTTATAATTTCATATTTTCTTAGTTTTTTTAGGAGTAGACCTAAAAAAATAAAACACATTAAAATCAAATAAGAAATCAAAACTAAAAAACTAAAAATAAAAAATCAAATAAAAAAATTATCAAAATCAAAATAAAAAGAGTGTTTTCTTGTTTGTGTATTTGCTTTGTTTGCATATTTTATAAAGTGCTTGAGAGCATACTCAACATTATTTACACATCACTTACCTAGCATATGGTCGTAACATGCATCCAGACTCATTCATGAGCTTACGCTACTAATCCATCACCCAAATCCATGGATCATATTTTAATTTATCCATAGGACCTCATCATCCCTAAGTGGCAATGTGATCATCCTACTCAAATGTCTTCCATCACTCCATGGACCTCGAGACATCAGGTACCCATTACATAATTCACCCATAGGTTCTGATCATGAGCAAGATATAGATTATCAAGATCAAGATACCTTGCACACTTTTTATAGGGATAACTACAACCAAGCCAAAACATCTAGGAGGTTCCTCTCACACATCTGTATCCCAACTCGACCGATGACTTCTCTTGATCAAGATAAGGAATGCACCCCACAACCATATAGGGATATTCAAGCTACCCTAGTTGATCATCCTTGGATGAGCCATAAGTATGATTATTAGAACATGTACACTTCTCAAGGTCATAATAATAATACCACATCAATTCAAGCATTCATCATGTTGGATCGCGGCTCCAAGGATGGTGATTTTCATCCTATCAACATGTCTTATAACATGCAATATGGTCAATGATGGTGTGCCTCAACATCTTACTACTCAAAACCTATTTTGTGACAATAGTATTAGGTTAATGCAACCTCCCATGACCTCAAAAAACAAATCATCAATCTCTCTAAGGTTGAAGGGCGACACACGCCTATTCATGCCACTCACACGTGTGTGAATAGGCCACACAAAACTCACCTGGTAAACCAAAACTAGGTGCCTAGTGAACATGGATCATCAATTATAATAGGTGATGCATCAAATGCTACCAACACCTACGCAATAAAGGCAATCATTCCAACAACACCCTAGATGCCAAACACAACAACACAACTTTCCATTGTGCCCAAATCAAAATATTCCACCTCATCCATGCCCAAATCAAATCCATCATCAACATCCTAGACCACCACCCATCCATCATCATCAACCCCATTCACTAGAATGCTATCAAGCATACCCCTATCAATAGGATAATTAATCCTATGAGGAACAACAACCTGAGTATCAAGAACAAATTGATACATATCCTAAGGAAACATATGATGACATACCTATTGATAACAATCAACAACCACCTCATCCACAATAAAATATTTAAACTAATCAAGGCCAAAGGCAAGTGGATGTCATAATATCACTAGAGGCCTATAAATAGTTGATAAAGCACCTCAACTCTTTATAAAAACAAACCTCAGGTTTGGGTTACCAAAAACCTACCCTACAATAGCTCACCAATCAGCGTTTGCACCTATCCATTTCATCATCGCCCTATACTGAGCATTTTGAGATGCCAAAATTAGATAATTTCAAGGGTGAGGAAGACACACAGGAGTATATGATGATTTTCATGAACTCTTGCTTTCACCTTCAGAACAGTGAGCCCCTCATGCTTCAAATGTTTCTTATAACGCTTACAAAGAGTGCTTTGGATTGGTATAACCATTTACCATGCCATAATATTTTCACCTTTAAAAAATTGGTGGATGCTTTTTTGGAACACTTTACCTTCAACATCAAGAAAAATGCCATCGTGATTGATTTATATACTCTTCATCAGTTTGAGTATGAACCATTCATGAACTATGCAAATATATGGAGAGCAACAATAACAAAATTGCTTTTCACTCTACCCATCATAGAGATAACTCGAATGTTTACTAGCACCAAACAGATATCATTACTATTTCAACTTTAACAGTATAGGAATTTTAAGGAGGCCTTGGACTAGGCAAAGGTTATTGAGGACATCAAGGTCGAGGAAGGAGAAATTAAACTTTGGAAAAAAGGAATGGGCCAATAAAAATGCAAAGGGTGGCCAAATCCAAAAAAATATAGCTCTAGTGAATCGAGTTGTCTCGAGTGCCCTTGGGCCCTCAAACTGAGCTCCAGCACTGCCACCCAACTATTAGGATTAAATTATATTAGCATAGCACAACACTCAAGTGGCCAATCCAACACCACCATAATAACAACTCCAAACCCAACCTCATCGGCCACCTTACCAGTATACACCATTGTCATAGTCTTTGGCATCAATATTTAATAGGCTATGCAAGACGAAAGCAATTATGCTCCCTAAGATCCAACAAATGGATCTAAATCATCCTAAATATAAATCTTATAGGGAGGATCAATACTATGATTATCATTGATAAAAGGGGCATGACATTCAATCATGCTATGTATTCAAGAACATAGTGCAGGATATGATCAAGAGGTAAGAAATTTATATCGATAATCCTCTTGCCTCCAACAATCAAAATATAGATATTTCCAAGATCCCTTATCCCAACATAGAGTAAATACAATACCTACTATCAAAATTGAAAAACCTAATTATTTTAATCAAGTGTATACCACTTTACTTAACTAAGGTTTGATGGGAATGATCAACATTGTGATGAGAAATGGATGGTACCCAATGCAACCGACACGATCTGTGGATCCTACCAATATTTCGTCAATCATGCCTACTCCACCTCACCTAATTCTCACACTAAATAATAGACTTACTCAAAGTCTAAAAATTTCATTGATGAGGCTCTCCATCTATGACCTGATTCAGCAATCGATGCCACATCGAGACGCTTTGATGGAGATCTTAATATCTATTGAACTGTAACCACAAGACCCTAATTCTTTCATCAATTTTGTGGGGCATGTTCAAACATGTCAAGGTATTGTGATTACATTTTAGGATCATGAAATTCAAATGATACCCGCTAAGGTACATGATCCACCATTGTTTATCATTGCTAGTATGGATAGGATCCCCTTCAAACATGTCTTGATTGACATAAGATCATCAATTAACATTATCACCTCTACTTCCCTCTAGCATCTTAACCTTCTATCATCATGCATCGTGACATCCACTTCCACCCTTAAATATTTTAATTATGCCCTATGTTCCACTATTGGCATAGTATTCCTTCCTATTTAGGTAGGACAAAAGACTATTCATATGCTATGTCACATCTTGGAAGGTGCCATGCAATACAACATATTGATTGGTTGACCCTATATTTGAGACATGAAATGTGTACCTTCTATATTGCATGAGTGAATAAATTATATACATGAATTCCAAGTTCACTGCATCCCTATAGACTTAGATCCCTTCAAATATTACAATATGGTTGTGCATCCCCAGGAGTCTATCTTGCCTTCCACACATTTGGACATTAGGCCCAAAAACCCCATATAAACCATAAATTTTACACCACGATCATATATCATTCCACCACTGTCACCTCCATCTCAATCCTTACCATCAACTTCTTCAAAAATCCCCTCATCATCATCAAATACTCTCACTCAAAATTCAAGAAAGGCACTTATGATATCACCTTTCTCTTCACCTTCGTTAACAAACTTATCATAATAGTCATACTACAAAGTGGATCATGCTTTTGATGGAGTTCAACCTAGATTTCATTGGACAAAAGTCTATTAAATTTTAGGTCATTGCAGACCACCTAGAAAAAGTGTCACTTCATGATGATAAATCTATCATCGTAAGATTTGATAAACATCCTCTAATGTAACAATGGTCTCCTCAATCAGCATGTCAAAAGTGTTATTTTGTAGGTCCTACCTATCTATCAGTATCATCAAGTAGACCTTATCAGCATGTGCGTACTCCAATCGAGCAGTGTGTAGAAGGCCCAAAACCTTTAGCCACTTCTAGTTATCCTCATTGTTTAGGACTGCAGATAAGCCTCCTTATAATGGTTCACAAAGCGGTATAAAGCTCTAATAAGCTAATAAAATAAACCAATACTCAATAAAAAATTCAAAAAATAAAAATAAAAACACCACACATGACTTTATCACATCGAGATGTCCCCCAAACACAATCATCTTGACATGATACGATCATGGTATGAGATAATCTCGATGCGATATGGTCCCCAAAAAAAGTCGTCTCAAGTGAGATGGCTACAAAATGGAACTATCTCAACTTGAGACGGTCCCCAACTAGATTCATAAAAGCACAAAAGAACTAAAAAAATAAAAATAAAAATAAAAACACAAAAAAAGTAGAAGCACAAAAGCACACAACAATGGGAAAATGTATTAACAAGCTAACTACCCATCACCCACCCACTTTTTTCATTTTTTCTAACTACCCATTTCACCCACCCTAGCCTGTTTATTTTTGTTTAATTTAGTTTAGTTTAATTTAATTTTTAAAAGAAAATTTTGGACTTTTCATCCTTACCTTTCTTGCATCGGCTCCTTCGCTTGTCGAAGCGCCATATGGGTCCATCATAGTGATAGATGGGTGTTTTTGTAGTGCTCTCATTCACAAGCTAAGCTCTCCTCCTCCATGTCTCACTCATTTCTCATCTTGCACAGTGAAAATAACCCATTTTTCTGTAATTTTTTATATTTATAGTTTTCAACAATCGAGACCGTTCGATATGATCATGTGATGCCACACAGTCGTCCGAGACGGTCACATTTTTTTGCAAAAAAAAACTAACCTAATGAAACCATATCAGGTTGAAACAGTCTCATAATGGAACTTTTTCAAAGACTACCATGCTAACAGTCTCATTCTTGTCGAGTGCCTCGTCACTATCATCAATTTTTCATCTCCTCCATCGACTCATCGCTCAAGGGTGTTAGCTTTTGATAATGTATGATATGGGAGAAAATAATCATAAGATGTAAAATATGCAGAAAAGTAAGATAATAGAATTCTGCAATAATGCTAAAATATGCTATTAATGGAAAGATACAAAAATAGTACAATGCACAATAATGGAGGAAATGAACACTCCATAACTCTAATAGAAACTACATTGTACCTACTCACTACTCTATAGTAATCTCACTTCTACTTCATGCTTCAAACTGCTTCTATTCACTATGGGGCCTATATATAAGAAGATAAGTTACTTGACCCTTACTCTTCCTAACTACCTTTCCTATGACTCATGTACAAGTGGACTCCTTGTACATTTACATCATTGCACATTGACACTTGTGCATTTATTACTTCTTCCTCAAGTAACCTAAGATAAACTCCTAATCTAACAATGTACCCAAGGTGGTACATTGACATGTACCTAAATAATGCAATATACTCTAACACCCGTTTGTATTACATTATTTGGGTATTGAAGACTTTAGTCTTCAACATTGACACTTGTGCATTTATTACTTCTTCCTCAAGTAACCTAAGATAAACTCCTAATCTAACAATGTACCCAAGGTGGTACATTGACATGTACCTAAATAATACAATATACTCTAACCCCCGCTTGTATTACATTATTTGGGTATTGAATACTTTAGTCTTCAATATAGATCTTCTTCTTTTAAATATTCTTTGGCTCGATCAAGTCTTTTGTGTTTAGTTTACCTTGCATTGTATGTCTCCTTGATCTGGTTCCACTTATTCTTCTTCTTATTTAATCTTGTCTTTGGATCTAGTTTCCGCACTTTCAAAAGTGGTCGTACTGTTACCTGATTCCTTCAAAAGTATTTTTTCTTTTTTTTTGTCCTTCTCATTATTGTTCTTGCTATGTACAGAGGCTTTTGCATAGACACTTACAACATCATGATAGGATCTTGAGTTAGTAGAACTTGAAGTACTAATATTGCATAACGATTGAAATATCTTTTCTAAGTATGATTCAATCAACTCTCTTTTATTTTTAAATAATTCTATCAATCCTTTTTGTTCTACATTCTCATCGTTGTAACATTTGTATGTAAGTAATATCATATACAATATGCTTACAAAGTCTAATGGCTACTTACCCTAATGGCTACTTTCTTGTTTTTTTTGTTAATGAGGAATATAGGTACAACATTTTTCAAGGGAGGCCATGGTTTTTTGGTAGGGTAGGGCTCCTCATGAAGCCCTGACATACCAAGTTCAAATCTAAGGAATAAATGCCATCAACTGCTCTTGTTTGGGTCTGTTTATTTGGTCTTCCGATAGAATATTGGCATCCAAAGATATTCGCAACAATTAAAAATTCTTTAGGAGTTTACATGATGACTTCTGATAGCACCCAACACTTAGAGCATATGATTTATGCAAGGATTTGTGTTTTGATTGATTTTGACAAACCACTTCTAGAGAAGATTATTTTACAATATGAGGAAGAAATATGGGAGCAAGTAGTAGATTATGAAAATATTCCATTTAGATGCAGAATTTGTCATGAATATGGCCATCTAGCCAAGGATTGTCCACATAAGGTCACTAACAAAGAGAAAGAGTATGGGGACTTGGCATGGTTTCAAATACCAAAACAAAAAAACACAAATAAAAAATAGCAACAAAAAATAAAATAGTAATTTCACCTAACACCTTTGAATTTTTCTCCATGGATGAGAAAGCAGATGATGAGGATGGTCAAATGGAAACAATTATTATGGAAACACATTTTGATGAAGAGGGGGTAACAGTAAGGATTACATGATGAGAAATCACTAAAAGAGCTTGCCTTGATGTTGAGAAATAATAGTAAAGAGAAAAAAGTATGATGTAGAAAACCAACCCAAATGCAAAACAAAGGGTAGATTCAAACTACAAACAAAATGGATCCTCAAAAATACCATACAAATTCCAATAGTAGTGTCATGTCTCCTAACCATCCTATAGTCCCAACTGGAATGAAGCAAGATATGAATAAAAGGATAAGGATGCCATAATTCTAAGGTTTATAGTCAGTCTCTTTATGGCAATGTTGGAAGCTTTGGCTATTTTGCTAAGCAATTTCTGATATATTTGGTAATTTGTTAATCTTTGGTTTATTTTTAGTGCTACCATTTTTTGTTTGATTTTTCATTAGCTCCTTTGGCTTAGTTTTTTTTGTATTTGTTTTTCCTAATTTCGTTTGTGGTGTTTTTGATTCATTTTGTTGTTTCTATTTTGGATTTGTTTTATTTTGTTGTTTTTGTGGTTTTTTCTATGTTCATGTTCTGTGGTTTTTTTTTTGTGGTGTATTTTTTTTTGTTGTTATTTTTATTTTGGTAGTCTTTTGTTATGTTGTGTTTATGGTTTTTTTTGTGTGTTTCATATTTTGGTGTTGTTTTTTTTATCATTTTATTCTATTTTATTTTATTTTATTTGTGTGTTTTGTTATGTTGTTTGTGTGTTTTTTTGTGTGGTTCGTGTTTTTTTTGTATTATTTTTGTGCGTGTGTTTGGTTGTGTTTTTTCTTTTCGACACACTCAACGAGTATATTTTTTTTGTTTTAGCTTTTGTGTGTTTGTGTGTTCTTTTTTTGTGTTGTTTTAGGTATGCTCCTTGCGTGTGTCAAAGGTGGTAGGCCAGGTGCGAGCCTTGGGCATTTTTTGCAAAAGAGATAACCCTACCTCCTTGGGTCTTACACAAAAATGGCATCCCTTATGGGATGTTTTCCACAAAACAAAAACAAGTTTTATGAACTATTATCTTGGTCTAGAGATTCATCAATAAGAGGACAAGATAACTATCACCCAATCAAAGTATGCAGAAGGCTTGCTTGAAAAGTATAGAATGAAAGAATGTAAGCATAAAGATACACCAATGGAACAAGGGATCCAATTGTCCAAAAATGATGAAACACCATTGGTCTCAGCAACTATGTATCACCATCTAATTGGAAGTCTTCTATACCTAACAAATAGTCGACTAGACATAGCATTTGTAGTAAATTATCTCTTACAATTCATGCAAGAACCAAGATAAAGTCATTGGAAAGTTACAAAAAGAATACTGCAATATATCAAGAAAATAATTGATTATGGACTAACTTATTTAAAGAATATCAAATATTTTCATCTACAGGGATACTCAAACTTAGATTATGTAGGATCCATTGATGACAGGAAATCTAGCTCAGGATATGTCTTCTACCTTGGGTCAAGACCCATATCTTGGCATAGCAAGAAACAACACATAGTGGCACAATCATCAGAAGTAGAATATTGAGCAGCAAGAGATACAACCTGTGAAGCCTTATAGTTACAATACATATTATAAGATATGGGCATCAGCCTAACTCCAATGATGATCTTCTATGATAATCAAGGAACACTCAACCTGATCAAAAATCCAATTATACATGAAAATACCAAACACATTGAAGGTCAATGTCATTTTATTAGAGAATATTTTCAAAACTATCATATCATCCTCAAGCATGTCTTTACAGAAGATCAGATAGCAGATATTTTCACAAAAGCACTTGAAAAAGTCAAGTTTTATATTTTCAAAAATCATCTATGCACTCCAAGATAACTTCATACCAAATAATGTAATATAGGGTGGTGTTAGAGTTAGAGTATATTACATCATTTGGGTCATATAAATGTACCACCTTAGGTACATAGTTAGAATAGGAGATTACTTTAGGGGGAAGTTATCTAGTTGCTTTATATGATGGAATGGTGCTAAAACTATCAATGTCTTGATGATTTGATTCACCAAATTATTGCTTTTAGTCTGATAAATTTGTAGCTCTTCTTGGTTGTATGGAACAACTCTCTAACTCACCTAATCATAGCTTTTGAAACCTTCTAACTTGCTACCCTGAAACTGTAGTAGGTGGCTTCAACTTCTCCTTCAAGATGTACCCTAGAAATATAAAGTTTTGTAGTTGGGATTCTCCTCCAAGAATCCTTCAATATTCTATTGTAGATTCAATAAACCCCTCTGAAATATGCCTTCTTAGCTATGAAAGGAAATCTTCAAATATCTTAGATTTGGTAGGCTTATTCTATTTGTGTTCTCCTTCAACCTCCTTGTCAAATTTTGACTTCAAATAGGGTCTTCTTCTTAAGAATTTGAAATTCTTGAGGTCTTCACTAGTATCCTCTGAAATTTGACAAACATCTTACCAAATCCTTCTCCTTTGGGCTTGTTTTTAGATGGTGATAATTATCCCAATTCCTTAACTATCAGGAGATTATCCTTGGTAGTGAATTTCTTTGATGAGTTTTGGTAACTCCTACAATGAGGCTTACCAAGCCTTCTCCTTGTTTCTCCTTGAGACCTATCCAAGATATTCAATCTCATAGCTTCTCTGGTATTCTCAATGAGACCTTTCCTTCGAACTTATACTTATAGAAGTGTTGGCAATGAGATAAATTGGATCTCTAGAATTTTTTGCTTCTATAATTTGGAACAAGACCTTGCTAGTCCTTCTTCACTTCTACAATCTATTGGCTTCAATGGAGACCACCAACCTCCAATATTCTAGGACTAGAAGTTCTTTAATGGGACCTTCTATGGGTCTCTTTAGCTTCTTCAAGATGATTTCTTCAATCTGTTGTCTATAGTCTTCGATGGAGATCACCAATCTCCTATATTATTTTGGATTCTTCTTTAGAATATCTTGAATCAACAATAAGTCTACTATGGTCTTTTCTTCTTCTACAATGCACAGGTCTACTATAGGACTTCCCGTAGGTTCTTGGAATCTCCTCTTATTTCTATTATTGCTTTTGGTGTTGGATTGATTTGAAGATGATATTATTCCTAGATCTCTACAAGAAACTTTCCAACTTTATTCAAATCTCATTTTTCCTACAACAAAGTATTAGGACTGTAATGGAAGCAATTCTAAGTGATGAATCTTCACTAGTTAATTTGTCGATCTAGTGGAATGAATGTTGAGTGCTAGTCTTCACGAGTTTTTTTGCAAATTTGTGGAAATATTCTAGCCAAATGTAATCTAAAAATTTTGGAATTGATATTTGCTTCTCTCCTCTCAATATCTCCTATGGATCTCCCTATTCCTATGTTATCTATCATAGCTTTGATACCACAGTTAGATTTTTATAATGTTTGATATGGGAGAAAGCAATCACAAGATGTAAAATATATAAAAAGTAAGATAATAGAATTTTGCAATAATGCTAAAATATGCTATTAATGGAAATACACAAAAATAGTACAATGCACAGTAATGGATAAAATTAACATTCCATAACTCTAATGGAAACTACATTGTACCTACTCACTACACTATTGTAATCTCACTTCTACTTCATGCTTCATTTTTCTTCTATTCACCATGGGACCTATATATAAGAAGATAAGTTACTTGGACCTTACTCTTCCTAGCTACCTTTTCTATGACTCATGTATAATTGGACTCCTTGTACATTTAAATAATTGCACATTGACACTTGTGAATTTATTACTTCTTCCTCAAGTAACCTAAGATAAACTCCTAATCTAACAATGTACCCAAGGTGGTACATTGACATGTACCTAAATAATGGAATATACTCTATTAGAGAGGGTAGTCAATAACAATAAAATTTTATTTCAAAATCAAGTCAACAATCAAACACTCAAAATAGAAATTGCATTCATTCAAGAATCATTTCCAAAGACTATCATAAGCCCTTTTTGCTAGGGCAAACAATAAGCAAAATTTAAATCAAACAAACATTTGGTATACCTAAAACCTAAAGAGTAGACTAAAGCTTGTCTACCCATGGCTAAAGGGTTACCAAGATCAAATTAAATTCATCAATGTGTTGGAAGCAAAGATTCAAATACGTGCACTATTTTTATGATTGAGGCATCTCACATTGACTCTCTCAACTTAACATCATCCATAATCAACTCAACCATTTTAGGTCATTTAGTTTTTCTCTGTATTGTGCTTAGGTACAAAGCATTCCAAAAAGGAGTATCTGTAGAAACCTAAAATACATAATCACAAGGAGACTCTCCAAAAGACCTGCTTCTAACCCATCTAACCCACCTAGAGCAACCTTAGGGATATTTGGTGTCTTATCCCAGTAAAAGGGTACTTTTCCCCATGGAAATAATGACCATCTCATTTGATATGGTCTCAAAGTTAGGACCATATCAATGTGAGATGGTTGCATGCACGCAAAGTCAAAAAGGAATAATCAGGCACTAAACTACATGTCAATGTGGTAACTAATTTATCATTGCGCCTGATGATTTGCAGTCGCCCATACCACCTACAAAGTAGAAATTAGGTTACCCTTGATTTCCACTTGTCTCTTTGGATGCATTCTAAGGAGGCTATAAAATGGAAGCTTCCCCCTCTTCTTTAAGGATCTAATTTTTAAATCTCTAGCAACGAAGTGCTTCCCAAATCACTTGCCAAGATTCCTTGCTACTATCATGCCATCAAATTACTACACAAGCTTTGAAGCCACCTTCCATCACACCATTTTATTAACCTCACTACTTTGAATCATCTAAATCAGTAAACTTGCATCCCATTCATGATATAATCCATCGATAAATCACCCTTGGATTACCCCCAACATTGTTGAACCTAGTTTTTAATAGTTGCAGGTCTATGATAACGATCGTCTTACCCCAAGATGGTCCATTGATAAATACTATCTCGCTCAATAATGTCCCATTTAGGTGACCACTTTTTATTGCTTTTTGCATCTAAGGTCATATTCTTGTTTGCATGTCCTTTTTAATATTAGATATTTTTATTTATTCATTTTATCATATGTAGTAGCATAGATTTCCATCATTTCATGCATGCTTTCATTTTATTTTGTTTTATCTATTGATCAAGATGGGTCCAACGTTGGTGGGCCCTACAAATACTACTAATCTCTCTTTTGTTTTGTTACATGCAGGTTATAGGATCAGGTATTGCAAAAGGTCTTAGATTTCCCTCTCACACGACGATCGCTGAGAAACTTACCTCTGAAGATTTGTGCTAGCACGAAGATAATAAAATATTGTGCTTGGAGATGTTCTGACTTACATAGCATTGTATTTGTTGTATCATTGGATAATATCCCTCGATGGGATCCTCTTGTAACACCTTGGAAAGAACAAATTAATAAAAGGATTCATTTCATTGTTATTTCCTGTGTTTCAAATTATATCTTTTTCTTGGTGTAAGTTTTCGTGCTTTCATAAGTATTCTTCATGCATAGTTCATGAATGATTTTGATCATTTACATTCATATTTGATATTATATAAGTGAATGTTATTTTCATTATTATATTGGCCTTGATATACATATTAAATTGCTCATATATTATTTTAATATTCATTATTAATATTTAGACCTATAATACTATTGGTTTATTTATTTTGGGGCCTATGATATTTTGAGATAGTTAAGCTTAAAATCCAACAGTGGTATCAAAGCTACCACTTAACTCTATCCATTTTTTATAGATTTAATTTAAGAGTCTATAGACTTTCAAAGTAGTGAAGACATGGACTTTATTTTAAAGGTTTGATTGAGTAGAGTTTGAGGAGACAAGGATAAGTCACCTTGATTTGGATGCTAGGTTCTTTTCACTTAGTTGAAGGAAAACCAGTGAATACTAGGACTCAACTAATTTTATAGAGAGTCAACTCAAAGAAAGTTGGACATTGAGATAGAAATCCAACTTAGAAGAAATTTGGAAGTTTAGGGACATTCAAAGTCATAGTCACCTTGATATTACTATTTGGTTCTCTAGAAAGGAGGAGAGTCATATTTTATTCTTATGCATGACCTTAGACATTACAAAATATTTTAGATATTGGAGATAGCTTCTAGGATGGAGAATCTTCCAAGGATTAAGAAGCATTCAAGCTTTCGAAGAGATTGAGAACTAGCAATATACAGAGCAGAGTAAAAGATAGAGATTAGAGTTGTACTAATAAGTACAAATAAGAAGCCTCTATATAAAATAATAGATAGAGGTATATATAAGCTCTGGTTATTTAAGAAAACTATGAGTATCAAGTTGACTGAATCAATATCAGTCTAGGCCTTGACTTATTATTGGAAAAAAATTCCTTAAGAAGATTTATTTTACAACAATCTAAGTACTACCAAGAGTTCCATTGGAGATAGCATGAAAGTATACTAAAAGGATATTAAGTGGATCTATCATCCACTATAGAAGTAAAGAGTCCTACATTCAAATAGTCATTACTAGATATAGAGGCTAGTAGACTAAGTGGTTATAACTAGCCAAAGAATATGAACGCTCTCAAAGTAGGAGCATTGTCTAAAATAGAAGAAAAATGCTCTCATAGTAAGAGCATTGTCCAAGCAACATAAACCAAATATTCTCACAGTAAGATCATTGTCCAAGTAATAGAATATGAATGCTCTCATAGTAGAAGTGTTGTCTAGAATAGATAATATGAATGCTCTCATAGTAGGAGCGCTATCCAGAATAGAGAATATGAATGCTCTCATAACAAGAGCATTGTCCAAACATCCAAATAATACTATAAGCTCTCGAAAAAGAGCAATGTCCAAATGCTCTAACAAGCAGAGAATAAATTCATGATAATCTGCTTACAGAGAGAGCTTTCATAGAGAGAAAACTTAAGGTTATAGATAAGTAGAGTATCAGAGGAGTATATTTGCTTTGATAGAAAGGGAGAACCATTTTAAAGAAAGATTTAATCCGAGTTCCATTAGGGATCAAACATTCAAGAAGTTGAAAGAGAGCACCTTCCAAGGGTATCATTTAGTCTAAGCACACAATCTAGCTAAGGATATTAAGAGTGCCATTCAATGTCAAGGAAGTAGAGGAGTACACTGAGTGTGTCATCTAGGGAAGAAGAAACATAAGCAAGAGACTGGAAAATAATTTTGAATTTTCTATACAAGCAAACCCTAATATGTCAATATAGAAGGAATTCTAAGCACCATTTTTAAGAAATTCAAATGCCTAAACCCTAAGTAAGTATAGCATGACAATCAACATTTCAGTGCAGAAGGAAGAGTAATTCAAGGTAACTCCATATGTTACCAATCAAAATCTTCATTAGTGATAAGGTATGTGAAAATAGCCTTTCCTAATTTTACTCATTGGAGGGAAAAGAAAGTATAAAATTTGAATTATATCAAAGCTTTATAACAAGAGAGTTAGAAGGTTTTCTACCTTCATATTTTTTTAAGATTATTTATTTCAAAATACTATATTCTTGAAAATGTTTAAAAGAGATTTTAAGTTTTTAAGTATTTTGAAGATTAAAATTTTTTAAAATATAAGAGTTTGAAGATTTAACTTTAAAGTTATTTGGAGTTTAAAAAAAAAGTTTTTTAATTTGGAATTATTTGAAGATTTTTGAATATTAGGAAATTTTTGAAAAAAAAAATAATTTAATTTACTAGGGAGTTAAATGGATTTCAACATCAAAGGATTTTGTAGGAAATTAAAATTTACAAATTTCATATTTGAGTATTTTTCTAACTTTGGAGATATAAGGTTTACAACTTCAAAGGAATTGAATTGCAAATTTCGCATCATGGAAGAACAAAATGAAATCAATTCTTATTGTAGAAAAACTATAGGATATAGTAAATGGAACTAAAAAAATCCTAGTGAGGATGAAAGAGAAATACAAAAATTTGAAGAAGGTGATGCAAAGGCTCTCATGTTGATAACATTTGGAATAATTGATGAAATACAACCATACTTAAGTGGAACATAAACTTCTACAAATGCATGGAATACATTATGCAAAATATTTGAAGAGAAAAAATGACAATTCTAAATTTATAATCTCAATTATACTCCTTAAAGGTTAATAGTGGTGAAAGTATAGAACTCTTTCTTTGAAAAGTAGCAGATATAAAAGCAAAACTATTAACTTTAGGATAAAAGGTAGAAGATAAATTTATTGTTCAAGTCACATTAAGGGAACTTCTAGAAAGTTATAAATATTTAGTTACTTCTTTACAAGTCCTAAGTAAGAAAACTATATTTGATGACTTGTCAATATTCTTCAAGATATGAAGTACAAAACTTAGTCAAGGATGAAATGACTAACAATACCTTGAAATTTAAAGAAAATGTACCAAGTAATATTGCTACAACTTTCAAGTATAGATATAAATGGAAATCAATATTCTATCATATATGTAAGAAAAAGAATCATAGTATAAATTTTTATATATATAATCAAGAAAATCATATGAATATGAATCAATGAAGTCAAATGAATAAACTAGTTCAAAAAACATGATAGCAATCACGATATCACTATAATCCTCAATGACAACAACAATTTCAATATCAATATTAACAACGTTAGTTTCATTCTCAATACCAATATGATCATCAACAACATTAGCTACAATTTAGAGAAGAAAATAAAAAAGGAAACTTAGTTCAAGAAATTCAAGAATTAGAAGAAACATCTAAAGGAAATAAACTTAAATCTCTTAAAGTAATACTCTTAATCAATGAAGATGTTCATTTTTTAAATAATTCTGAAGATACTAATGTTGCAAATGTTGTAGAATATCAATATACATGAGGAGAGACCTTAGAGAGATGACATGGCAAGATCAATATCAATACTGAAAAGAACAGAATAAAGAAACAGAAGAAGAAGATCAGGAAAGTAAAGAAGAAGAAAACAAAAAGATATACAAATAAAAATAAAGTGTCAAAACAAGAACCAGATGAATCACATGCTGAAGAACTAGATAAAAGATCAAATATGAAGATTGAAGAAGAAGACCAATATTGAAGATAAAGTCTTCAGTATCCAAATAATGTAATACAAGAGGGTGTTGAGGACTATTACATTATTTGGTACATGTTAATGTACCCCCATGCTACCTTCATGGTACAAATGTAAATATGTAATAGATTAGGGTTGAGTTTATAGTTTAGGTGTGTGTTTTATATTCTCCCTTTCATGTAAGTGTCAATGTGTAGGAAATGTATGAGTGTCATGTATGTAAGAGTGAAAATATGTAATGTGAGTATGTGCACATGTGTCTTCGATTAGGAGTGCATGTACAAGTGTGCAAGTGTCATAGAGTCAAGTGTGCATGTAAGAAGAAAGTGAAGAGTCTATTATACAAGTGGTAATATGATAAGCCAAAGGTCATGAGACTTATCATATGGAGAGCAATAGTCAAGTACTTGAAGAGTCACATTACTATGGCTATATTATGGAGACAATGCTCCATAACGAAGTATAAAAAAATATAGTAATCTTATTATCTTATTGTAAGAGGAAGTTACTAAAAAGTGAATAAAGCTTGTATACAAAATTAAAAAAATTAATATTGTAAGTATTCTTCATGCATAGTTCATGAATTATTTTGGTCATTTACATCCATATTTGATATTATATAAGTGAATGTTATTTCATTATTATATTTGCATTGATATACATATTAAATTGCTCATATATTATTCTCCTCTTCATTATTGATATTTAGACCTATAATATTATTGGTTTATTTACTTTGGTACATAGGATATTTTGAGATAGTTAAGCTTAAAATCCAACAATTAATCCATATTAAATTGTTGAATAATAAGTTGATGTAGGTGACTGTTGATGGAGGTTCAAGTGTGAATTTATTACTTGATAGGACTTGGGGAAACAATTTTTGTGGTCTCCCAAATTTTGATTGTATGGCACAGGTCAATATGACATCAAAATGATGGGATTCTTAACTGCACAAAGACTGAAGATTGTCAACAAAATATTCTTCTACTATTTCATGGTTATTTTTATGTAAGAACCATCCTATGATGCATTAGTAAGACATGAATGGTTATGCATGGAAAAAGTAAACCGCAATTAGAAGTACTGCTTGACCTTAAAGAAAGGCTTGTACAAGTATGTAATAAATTTGAAGAATCAATTCATGAGTGAAGAATTGGCAACATACAATGAATCAAGAATTTCATTGTTAGAAGGAAAATATTAGGTGAATGTGTGGGAACCCAATAAAGAAGGATATTTGGATATGGATGAGTGCAAAGAAGATGAAGGGCACTCAAACAATGAACTTCTACATTAGCATATTAAATACTGAAGTTTTTCTAGCCTTCATGCATGTGTATCAATACAAAGGAAGATGTTAAAAATGAAATACCTAGAAGCATATATGAGGTCAAATAGTGTAGTCAAAATTCCAATCCAGGAATGAAAGTGGAAGAAGATAAAATGACCTTTCTACATAACTTTACAAAGTATGATATTGGCAATGCACCTATTGATGAAATACCTATATATCCTTTTGATATGGAAAAATTAGCAGTAACTAAACCTAACACCATAAGCATGAAGGAAAAAATATTATAAAAAATTAATCTCAAAGAAAAAGAGAAAATAATATAATCCATTGCGGGGATGAGTGGAACCCTATTTTAAAAGTAGCAACTTTTATAAATTTTCATGCAATGTAAGGAAATATTTGCATGGAAGTGCAATAATTTACAAGGGATTCAACCTAAGTTATGCATACATTATATTCTATTGGTTCTTGGACTATAACATATAAGAATAAGGTCATATCAAATGAATCCAAAGTATGTGGCCTTGGTCAACATGGAGATAGAAAAAATGTTGGATGCAGGAATAATATTCAAGTCGAGTGAGTGAATGGGTGCCACCTATTGTCATTAGTTTAAATAAGAGTAATTAAATCTACATCTATGTATAATTTTAGAGTTTGAATATTGTGACCATCAAGGATCCCTTCCTAATACCCTTTACTAATTTAATCTTATAAGAAGTAGTTGGTCATGAGATCTATTCATTTTTTGATGGATTCTCAGGATATAACCAAAATAGTATCATCGAAGAAGATAGATTGAACACCAATTATAAGTGTAAAATGGGATTTATGCATATAATTGAATGCTTTTTAGTTTGTGTAATTCCCATACTAAATTTTAAAGGATTATCTTGTATATTTTTAAGCAAATTTACAAGAGAAAGGATTAGCTTCTAAAGGTATTGGATGAGTGCATGTGGTTATGTATGAATTCGTGATTATCCTAATGTGTTGGTACCATGCAAATTTCTTAGATAATTTGGTATGCAAAGATAGTTTTAATACCAATCCTAATAAATTTTGATTCGTGATGAGCATAAAATATCCACACAACAAGTTCATTGAAGTCATTCTTGGTATGTCGAGTATAATTGGCATTTCATAAAATATTATGCACAATTTTCACACCCTCTTGATGTATTTATGTACAAAGGTGTTCCTTTTAGATATATGGAGGATCCCTAGAAGACCTTTGAGGAGTTAAATATGAAGTTGGTTTGTGCACCCATTCTAGTGTTTTGGATTGGGAGAAGAAGTTTCATGTCCAAGTGGATGTGTCTAATTTTGTGATTTGATGTGGGATTGCTTAGGAGGGGTAATAAGAGTTAAGTTGGCCCATATGTTTTTCAAGTCATATATTATGATAAGCATATAATAACTACACTACCATAGAATAGGAATCCTTAGGTATGATATCTACAATACAAAAATTTAGACATTGCTTGATTACCAACACCTTTTTTTTCTATGTAGATCAAGTGTTGTTATACTTGATCAACAAGCCAACCATTCATGCATGAGCTAGTATGTGTCTCATTATATTACATAATTTCATGTTTTGAGTGGTGGTAATTCTAGGGAAGAAACACATGATAGCAAATAAATTATCAAAGATTCAATTAGGAGAACCTATGAAAGGAGTGTCGAATGAATTTATAGATTCTCATTTATTTTTAATTACTCCACTACCATCATAGTACAAGTATGTGGGTGAATATTTGTTGATTATGGAGTTATTTAAGGAGTTAATGATAGAAAATATTTCATAATTTCAATTAATAGTCAATTTATTATAGAATATTGGACCTAATTACGTTTTATGGAGATGCATAATGGATAAGGAAATGAAGTTAGTGTTGAAGGAAGCTCATGGAGGATTGGCAAGAAGGCATATGGGATTGAATATGGCTTTAATGAATATGATTATGGCAGGGCTATGGTGATATACCCTCTATTACATTGCAAAAAAGTTTGTGACTATGTGTGATACATGCCAAAGACCTAGAAATTGACTATCGAGGAACTTGATGCCATTGCATCTATCTTAGTCGTAGGAGTTGTTCAATATATGGCTCTATATTTTGTGGGACCATTAATAACTAGCAATAGAAGATGTATATATATTGTGGTAGCTATGAAATACTTGACAAAGTGGGTAGAGGCAATAACATTTCTTAATAATTTTATAGTGTATAGCATTATTCTTGTATGAGAAATTCATCATCTGACAAGTTATTATAGAGGATATTTTTTTAATAAGATAATTTAGATGTTGAATATAAATTTTAAGATCTTGAATTCATTGCCCAATCCATATTACCCCAGAGCAATTTGGAAAGTGAAGGCAACAAATAATATCTTAGTTTTCATAATGTGCAAAACATGTGATATCAAAGATGCTGATTAGGAGGAGAAATTGCTAGTGATACTATGGGTGTAAAGGGATATGTATAGACCAATGACAAACCACAAACCATTTCATTTGATGTATGAATAGGATGTAGTTGTTCCAATGAAATTTTTGGTACTAATCCTAAGAGTGGTAATGTAGAACCATCTTGGTGACCAAGAGATCCTAGAGAAAAGGTTAATGTCACTCATCAAGCTAGATGATAAGAGGATGATGTCATAGTAGGCCATGAATGTTATCCAATATTATTAAAAATTATGGCATGATAAACACCTAAAGAATATAAACTTAAATATAGGTAACTTAGTGCTAAATTATAATGGCAAAAGAGAAATCAATCCAAGAAAGTTGAAGACCTTATGGCTTGGGCCCGTTCAGGTAGATGAAGTCATGAGTAATGACATGGTTAGGTTGAATAAATTGGATGGGATACAATATCTAAATATCATTAATATTTCAAAGTTAAATTCATACAATGTAAGAACACAAATGGACTTGGTTAATTTTGAACTAATAGATGAAGGTACAAGTACATGTAGACTGATAATTGTACCAAGTCAATCTTTAGGATCCTTCTAAGAAATATTGATACAAGAAGTTGGAGATTATATTTGTACAAAATAAGAAGGTATAAAGAACATAAGTAGATCATATGACTATGAACTTGCAGAATAACTAGCATGGTTGTACGAAGAAGAAAATGTAAGTAAATAGAAAGTTGACATGAAACTAATAATGGAGCAAGAAGAATTGTAGCGTAGAGCCATGGAATATAAAATGAATTGTGTGAGTGTTAGGTTTCTAGATGTTAAGGAGTAACAAATATTGAGACCACTCAATTCTAAGAACATATAGCAAATGGAAACAATGTATGTTGAATAGGAGGAGCCACTAAAACATGAGCCTCAAAGTGATGGAAACAAGTATGAGGGAATGAGTTTTCTAGAATTCATTAAACATGCACAACAAATGATAGATGAAACATAGTAGTCATGATATGGAATGAGAAATTGAATACTAGAATAGTTGAGTTGCAAAGACAACATGCACAAGATTTATTGAGGATATAGCAAGATATTCAAGCAACTACTAGACATAATTTTTCTAAATAATGGATAAAAGAGACCCCTAAATTTTCATAATAGATAAGTAATTGTTAGGAAATACTAATTATTGTGTGTATAAGTTGAGTTTCTAGAGAAAGACTACTATTTCATTTAGTAGAATCATGTCAAGGAAAGTGGAATGGTATGATATTCATGAAGTGCCTTGACAAACATTGGCATGTGAAGTGACAGGTGTTCATAATTTAGAAAATGAATCTAGTAGTTCCTCCCTAATGATTTCAAGCAATGAGTAGGAATACTATAGTAGTGTTATTTTGGGCTTGAAACTCAAAGAAGAGTGATATGGAGAACACCAAGGAGGCACCAAGTTTTCCAACAAGTAGGTAATGTAAACTTGCTACTAAACGTTGTGATGCAAAAAGTACCTTGATAGGAAATTTAGAACACTTTCAAGGAAGAAGCAAGGAGGTAGATAAACTAGAGAAGGTGAATACCATCAAACAACTTGAATAATTACTTAGGAATTTATAGTGGTTTGCAAAGGCTACCTAACAATCCAGGGTAGGATTTTAATCAAGTCTATTTAGGTAATCTAGGTAGATCATTAGAACCCCCACGCCATCTATGTTAGTATGGCTAAGAGGGAGATCATTTGTCCTCCTTTCCAATTTTCTAGGGGAGTAGTATTTCCTATATGACCCATAGGCCATATGGCTAATAGGATGTTCCATATTGACTACCCCTAGCCATCCAATAGGAGTAAGACCTTGGACATCCCTTAGGCTATCAAAACCAAGGTCAAGTTGTTTGGTTTTTGCATAGTCCATTTGGGAATACTATTAGAAGCCCAAAATATCCTTTGGTTGTCAAGATATTAATTCTAACTAGCATCAAGGTAAAGGTCATATAGTAGTTGCATGGAATCTAAGTAAAGAGAAATCAAGTCATCTAAATATGAAGAGGATGAGTTGCTAGAATACTGATGGGTTGATGAAAATAAAACAAAATCTATGAGGTATTCATAAAATAAGCAATTTTAAAGAAGATAGTTAGGACAGGAAGGTGGGTTTTTTGGCCACCAAGGTCATCTAGAATAGCATGATGTTTAGCCAACAAGATTATTGAGTGGGTAGTTTGGTATAATAGGTTATATGAGTCTTTAGAGGAGGTTGTATGGGCATCTGAGCCACCTATATGAGTAGTTAAAGAGGCCATATAGATAGCTATTCAAACCATTGGGCCATTTGGGCCATCTAGGCTAAAAGCAATAACAATCCAAAATATAGAAGTATATTGCATTACAATGGGTCTACCATGCACAAGGTGGTAGAAGTCAAATTAGCAAGAAAAGGCATGTAGAATAGGTATTTGCATATAAATTAGTTATGAAAGATGAAGTTGCAGTTAAGGAGAATTTTCCACATGTAATCCAAGTGTCCCCTTACTTTTGCTCATTCAAATACTCAATGTTGAGGAGTAAGGAGGAGTAACAAAGGAATATCCTTGGTGTAACTTTTTGTAGAGCATACAAAATGACTTCAAGAATATTTGGGAGTGATGACAAGCATTATCCCATTGTGTAGAAGAAGAATGTTGTGTTGCAAAAGAAAACAACTACACTACAAAATATGGAAGTTGCATTGCCAAAGAAGAAAGTTGCATTGAAAGAGAGGAAGTGCCAAAAAGGGTTTTTCTAGAAACCCTTCCCCATTACCAATAAAATCTATTTTTCTTTTGCGGTGGAATAATTGTAATAGTAGTAATAAGGGTTTAGAGGTAGAAGAAATGAGATGACAAACTTGTATAGAAAGGAGTCCAAGGAAGCACAAGTTATGACCAAACAAGTGCTATAGAAAATTTTCCAAAGACCGCATAGCACACCATCTAAGAAAGGAAAATTTTGACATAAGGAGGTGTACAAATTATCTAAGTTGTTAGAAAAAAAATTGTATAGACAAGAAGTAATTGCGAAAGAAGGATCATCTAAAATTAGGTCATCTAAGTCAAGGTCATCCAAGACTAGGTGATCCAAGATTCTACCATCTTAAGTCAAGCCATTTGGAACTAGGTCATCCAATACTGCTTCATCTTGACTCAAGTCATTTGGAGTTAGATCATATAGGCCATCAGAGTTGTACAAGTGGTTGTGAAGAAGTGCATGCAAAAAAAAGCAACAAAGTGCATAGAGTGTGAACATGCCATGTGGAGCTACAAGTTAATACCAAGCTAGCTAGTTGGAATTAACTACTATCAAAGGACTTAAAATTAAAAACTCAAGGAATCATACTATGGAAGGAATGTAGTGAAGGTCAAGGATTGTTAAAAGGATAAAAAGAGTTTTGTTATGGACACATCCTCCAGGATTCATATTGGAATCTATGTTATGGCAAAGACCTTATACCTATGGATTAGGCATCAAAGTTGACATGAGAATACAAGAAGAGCATGCACATGAAAGAGAAAGAGAGAGTGTGTGTAAAATGAACCTTGAACAAGGGAGGATGTGACAACATGGAGGATGACAATTGATATCAAGGTCAATAACTAGCACACCAAAATATGGATGAGCGAAATGGAAAGAATTAGCAGCTTCACCATAGTAGAAGAGTAAGGGAAAAGAGTGCATGCAAATTTCCTTAGAGGAAATTACTTGGATGAAACTTGTAGGATAATTTGGAAGGACATGGTGGTTGGAACATCTATAAGACACAGCTAAAGATGATATTTTTAAAAATAAGAGTTTAGATTATTTTGTAAGCTCTCGATTTTGATAAATATTTATTCAAGTTATACCTACTAAAGATGCTATAGACATATGATACAATGAAAAAAAAAATTGGGTGATGCTTGTTTATAAGTAGATGTGGATGTCATTCTCCCAGAGTAGTTTTTAGAGGGCATTTAGACTACCCACTACAATAAAACTAGTAAAGTGAGTGGAGCCCTACTAGTTCAATAAATTTGTTGACAAAGTCACTAACCTTAATCTGACAAAAGTAATGAAGTTGAACAAGCATGGAATTCAAGGGTTGAAGATGAAGCTCATAAAATTGAATGAATTGAGTTATGGAATTAATGTAATAATTTCCAGTTTATCCAACAAATAAACAACCTTGGGACCCCTTGGATCACACCATACATGAAAGGAGTAATGGTTGGAAAGAATTATGATTGGGAAACTTTTTTTCAGACCACATACAAAAAACTTTATTGTGGTATACAAAAAAATTTGTTGTGGTATACAAAAAAAATCCAATATCATTATATTCCATTGTGTTACTTCTAGATGCTATATCATACAAAAATGTTAAATTTCTAGGATTGAATCCTTCATGCATGATACTAGAAGCATTGCCTACTATTTTTTGTTGGGTATATGTCATCCCACTGATGAAGATCAGATCAAGAGGAAAAGTAGCAATAGGGAATAAGAAGGAAACAACCAAAAATCAAAAGGTAACATATTCTATAGAAGAATATGGAGGAAATATCGATGCACTATCTAAGGAGAGCACGTATTTTTATAAAGTAGAGGAGCTATTGCCAAGTGTTGAGGAGATAGTTAGAAAGGAGAAGAGATAGAAATAGTTGGAGTAGTAGTGGTGATATATGGGAGATCAAAGTAATAAAGTGTTTCCACCTTTGAGACTCCCATAATATGCTACCATGGTTGTCATAGTTGGTGGAATCCATAAGGAATTATGGTGGGTTAGCACTATAAACTATGTGGATTGATATATGTTGTAGTGTCATTGAACACTCCCACACAATCATACGGTAATACTATATGAGGAGGTATTGTAGGTGTCATTGCAAATACAAGGAAATTGAATTCCACTAAGGTTGCCAAGGGAAGATAGGAGTTGAAACAAGTAGAAGTTTTTGTGTAAGGAGTTTGGTGTATAGGCAAAGTAGCAAATTAACCAAAAATATTGAAGAGCTATATGGGATTAGTTATAGGAGACACCAATAATTGTAGATGTAGATGATGAATTATAGTTGATACAATGAAGTAATTACCACCCTTAAAGGAAGTGTTAGTAGTTTAGCAAGACTATCTCACAATATTCAATCACAAGATCATAAATTATTCACAATAATATCACCAATATTCAATTACATATCAAATAAACATAAATCACATTGAAATATTTTTTGATAAAAAAACTCAAGTAAAGCTCATTCAAGTCACATTTTACATGGTTTTTTCTCCAATGTAAAGATACATGATACTCTTCACATTACAGGACTCTTGGATTTTGCTCTTCTCAAAATCATGGGAGGGATTGACTCTTCATATTTTTATCTCACATAATACATAAAGACAGTTTGCATATAACTCCTACTTCTAAACTTGACACATTACTCAAATAACTCTCACCTGGTAACTAGATACCTCACACACTTAATTACATGATAGATGCTCACACTTGCTAACTTGATATATACTTTATACATAAAATCAAACTCACACCCTAATATAAATATTTACAGTGGGACCAAATAATGTAATACCTCCAACATCCCCCAATATTACATTATTTGGTAGGAAGGCCTTTGCCTTCAATCTCTAAGTCTCCTCCTCTTGTCTTCATTCTCTAGTTTTAGCTTTGATGTTGTGTTGGTATCGATTTTCTTCTGAATCGCTTATTGAATAAGTTCATACCCTTTCTTTGGCCATATATAGAATTTGAAAAGCATTCCCAAAGAAATTTTGTTACCATGTCTATCCATCCAAAATTCATATTCACATTATTATTTTCTTTGTACCAACAATATTTTTGAGTGATTGTTACCTCCACAAATTTCACAACAATGAAGATTTCAAAATATTTCTATCTTATGTCCATGCCTACCACAATGTTCACATTTGTTCTCTAATTATTTGAATTCTTCATTATTTTGTTTGACAATATTCTCTTGCAAAAAAAAAGAGTTTGTGTCATTGTATCCTATTAAAAACTCTTTGCCACTACTGGAATATCTATTTTTATATGCACATAATTTGTCTTCATGAACAATATTCAAATCCCTTGTGTCACATGTAATATCTATTCTTGGAACAAGTTATCTTGTATTTGTCATGTGTTTACCATTATCACTACCTATATCACAATTCTTATTTTCTAAAAATCATTAATGTCACAACATGCATCTGGCATCATGGGTTTTAAATCTATAGTATCACAACATGCATTAGTTATCATAGGCCTTAAATATTTATTTCATAGATGACATATTTCATCATAGGCTTGTTCTTCAAATTTTTAATCATTTTTCTTATATTTTATTCTCATCTTTCAGAGAAAGAAATGTTATATATATTATCTTTCCTATGTCAACAGATAATGTGATAAAAGAGCAAACATCAATATAATCAATATTACCACTAAAATAGTTTTCAAGTGTTGAAAAATATCCATCTTTAGCTTCTTTAGGAATTATTTTTTAATAAAATATCAATTTTGATGACATATAATCTCTATTTTTAATGATTTAATAATTTTTCAACCTCTTTTTTTTAATAAGCTATGCATGGCTTCTATTGGGGGCCACTCCCATTATGAAAATAAAACATTACATTGCTCTCATTACATTTCTAACAAGTTAATTAAAGAATATCCAAATTTGTCTTTCTATAGGGGATATTCTCCATTTACCCTTCTATCAAAGATATTATTCATCTTCCTCAAATTGCTAAGTTTCCACAATCAACTCCTTTTATATCAAATGCCTTCAAAAATTTAAATTTTGTCAAGATGAAATTCAACACTATGAATGGCTAAAATATTTGTTTCCTAGCTTCTATATCCAAAAATATCTTGTCTATAACAACCTCACAATTTCTTAATACCTTTTTTTAGGGTTATTATTCATTCCCCTAATATTCCAAGATATTATTTTTATTATTTTTTTTTGTGGGTTTAACCCCACTTCTTATTAACACTTGTGATATTTGATTTTGTTTTCTCATATAATATCCCTTTGTGTTTCTTTTTCTCTTAGTTTTTGCTTCTTGGGTCTTCCTCTCTTTTTTTTATTCTCAACAATACTTTCATCTTCATCAATATTTTCAATCTTCTCACACTGCTCATAGTAAGACTTATCATCTTTAGGTTTACCTTGTTCTGAACGATATGAAGTGCAAAGAATAACCTTAAAAGTACAATCTTCTTTATATTTCCCTAGAGAACCTAAAGTGCAAGGATGCTCTTTTGTAGCAATTACCTTCTTATTATGTCCTAAAATCCTAAATTGTTATGGGTTTCCTTGAACCTCATTTCTATATTATTCTACTCTTGAAACCTTAAAGTGCAAGGGATAAAATATTCACAAATTTCACTTTTATTACCTGAAGAGGATTCTATACTACTTGAGTAAAATGAAGATGATTTACCTGGAATAAACTTGACCTTTTTTGTCATATTTGTTTTAAGTTTTATCTCCACATATTTTTTTGCATCTTTAATTCCTTCTAAGCTTGACAATTGATATTATCGGTAGGATTTATTTGCCTCTTCGTTTGGAGTGATATATCCTTGATCTGATCTATCTTCTATTATTGAATGATTTTTTTGCTTCATCTTGAATTTTATCTCATGACTAGAATTTTTTTTTCTTTTTTTCCATAGTTTTTACTTTGCAAACTCTTGCCATGTGTCCAATCTCAAAATAATTGTGGCAACAAAATACAATATTTTTATAATCTACTTGTTGATCTCATTCTCTTGATTTAGATTTAATCTTAATGGATTGTGGCAAAGGTTTTGAAATATTCATAGCAACACATATTCGAGTATATATAGCATGCTTTCACTCCTTAGTTGTTGGTCCTTCCTTGATGAATTTCCCTAGGGTATTTCCAATATTTTTCAAAACATCCTTATTTATAAGTTGATATGGAAGTCCATAACCCACACTGGAAGATTCTTAATAGTTTTTGACTCAATGAAAAAAATTCATTTCATGGACTCAAATAAAGTGTCTCTTCCCCTAAACCATGGCCTGCCAACCATTATTTTATCCCTAATTTTTGAATGGAAAATATGATGAGGAACAAACCTTTAAGAAGAAAATTTACATAAATTTTTTGAATTCAATCCCCACTTCCACTTGATCCAATTTTGAATCTCCAAAAACCCTAGCCATGATCTATAGAACTTACATATTAGCCCTCTACTTTTAAGAACCATTATATCATGCTCAATCATCTCATCCTTGATACTTACTTTTGGTGTACCATCTGCTACCTGGATTGAACTTGCCATGTATTTGCTCTTTCGCTTATCTCTAGCTTAGGCCTTCATACTTCCAACTAGGACATTTTGATTTCTAGCTAGAGTATTCTGACTTCCCATTAGGGCTTTCAAAAATAACTTTCCTTCCACAGTAGCTAATGGGGCTTGCTATTGGCTTACACTCCCTGGCTGCTTGCACTTTCTCTTGCCTCACAATTACCCTTGGCTTGCACTCCCTCTTGGCTCACAATTGCATGTGTCTCTTCTTCTTTTTTATGTTCCTTTTCTTCAACAATTTTTAGAAATAATATTCCATGCATTCATGGTAAGGGTTTGAAGCATTGATGCACCTTGGATGAACTTGCCACTCTTGCTATGATTGAATCTTGGCTTGCACTTCGTATTAGTTTACACTTCCTTTTGGTTTGCACTCTCTCCTACCTCGTACTCACTTTCATCTTGCACTCCCTCTTGGCTCACAATTTCCCTTGTCTCTTCTTTTTCCTGGTATTCCTTGGCTTCAAAAAGTTTTTAGAAACATTGTTCCACACATTCATGGTAAGGGTTTGAAGCATTAATGCACTATGGATAAACCTGCCACTCTTTTTCCATGATTAATATCAGCTCACACTCCCTCTTGGTTCACACTCCCTCTCTGATATCATTCACTCCCAGCTTGCACACTCACTCCCAACTCATGCTCACACTCGTTGCTACACTTACTCTTAGCTTACACTTGCACTCACTTTTGGCTACACTTACTCGAACTCGCTTTCAATTACACTTACTCACACTTGTTGTTGCACTTACTCCCATATCACGTTCACAATTGTTGCTACACTTACTCCCAACTTGTGCTTACACTCATTGCTACACTTACTCCCGACTCACACTCACACTCGTCATTGTTGTGCTTAGAATTTTTCAACCTCTTGAAAATATGAATTTTTAACTTGTTTCTCTTCTTCATTTGTTTTTTATAATTCATGTTCTTGTATATTTGATTTTTGATTGTTTTTTTATCTTTTTGTTTGCTTTCTTCTTTCCATGCTAGCAATATCACTAAATAAATAAATTTTCACTCTTCAATTTTTCACTCAATCTCAATGTTAAATTTATCAAAACAATTTTTTAATCAATTTTCCAATCAAATAATTTCCTCCAAATTCGTTCAATTTCAAATTCGAATAAATCAATAAACTTATTATATATCCCAATTTTAAATTATTCTTCTTCTTCACTTTTCAATAACCAATTGTATTTTAATCTACTTTTAGCTCCCAATTTATTAAATCATGATCTTCCTCCATAAACTTTCAAATTATTCTCTTCAATTATTTTTCCTTTTGTAACTTCATCAATTAATTTCTTTCCTCTAATGCAATTTCACCTAGTGAAAATTCTTCTAGTTAAAATATTTTTTAATTAATAATTTAATACTCTCTTCCTCCAATGCTTTTTCACCCAATGCAAATTATCTCGATTAAAAGCTCACAATATAATAAATAAAATCTTTCTATGCTTTTTAAAACAATAGTATCCAAAAACACATGCAGATTGGAATTATTAATTCTTCTTCGTGATTAATACATAAATTCACTGTTAGTCATTTTTTAAATCTCCATATGATTTTTATAACAATAACATCTATAAATGCTTGTAGACTAAAGTGATTAATTAATGCATAAATTTGTTTTTGTAATTAATTTTTCACCAAAAAAAATCCTATGTTTTCTAAGTTTTGTATTAATGCCTATGAAAACTAATGTATGCAGTCCCAACTAGGTATTTTTTGGTTTCTTCCTCTCTTTTCATATCCTCACATCTACAAATGTCTCACTTAAACACTTGTCTTCAATCATCTATGTCCTCAATGCTTTCAAATTTCTAGGCTCATTCGCGTATCCTCAAGTTTTTCTTAAGAAGCATGTCCTCTCAAATAGCAAGTTCTCTCAAGCAACATGTCCTTCCTCTTAGGTAGCATATTCTCTTAGGTAGAACATCTAGACATCTCCTCCTCTGATATTCTAATCTCTCTTATTTAGACTTCATTTATTGTCTCTCTACACATCTCCTCTAGTATTATATCTCCACTCTCCAAATCTATTTAATAATCTCTCTATAATCTTCTCCTTCCTCTAAACATAACTTGAACCACCAATTATTTCCTCTTAAATCTTCCTCTGATTATAGCTTACTCTCAACTTGGACCACTAGTCCTTCCTTGTTGCTAAGTAGCTCTGATACCCCTGTTAGCAATTTAGCAAGACTGTCTCATAGGATTCAATCACAAGATCATAAATCAGACACAATAATATCATCAATACTCAATTACATATCAAACAAATATCAATCTCACATAATCACACTAAAATATTTATTAATAATAAAACTCAAGCAATTTATAAATCAAAGCTTATTCGAGTTACATTTTACACGGTTTTGTCTCCAATATAAAGATACATGAGACTCTTCACATTACATGAATATTTGGTTTTTCTCTCCTCAAAATCATGGGAGAACTTAAATCTTCATATTCCTCTCGAACATGATACATAAAGATAAATTTTACATATAACTCCTACTTATAAACTAAACTTATTAGTCAAATAACTCTTACTTTCTAACTAGACACCTCACACACCCAATTACATGACACATGCTCACACCTACTATCTTGACACATACTTTATACATAAAATCAAACTTACACCATAATCTAAATATTTACAATAGGATCAAATAATGCAATACCTCCAATAGAAAGCACATACGATACATGGAGGATATTATGTAGGTGATGTAACAATGATGATGAATGTGGATATGCTAAAAAACTATGACAATTTGTAGAAATATAGAGGTGCGGTTCACCTTTGTTGGATGAGAGACCACCAATAGAGATTACATATATAACAACCTAGACCATGGAACTAACTTCATCAATGTTAGAAGGAAGTAAAGGAGAGAAGGAAAAATAATCTACGTTAAAGCATATACGGTGTCAAAAGGGCCAAAGCAATCAATTGGTTGAGGTAGAGCCTAAAAATGATAAGGATATGGTAGTTACTACTAAAAACAAGTTGGTGTAGAAGGAAAAGAATAAAAAATTTAGGAAGGAAAAGCTTTGAAGAAGAAAATCAATCTAAAAGGTCAAGGTGGCAAAGATATTGAAGATATAATTATCGAGGATGACACTAAAGATGAGCTAAAGCATGGTAAAATAAGTGACTATTTTCTATTGAAGGGCCTAAATTGAGGTAATCTCCAGTTCATTGTGAACAAAAAATGAATAGGTTGATGCATTTTTTGAGAATGTAAGTGGATTGTTCAATAGATTTTGGAATGATTTCTGAGTTGGTTTTTTTTATGACTAATGACTATGGCAACTGAGGATGGAAGTTGGGACCAAGTTGAAGAGAGAATAAATAAATTTGTAGAAATCCATCACATGTAATCATGGAGCTTGGTGTTGGTAGTAGTAGTAGTCAGTAAATTCTAGAAGCAATGGAGTTATCAGAAGGAACTCTAGTTTTTTATTAGCATCCACCAAGAGTATACATTGGTAATCATGGACAAATATCTTAATTTTTTTGGGTACAAAGACAGTTAAGATACAATCAGAGTTGAAATTATATGCCAAAATGAATTTCTTGGTATATCTAATTTAGTGGTCGGTAGTAGACCTAGAGATATTTTAGCATATGGTTAATAGCTTGAAGCTAAAAGAAGAGCAATCCAACCAATTGAAATTGGTGGAAGAACAACTTTGGAAAGTATTGCAAGAAGCCAAAGCAAAACTAGCAAGGATGAGGACAAAAAAGGATCATACAAGGCAAACATAGGAATAGCAATATTAGTTTATTAATCAGTTGAAATTAAAGTGTGCAATGAGAGAACAAGATCTTGAAAAAAAGATGCAATAGATTACTCACTGGGACCAACTAATCATAAAATGTGATGAGCATCTTGTAGAAGACTCAAGGAAGGAAGTTGAAGCAGCAAAAGAGAGACTAAACTAAAGGCTATGCTATATAAATTTGAGTAAAAATCACATTATTATGGCTTCCAATAGGCTCATTACCAAACCTATGCAAAGAGGTTAATTAGAGAGATCAAAACCTTAAAGCTATAAATTTAGAATTTGGGTGGAGTAGTTGTGCTAATTCCTCATCCACAGCAAAGCTAAAGCCCTTACAAGTAGTAGCATATAAATGAGGATGTCAACCAATCTAGAGGGTACGGAAGATGTAGGTACAACTTCTAACATGGCACCATCTCAAGTGCCACTTCATACATAATGTAGTACGTCAAAGGTCAAGTACATGCACATGCAATTTTGAATAGTTGTGTTAACTATTGTTTTGTTATACAATAAAGTGATGGATAACATACATATAATTAATAAGTCATGTAATTAAGAATAAAATTAAATAAAAATTCCTAACAAATATAATGTAAGAGATGATAAGGTGTTGCATAGGTAGTTGGAGTAACTACCTCCCAAAATGTATAAATAGGTCCCCTCCTTCATTCAAACTAAATAAATTGTAGAGAGGACATATACACATAGGAGGAGCATGGAAGGCATAAGAGTGTAATGAGATATATGTGTATTGTATACCAAACATGTATTCCTGATGATAATATTGCTATTCAGCCATTGTTATGTAGGCTATTCAATATTTATGTATACGGTTATATTTGATTATCATTGTTGTAGATAGATTATCTGAATTGTTTCCACATTATATTTTCTATAGATAAATATATTAGGCCATCTAGACTATAAACCTAGGTTGTCTTATGCAAATAGAAGGTTGTCTATCTAGGATATAAGTCATTTAAACGAAGCCTAAGTCCATCTAAACTACAAATAGGGTCATTTGACTTGTTTATTATGTAAGGACAACAAGAACAAGGTTGATTATGTTATAGGTTATCCAAAGTGAGATGTGAGATTGTTTGAGTGTTACTCAGACTACATGTTGATGATATGTTTTGTTAATTTACTCTATCATTTCTTCTTTGTTCCTTCAACTATGGAATACCACTACCATGATATAAGCTTACCAATAATAAGGTTATAAATAATATTAACAATATTCTAGGGGATTTCATCCAAGAGGGACCAACTAGTAAGTAGCAAAGGCATAATGTATAGACTCTGATATACATTGTCATGGATATTTTAAAATATTTTACATGTTCCATTAATATTAAATATGAAAATGTGTATTCTAATATCACAAATGTTACAAAACTAGACACATGGTAAGAGATTGAAAAGTAAAAATAATGGAGAAAGAGAGAAAATATAGGCATGAGACAAAATTCAATATGAAGAAAGGATATCATACCATAGTAAAAGTTGGAATAGATCAAGGATTTTCCACTCCCAAGAAAGTGGCAAAGAAATTCCCTCTACAACATCAAATGGAAAAGACCATACATTTTACTTGGATTAACCATTAGAAAAAATAAAGAAGGACAAAAGGATAAGGAAGAACAATGCACAAGTTCAAATTCAAAAGGAATTAATGGTGTGTAGGAAGATGGTAAGGTAAATTTTATAGCAAAGGAGGAATAGTCATCAAGGTTAATCCAAGTAATTCATCTCATTTTTCTCAAGTAGTATAAAGTCCTCTCCTTGTAATAGAAATGAAAGTCATGTAGAGCATATTCCTTGCACTTTAGGGTTCCAAGAGAAACATAATAAAGAAATTATCGAGGATATGAATGGCAATTTAGGGTTTCTAGGGAAACATAATAAAGTAATGACTATGGAGGATCATCCTTGCACTTTAGAGTTTCCCAATAAAACATAAAGAAGAAAGTGTTGGTGAGGCTATTCCTTCCACTTTAGATTCTTCAAGGTAGCATAAACCTTTAGAAGATAAGTCTCATTATGAAAAAAAATGGAAATATAGAATAACTTTATGAAGATGAAAGTGTTGGTGGAAATGGGAAAAGGAGAGGAAGACCCTCAAAGCAAGAATAGAGGGAAATGAAACTCAAAGGGACATCAATTTGAGAAACCAAAAGTAAATATCATAGATATTAACAAGAGGTGTGGCTAAGCCCATAAATAAAAATAAAAGTGATGAATAAAATGGTATTATGGAATATTAGGGTATGAATAAGACCCCTCAAAAATATTTATTGAGAAATTAATAGGTTGTTATATCCTTTAGTTTGTTTAATATAGGAAAGAAAATTAAGTAGTGAAGAATATAAGGATGAATTCAAAAGTATTTGCAATATGGGAAATTGTCTAGTAGTTCCTTCTATAGGATTGTTTGGAGTTAATATGAGAAGAGCTGGCTAGGTGACTGAGAACCACATTGTATAGAGCAATATGATCATCAATAATTTTCATCAGTCGCAAAGCACTAATGTCATCAATCTTCATCTCCATCTGAGCAGAATTTTTTACCACATCGTTTGATTTAGCTAGAAAAGAGTCAGATTTTTTGCCTAACTCGTTGGTTTTAGCAAGGGAAGCCAAGTTGGATTTGAGCTTTTTAAGCCATTGAGAGATACGCGTGTGGAAAGGATGAGGATTTTGGATAAATCTAGATGAATACCACTTCACCGCATGCAGCTTATGCTCAAAAACTTTTGAGGCCTCAGTTTCTATCAAAGGAGCGATAAGGGAGGGGAAATCGGGGTTTGAATCATCACTAGGGACCTCCTGGACGTAGATTTCACTACTAGAGCTTCCAGTGGACTTGGTATGGGTGGGGTAGGTGGGGGGCAGGGGGGAAGGTGAAGGGATGAATGGTAGGAGCTGGGTAGGGCAGGTTGAGAGGGACCATGGGCATATTGAGAGAGGCCAAGGATGGACTGAAAAGGGCTAGGGGAGGTGGGGTGGGAGGGACTAATGGGGTGAGGGGAGTGGAGGGATCAAGGTAGGTGGAGGGGGTGAGAGGGGGAAGTGGTGATAAAATATCTTTTGGAAAAAGCATCGAGGGTATGCTTGTAGAGGATGTAATGCAAGCCTTGGTGGATAGTATAGTGGGCTTTCCCAGTGTGGATATTAGTGACAGATAGTTTAATGGATCTAAAAAGGTAATCAGGGATGTTGATTTTTCTATTACTTCTAAAATAATTTAGGAAAGCAATATGGAAGCTTTGCAAAGTACAGTCAATTTTATCAATAGTGAAAACTGAAGTATGGGAATTATTACGTTGTCCCAAGGGCCAGGGAGCTTGGTTTTTTCAATGCCCCCGTAAGTGGTGAGGAGAGCCTTACCTTTTTTTAAAAATAATTCAAGCTTCACTACCATAAAATTATATGATACAACTATACTTACTTCTTGTGAAATATGTTATAAAGACCTCAACATACTTTTGTGAAACACAATGATTATTCATAATTGTGATTTATAGGTTCTTAGTGGGGGATTTCAACACAATTCTATCTCCTTTGGGAAATAACCATGGTTCACCTAGATGGTTTAAAATAATACAATACTTTGATTCAACTATTAATTCAAATAGCCTTTGGGATTTATTCCTTCAAGATTCAAATATACATGGTATTTTAGATGTAATGAGAAAACTCATATAGCAAAAATATTGGATATATGTTTGTTATCCAATACATGGTTATAAATAAAATATACAATTTCTTTAGACATTTTGTTGTGAGCAAGATCATATTACAAATCCATTCTCTTGAGATATTATTTATTCAATAATGGTCATTCAAAGCCATTTTGATTTTATTCTATGTGTTTTCTAGACCTTGACTTATCCCAAATGATTATGTTATGATGGCAAAGTAAAGTTTGAAGGATTATAAATGTGTAGATTTGTTCAATATATGAAATATCTAAAGGGATAGCTGAAGATTTGGAAGACCAAATATTTTGGCAACATATTTAAAGCAAAGAAGGAAATTGAATCCAAGAGATAGTAGAAATGAATGGAATGGACCATGATACTTATATGAAAGAAAATAAATTACTTTTTTATTATCATAATTAATTGAAAAATAGGAGTCATAATTGTGCCAAAAATATAGAGAGAAATGGCTTAAGAAAGGAGATAGAAATACTAAACTCTTGTGTAGTGATTACACCATTAATGTAATTACTTCAATATAGCCATGTTGACTATCTCTATTTTTTTTAGCTTGGGCCCTAGGTTTAGATAGTCGGACCTTGAACATCAAGGATAGGGTTGATGTTGATTTAGTCTATAAATATGAATAGTTATGTGGTAGTTGGAATTATCTTTCATATTTGAATCTTAGTTATGTATATTGTGCATATGAGACTTTGCCATCTCCATGTGGCTAAGAAATTGCACCCTCTCTTAGTGGCTTAGTATTTGTATTGATCTGAATCTAGAATCTATTTACTTGCATATTTGATTTTTTGGCATTGAATCTGAATGTATTGCTATCAATGGATGTTTATTTTGCATTATTGAATTGCTACCCCCATTATTATATTTCTTGAAGTTGTTTTATTATAGGTGGTATCAAATATTCAATATTGTATCCTTGTGGTGGTGTAAATTTTTAGTATAAGGGTATGCAAACCATTCCAAAACCTCTCTTGATTAGTTACACTTCCTATTTCCTAGTAATTTTTTTGATATTTTTTTGGTTCACCTTCTGGTGCATTTTTTTTCTATAATATTATGAGTGTGATAAGGGAGAAAATATGAAAGGGGTATCATGAGGGGACTCCTTATGACATTATCCACCCTCTTATCTCTTCTCACTTTGAGGCTTGGAAAGTTATGAGCTTAAAGTCTAGTTTTTTGGGTTGATTGAAGAATACCTATGTTTCTCCTGAGAAATTTATTTGTCTAAGTTTAATCTTAATCTATCTCTAATGCACATATAAGATATAATATACAAGGCCCACAACTAAAATGCTCTTTTAATCTTGATTATTAAGGAAATATCAAGTTCTTTTAAGAGGCAAGGGTGTAAGAAGATGCAACTACATGTATTTTTAATTTGAAGCCAAATCTTAAAGATTAAGTTTATCCACTATATGATTAAGACTACCTTGTTATTTCTTTTATTTTTTTCTATTTTATCAATAATTATAAAATTAAACCTAGTTTACATAGATAGAAAATAGAATATAAACCCTAAATTCTTAGATGGCAGAGTTATGAGGTAGAAAAACCTATTTTTTCCACTATGGAAAAAGTGTCTCCTCCTCGCAAAAGCATTGTCGGTGCTATCAATTGTTGATGGTGTTATCACTTAACTTGTAAAATAGACAATATATATATTCAACGGTAGAGGGGCCTATATAAGTTGGTAGTGGATGGTTGACTCCATTGAATATTAATCAGACCCCTATTTAAATAAATAGAAAAGTGATCAAAATGATGGAACATAAGAAATAAATATTTTATGGTGAAAGTAGCACTAGGTTATGATAGCATCTTCAGTGCTTTTACCCAATGATGGTGCTTTTACTCTATATTAAACTAGAGATTGATAGCATCATTGACTTGCAATCTAGTGGTTCTTTCACTTCTAAGAGAAAACAAGAATATTGAACGTAAGAAATGACATGTTTAAGATACCTATGATGAAGGGATCTAACTTGGGAGTATATAGGCCTTGTCTAATAGTATAAAATGTAAATATAGTTAATTAAATCTTAGTATTAAATACCTAAATATAATATTAACTATATGCCAATGCAAGATGCACAACTAGTTCTAAATGCAATGAAATAAAATTCTAAAACTACAAGGCAAGGAAGAGCTAATAAGAAAAATATGGGTAAAGCACACACCCAAAGAAATAAGGTTGTTTTTCCCTTATTGGAAGCCTTTTAAAGGCTTGATATATTGCTTGTTTATGGCACTTGAATGCTTGAGTTTGTAGGCTTGATACTTGATGCTTGATGATTTCTTGTAGACTTGAAGAGAGCTTTGAGACTTGATGTTTAGATGCTTGCAAGAATGCTTGGAGAGAGCTTACAAAGAAAAATATCTTGAATGCTTGAAAGGATGGTCCTCACAAGATTGTGGAAATATTTTAGCATAATATTGCCATGCAACATGAAAATATCTAGAGATATTTTGGTAGAGTTTTGCTACTCTAAAGCTCTTGATGAATTAGTTTTATAGGCATCCATGGCTTCTTGCAGGAAGAATTACATTAAATATGACATGATAGAAGAAGGTAAGAATTTGGAAAGAGGATAAAGAGGTCATTAATGGAATATAAATAGAGTGGAAAGTATTGGATTTGAATCTTTTGTAGGGTCTACAAAACAAATTTTTCGGAATTTTGTTCATTAGTGATTAGGGGCTTGAAAGGGATAGAAATTCAATAGGCCATTAATGGAATATCATGAGAGTGGAAATTCTTGGATTTGAGATTTGCTATAGGGGATATGAATAAAATTTTGGAGGATTAGGTTCATTAATAATTAGGGGCTTGAAAGGGATAAAAATTCAAAAGTCTTTCTTTGGTACATGATAATTAAAAGCATTGAGATGAAATATTGCCAACGGTGCTATTACATTGGTGCTTTTGCCTCATGATGGTTAGAGGTCAAAAATAGGTGGGAAAAAGTAAAATTTGAAAATATTTGTAAAAGCACTACCAAATCATGATAGCACCACCAACGCTAATGCTCATGCCTCAACACTATCACTTTAGGAGCAATGAATATTCTAAATTTTGGCACAAGGAAAATTCATTTGAATTGGATGATTAAAAGTTTGATTGATGAAAGGATTGAAATTTTTGAATATTAACCATGTGTTCAAAATTGGGTATCTATATTTTCTCCTTTTAAATCCATTTATTGCATATAAATACATTAAAGGTTGACATAGATATCCCAATTTTGAGACAAGAAAATTTTTAGTTGCTTATGGTCGATGATGTTAGATGAGTGATGTTGAGATTGTTTTCTTAGATATGATGTTAAAAATTATGTTTCTAATAGCATTAAATGTTGTCATGACCTAGTGTGCTCCCTATATTTTTAGAGGAAAAATCAAGTTGGATTGAGGAAATTTGACAAGATTATGATCCGCATTGGTGCAGTGATGAAATATTGGGATAGATGTTTGATTTAGATGGATGATGTTAATGATTGATTATTAATATTACATGATTAGATTGATTATTAGACAATTCAACAATTAGATGTGAGAATGTATTGATTAATGTTTAAAATAAATTTATAGATTAGATGATGATGGTTGATTTAGGATTGGAGTTGCATAGATTAAGATTAGATATGTTGTTAATGGTGATTGATTAAGATTGGTTAATATTAAAGATCACTTTAAGAGATGAAAGATGAACTAATTAAGTGAAGAAAGAGACATGATGAAATATACAAGATGTGACTGAAATGGCATTGCTATAGTACAACTATATACAAAAGTTATATACAACTATATTCATAGAGATTTATCCAAGGGACTTTAGCTAGATTTTGACTTGCCCAGGGGGACTTATTAGCTTTACCTAAAGGAATTTTGGTTAGATTTTAGACTTGCCAAGGAAAATTTAGTTAGCTTTACCCAAAGGACTTTTGGTTAGCTTTTATACTTCCCCATAGGGGACTTTAGTTAGCTTTGATTGGAGGAATTCTGGTTAGCTTTGAGATTTTCCTAGGGGAACTTTAGTTAGATTTGCCTAGAGGAATTTTGGCTAGATTTAAGATTTTTCCAAGGGGAATTTTGTTAGCTTGCTATGACACAAAGATATATACAAACATGAAAAAATATTATTTACCTTTAAGCAAATGTCTAAAGGACTTTTGCCTTGCTGATAGGACTTTTTTTATTTAGCCTTGTCCACAAGACTTTTGATATGAGATTTTCCTTTAAGCATAGTCCTTAAGGACTTTTGTCTTTCTTATGGGACTTTTGATTTACCTTTAAACAATTACTTAAAGGACTTTTTTCTTACCTATAGGGATTTTGATTTAAATTTAAACAAATTCTTAAAGGACTTTTGCCTAGACTAATTTGCCACATAGAGAAGTGTCATAGAGGACATATGATTGATTGGTGTAGCAATGAGTGGTGCCTCTAGTTGGGAAGATAAGTTCATTGTTGACCAGTTGCTCCAAGAGAGGTGTTATATGGGAAAACAATAGATGACAAGGTTGAGCTTGATATTAGCACTTGTAAACCTCATAGTATTCATCATGTATCGATTGATGAGATAGAAGAATTTTATTTTATTCTTCTATTAGCACCTATAGATCTTGCATTATTCATCATGTGTCAAGGGATTTGTAGTTTAGAAGACTTGATAGATATAGTTTGATATAAATCAAATTGAGCTAGATAGAAAGTGATGAGAAAGATAGAAAGTGATAGGCATAGATGATCGCATGAACCTTAAGTTGGTTTACAAATATAGGACTAGAAGGATTTTCTCACATCATTCACCTAGTGTAATGAAAGTGAACTATCATGACTATGATAATCACTTGCATGTTATTGTGGATTCCTAACTCAAGATGCATCAAGCAATTTAGATAGAGGTAAGCACATGCATGCAACCAGATATGAAAACAAACAAAATGTAAGCAAACAATATTAAACAGCCAATACAAACTCAATAGTAATACCATTTAAGATGCATTCTATTAATTTATTATTTAAGTTCTTTTCTATCAAGCATGGCAAGGAAGTAAGCTCCTAAACCAAAATTGGTAGTTATGATAAAGAAACCTAACCAATTAGGCTCAAACTTACCTTTGAGCTTAGTTTTGGCATTGGTGTTCTTTTGATTCTCTTTAAGAATGATATCACCAACCTCGAAGGAGCAGGATCATACATTTTTACTATAGGTATGCTTAAACGTTTGTTGGTAGACCCATAGGTTCTCTAAGGTATGGATCCACTTTTTTTCAAGTAGTTTCAACTGGCTAAGATGAGAAAATGATATCAATATCCAAATGAGGAGTCCTACAACAGGACATGCAATAAATGCATATCAATCTTGAAAGGGAAGATAAATTTAGTTCCATAAACCAAAGCATAGGGCTTCACATCAGTGGGAGTTTGAACACTAGTGCAATAGACCAACAAGGTAGGATAAATTTGAAGATATCAATCTCGATTGGTTTTGTTGACAAGCTTATTAATGATCTTGAAAAGAGTCTTGTTAGAAGCTTTAGCTTGGTAATTACCTTGAGGATAGTAAGACATTAACCATTTGTGATGAAATTTATATTTAGCATGAATTTTCTAGATATTCTTGTTCTTGAAGGGTGTTTCATTGTTATATTAGCATGGAAGAGACACCATAACGACTAAGGATTTAGTTAAGGATAAATTTGGGTACTTATACTCCAATGGTTGAGTCTAAAGGCATGGCTTCAACCTACTTAGTAAAGTACTCAGTAGCCATGATGATGAAATTATGCCCATCAAACAAAATAGGGATAATCTTGGTAGCTTTTGATGTTGTATATTTAATGAAATAACTACCACAAGGTACAAAATGAGATTGTAGTATTAAATATATGATTAAGACAATATATTAATCAAGTAAAAATCATAAGAAATTGTAGAAACTACTCATAAATAAGCCATTAATGAAAGCTCACAAAAATAGTATATTGCTATAAAATGGAGGTCTCAAACTCTTCATATTTCATACATGCTCTACATTGTATCTATCATATCAACTACTACTATACGTTGTGCACATCATAATTGTCTCTCTCTCTCACACACATGTTCATACAAAGGCATATATAATGAGAGGTGACTCTTGATCTTTCATCTTCCTATGACTCTTCACCTTCCTATTCTATGGACTCATGTGCACATGGACAACATACACATTGACAGCATCAAGTACTTTGCACATTCTAAGCATTTATTACATTATATTAAGTAAATAATCAAACTCTAATCTAAGATAAACTCCTAATCTAAACATGTACCCATGGTGGTACATTAGCATATACTAAATAATATAATATATTCCAACAAATATTCCCAATGATGTCTAGCCCCAAATGAAAAATATATTCTAAGGGGTTGAAGAGCTTGGGATGGAGTGTGGATAAGGTTATCATGCTTTCTAACACTTATCACACCTTATACCATAGTCTCAAGAGTATTTTTTCATGGAGCAAATAATAATCCATATGCAGGAGTTTCTCAATTATTGAAACACCACCAAAGTGACCACCACATAATCCATCATGGTATTTTTTTATGATTGCTTAGGCTTTAAATTGAGGTGAGGTATCTAAGGAGAATACCATCAAGGAAATGATAGTATAATATATCACCAATGATGACATGTCAACAGACATGTTGCTTAAGGTTCTTTCACTTATTGTGGTTCAAACCATCTGGCAACATGCCATCCCTAAGGAAGACAAAGATATCCTTGAACCAAGGATCAAAGACACTTCTATGAAAAAGACTTAGAGAAAGCTAGCTATACTCTAAAGTTTAAGGTTTCCTAATTTATAAAATTATTATCATGGATTTTTTATCGTCCAAATCTAAGGGGATAAGAGATGCAATAATTGCCATAACATCATCATGTTAGTTACTAGATGTGGGGATGTCTTCAATGGTAATTTTGTCAAAAGTAGACATGAACTTAGCGATGATGTCTTTGTATGGCTTAATATTTTTAACTTTTGTTTGATATACACCATTTACTTGGTTCACTACAAGTTGGAAATCTCAAATATGGAGAGGGTTATAAACTGTAAAGCTAATGTTGTGTGAAGCCCTAAGATAAGAGCTTCATATTTCATAGTGTTTGTATAAGAAAATTTGATCTTAAAGGACAAAATGATATGCTATTGTTGAATGGTGACCAAGATGACTCCTACCCCCACTCCTTTGACACATCAAGTGCTATCAAAGTATAGGATCTAAGAATTAAATTTATTGGATTCTAGGCTAAATATTGAATTATATAGGAGGTCTATAGCTAAAGTGTGGTTGGCTTCGAAGGGCATAGCTACTAGTTGGTCAGTAATGACCTAACCCTATATAGACTTCTACCTAACAAACTCAAGATCAAATATTCTAAGGGTGATAACCTACTTAGCATTTCATACTGAGAGGTGAGGCTTTGATATGAGATATCACAAGGGATAGACCTTCACGATGATACATGTATTATGGCTAAGCATGTAGCATCTAGGATTTTGGAAAGCAAACACTATAATAAGAAAATATTATCCAAATGGGTGTAGCAAACTTAGTAATTAACTAAAGTCCTAATATATTAAAAATAGCTCACTCTCTATGTTGGTTTGTGTAATATGTTAACATATCACCCAAGTCATGGTCTATTGATAATATATATAACAATAAAGACCAAGAATAATTAGGAGGGACAAGGGCCAGAGGAGACAATAGGTAGGATTTGATATCATAAAAGACCACTTGACAATCAGTGTCCCAATTAAAGATCATATTCTTCCTAAAAATCCTGGTTAAAGGTTGACGCGCTTTTTAGTGACCTAGGCAATGAATCTCTAAATAGCTTGGATTTTATTCTAAATTCTTTAAAGTTGGGCTAAATTTTGATGGGGTAGCATATTGAAAATAGTTATTGTCTTTTTAGGATTAACTTTGATGCCATGTTGGTATACAATGAAACCCAACAATTTTCCTAATGTAACTTTGAAGATGCATTTTTTAGGCTTTAGGTGTACCTTGTATTCCCTTAGCTACTCAAAGATACACTTTAGTTCTTAAACATGTTATTCCTAGTTTAAATACTAGCCAAAAATATCATTGACATAGTCTTCTATGATGTCATGCATCATGTCATGAAATATGCATGTTATGGCTCATTGGTAGGCAACTCTTGTATTTTTGATAGCAATGGGTTCCACATGGGATGGTGGAAGTTGTTTTGACTTAGTCCAAAAGAATAATTTTAATCTGGTTATATCCTAAGTATTTATCCATCAAAAACAACATTCCACATCTTGTAATAAAATTTATGATCATGACAATATTGAGCAAAGGGAAGTCATCCTCAAGACATGCCTTATTGACATCTTGAAATTCTATGCAAAATCTAATACTACATTTTTAGAAACAAGTACAAAATTAGAGATCAAGTCAGAATAGTCAATGTCTTTGATGAATTTGAAATGAAGGGGTTTTTGGAGATCCTACTTAAACTAGCAAAATGACTTTCAGATGCAAATTCCATAATTTTGCTTTATGAGTTTTTCATAAAGAGTGATGACTAAGTGGTGGACAACTAGGGAAGTATCAAGACCTGAAATATTGGCATAAGACCAAGCAAAGATGTCATTGAAATCCATAAAAATATTGGTGTATTCCTCATGCTCAATTATAATCAATACTCTGCCTAGCTTAAAGATCTTAGGATTTTTAGGAGTCCCAATAGCACTGTCCATGGTTTTCTTAGTTAAAATATGAAACTTGTCTTCCAATAAATGGGAGTGGATAAAACTCATAGTATTTAAATATTTATAGGACCTAGGGATTATTGAGTGCAATCAATTGGTTATAAGATAGCAACATTTGTGATTTTTTTTAAAAAATTACCAAAATAGTAGTTATTTTAGCTTAGATAGTCTGAGGGACCATATGGAGGAGGATCACTTAGGACGTTATTTATCTCATATTAATATTTATTTATAATAAACATCATATAGGATAGGGTTAGGATATTTACACTAGCAAAGTGTGTAAATCAATAGAATCAAGGATCTATGAGAAGCTATGACCCATTTTCATCCTCTTGATCCCATTCTAATTTGTTCAAGGAAACAATGTTGTCATGGGACTTCCTATTGAGAAGGAAAGCTTTATATTTGCTATAAAACAATGAGTAATGATGAAGATATTGACTAGGGCTAGGGATGTAACCTATCTTATAGCATCCTAGCCAAGTTTTGGTCTATGAGGATCGTTGATGCCTTCCTCATGCAAGCCTAGTCCTTTACCTGGATATCCTATATTAGAAAGAATATGTTTTGGAATGGAATACAAGTTTAACATAAAGCATGAAGTATACTCTAACAAGGGAAATGCACCATTTACATTAATGAAAGAGAGTTTTATTACAAATATTTCTCTTTTATTACAAGGCTTATAATAGGGTCCTCAAGATGGAGGAGATCCCTTTATACAACATGCAAGATAAATGGTGCCTTCACTAGTCTCCTCTTGTCACCCTCAAAAGTGGATGGGTTTGGTAGCCATGATAGAGTTTGACCATCCTAATCTACCTATTTCTCTAGAGCACCTGAACATAACCCAAAGCAAAGGATTAATAGCATCAAGTAGACCCAAGTCTAGAAGATACAAAACAAAAAACTTTAAAACCTTGATTAAAGGAATAAAAATACATGTAAACATAATAAAACTTCACAAGAGTGCCTTTATTACCTTTATCACTTATTTTTAGTTGGTTTTATATCTATATCTGGCCTCTCTAAAAAAATTCCAAGGGGTAGGCGATTGGGTTTGTTGATCATCTAAGGATAGACAATTGGGTCTCCTAACCACCTAGGGGTATACAGTTAGCTATGTGATCCTCATAATGCAATGAAATTTTGTGGAGATATTCTATGAATTGTTAAAATCTACCCTCAAAATTTTGTGTTTATCAGAGACTAGATGGGTGAGTTATGGCCAAAACAAGTCGGGTAATTCTGGATGAAAATTTTGTCTCTACTAACTGCCTAGGGGCAGGTGGTTGTGTCTACTAACATCTGAGGGATAGGCAGTTGGATCTCTATAGCTCTAATTATATTGACATTTATTTTGGACCTTCTATGGGATGACAAGATCCTTGGGTATCAATTTGATCCAGGTTGGACCTTTGATCTAAGAGCAGCTTCAAGATGAATGTCGGTAGATGCTTCAAGAGGACTTCATTTCATAGTGGATTTGTGCACTCAAGAGGAGGGTGACCAGCTTAAGAGACTTCAACACACACAATGGGAGAAAATAGGGGCTAGGATAGTTTTGATATAGTTTTGGCTAGGGCCCATGAACTTATTTTGTTAGTGAAGGGAAAGAGGGGGTATATATAGATTTTTAGCAAGGATGAAGGGGTGTGACTAAGAGGTGAGGTGGCATGAGGTAGCATCCATGTGGAAGGTGTGAAGACCAATAAAAATCTAGATAATTTCCCATGGATTAATGTGCACCCTCCAATATTAATGACCTTGGGTTGGGAGAGTCCTCACCCTCCCAAGTGTCATAGGGCATGGGAAGTTATGATGGAGCATGGGGATGTGGAGACCTTGGGTGATGTGGAGGAATTTTAAATTTCTAAAAAGTGCAAGGTCGATTTGGGAAGGACTTGGGAATTTATTAGGAGTATTCATTAGGGGCTTTGACTTGGGATTTGGGGGAATTTTAAATTCCTAGAAAAGTGCAAGGTGGATGTAGGAGGATTTTGGGATTTAATGGGGGTATTTTCTAGGAGATTTGGTGGGGATATGGGTTGATTAGATTTTTTTTGGATTTGCTTAGGATTTGGGAATTGAATATGCATTTTTCTTGGGATTTGACTAGGTATTAGAAAATGATTAGGACCTTATTAGGGAATTGATTGGGAAATTAATAACTAATTAGGATTTTGGGAGTTTTGAGGAGGGTTTAGGGGATTAAAGAGGAATTTAGAAAAATTAAGAGAATTAAAAAGGTATTAGAGGAATTTAGAAAGAATTAGGTAAATTAGGAGACTACAAATAATTAAAGAGGAATTAGAGGATGTTAGAAGAATTAGAGAGGGATTAGAAGAATTTAAAGGGGATTAAAGAGACTAAGGAAGAATTAGAGGGGGATTAAAGAGATTAGGGAGGAATTAGAGGAATTAGAGGAAAATTAGAAGGGTTTAAGGAGGATTAGGAGAAATGAGAGGAATTAGAGGAATTAGAGAGGAATTAGAAGGGTTTAAGAGGAATTTGGAGAATTTAGAGGAATTTAGAGAGGATTTGATATTTTTTTTTTGAGTAAATACTTCTTATACACATCCGTCATGGGGATTTGATAATTTTAGAGTAAATTAAGATAATTAGAGAGATAATTAAAATATTTGGAAGGATTTAGATGAATTTGAGGGAGAATTTGATATTTTTGAGGAATTAAGAAGGATTAGAGATAAATTGGGGAATTTGGTGGGTTGATTGGGGGTTTTGTGAGGTGTTTTGGGAATATGCAAAAATTGCCAAAATTTGGGTTTTTAGGGAATCACAAAATGAAATTTTTGGTGCCTACATTTACCCCTTTTTGTATCACATTGCATGAACACAATGTGGTGCAAAAGTAGATGACACCAACTATTGGATTGTTGATGGATAATGATGAATGGATGACAATGATTGGAAAGTGGTGAAAATGGCTTTTGGCCTAAGAAGGGTGATGTAATATTACCTTAAATCAAGGGTAATGTAATATGCCCCAATTAAAGAATGGATAAATACCTTTTAATATTTTCCTTTGATGCATTGATGAGATAATTTGATGTGGTAAGCTGATCAACCATTGGTAGGTGTCCTCACGATATTTTGATCAATTTTTTTAAAGCGTGTTAGGTGATACGATAAAAGACCTAAAGCATACCAAATTGGACTTGATTATATTTTTGATTGAAGGAGATAAATTTTGTTATTTCCCGAGTAGAAGGGTTTAATGATAGCCTCAGGAAAATATTCTTGGACCTATGTGACTCCAAGATTGGGTGTTTAGGTATTGGACTTGTTTGGGATAAAATTTTATGGATGTTGGCTATCCCCTCAAGTGATAAGTTGATGAAGAAAGAAATGGATGACAATAATGAATCACTTGACAAACAAAATGGGATGGGTAATGGAAGAATGGAGATGAGATGGTCAAAGAGTGAAACTTGGCATGAAAAGAGGAAAAATTGTAGTTCTTTATTTTTTGACTATGAGTATCCTTATGGTAACCTTCTCATCCTACCAGATTGTATGGATAACCAAACACTGCAATTGTCAAGTGTACTAGAGCATATCACTAATGATATTTACTCAAAAATCAAGTAAAGGATGTGAAAATAACACTAGGCTAAGAAAGCAAGTAAATTGCATGAAAATACATGAAAGTAATCTATGAAAAGAAACCTAGGCTAGGCAAGCATGAAAGTAAATCTATTATAGGAAAGTAATAAATGATAGGAAAGGTAAATCTACACTAGAAAAGCAATAAATGACATGAAATTAAATCTACACTAGGAAAGTGATTAATTATAGGAATGTAAATCTATACTAGAAAAGCGATAAATGACATGAAAGTAAATCTACACTAGGAAAGCAATAAATGACATGAAAGTAAATCTACACTAGGAAAGCAATAAATGACATGAAAGTAAATCTACACTAGAAAAGCAATAAATGACATGAAAGTAAATCTACACTAGGAAAGTGATAAATGATAGGAAAGTAAATCTAGACTAGGAAAGTGATAAATGACATGAAAGGTAAATCTAATCTATGAAAGCATATAGAGACAAAAAATAAAATCTAAACTAGGAAAACATGTAAAAGACATGAAATGAAATCTAAACTAGGAAAGCAATAAATGATAAAGTGATTGATGGGGAAGGTGATGATTGATTGATGATTGATGATTAGGTGGTAAGGATTCATACATACCTAAAACTGTTGTGATTGATGGGGAAGGTGACATACCTTGGAAATCCCCATATTGATGGATGAATTATGATTAGGTGGTAAGAATTTATACACACCTAAAGTTGTTGTGATTGATGGATAAGGTGGCATACCTTGATATCCCCAGCTTGATGGATGATTGATTATTAGGTGGTAAGGATTCATACACACCTGAAGTTGTGATTTATGGAGAAGGTAACATACCTTCATATCCCTCACTTGATAGATGATTGATGATTAGGTGGTAAGGATTCATACACACCCAAAGTTACTATGATTGATAGGGAATATGACATACCTTGGATATCCCTATCTTGATTTATGATTGATAAGTAGGTGGTAAGGATTCATACACACCTAAAATGTTTGACAAAATGTCATTTCATGATAGATAAAATATTAGGAATTAGATGGAGGATAATATTTGAGGGGTAAATAGAGAAAAAATGGTCAATGGGGAACTATCTGGGGGTGGTTGGTTGGTAATGGAAACCATCCCAAGTAGTTGGCAACTACGCCAACAAATTGGTAACCATTTTAGGTGATTGGAAACCATATAGTGTGGTCACCCATGCATAGTTTTTCTATAGTTTAGGGGACCAAATGATGTCAAAATTGGACAAAAATATACTCATTGAAAATTTATTTTTGATCCCAATACAATGGTGGTATTTTTGGGAAATTTGAAGAAGGTTTGATAGTGGAAAAAATGGCTCAAAGGTGACCTTACTTTTGAGAGTCAGAAAAGCTCAATTTTAAGTCATTGAAAGGTGAATTTGGCTTAGGTGATTAGAGGATGGATGTAGGAGGGTGAATTGATGATAATTGATGAAAAGTGGATCAACTATGAGTGTTTATAGATATGGTAGATAAGAAGAGAATGTCAAGACAAGTGGGGAACAATAACAAAGATGATTATTTTGGTTGAGGTAGGAGAGGCCATCATTTTGTATCTATATGATTGATGTAGGATGGATTATGATGCTAGAGGATAGGTTTGATGTAGTCTTAGGGTATGGAATGAGGATGTATGGTGATTTATTTGTGATATGCATACATGAGTTGTGTGTTGATGTAATTCCTTTGTGTGTGATTTATGAGTTATGATGAGATGGTTATGCTAGATGATGTGATGGATTTGAGTAGATGGAGGATGATGTGTAGTGACTTATAGTTGCTTATTCTATCATTTTTTGGATAGGTGTATATGTATTTCCTTATCACAATTAGTGTAATTAACCAAGGACATACACACATTCACAAGAACATAATGGTATAACATGAGAGAGGGTAATCATAATGGACATTGAACATGAGATAGGAATGAAGACAATATGTGGTCCTAATAAACTATAACAAATGACTAATGGGATAGGATGTAAATAGAAATATGAAGACATGTGTACAATGAGTGATGAAGAGCTATAAGATATGTGTTGCCTCGAATGTCTTAGGAATTTTGGATTTTGGAAGTGTTTCAGGAAACTCAAACATCCTAGTGGTACCAATCAAGTTTATATAGTATTCAATTAGTATATTTTAGAGACCTAGACCAACTTGGTGAGTCAAGTATCTCAAGGACCAAAGTGTGTGCAATGAGGTTCATTTCTAATTTTGAGTGAGGTTGGACTGACCAATTGTAGTTCAAGCCATTGTAAGTTAGCTCATTCCCAAGTGGTCATAGGTCTATACAAAAGGTCGCTAATGTGATAGACATGTTGCCACATAGAGGGCATACTCCACTACCAGTAAAGTGTTTATAGCCCTAATGGAGATAGCCCCATAATCCTTTGACATAGCTCCATTGCCATCCAAGCATCTATAGCCTCGATGGAGACGTCTAAAATGCCTAATGATCCATGATTATTAATGAAAGATTTTTTTTTGTTTTTTTACATGCATTTTGGATCCTTAGGTTTAGATTATTTGCATGATATGATGATTAGGGGAAATCATTCATTTTATGGTGAGAGCTACTCTTGGCTTCTTCTTCTTTATACTCAAAATGTGATTTATGTATGAGATATGTGTGTGGTCCAAGAGAAAATTTGAGGTGACTAAGAGAGGCCTAAATCACTTAAGGATGGACGTCGTTCGATGAAGGTTGATTGGAAAACTAGGTATGGTTGAATAACCAAAATAATCTCTATGTATGAGCAACCTAAGACATTAGGACAATGGAAATAAGTAGGGCATATGATGAACAAATGAAAGAGGGGTAATGGATGTACAAGACAATGGAAAAATGACATGATGCATGAACAAACATGATATGATGGACAAAGAGAGAACAAATAATATGTGACACATAAATAGATACAATATGTGCAACTATATTGTGTCATTGATTAATTACACCAATCAAAATTAGGAGACACATGTATGCAAACCCAAAAGGAGATCAAATTGGTATGCTATAATTCTAATGCAATATTATAATGGATGAATGGAGTGGATAAATGCAATGAATGGGTGTAATGCAATAATATTGATGCCATGGAGGGAGTGAACTCCATTGGGCACAAAATTGAAGGGAAGAAGGGGTGATTTGCCCCAGTCAAGAAGGAATGGTTATGAACAAGGTTGTAGGAATGCACTAGAGTGGAGAAACAATGTTGAGGAATGGTTGGATGAAAATGAAGAATGAAAAAAAAATATGAAGAATGGTTGTATGAAAATGAAGAATGATAAATGGAATATGTGATGTAGAATATGTGATGAAGAAAATGAAGGATGTTGAGGAATGGTTGGGTGAAAATGAAGAAAGGATATAAGTGGTTGGGAATTATGGGGATGTGATAAAATTAAAAGTGAAAGGGGGGAAACTTCCCTTAAACCAAATGGGAAAGGGATAAGTAGTACGAATTACCCTAGGTTAGGTTATGGATTAGGAAAAGCATGGACTTCCCAGATCATCACAAGGAGTTGAGGGGGAGAAGAATGAATAAATAAGGGAGGGGAGATGAGAATGATGAGGAAAGGAAGGGAAGAGGAAGGGAGGAAATAAATAGAATAGAGGTGAAGGAAGGAGAAAAATGGATAGAAGGGAAATAAACTAGCCATGGGTACGTAGTTTATCAAAGCATGATCAGACAATTGTGATGTGGAATTTATCAAAGAAGAAGAGGCAAAGGAGATTGAAAAAATATATGAGAAATAAGGAGAAGCTAGAGCATAATCAATGATTGATGGGGGGTTGATGGTGGTTAATGATGGATGCAAGGGGAACGAAGTGACACTTGAGAAGGATACGTGAGATTATCTCATATCATGATCAATGTGAGATACCTCAAGGATAGGATTGAATGTCTTTGAACCTTATCATTTATATATTATTGAGTGCATTTAACATGGTAAGATAACCAACCATTGGTAGGTATCCTCATAATACTTCTATCAATTTGTCGAAGCATGATGGGTGAGTAATCATATGATGATAGGCCTATAACATATAAAATTAGATTTTATTGGAGTTTGTGTTGAGAAGAGAAATTCTGCATTTTGACCTGACAGAGTAGGGTTAATGATAGTTTTGGGTAAGGTTCTTAGATAGACATTGATTCCAAAATGGGTGTTGGGTATTGATCAAGGTCGTGATAATATTTATTAGGTAATATCATCCCACACAAGTGATAAGGTGATATATGATAGGGTATGATTTGGGTGGATAAATTTGATTGATGGTTATGTGTGATATGTACATGGGAAAAAAAATCCAATTAATGAAGAGAGGGATATTGAGGAAGAATCGAGCCATTGGAAAGGGGTCATGTTGATGAGATGGTTAATTCCCCACAATCTAGTAGATCTTGTACTAGATGCTTAAAATATTGATAATCATCAATATTGTGACCCTTTTGATGATGGTAGATGTAATAGTGGTCTTCTTTGTACCATTTAGGTTTGGGCTTGTTGATTTTCTTTGGGTGAATGTCAGGTAGAGAAATTACTTTTGCATCTTGCAACTTTTAGAAAATTGTCAACATTGTCTCTAACAAGAATGTCCAAGTGTGAAGTGGATGAGAAGGATGATGAAGATGATTGGAAGGTTTATAAGAAGGTGATGGAGTAGAGGAAGGTCATATGGAGGAAGGTTTTTATAGTGATGGAGAATTCATTTGATGACTTGACTACATCTCAAGATTTGCAAGTTGATCTAAAATATGTTATAAGTTAATCAAAGGTGGGTTTGGGATAGTCAATATAGGATTGCATGGGGAGATGACATGATTAGGATAAAGGTGATAGGGGTGAGGGCACGAAGGTGGGAAAGAAGGAGGTAGAGAAGCAAATGAGTGTGGGGCCATAGTGAGCATGAGGGGTAGAGGTCAGGGTGTCAGGAGGAGAGGGGGAGGGATGGTGTTGGAAGAAGGGGAGGGAGAATTGAGGTTGATTTATGCAATGAGGGAAAAGTGATCCTCTTAGGAGGGATTTTGGTTAGAGTGGTATAAGTGGCCAAAAACATTAGTCCTAGACTAGAATGTGAGGTTCAAGAATGGACCTTGATAGTTGGACATGGGATAGGATGAAAGGTAAGGTATTAAATGAGATGAGAGGGATCTCCCCCAAATGGGTTGGAGGAGTTGTCAAAGGGTAAGTGATTTGCTCAAACTAATCCATGGAATTATGCATTTGGACTCTATTTTGGGTATGATTCATGACCATAAATGGCTAAAGGTAGGATAGGATGGGAAGGAAGGAATTTTTGGGGTGTTTTTATGGTTTTGGTGGTGGTTTTTTATGGCTTTCATGAAAGAAATGCACAAAGAGATAAAAAAATAATCAAACAAACAATGATGATGTTAATGTTCTAGTGAGTGTGTTTTTTTGTGTCGTGTTGTTTTACAAGTTTTTGGTATTGTTTGGTTTGTGGATGTTTGTTGGGATTTGGGGGTGTTTTGATGGTTTTATTTTTTTGTTTGTTCTTGTTTTTGTTTTTATTTGGTTTTGTGTGTTTTGATGTTTCTTAGCCCTAGGAACTACAAAAGAGGTGGATGGGGTGGTATCTAGAAGAGTGTTTTTATGCACACTCCTTGAGGAGAAGGGGTACACAAAATACTAAAAGGGACTTCCTAGGAAAAGGTTGGATTCGGGCATCCTAAAGGGACAAAAAGACCTCAAAAAGAGGTGACATTGTCTAAAACCTACATAGGCAAAATAGGATTTTGCTTCACCCTCGATTAGGCTCTAATAAAAAATGATAGCTATGAACCCACTAGTTATTAAGCCCCATGATGAAGGGCATCTAACCTCCGATTACCATGAGCTAGTCCCAAGGGCAACCGATTTCCCAATGATGAAATACGAGAAACTATGCAATCTAAACTATGGTTTCTAAGGGCTCAACTGATGGTTGGGGATGAATTCAAATATAATCGATTATTTTTATGTAAAAAAATGTGTAAGGGTGTGTGATTTAGATGTTTTTGTTGTTTTATTTAGCATGTCAAAGATTCCTACTTGCAATGTATAGCTAAATCTAATCCTAAATATGTAAGATGCAAAAGCATGCCTACACTAAATGCAAATACTAATCTAGAATGTTCATTCACTATCTAAGATGCAAAGCAAAGGGAAGTGTTATCTATAACATGTGATGCAAGGATTAGAAAGAAAATAATTTTGCAAAAGCAACTCCTATGATAAAGAAATGAAAATAAAAAATGTGAAAACAACTGAGCTTTTGAAAGGAAATCCTATGCTAAGGAAATCAATTTACAAAACATGAAAGCAAGTCTAATCTAAGAAAACAAGGCGTGAGACACAAAAAGAATTCTATGTCTAAGAAAGTAAAGAGAATTGCGTGAAATGAAGACTAGCCTAAGAACCAAAAAATGCAAGTGATTAATGGGGAGAGAGGTGATAGACCTATGGTCCCCAAGGTGATTGACTAGGTGGTGAGGATTCACACACACCTGAATGATAGTGATTGATGGGGAGAGAGGTGATAGACCTATGGTCCCCAAAGTGATTGACTAGGTGGTGAGGATTCGCACACACTGAAAGATAGTGATTGATGGGGGGAGGTGATAGACCTATGGTCCCCAAGATTATTTATTAGGTGGTGAGGAGTCACACACACTTGAATAATAGTGATTGATGGGGTGAGAGGTGATAGACATATGGTACCCAAGGTGATTGAATAGGTGGTGAGGAGCAACACACACATGAGCCTAAGAAACAAAATGAAAGCAAAAGAACAAACTATGAAAGTAAACTATCATAAGAAATAAAGACAAGATCATAAAATAAAATATAATCTATGATATGAAATAAAAGTTAACCTAGGAAATCAAATAATATGACATGAAATAAAAACTAACCTATGAAAACAAGTAACATGACTTTGAAAGGAAAACTAACCTATGAAAGCAAAGAGTATGACATGAAATAAAAACTACCCTATGAAAGGAAATATCCTGGCATGAAATAAAAACTAACCTAGGAAAACAAGTAACATGACATGGAAAGGAAAACTAACCTATGAAAGTAAATAGGATGACATGAAATAAAAACTAACCTAGGAAAATGAGTAACATGACATGGAAAGGAAAACTAACTTATGAAAGCAAAGAGCATGACATGAAATAAAAACTAATCTAGGAAAACAAGTAACATGGCATGGAAAGGAAAACTAACCTATGAAAGCAAGGAGCATGACATGAAATAAAAACTAACCTAAGAAAGAAAGGAGCATGACATGAAAATGAAAACTACCCTATGAAAAAATATCTTGACATGAAAACAAAGATTAACCTAGGAAATTAAAGGACATGACATGAAAGTAAGACTAATATAAGAATGCCAAGGACAAGAATAGACCTAGTCTAAGCAAGAGTGATAAGGAAAAATACTAACTAAGAAAAGAATAAGAGATCTAGCCTAAAAGCAAAGAGGAAAGGAGAAGAGCAAAGCTAAAATGGGAGGAAGGAACCTATCCTTGAATAACGAAGCAACCACTTGTATGAAATAAAAAAATAATCTATGCTAGAGAAGGATAAATGTGACAACCCTAAACTTGGGGGAACAAATGGGAAAGAAAGATATATTTTTGATGGAGAACAAAGACCTGAATTAGTAGCATAATGGATAAAGCATAAGAGGAAGGTTGCAAAATGGCCCTAGGCCTAATAGTTTGGAGTTAGGCAATTCATAGATCCAACCACCTAGGGGCAATAAATTTCTAACCTCTTGGAATTTCTAACCTCTTGGGGCAGTTGGGACTACTAACATCCAAGGGGTAGGCAGTTGGACCTAGAGTAAATTATAGGGAAGAACAAAGTAGGGACAGTTTGACAAACTAATGTAGAATTTATGGATGATGACTATAGATAATTTGGTGATTGAATATGACCTAATATAATCTTAATTAAGAGGTAAATAGCTATGCTAATGGAAAGAATGAAGATGATGAACCTACTCTATGGAAACAAGGAAGACACTCAAAGACAATAAAATGACTAGCAACTATTCTAAAGAGATGAAAACAACAAAGGTAAAGAAATGCAAGACCACTATGCTAAGAAAATGAAGAACAACTATTCTATAGAAAGGAAAAATAACTATGCTATGGGAATGAAAAGCAACTACTATACAAAAATGAAAAAAATCTATGTTATGGGAATGAAAAACAACTAAAGCTAAGAACATGAAAACCAACTAAACTAAGGAAATGAAAAGCAACTACTCTAGGAACATGAAAAGCAATTACTCTATGAAAATGAAAGCCACTATACTAAGAAGTTTGGAGAGACAACTATACTATGAACTTGAAATACAACTATGCTAATAAAATAGAAACAACTATGCTATAGCAATAAAAAGCAACTATGCTAAGAAGATGAAAGCAACTATGCTAATACAATGAAATGAACTATGCTAAGAGACTATTTGAAGAGAATGAAAAAGCAACTTTGCTAGAAAATGAAAAAAATAATGCTAAGAAAAATAAAGAGCAACTATGCTAAAAGATGAAAACAACTATGATGAGGAAAATGAAAAACAACTAAGCTAGAGAAATGAGAAAAACTATGATAAGGAAGATGGAAATAAACTACTCTAGGAAAAGGGACTATGCTAAGGAACTTGAAAACACCCATTCTAAGGCAATGAGAGGAAATATGCTAAGAAAAGGAAAGCAACTAAGCTAATAAAAGTAATGCATCTAAGCTAAGAAAAGGAAAGCACCTGTTGGTCTAAATTATGCCTATGGTAAGATTGTGCACCCAAAGACCTTGACCAACATTGAATGACCTAGAAGTCATGAGGCTTGAGTGGTCAATCTCTAGAGGAGGTCGGTTCCTATGAAGCTCTAACTAATTATTCCTAAAATATGGGGGGAAAAGGATGTTGAAAGAGACAAAAGAAGCTGAAGCTAGAACTTATAATGGTGCAAGTTAAGCCACATAAAAATACATGAGATATAATAGCTATACAATCAAGAATTTAGTCAAATTGCCTAATAGACCAACCAGTTTTATCAATCACAAAACAATATCTTATTTATTCCAATGGATTGTGAATTTGAGAACTAGAAAATAAACATAAGTAAAAATCTAGAGAGAAGAATTAATACTATGCTCATTCAACTAGCCTATATTAGAAATAAACAACCATTCATACATACATGTTCTACAAGAAAATGAACTAGAGGCCAAACAACAATATGTCTTGTATTTCTTATTTGCAATGTGCTTTCATACATGTAAGTTGTAAAAGCTTAAGAGCCAACCATTTTACATTCTATTCTTCCAATACATTCAGTTATCAAAGCATCATTTCCTTAGAGGTAGATTGTCATTATGTTAGAAGATTTACTAGTTTGTTAAGTTACTCGGTGATATTCTTGTTCTAACCACCTAGTTGTGACTTGCTAACCTGGTTGGAACCTGCTTCATCTCAAGTCATATTGACCTTGTTGTCTGCATCTAGTACATTGATCCTTTTTTGACATTTCTGTTGAGCCAGCCTTAACATCCGCACAATTGCATTGATAGATATTTGATTGTTAAGATTGTCTAACAAGCAATCCTTCTCTATTGGCAAAATGAGATGGTGACCACCCACATAATAACAAACTATTGTTGGATGTTAAACTAAATTTGGTGATCCATGGTTATTGGGTATATAACAAGGCTTTATAAAGTCGATAGACGTTTGGTACATCAACTTGCCTAGTCTGGGTACAGAAGTTTTGACACTTTCAAGACTTAGCCAATTTGTCATCCCAGCTCTGTGGACGAGCGACACACTTTTAGTACCTTGACCTACCCAATATAGGTATAAAAGTTTTGGCAACCTCAGGACTTAACAAATTTCTTTTTCTGCTCTGGGGATGGGCGATGAACCTTTTGTACTCTTTTCTGGCTAGTCGTGGTATAAAAGTTCTAGCACTTCCAAAACCTAGCCAATTTTCTCATTTTTGTTCTCCTTACGGGTGATGGACTTTTGGTACCAATTATTTTCAACCTCTAGGGCATAAATTTTGGTGGATCTGGGACTTAGCCAAATTTTGTCTTCGCTACTCTACGGATGAGCGATGGACTTTTGATACCTATCCATGGCTAGTCCTAGTACAGAAGTTCCAGTGCTTTTGGGACTTAGTTGATTTTCTTATTTTTGCTCTGAGGATGGGTGATGGACTTTTTAAACCCTTTCATGGCTATTCCTACTATAAAATTTTTGAATGCTTCCAAGACTTAGCCAATTTTCTCATTTTTGCTCTCTAGACAGGTGATAGATCTTTTGTACCCTTTTGTGGCTAGTCCTAGTATAGAAGTTTTGACACTTTTGAGAGTTGGCCAATTTTCTCATTTTTGCTCTCCAAACGGGCGACTGAATTTTGGTACTAATTTGCTTCAACCTCTAGGGTAGAATGTTTTATGGGTCTAGGACTTAGCCAAATTTTGTCTTCTCTACTCTATGAATAGGCGATGAACTTTTGGTACCCGTCCAGTACTGGTATAGAAGTTCCAGTGCTTCTAGGACTTAGCCAATTTTCTCATTTTTGCTCTTCAAACAAACAACACATTTTTTTTACCCTTTTGTGGCTAGTCCTAGTACAGAAGTTCCAATGCTTCTAGGATTTGGTCAATTTTCTCATTTTTGCTCTTTGAATGGGCGATGGACTTTTGGTACCAATTCATGGCTAGTTTGGGTATAAAATTTTTGGCACTTTCAAGACATAGCCAGTTTTCTTATTTCTACTATTTAGACGAATGATGGACTTTTGGTACCAATTCGCTTCAACCTCTAGGGCAAAATGTCTTATGGGTCTGGGACTTAGCCAAATTTTGTCTTCTCTACTCTATAGTGGGTGATGAACTTTTGACACCTATCCATGGCTAGTCCTAGTACAAAAGTTTTAATACTTTTAGGACTTATCCAATTTTCTCATTTCTACTCTTTGAATGGGCGATGAACTTTTGGTACCCATCCATGGCTAGTCCTAGTACAAAATTTTTTATGCTTTTGAGACTTAGCCAATTTTCTCATTTTTTCTCTCTGGATGAGCGATAGACTTTTGGTACCAATTCGCTTCAACCTCTAGGATATAATGTCTGACAGGTCCAAGACCTAGCCAAATTTTCATCTGCTCCTACTCTTGATATGCAATGAACTTTGTGTACCTGTATGCTTCAACCTCTAGGGAAGAATGTATGTCACTCTTTATACTTAGAAAAAATTTGCCATCCTTAATCTTTTATCCATCCCTAGCATATCTAGGCCAAAAGTGTTTGGCCTCATCTTGATTTGGTTGTTTGATTTTTTTATGCTATTTTTTGCACTTTTCATCAAAGTGCATGTGGATAACGTGCAAAAAGTACCCACATTCATGGTGACTCATTGGGGTTTTTCCTTTGTGGAAAATGAGAACTTAGACCAATACTAATATTTGTAGTTAGGTAAACTAAAACACAAATAGGGGAGAAAACAAAAAGGTACTCCAAAGAACACTATCATCTTGAAACAAAAAATACTTACAAAGAAAAGAGGAAACAAAAAACTAACAACAATATGGATAGTGGAGTTTATGGAAAATTTAACAGTTGGTAACACGAGGGGACATGGAAAGGATGAAATAAAAATGGTTCATGGGGATACCTGGAGAATGGAACACTCCCAAAAAACCCAATTGGAGATGTAAAATGTGGAGTTTGTGGCACAATTTATAGATGCAAATATGGACAAAAATAAAAAAAGAGAAACAAAAAATAAAAAAAAGGGATACCCAAAACATGGGATACCCCCATAAAACTAAAACTCCATAAGCAATTCTGGTTGTAGTTAGTAGCTACTTTAGATCTAGGTCAAGCACTTTAGGAAATCACCATTCTTCTGCTTGTGTTCTTTATCCCTTATTTTCTTCTTAATCCATTTGAGTAAAAACTTCTCCATTCTGCTTCCTCTAATCATCCAACTCTTCTTGCTTCCTCCCATCAAGCTAATTCTCATCATTGAGGGATACTCTTCAGATGAAGCCTAAAATATGACTAAGCCCTGAGCCATACTTGCACCAACTGACAACTACATCATAATTGTGATTTGGAAAACTCTTTTTTAAAACCATTTTGGTTTGATGTAAACTTAATACTCAGTACTAGAATTGATGTGAATTTGATATTCAGTACTTGGGCTTATCTTATTCTTCTTGATAGAATGGGCTAAAGCTACCTTCTTATTTTTCATGTTAGTACAACCTATCATCATCACTTATTTCTTCTTTTAATATGATCTATGGGCTTCATAGTCATCATTACTTGTAACAACCCTAAAACTTACCCATCATATGTAAGAAGTTTTTTTTTTTAAGAAATAAATACATAATTCACTAAGATGTTTCCACAACATGATTTATAATTCCAAAGGGCTTAACCACATTTTGATCCTTACAACATTGCAAACATCACTTGAGTGGATAGGAGAGGCCAAGATCCCATAAATAATTTGGGGTTTACCTTGTATACCTTCGTAGTATGAAGGATGCCTTTGTATGGTTTCCCCATTCCCATGCACTCTTCGCAAATGTAGATCAACTTAACCATAGCATTGGATAAACCCTATCTCAGTCCTTTGAGACCAAGGGATGCTTTATTCCAAGAGTCATCATAAGTCCTATGATATCTCATCTAGCATAATACCCTTATACCTAGTTGTTTACACCTCTATGGTGAAACACTAGACTTCCAATGCTTAGTATTTCCATCTCCTCGATGAAATATCTAAGGTGATTTCTACTCCACATAGATAGACTCACATGGAACCTATAGGCCATTCTACCTTGGTTACCATCACTAAATCCATCATGTCAATGAGTTCCAATCATCCACGGATGAGTAGGAGATTCAGGTTAAACCACCCAAACCCCCATTTCAAAGACTCGTCGTCTTATGAAAACTTCTCAAAATTCCTTTATTGAGTAGTACTCACTGCATGCTCCCTAAGAGTTACACCATTGTAACTTCTTTAGGTAAGTTGTGTCTTTTTAGGTTTATCTATAAGGAAAAGCTAGGTTCACCCTCCCAAACTTATTCCTATAACTAGAATGGAACATAAATCAACTCATACTTTTTTTCCATAACAAACCAAGTTTTCCTTCATAATCATTATTGCTTATATCCAATATAAACCATCTTATTCCTTTAGATGCATTAAAAGTAGTCATGCATACTACTTGAAATAAAAGGTCTTTACTTTCAAATTGCACAAAGCAAGATAAAAACCAAATAACATTTCATTTTGCTCCATTGTAAATCATACATCATCTAATATAATATTCATTCATCATATCTTTAAAGCAATACATCACGATTAGATTTACATTCAAGAACAACTCTAATTATTTGTAAACCACCATCTACTATCATTCATTAATGATAACCAAGAATTCATTTCATTTAAAACTGCATAGATGGAAATTTTAGAGGTAATTAAATCATATAAAAACATTACAAATCATAGGCCATATTTTTTACCTTTGCCATTACAATATTATTTGAATCTCAAATAAAATAATTACATCGTCTTAACCACACATGATCCTTCCTTGAATTAAACCATACTTGTTGATCTTCACAAGCTTACACCAAGGTTTGAGACTTGATAAGGGATCAAAACAACTTTCTAACATGATAGTGCATACCCTACATGCATGCTATTTTATTTCAATGCATCACAACAAATGCAAAGAGTTCAACCATTTCCTACTTTACATTTACCTTTCTTTAAGATGCATAAGTAACGAATTCTTTTCAACATAATATCAAATTATCACCTCAAACGGAAACCCCATAATTTCTTTTCACGCAAGGGTTCCACACCCAAGTATTTTAGATTTTTCCATATATATATGAAAATAAAAACTAGATCTAAACAAAATATAAAGAAAGCCCATACTTTCTCTATCCCGGGGTTAGATTCCACATCCAACCTTAATATGTCGTTGTCTTTCTTTTAGTTATTCAATAATAAATTTAACAAAACACAACAATGTTTAACATAAGAAATAGATTTTAGAAAGTATTAATTAACAAAATAATTATCCTTTTGTACTATTCCATTCCCTATTTTGTCAAAGCCATAATTTCTTTATTTAATTAACATTGGTAAAAGATAGAGCTAAGCATTACTCAAAGTTAAATACCCAGATTGAGCACTTTCAGGTTTAACCTAGCATAAGCATAAACAACCATCATGAAGCCCAACCAAATAATTATAACTCAAAAACCATCTATGCAAATTGAATATGAACCAAGCATGACTCAGAACAATTCTAAGAAAATTGCGCAGCACAAAGCAATGTCGCTTCTGGTCATAACCAAAACATACCACACACAACACTAAGGCACTGACTACAAGGCAAATAGTTTGCAATACCTAGGCATAACAAGAGAGCAAGGTAAATAAACAACTTTCAAACCTTACTAATAGCCAAGGTAGTAAAAATTAAAAGACTCAAGCATGAGGTTGAACTACTTGCTCAAGGTCGGTGTTGATTGCGCACAATACTACATAAACAAGAGCACCATCATTTCATCCATGGCTAGATGAACCAGGTGCAAGAACACAAGCCTAGATAGCATTTAAAAGATAACAATGATCTAAAACATGCACACCTAGAAGATAATTCAAAAATGGAAGAACTTAACATAGGCTTATGAAAGAGAAAAAGTAAGCAACAACATACGCTGGCACGCACATATACCAAAAGCAAAATCCAAAAAATAGCCACCATGATATTTCAAACTATAGCATTGGGACTATGTCCACCATCAACAAAGTCAAAGAAAAAAGATTGTTGCCTCTAAGTTTCCAAATAAACAACAAGAAAGGTGCTCTCAATATTACCTTAGACTCCTACACTATCAAACGCAAGCTCCCAAGAGGTCAATCCTCCTCGTATGGTGTGCTCTCTTTCCATTGTGTCATCCTCTCCCCAAATTCTTAGCTCCTTTCTTTTTTAACCAACATCCACGAACATCCACCAAGAATACCTTTTCACTCCCATCATCCCATTCTCTCGAGGTGTCTTCATGGGTTGTGCATATTCTCAACTAACCATTATGCACTCCCCCCCATTCGAAGCATGAAGGAGTATCATCAACCAACAAGCAATAATATTCCAAAACTCTTTTCATAGACATAGTAAAATATTTAAATAATAATTTTGATTGCTAGCTAAGTAAACAATTTCATTAAAATGTAGTTTAATAGTTAAAACAACCAAGCCTGGAGTCATTAAGTCCTTACTTAATGAGCCTTCCCTTTAAAGAAACACTTTATTTTCCCAAAGTAAATGAAAACAAGAATAATTAATAGAAGACATTGCTAAAATAATCCTTCGCTATTAACGTTAAAACAATAATGTCAAACGAAAAAACAATCTAACCTATTGAAAAAATGCAGAAGGGGAGATGGAGAGGGAAGAAAGTAGAGAGGGGAGGGCTCTGGTCCCTCCCCTGCTCCCCCTCCCATGGCTCCTGGTTCCAGCCCAGTCCCTGGCTCAACCCGAGTCATCCCTCCCGGGGAGTGGTTGTTTGCAGATGATCTCCTGGGGGGAGATCCTTCTCCACTATCTGCGCCCCTCCCGGCCGGCTAGGGTTTCCTTGGTTGTTTTTTCGGACTGGTGCTTCCCAGGGATCCCTGTTTGGTTGGGGATCCCTTCCCTTTTTCCCTCAGGCTTCCCCCTGGGGTTTTTTTGCAGGTTATTCGTGTGGATCTGGTCCCCTGCGTTTCTCGATGCGGTGGAGGTGACGATTTAGGGTTTGGACAGCTTCCCCCTTTTTCTTGTGAATCCTCGGTGGGCTCTGTGCTTGGACGGGATTCTTGGTCCCTCGGCGGGCTCTGTGCTTGGACGGGATTCTTGGTCCCTGCTGTTGGGATCCTCTTTTGTTTTCCCGAGGCGGGTTCCTTGTGGTGCAACTCTCTGGTCACTTCTTGATGGGCTGGATCCTCTCTGTGCTGGCTGTCGGCTTCCTACAGGATGGCTCTCACTGAACTGAATGTTTTACCGGTGGGCGGGATGGTTTCTCCACAAGGCGGGATCCGCCAAATCCGTCGGTTTTCCTGCGAGGCGGGATCCTTTCTTTTCTGCTAGTTTCCGGATGGCGGGATTTCCCTGTTGCTTCCCGCTAGGCGGGACTGTTTGTGGTGGTTTTGACTTGCTTCCGCGAGGCGGGATTTTATTGTAACGGTTTTTCGTGCTTCTCGTTGGGTGGGATCTTCTCGATGGTGGTTTTTGGCTACTCCCCGTCGGGCGGGATCTCCAAAACTACTTTCTTTCTTATTTGTTTGTTTCCCGCTAAGAGGGATTGTTTCATGCTTACTTGTTACCATTGGGCGGGATTTTGTTTTGGTGTTCAGTTTCAAGGGATTGATGCCCTAGGCCCATTGCTTATGTAATCAGGTTTTGGGATCCTTGTTAAAACCCGCTATAAATACAAACACTTATAACTATCAAAAAAAAAAAAACAATAATGTCAAACAAAAGATAAATCTTTTATATCTATTTTAAAGCAATAAAATTTGTTAGAATAAATCTTTAGTTCTCTTAAGTTCCACTAAGATAGTCTAACTTGAGTTACCACTCTTCCATGAGGTAAGTGAACTCTTAGTTTAGACTAGTTCAGATTTGTTGAGTTATTGTAATCCAACGACTCACATTGATCAACTTTGCTATTTATACAAAGTTGATCCCATGGAATAATCAATCAGTTCTTGATCTTTCAGTAGTGCTTTGCATATCTAATCAATTGTCTTTCAACACTGCTTACAGTGTTTTTCTACATGGTACTAGAGCGAGGCTAGATTTTGCATGCATTCATATATTCATAGATCTGGTTCATCATTTTTTGGGTAGCTCTTTGACTAGCTCAACTTGCTTGAAAGAGTAGTCATACATTATTATCCATTAAGAGTATTTTTTTGGCTCATTTTTTTACAAAAATAAGCAATTTTGTTTCAGCAAATATGAAATTTGGTTTTATTAGAGCCTCTTTAATTCTCATCATTTTTTAAGATTGAAAATAATTTTTTTTTTTTTCCTATTATTAGGTTCTTCCATTGCAAGGGGGATCCATTCAACGTTGTTTACACGTTATTGCACTCGAAGACACTCTACAGTGTTGGCACGCATTTTAACGCTTCTCCAGTGTGCATGCTCTCCAAAGTGTGCAACTCGCATAGTCTTCTTGGTGCAACTTGTAATTGTTGCCATCTTTACTGGCGAGAGATTTTGTACGTGCATTTCTTAAATCACTATATAGTGTTGTTTCAAGCTACTACATTTGATGCTACTCTCCATGATTTAATATCATGGGTAGCCTCTATTTTCACATCATCACGAAGACATATTCACAATGGCATCTCCAACATCTGCCATCTCTAGCATGCGCGCTCTCTAAAGTGTGCAACTCATGTAGTGGCGCCCATCATGGGACATCTCCTTTTGGTGTGACTTGACATTGCTTCCATGTTTTGACACCTACCACAGTTTGAACGTCGGCCAACTATAGTATTAAGTAAACAAGAGTTTGACAAGTTGGAGTTGGCGGTAGTATCCCTATTCTCCTATCGCATATTTTCAACGTTCGAAAAAGAATCAACATGCACTTGAAGAACAACGATGTCCTCTTTAGTTAAAGTTGCTCTCATCGACGATAGGGAGTACATGGTGCCTGCTTTTATCGGTAAACTCTTTAGTTCATCCCACAATCAAGTTTTGCATAAAGACATGTCCCCTTCCTCTTTTGAGATAATGATACGACTATTCCTTAGTGACTCTCCTATTAATCTAGCTCGAACCTTCTCAGATTTCATTACTCTCAAGTTTGATCCTACTCAAACAATTGATCCCGCTCAACGTTCTGGTTAAAAATTTCTATGGGCCCTACTAATTTTCTCACTAAAGTCGAGCTTGAACAAGTGGATTAAAGTGATGATGCGATTAGCACTCACTCTAACAGGTAATGCGACAAAACAACAGAGTTCTATCGCATTTTTTTTCCAAAAAAATTGATATAATTCTTTGATTATGGAGCCATCTTGCTAAGATTCACAACATTTCATTTTTTTGTACACCATATTTTGTTCTCTCTTCACCTACAAGTTTCAAACCGGTTGAAGTATTGCTCCTCTTGAAGGTTCCACAACATTGTCGCCACGTAGACTTCACTGTTGAAGGATTGATCCTACACAGCGAGCACGGAGAGGGTAAAAATTATTTGAACCACTTCATTGTTGTAACTGTTGCCTTCGACATAGAACAAGCAAGCTTTGTTTCACCAACGAGCTTTACAAATAATTTTTTTGGTGGCTTTCCACAGCCACACTGTTGCATTGAAAGTATTTGAATATCATTATATTCTAAGGTAGATGCTTCTTTATGTTTTTTCTTACTTCCTCTTGATTATGGAAGTAAAATATTGTAACAAAATCATCTTCCTTATTTGATTCTACAAGCAAATCCCCTTCCACTTTTTCTAGGAAAAACTTTGTAACTTAGAGATAATTTTTTTTTATTTCTCTCACTATTCTCTTCAGCCTGTACCAGAAAGACTATCAAAAGTGAAGAGTCCAATTGTAATTTCTAAATACAATGTTCCTTTTCGGGGGGGAGGGGGGGGTATTGGTGTTGATTCTTGCACCTTCTCTTTTTGTTGGATTCCTATAGGGGGAAGCTTCTTCTTGTGTCTATGTTGTTGGTGGAGTCATTTTATTGTGGTAGTATATTGGCCACTTGATGGTTGTTTCTTGCATTTCCTTCTTTCAGCTCCTTCTACATGTTATGGTGGTAAATGCACTTAATTAGAATTTTTGTATACAAGCAACAAACCACAATCTCCTAGAGCACATCAAACATTGGCACTATTTTATCAAAAACAAACAAACCTTCTTTTTTAATAATCGTCTATGTTCCAAGTACCGATCTCCTCATATACCTATAGTCTCCCTCACATAAGGGTGGGTCATTGAGAAGATTGGTATAAAGGTCTGGCAGATTATTTTGGTTTCAAAATGCCTATGTTCCACGTATCCATATCCTCAAATACTTATAGTTTCCCTCACATAAGGGCGGGTATATTGAGGAGTTAGGTATAAAGGTCTGGTTTTTGCTACCTTTATTCAAAATATTTTTTTGGTGGTGCTTCTTACTGCATCATCTTCTCTGAAAATTCTTGCAGTTGAAGGGGGAATATTGGTTACTACAGCTTTTTCTTCGGCAAAATGAATACAATTGACCCACTCAGCCCTCATAACTATCACACATGGAAACCAAAAATATTAAATCTCATTTCCCAAAAAGGGCTCACACACTTGCTATAAGAGAAGTAACTCATCTTTGTTGGTTATTGTGAGGAAATGAAAGCCTACAGGCTCCTTGATCCCACAACTCATGAGGTTTTTTTTCATAGAAATGTTCAATTTTATGAAACATTCCCTCATAAATATCCTCAATCATCTTCTTCCAACATTAATACTCTTGAGCCATCTCCAATTTTTGAGCCTCAATATAATGAAGAACCCATCCTTGAGATAGATGACCAAAATGAGGATCCTATACTTCAAACTCCAACTCAAAGTCCTGCCACACCCATTACTCCTTCCACAATGCCAAAATGGGCCTGCACCATAGTTCAAGAGGCCACTCCTTACATCCAAAATCTTCCATCATCCAGATTAAGCAACTCCATGGGTTTTGGTCTTGTCTGTCAGTCCATTTACACAAATCCTCAATCCTTCAAAGAAGCAACAGGTATAAAAGAATGGGATGATGCCATGGAGAATGAATTTTATTCCTTAATAAAAAACAAAACATGGGATCTAGTCCCTCTACCTAAAGTAAGAAAATTGGTTCGTTGTAAATGGATTTACATAACTAAATATTGACCTGATGGGAAAATTGACAAACACAAAGCTCGCTTGGTTGCTAAAGACTTTTCACAAATTGAAGGCATTGATTATTTTGAAACCTTTGCACCAGTTGCAAAAATGGATTCTGTTAGGCTGGTACTTGCACTTGTTGTTTCCCAAAAGTGGCCAGTATTTTAGATGGATGTTAAAAGTTCTTTATTACATGATGACTTAAGAGAGCAAATATTCATGGAATAACCTGTTGGATTTATTCAATACTCCTCCCTTGTTTGTAGACTAAGGAAATCTCTCTATGGTCTCAAACAAGCTCCTAGAGCTTGGTATGAAAAAATGGACTCCTTCCTTCTTTCTTCCGGATTTTCTCATTGTGAGTTTGATGTAATAGTCTACAGTTGGAGGGATGAAGAAAACATCACCATACTTGTTCTCTATGTTGATGATCTACTACTCACAGGTAATGCCATTTCTCACATCCAAACTGTCAAAAACTCTTTTTTTCAGAAATTTGAGATGACTAATCTGGGTTTAGCACATTACTTCCTTGGGTTTCAGATAACTCAAACAGATGCAAGAATTTCATTGTGTCAATAGAAATATACTCTAGATCTTCTTCAACGGTTTAAGATGACTGATTGCAAGCTTTATTCCACACACTTTCAATCTAGAGTCACTCTAACTACTTCTTGCAAGTCCCCTCCATGTGATGCTACTCTCTATAGACAGCTTGTAGGAAGTCTATTATACCTCACTCATACTCACCCATATATTTCATATGTTGTTGGCTTAATATCTAGATTCTCACATCAACCTCATTTTAGCCATTGGCAAGCAACAAAGAGAATCCTCCGCTACTTACAGGGAACTACTCACTTTGGGCTCTTATATGAGGGCGGATCCATGGATATCATTGATTGCACAGGTTCTGATTGGGCAGCTTCAGTTGAAGACAGATGTTCCACCTTAGGCTATGTTTTTTTATATTGGTTCTTCACCTATTGCTTGGTTATGCAAAAAATAACAGGCAATAGCTCTATCATCTACAAAGGCAGAATATAGGGCAACAATTTTTGCCAGTCAAGAAGATATTTGGCTTCATCAAATAATGAGGGAATTTGGTTTTTTTCCATGAACAACCTATTACCCTTTGGTGTGACAATCAAAGCACAATTCATATTGCTCGCAATACAGTTGAGCATCAGCGCACCAAGCACATTGAGATTCACATGCACTTCATTCGATAGCATATTCAGCAAGGTGATCTAAGCCTAGAGTTTATTCCCATAGAAAATCAAATTGCATACATCTTCATCAAGTCCTTTACTTCTCCAAGTTACATTCAATTGTGTAAGAAACTTGGGATAAGACAGTTGCATTATAAGGGTGCACAGAGGTTTTCACCTCTCCAATCTTCTTCGTCTTCTTCTTCTTTTTCTTAGAAGATGGTTTTTTCCCATGTGGTTTTTTCACCATCTCTTATTTTTCATTGTACATGAGTACCTAATAAGGCCATATTTTTAGGTCTCATTTCCTTTGGTAGCACCATAATTTGTACATGAGGACCTCATCAGGCCTTGTTGTTGGGACTCATCTTCTGTTGTTACTTCCACCCCTAGTATCACTTAAGGGGAGGTGTTATAATAAATCTTTAGTTCTCTTAAGTTCTACTAGGATAGTCTAACTTGAGTTACCACTCTTCCATGAGGTAAGTGAACTCTTAGTTTAGACTAGTTCAGATTTGTTGAGTTGTAATACGTCTCACATTGATCAACTTTGCTATTTATACAAAGTTGATCCCATGGAATAATCAATCAGTTCTTGATCTTTCAGTAGTGCTTTGCATATCTAATAAATTATCTTTCAACACTGCTTACAGTGTTTTTCTACAAAATCAACCAGAATGATAATAATTAATTTTTTCCAAACTAATGTCACCACCTAGATTTAGTTAACAATGATGACATTTTCTAGAGAAGATTAAACCAAACCTTCTTGCTTAATAATCAACCCTTTAACCTTTCTTTGCGATGAAACTTTTCTCATCAAATAGAACCCCAACCAAAGAGATATTATTAAAAAGCAATCAAGTTTCATCAAAACTTAAGCTATCACAAAGCATACTCATCCATAAAGTAAAGGCTATTATGTCTATTTATTGGTCACATATGTAGAAGACCTTTTAGTAACTTCAAGGTTACCAACTTTTGCCCTATCGACTCCATTGTTATTAACAACTTCCCTATTGATGATATGTTTTCCACATGCAATTCATGATATGCAACTACATGAAAGGGTATTCATCCATGTTACCCTAAGTTGTTTTATGAATAAGTCATCATCATCATTTCCTTTTTCTTATGGCATCTCAGTCTCGATGGTTGATCCTTTCTTCCACCCATGAGATTAATTGTTCTTGCAAATGTGTAAATCTATTAGCAGCATCATATTATTACATAAGACAATTGTTTACAACAACTAATCATCATATAGCCATACAATTCATAATTAAAATAACATATCAATTCATAAGTCCATCATATGAATAATTTCACCAAGGGAGGGTCATGAAATTACTAAAAAGACTATATGATACAATTGTACAAGCATGAAGTTATTATAGTATAAGAAAGCATTGCTTTCACAATTACATAAATCATCCCCCTTGTTTGGGGGGTGTTGTGGCTCTTCTTGTTGTTGGGGTTGCCTTTGTGAAGCCATCTTCGATGATTCGCCCTGTTGTGAAATTGCTTGGGATATAACAGGGATGTGGAGTTCTTGGTACATCTTATTCCAAAATTCCAAGGGAGTTTCTAGAATCCCCTTGATTTTAGATATAATATTTTTCACTCTACAAAGGTTCCCATAGGGAGGATTGCTATATCTTCCAGCCATTTCTGTTGCTTTGGTTAAGATTTGTGAAAGCTTATAGAAGACCGTAAAAACCTTGTCTATCTCTAGTATTTCTGACAGTGACTCAACCTCACTTTCATCTTGGGTCTGTGGTCAAATAGTTTGTTGTTCACTTCTACCTTATGGAAGTGTGCACTGTCATCCCACAAACTTGGTGCACCAAGAGCCTTAACCTCTTTAACAAATTTTGTTCATCTCATTAGTTTATTTTTTGAGAGTAGCAAATAGCTCCTCTCCTTGATAAATCAACTCAATTGTGTGATATATCTGATGAGCTAGGAGTATCCATTCCTCTATATATTTGTGAGGCTGCTTCTGTATAATAGGATAATTTTCAAGATTCCTTAAAAAATTTCACTTTTTGTGCTTCCTAGATCTTGATCATCGAAGCCTTCTTGCCCATGTCAAACTCTTTATTAGCTTCCAAAGATAAAGTACTAGTTTCTCATAGTTTATTGCAAAAAGGATGGAAATCTTATAAGATTGATTCTTTTATTCTTCCCCAGTAGTGGCTCCCGACTTGCTTGAGCCAATCCTTTGAGATTTTTGGACCATGTGGCTTATATTTCTCCTGCTGCAATTCATTCATGGCAATAGATAAGGCTTCCTATTGTTGTTGCAGTTTGGCCTTAATGTCTAACAACTTTGAATATTGTTGTTGCATTGTGCCTCGTGTTATTTGCATTTCTATCTCAAGGCCCTTGATTATCTCATCCTTCTACTACAACTCCTTTTTAGAAGGAGCTTCATCAATGATCCCTTTCAATATTTTAATTTCGTTCTTGAGGGCATCTTGATCTACCTTCTCTCTAGCAAGCTTGACCTCTAGAGTTTCAATCTTCTTTTTAGCAACTTCTATATTTTTGTCTATTCTTCTAGATTGTACAAATAACGTATTTGCCTTTGTATGAATAGCCCGAATATTTTATGCTTTGGGTATCTTGAAGATATTTCTATTGTGTTCTTCTAACTACCAGTCCTCTAGTCTCATTTGGGAGGCTACCTTCTTGACCTTCAGATGAGCAGTTACCTTTATTATTTTCCCCTCATTGGGTCCAATGTGTCATAAGCCATGGTGACTACTTTCTCATCCTTTTTTTGCAGCTACTCTTGTTGCTCTTCTTCCCTCCATTTTTGTTGGTTCTCTTCTGCAGTTCAAATGGTGGAAAAGACCTTTGGGAGTTGTTCTTCAATAGTGAGGGGAAGTATGGGGGTAGCAAAAAATGTAGGTAGTATAGTAAGAGGATAAGAAATGGATGCCTTTGTAGGGGATATGATTTCCTACAATCCTTGGTGCTTTTGGTTTGTGGTTGGTAGAGTGATTCTTATAAAATGAATGATTGGCTAGTGGAGTGAATGAAGGAAATGAATGGGTGATGATGGATGCACTTTTGATAGAAGTTCTACAATAGCAGGGATCATTTTTATGACGAATGGATTTGAGGGGGTGGAGAGGCTAGAATTTATATCGAAGAGGAAATTTGAGGAGATGGTGAGGAGGTTTTAGGGAACATACCTTGCTCTTACACTTCCTACTCTAGCTCCTCCGTTTGGATGGTTTTGACCTATTTTACTTTAATCTCCCTTTATCGTACCTACTTAATTTCTACTAGTGCAACTACTGCTTCACACCTTTGTACCTCCAACTATAACTCCTATCTTTTTCATGCGGTTGTCTCAATATATTGTTGCACTCATTGTCTTCTAGTTGTAGCCTTTACTATGTCTGGACCTCTAGGATTTGGATATTCTTTTTGTTTCTTTCTTGATTTGGAACTTTGATAAGAGGATTTATGTTGCACCTTCAATAATGTTTTGACTACTTTGGAAGTAGCTGACCTCTTGGTGTAGACGAAAGGCCAAGACTGGGGTAATGACTCCTCTTTAGCTTCAACATCACTGGTGATAAGAGGGGCTTGTGGTTGCTATTGGACTTCTATTTCTAGCTCCTCTTCCTCTAATTATGGTTCTCTTAGAAAATTTGATAAATTTTCCTTCTCATATTTCTTCTTCCAATTGATATATTCATTATCAAATCTTGTGATGAATTGTTTGTCAATTTTATCATTAGGGATAGCATTCTTTTTAATTAAATTACGTTCACACCGTGATATCCACCATTCTTCAACTTTGTGCTCTTCCCATCCCTTATCCTCCTTAATGGTTTCAATGAGGTTTGAGATGATCAATTGATCTTCATTTCTTTTTGGGTCAAAAACTCGCTTAAACTCATAATACTTTCTCCACGGTGGCCTCTCCTGCATCGTCATATAGTTGAACAGTGCCACCTAGTCCTCTGCTAGATTTTTGAACATTTCAATATTTGGGTGTGGCACATGTTTAAATGGAGGTGCCTTGATATTTATTTTTGATAGCTTTTCTTCAAGGATGTCATCCGGGTCATAGTGCCACATATGCAATACCATTGGTAATTGTAGTACTGCCATCTTGGCTTCCAAGTCAAGATATTACCCCATCTCTCTTTTTAACATAGTAATACATTCAAATTTGATAGGGAGCCAAAAAATTGTAGTCTTCTTGGCACCTAGGACAAAAATTTTCTCTATTACATATATTTATCTGCAATATTCTAGTCTAAAAATCCAATTGGTGACATAGTATTGCAACAAATATGGGTATTTTGGGAAGTTGTATAACCTGATAATAGTGCCCTACTCTAGGAAGAACCAACATCCCAATTATTGTCTATTTTATCTAGAAATGTCTTTAGCTTCGAGCATGATGCAGGGACATTTCCCATAGATTATTGTTAGAGCAAGTCCCATAAATTGTCTGTTAAAATCTAGATATGAGGAGCTTTCCCTCTAAATAAAGGTTCAATATACTATGGATGCACTAAATCCTTCTCATCTGTCATCTACACCTTGATGTCATGTTTTTTTGGGTTCATGTAAAATAAAATGAGCTTAGGCCAAATATGACGGGTATGTGAATATCTCACAATGCCCGTTCTTCATGGCCACCAACTTTTCATATATGTTTTTGGCTAGAAATTCAGTCTAGTATAGTGTGATGAAGGAGAAAGATGACATTACTGCATTTGCCATGCCCATATGATATGGGTATATAATGGAATCCTTCCTTAAACCCAACATTATTGCCAACATTGATAGAATTAGATGTGCATGTGAATTGAATTCTCCTAGCTTCATAATCTTGGTCATGTAATCCATTGGCAGTTTTCCTACCACCTTAGTGAACCAATTTCGAATCATATCATTTCCTAGAAATAGCCTCTACTCCTTTAGATTAATTATGTTTTGTTTAACTCTAGGGGCATCCTTAACTGTAAATGCTCCAGCCATGTATTCTCTATTTATGGTAAATAATAGCTCTAATGTTGAATTGTAGACAGTGGTTGTGTTGGGGTCATAATACTTCCACTACCTCTATGAGTTTTGGGTATGGATGGATTGGTATGGGCATTAATATGCTTAGCCTTGAACACCATGCTACACTAGCTGGGTGATTTTTCAAGAATTTTTCCCCTTTAGCTTCAGACCCTTCCTAGAAGCCGTTCTACTTCGACTTGGCTGTAATTACTATATAGTGTATGCCTGCCATACTGTCTTGTAACTCTTTTGATATATTCTATATGACAATATTTTTCTTTCCTTGGATCATCTTTATGAATTATGTCTTTCTTTTTTGTAACTACTCTTCTTACTATACTATAAAATTTTTGCTCAATATATGTATGGTCTTGTTGGTCGAAGAGCTGGCACTAATGCGGACCAGTGCCAACATTGAACGACCCTTGTCATGCCCGAGGGGAGGCAGGGCGGTCGAACTTCGAAGAATACTGATTCCTGGAGGGAGGTCCTAACTACCTACACCTAAAACACAAAGGTAGAAAAGAGAGTGGGAAAGATATGAAAGAAAGTAGGTCATAGCCATAACTCACAAGGATGGGATATGGTCACATCAAGACATACACTTACCCAACCCTGTCGATGGAAACATATGCGTACTACCTAAAAGATCAACTAACTGAACCCTCACTCAACACTTCAGTGTGGCAGATCAAAAGGCAATTTCCAGAACCGGTGTACAGGTGCATGAAATCCAGGATTTAGAATTAAAGCACTCCTACCCAACCAGACATACCAAAAATAAACCCCTAACCATATAATGATGCGAATTCTAAAACTACTAAGCAAAACTCACAAAATCCAAATAGCATAATTAAATGAGATCCACATAGATAGCCAAAGCAAAAATAAGCATATTAAATCAAACACAAGATATGAAGACCAGATTAGAGACCAAATAGTAGTATCCTTGTATTCACACAACGGTGAGAAGTATCACATATGAATTGTAATGGCCAAAGAGCCATTACAATATTGTTGAGGTAGATTGGTTCTTAGCCGATACTCTGCTCCTCAAGATAATGGTGATTTTTTGGAAGGGGGGTAGGTGCTTCTGTGCCAATCTGAGCCCTTGATAACTCTATCATTTTTGCTTGGCTCTTTAATTCTCATCTACACTGCCCCTTCAATTGGTTGGTGGTCCTTCAATTAGGTGATGAATGATAGGGATTAATTACCTTGGGAGTAACACATTTCAAATCATCATATTTGTGCATGAACGATTGGTATTGGGTAGTTGGGGCCATTAATATCCCCCCTTTTTGAAACTCTATATGATGGAAGGATTTCAAGTGTTGGGCAATCGTTTTACTTGCTTCATAAGATAACAATCTTTCGCCCATGGTGGAATTATGAAGGAGGGCAATCATTTACCAAAGTTTTACCCAATAATGGGTCGGGCTTTTCGTCCTCCTCAAGGGTGGGGATTTGAGATATTTCTACCCTTACTGACTAGCTAACCCAACCAACGGGCAAGTTTTTTAAATTCCTCCACTCGGTGGTAGAGCCTAAATGTTCGCCCACCCTATTTTCCACCCCATCCCTTTTGAACAATCCTTGGCTTCATGGTGGACTTGTGGAATTAAACTCATTCGACCACCTTGAACCTTTCGCCTACCTGCTGATTGTTACTACCCATTGGTGTTGTTACCTCTATCTTTCACTTGACCACTAATGCAAAAGCCTAACCTCAAAACTTAGCCACTTCTTTCGGGGATCGTCTTTTATGAAGGAGAGTGGCTGAAGGGGGTAAAATTTCACCCACAGGTCTAGACCACATTGAATCAAACTTATCATGATCGCGTTTGGTATGCTTGTGAGACTTTGCCCTCTCTAAGAGGCTAAGGGATTTGCATTGATTTGAATATGTATTTGATATTTGTCTATTAGATTTGTTGGAAATTGGATTTGATTTATTGATATCATTAGGTATTGTTAATTTCACAGGATTGTTATTGCTATTGTTGTAATTATTGAATTTGTTTCATAATAGTTTGGCCTTAGAGATAAAATTGAATGGAGATTATTAAGAGATCTAGGAAATAATTGAAGAAAAAATATTAATTAAAAAATATACATATTCTCTTGATGCAATGAATTTATTAGGAAAATAATCTCACCCAAAGGATTGCCAACATGGAAGTTCATATCAAATAGTTTGCAATTGTTCAAGAAACATATTAGATGGTTATACAATAAGGGGAATTATACCATTTTTTTGTCTAATGCTTGGTTGAAACCTTATCCTCTTATCTTTGATTCAAAATGACAACCATTGGCTTGGGCATGAATTATAGCAATCTTTTGTCTAATGCTTGGTTGAAATCTTATCCTCTTATCTCTGATTCAAAATGGAAACCATTGGATTTGACATGCCTAGCTTGTAAATATCCAAAGATCAAAGATTATATCAATGTGAACAACAACTCCAGATCATAGATTTCTATTAGTAACCTAGTTGAAGGAGGGAAACTTAAACAAATTGCAAATGAACTTCAAAAGATGCTTCAAGAATTTTATTTGTTGATTTTTACATGAAAATATGAGTTGGTTTGGAATCTATCAAAAGATGGTGAATACTCAGTCAAGTTGGAATATGAGTTTAGAGCAATTGAAATTTCCTACTTCTAAAAATTTTCCTTAGAATAATGTTTGGTCACTAGAGACTCTTCCTAAGACCTCAATATTCTTTTTGTTAGTAGTTTAAAGTAAGATTCTTACATGAGAGATTCTACAAAGAAGAGGATATCATAAACCTTTTAGATGTGCCTTGTGTGAGATGGATTTAGAACAATACACATTTACTTCTTAATTGTTCCTTTGCTCACACCATTTAGGGTTTATTTTTATATTGGGTAGCTTCATTAACATTGAAAGAGTTGACAAAATATTGGATTAATTATTTCAAATCTAAAGCATTATGTCTTTTGTATAGGATTGGTCCTGCAATTATTTTTTTGGAATTTATAGCTACAAATGACCAGTAGAATTTTTAAAAATAAATCTCAAAATTATGACCAAGTTTAGAACTGTATTATTGCCTCTCTTGCATAATGTTTACAAATATCGTGCTCATCATAGGAAGTTTCAATTGCAAAGAAAGAGGTGGTAACAACTTGGTTACAAGCTTTGAACATATATGAAAGATTCATCCACAATAATGATTTTAAAACAAAGAATTATCTTCGATCTAAGGTAAAATGGAAATATGTAGAATTTAGGTTTTAATTTTAATGGTGCCCCTAACAAAAATTTGGGAAAAAGTCAATGGAGATCGTGCATTTCGAAATAATAAAGGCAAAATTCTTCACTTATTTAAAATCATATGGAACTTCAACTAATGACTATGCAAAGGCTAGGCATTTCTTATAAAAGGAAACTGGGCAGTGAATAATTTAACCAATCAAATGACATTAGCTCAACTGGTTATATTCCTCAACTTTCAAAGAGGAGACTTAGGTTCAAATCTTACCAAGCCATATATGCGTAATTACTAAATTATTGTAACACTACTGTGTGAGCATAATGTAATACAAGCGAGACATGTTTTAATTTTATTTAATCAATTAAAAATTTCAAAAAAGTAGTTTGATCTGGTTAGTGTGAAAAACCCCTACGACCAACGGACAGGGTTGGGCGGGTTCCCCCAACCATGACCCCTCTTAAAGTCGAGAGCTATGCTTATCAATAGGGAATTTAATACACAACCACCACACACCCACCCCCTCACATAGTCGTCCACATCACAGTTTGAACTTTGGACCTCCCTCACACACTCACCCAAGCAAACTTGTACCTCTACGCTATCCTCCTTGGGACAATCAATTCATAATATTGATTTTCTTTTTGATGAAATTTAAATTCGAGAAGGTAATTGGCCAAGTAAATTTTTAGATGTTAAAGAGCTGAACCAATTAAAAATTAAAATTAAAATTAAAAATAAAAATAAAAATTATAATTACAATATGATCTTCTTAGTAAAATTCAAATTCTAGAAGGTAAATAATTGAGTGAAATTTTATTCTTAATAAAAATAATATCAAAATCTATGTGTTAATTCCCTGTTGATAAGCTTAGCTATCAGCTTTACGAGGGGTCATGGCTGAGAGGAAACTCCTCAGCCCTATGCATCGGTCGTAGGGGTTCATCACCCAAACAAATTTATTTGGAACATGACAAGTGTGAGAGGCGGTGTGTGTATGGCTGTGTGTTTAGCCCCTATTAATAAGCTTAGCTCTCGACCTTATGAGGGGTCATAGTAGCCACAACAAACATCGATCATAGCGGTTTCTCACACTAACCTAACACACTCTCTGTATATCAAAAGTTGTTTCATAACAACATGAAAAAGATAAAAAAAGATGTTTCATAAAAGAAAACATGAAAGGATAGATGACCTAGGGCAGCTAGGGACGAAGAGTTGCATAGGCGAAAGAATACATGGATGAAACAAAATCAGAAATGGATGAAACGTTGGGAAATCAACATAAATGAATGCCCAAATGTCAACAAAGACATAAAAAATTATGTGAATGAAAAGTTCAAAAGTGGAATGTGGAAAAATGCAAGCAAGAAAAAACAATATTATATTGCAAATTTTAACCCAACCTATGACCACAAGGAAAAAACGTATATAGGCGCCGAAATCAAGTGGAAGGAAAAAATCCTCATTGCTCATAAAGACTAGCTCTCATAGACTTAGATGTGACACAGGGAGATGGACAACGCCCAAAAAAACAACGGGAAGAAAGGATATGTACTCTATGCAGCACCGGGTAGTAGAGGGGCAATAGAGACAAAAAAGCAGTTCATCTATAAATGCCTGAGTTTTTCAGATATCCGTGACAAATACAAAGAAACACTTGGAAACGGGTTTATGGTAGATTTATTTAAAGACAGTAAAATAAAAAAAGTTGGAGAATTGCCAACCCAAATCAGCAGGAGAAGGAACAACCTTCTCAAAGATATTAAAGATCATTTGATATGATTTGAGTAATTGTACTTCCATATTTGAGGTCCCATAGACCATATTTGGGTCTTGCAAACGTAATTAAAATCTTTCATTTCATTTCATAACACCATGAAAAAAAATAAAAATATATTTAATTAAAAATATATATATCTATGATAAAAAAATCTTAAATATAATGTAATTAACTTGGCAATAAACGTTAATATTTTAATAAAAATAATTCTTAATAAAAATTATAAGGGGGGTTAATTTTTTTTAGATTTGGTTAGTATGAAAAACCCTACATCCACTGTAGATGGCTAACCCTAATAGGTCAAATTTTAGGTCTAACACTTTAGACATGCATAACGTTCTTTCGGTTGTGGAAAGAACCTTTATAAATAAAGTGCTTTTTTTGGTTGTGGAGAAAACCTTTATAAATGAAGTGCGGCCCAACCTTCTAAGAAATTGGGACAACCCAACATCAAACCACCAACCAACACTCTTTTAAAAAATTAAGACAATCCAACGACAAACCACCAACAAACACTCAACCCTATTTCTTCCTGGCCCTCTACACTCAGAGTTCGTATCCAATTCCTTGTACTTACCTGTCTGGTTGTGGAGAAACCTTTATGGATGAAGTGCGGCCCAACCTTCTAAGAAAGTGGGACAACCCAACATCAAACCACCAACCAACACTCTTTTAAAAAATTAAGATCCAACGACAAACCACCAACAAACACTCAACCCTATTTCTTCCTGGCCCTCTACACTTAGAGTTACTTAACAGAGTTCGTATCCAATTCCTTGTACTTACCTGTCGATCTGAACACCGGTTAGGGCACGTTGCTAATCATGTTTAATAGCCTGTCACGAAAAGGCCCACGCGACCCTGTACAGTCTCGCGTCCTCGACATGTTTCGTTTAAGTACAAAGACGTTGCCGTGGAGGGTGCTTATATTTTATGTTCTGCTACATAACGGCTAATATATGCCAATGTCTCATGGGATAGAGTAGTGTACAAATACAGTTGCAGCATAGCTCATATGATATATCAGATGGAGTTGTCGTTGAAGATGATTGGGGATTACATAGTTACAAACAAGGTTGGAGAGGGCTCCTTCACAGTGGTGTGGAAGGCTAAACACAGAGTAGATGGAACAAGGGTGGCCATCAAAGATGTGGACTTGGACAAGTTCAGCAGCAACAAAAGTCTGAGAGAATGCCTCCATTGTGAGATTAATTTTCTCAACAGCGTTAACCATCCGAATATCATTCGTCTTCTACAAACTATGCAGGTACATTAAAACACAAATCATTCTGTTTCCCTCTGCAAGATAACGCTTTTGTTTATTTATTCATGTGGATGAGCTTTGAACTTGTAACCTCCTATCAGTCCATCGTTTCCTTTTTCTTTGTTAGTGCTTCCTCTAAATGATCTTCATTATAAAGATGCAGGGCTAATTTTGGTTAACTGTGTTGAAGAACCCGTGATTCCGTGTCTGTCAAATTTCATGAATAATTGGTTTTACCTGTAGTAGAATGCTAAATCTTGAAACAGGAAGAATATTTAGTCTCTTATGCTTGAGGGAATTCAAGGCGGAGGACAGATTAAAGCTGTGGCTTATGCCCATGATTGGATCAGTGGGGTCTCTTCATCTTTGAGTATCGGCCATCGGACCTACTAATTCTTATGGAGGGGCTCAAATGTTTTGAAATTGCATGAATGCTAGTATGGTTTTTCTCGATGTTATAACAGTAACTTTGTCTTAGAGGAAATTGGCATTTACAAAAATAAATTGTAGAAAACATAAGACATTTTTTGTTCACTCTGCCAAAGAATTACCCACCAGAAGGTTTCAAGAAGGGACATCAAATTTTAAAGGGGCTAACGTCAGCCCGTGAGGTGATTAACTGTGTTGCTTTCAGCAATCGTAAAGGAATTCTGCTGAAATTAGACATTGCCAAAGTCTATGGCAAAGTAAGTTTGAGAGATTTTTTATGGAATACTGTAAAAATACTGATTTGATGAAAGGGGTTAGAAAATAGTTGAGGGAATGCGGTTCCGCACATAACTTCTTTATATTGAAAAATGGCTTTTTGGAAGGCTTTTCTAAGTCGACTATAAGGGAGGGGAGGAGGGAATTGTATACGTTTTCAAGTAACAAAAGTAGGTTAATGGGATTGGAAAGTACACTTTATTTCAATAGCATGGGTGGATCCAAAAGAATTACTCCAAAACTAAATATCAAGAATACAAAATTACAAGTCTGACTCAAAGGTGGTGAAGCAAAGGTTTTCAGCAAGGAAATACTTTATATGCCTATATTAAAGTCATTTAATAGGAATCTCTGGGTAGATCCTTGTATTTTGAATGCAGGAAGGGAAGAATAGAAGAGATACATGTTACAGGTGATAGTGTTCCACACACCTAATATTTGTGGATGACACTGTTCTCATGAGCCAACCTTGAATCCGGAAAATCAAAACAATCAAGGAAATACTTTTTCTCTAAATGTCCAAGCTTGCTTCAGGAAAAATTATTAACAGAGGCAACCTAAGGGTTTCTTCCTTAATGGCCATTGTGTACGATATTCTCCATATCTATCTTGCAAGACAATTGTGATTCAAAAAAGTTTCTTCCCTGGATTTGTACCTTGGGATCTCTCTTCTGAAAAGGAAACCTAGAAGCTAAATATGGGAAATTCTGGTAGGACAAATTTGTTGAAGACTCTTAGGGCGGCAAGGATGTCAGCTTTCATCCACAAGAAGAATAATCCTTGCAAGATTCATTTGGAAATCTATTTCTGTTCATGATATTTTGGTTCTACAAGCTCTAAACAAGGTGATCAAGGAGATGAAGTAATGTGAAATGTGAATCTTTTTGTGGAAAGAAATTTGGAAAGAAAGGAAATTCCCCATGTTGGGACAGAAGAAAGTATGCTTGTTGAAGCATTTAGGAGGCAAAAATTAGAAATTGTAGATTTACTGACCTTGCTTTGATTCTAAGCTTGTTTAGCATCTGTGTAAAAAGTGGAGCCTCTTGTTGAGAGGAAAATTATACTTATAATGGTGACCTAAAAAGGGAAGATAAAAGAAAATAAAATTTATTCATGTTTGCAAGTGATTGTAGCATACTGTTTTACATATTCCAGACGACAAATAGAGAATAGCAATAATGAAATATGCAGCATGATAAATATACATCGATCAGAATAACTCACAGTGACCATCAAAGTATGTCATTATTCTCTGAAAGGAGTACATGTGCGAACCAATCTTGTACATAAGACAACAACATGCACTCATACAAAGATATCTATAGCATCAAACAACATGACTATGATCTAGCACAATGATGTGTCATGAGATTGACAAGGGGTAATTACATGAGGAGTTTATCAAGGGGTGGTTGCAACCAACCACCTGTTTAGAGACCCAAGGAGTTTATCAAGGAGCGGTTGCAAAAAACCACCTGTTTAGAGATCCAATATGTAACTACATACATAAAAATTTGAAAGCAACCCATAACTATATGCGGTGAACGCTATTACAAACACCTAGGGTGTCGCGCACACATGTAACAACATATGATATGTATGGCAAAATGACAAACTATATACATGACAAAATGCTATATTTACAAGGTTCGGGTGGTATGGTTCAAATGGAAGGCCAAAAAAAAATTGGAGGTTCCTTTTTTCGCAAAAAGGTTCAGTTTGTTTCCCAATATATATATATATAATATCTATGAAACCTATAAACAGAAAAATTCCAGATTCCATTATTTTAAAATTCAATGCAATCAACATGTAAGTCGCAAACAGATGTAGAACCTTCAATGTTGAAATAGGGAATGTTTCACACTTCATCCTTTGATACACATCCAACAACTAGTAAATTTGCAATGGCTGTCAGATATTTCTGAACCACAACTATCTTTTACTAAGTATGCAAATGGCAGCAGTTGAGCATAACAAAGGCATATTTTTTCAGTGATTGTTAAAAGAAGGTTTGGATCAAACCGAACTGGTTTGGTTCAGATTGAACTAGGTTGAGCTGAACTTGATAACTATGCAATATGCTCAAGTGATGTGGTTAATTGCACGAAGTGGAGCAAGCAATGGGAGAATAGCATTTTGGTAGCAGCAAGAGCAGTTTGAAGTGCAACCAATTGTGGAAGACATATGGAACAAAAAGAAGCAAAAGGAGTGTGATAAGGGATTCAAGTACCATGTTCAATGTTTCAATTTCACTGTTCAGCTGGTCTATCAATGGGGACGTCAATTAGTCTAGACGAGGGGATAGATGTCAGCAGATGATTTGACGCAAGAAGAAATGCCGCATCTGCATGAGTGCACTGTTTGCATGAACACAGGAATGTATGAGCACTTGTGCACATAGATGCATGTGCCACATGTTGGTGATACATGTAAATAAGAGTTGTCTTGTATCAATGTTGTCATGTGGTGTTGTCGTGTGTATATGCGGTATTAAGTGTTTGTAGTAATGTAATATTATAGGATATTTTATTGTGTTGGTGTGTATGGGCAGTTCAATGGTACTTAGGTAGCTGCCAACTGCCTACGGGTCTTGTTGTACCCATATGTACAACATCTACCTTGGTGAAGGATGTTGGTTGATGATATTTGTGGAGGTATGATGTTGGTCAAGGAAAGTCTGTGTGTTGTACACTTGACTGGACCATGATATATTGCACAAAGTTGGGTTGTGAAGGATACGCGACGGGTGCGTAGCATATCCACAATTATCTATAAATTGTTTCTATTCTGTACCTTTGTTTATGTATATAATGGAATTATATTGGAGTGTATTGTATTCTATTTCTACACCACTTTAATCCCAAGTACTAGCTGTCACCATCAAATATGAAAATAAGATTGTCATCACATGATTAGAGAGATGCTTGGGAAATTGTGTTGCAGATCAGAAAATCTCATGGCCAAAATGGTTGCATTTGGCGGAGAACTAGGACAGTACAATATATAATACAGCAGTTATTAGGATGTTATCGTTAAGATCTTGTAAAGTCATAATCCTCCATTGCTGATTTATTAGTCCACTGGAGACACTCAAATGCCAGTTGTTTATGATTATCTTGAAAGAAATCAAACAAATCTTGAAACAGATAAAGGAGAACCTTGTAAGTGGTCTAAGGTTGTTTCAATTGAAAGGGAATTTGTGGTAGGTGATTATTTTTTTCTGAAATTATAACCCTATAAGTAGAAACCTCTTAGAGAAAAAGGAGCATAGAAACCTAAGCCACAAAATATTGTAGTCCCTATTAGCATAAGTGGAACAAGTTGCATACACTCTTGACTTACTAACAAGTTGCATTTTATGCTTGAAGAATATAGTTGGGAAAAATGTCAAAACTTCAAATGCTTTGTTATCTCTACAAGGATGAAGGCCATGATATTGTGATTTGAAAGTATGTTTTTGTTACCAGAGAAACTAATTGTTGGAGTAAAGTACTAACAGAATACCTTATTCAATGGAAGGATTTTCCGTTGGAAGATGTGACACGAAAAGACCTAGGAATAATGCAATTACCAACTTTCTTCGGGGATATAGCAATTCAAGTATGGGGAACTGTAATGATATAAACAAATAGGTACCTTGGTAGTGGGGTCATCATAAATTACTTTTACTTCTTGATAGTTATCAGAGTTTTAGTTCAGTCGATGCTTTTGTTAGTTAACTGAATTTTATAGTAGTCAATTGCATTTTTTCGTTGATTAACAATATTTTCCCTATAAAGTGTAATATCCCACTTGTAAAAAATGAACAAATCATGAGGGGAAAAGAATCTGAACTTGCCCTTTTGGCTTTAAAATGTTTTTATTTGTGGGTCTGGGGGAAGCAATTTTTGTGCATAGGTCGAAGACTATGTTATGGGCAAGGCAATATCTGTAATGTTCCTGGATTTGACTCGAGTTAGCGTACCAAGTTCTCTTTTTTTTTATTAACTTGTAGATCTATTTCAGAAAACCAGGAGGGCGGGGGGACGGGCTTTCTTTTCGTAAGCATATACTGTTTCAGATTTTAATATTGGAAGAAAAAATGATTTAGGCGTTTGTCATACGTATTTTTCAGCTATTGGACAAAGAGGAAGTTTTCAATAGAGAACATGCAATGCAAGAAGTTAGAATCTGGAAGATATGTCCCATATTCAAAAGGAGATGTTGACAGAGTCTAAAAGTATGGGGTGTATTCAAGGTAGTTATCTGACTGAGTGAGCTTTTTTCAAATGGTTCATGCACATGGTGGGACTTGAGTAAAAGATTTGGCAGAAATGATGGGTTCCCATGGAGATTGAAGAATTGTAGGAAATTCATGGGAAAAATCATGCTTTGGTGTCTTGGATGGGGAGTAAACAATTTAGAAACTGGAGACAACAAATCCAAAAAAATGAGCCTTGATGAAGTAGGGAGAAAAAATCCAGAAAAATGAGCCTACTGGCACTGGTTTTCCAAATCCACCATGTGATGGACACAGGTTATAACCAACTTCTGCCCTTGGCAGGTGCAACCTTTCCCTTCTCATAGAAGATCCCTACTAGAATATAGAGTTTGTAATACTTATTTGAAGAGTGAAAGGCCTAAAGTTGTTCTTCTAAGTGAATGCTTTATGTTGCTGCCACATGTCCAACTAGACAATGCCTTTCATGGGTACTGCATGTGTGGAGCAGCCACCCTTGCTTACGTAGATTAAACTAAAAGTTTCGTGTCCATGTTGACAATCATTGCAGATGCTACTCCTTATCCTAGGTGGGTAATCATAAATTACACCATCCTTTTCGTTTTGCAGTAAATCATTGTCATTTGTCACAAGAAGTATTATGTGATAATTGTCTAAAATTATGTGGAGCAACCACGCTTGCTTATCTAGATTAAACTAAAAGTTTCATGTCCATGTTGACTATCGCTCCAGATGCTACACCTTATCCTAGGTGGGTAATCATAAATTACACTATCCTTCTTGTTTTGCAGTAAACCATTGTCATTTGTCACAAGAAGTATTATGTGATAACTGTCAAAAATTATGTCAGGGGAGCCAATTAAAGTTGTTTCAAATTAATTTTCCGATGTTCAACTGCTTTACAATGTTGTTCTGACAGTGTTGTGTGCAGCTTAGGATTTTCATTCCTAGAACAAGATCCAATGGTGGAATCAATTGTAACATGGATGGAACAAACTACATTAGATTATTGAAAAATTCATTATTTATTGACATTTTGACATAAATTAATTTACGAAGGCTACTATCATTATGAAATTCATTTTATCATTCAGGAACTTTAGTATTTCAAAGCGATGTATGGTTTCCCCTTGAACCTGGAAGGGGGAAAAGGAAAACAATGAAAGATTTGCTTGGGGTAGGCAAACATTAAAAAGGCTTTCATGGTGAACTGTCACCTAGATCACCATTGCTCTGCTTTATGGCTTTGTCGGTATAATCTGAGAAGATCCCCATAAATTTTAGTTTGTGAAAGAAATAATAAATTTAACAGCCTGACATAATTACTAATCTTTTAAAATTGGATTTTGAAACAGATGTGAACTCAGCATAAAGCATATAAAAAGAACTGCAATTTTTGCAGAGGAATATGTTGCCTAGCTAAACATCTGACAGATACAAAGGATAAAGGATAGTTTAAATTTTAACCCAAATAATATATATTCAAATAATATGTATAAAGATATCTTGTTAGGGAAGTACAGGTTGATTTGAGCATTGCACCTTGTGGCTTTAAAAAACATGTACAAAAAGGTTAAGAGAAAAGAAAGGGAAGGGATGGAAGCAAAATTCAAAATATCCATGTGTTTTGTGTGTTTGTGGTCTGATGGGTCAATAGAAGATTGCAGCTAGGAGTAATGGAGAGTGCTTCCTTAATGAGTTAATGGTAGAACAAAGTCTGCTCGCCAACAACCCTGGTCTTGGAGATTCTGATTTTCTTGCTTCGTGCATCTTCCTTGAACATCCCAGTGGAATTGAAACTGTAACCTTTAGCTTCTTGTGGGATTGTATGTATGCTATTATATTTGGAGATAAACTTACTCCATTGTTCCCTCTCTCAATCTCACATAAGAGCACAATATTCTTTGATATTTTGTCAACAATACTGACCAGAAATAGAAGATTGCATCTAAGATGTGAAATGCCATTTCCAATGCCCTTACCAACTAATGCAAATTTACGAAAATTGTTGAATAGCTTTGAAACATATTTTGAACTCAATGTTCTAGTAGTAGAGTGCATTACTATTTCTAGGTCAAATTTTTGGATTTGCCAGATGCCTACTATCTTCCTTTCTTTCCTGCTAGGCTTTTTTGTCAGTAGCTGCCGTTCTTCTATTTTTCTTTTTTTGTTGGAACCTATTGTTCAGGTATGGCTATTTTGTGTCCAACATTTTCATGTAAGTCCTTGGCAAGAGGCTTAACACCTTGCTTGGGTGGTTCTTCATTTCCTACAAACCTCCTTCATTCCATCTTCAACTTCTTCACTACTTTTAACTCTTGGATTGAAAACAATCTCGTAGTTCTTTTCCAAAATCCTTATTTGACTATCAATGTAGAAATGGAATACAACATACTGCAACACAACTCCATTACCATTTAAGTGAACAAAATTTACAATGTGAATAACATACAATTACAATGCATACACTATGGACAACATATATCAGACTGCCTGGCACGTCATTCAAACGGACTGCAGCAGCACTCAGATAGACCGCACAACTATCTTACGCATACATGCCTGGTACAGCCAACTTCTACTATCACGTGCACTTCCAATGTACAACACCCACCTTCAATACAAACCCTCAATACCATGTCAATATTACAAATGAATGAGGGAGGGGTATTTATACAACTAAGAGGTAGTTGCATCCTCCAACTACTCATCACCTTATCATTTTCTTATATTACATTTGACATGCATTTGACTTATTACATTACATTTCATGACTCATTCGTACATAACTAATACTTCACTTTAACATTACACATTATCGCATTAAATATTACATCACCACTTTCTAATTTTATTAATTATACATACGCACATTTCGTCAAACAGTTTGTGTACGAACTACAAAATAATACAAAATGACAAATTATTCACTGATTACGCATAAATGTCAATTTGCTTGCCTACATGTATCCCCTCCTCTAGACTTGTTGGCATCCTTGACGACATATGAGCCGAACACTAGTGATAAAAGCACTGAACACTGTATTGAAAACTATTGTTGCGCTCCTTCCGCTTTCTTTTATTCCAGACATATTCTACAACTTGCAGTGCTTCAAACTGCTGCCAACAACACATAGGTCTTCCTACGCAGCTTCAACTATCTGCCGAATTTCTACTTGTCCAATTGAAATCAAGTTCACCTCCTCAATTGCAATCAAGTTCATCAAGTTCACCTCCTCTGCTTCTCGGCAAGGGCTGTGACTCTTCTCTAGTGCTTCAAACTCTCTACACATCAGTGGTTCATCTTGACTTGCAACACTTTGACATTCACGTGCGAAGTGCCCCCACAAATGGCATCATCAACATTGTAAAATGGGTCTACCCTCAGTATCATACTCAATTCTACGTCTTCTAGTTCTTTGGCGGTTGTCACAGACCGCATCACCAATGGCATCCCCCTTGGTACAATCTCCCTTTGTGTTGCATATTCCTATAGCAATGATCTTGTGCTCTTTAAGTCACACTCATCCTCGAAGTCATTGTTCTTCTCTTCAGAGTCACTTCCTTCACTGACTTCTCGATCCCAACACTAGGACTATGAACTACTTTCGTTCTCAAAATCATCACTCTCATTGTCAGAGTCACTCTCAACAATTAAATCACTTTCATCTTTAGGGTCACTCTCATCCACATGACCCCAACACTTTAATGATGTCTTTGCATCACTTGCTAAGTTCAAGGCTTGCTTCAAGGCCTCTTAATATAATGTTGGAGGGACCACCTTGATCTTCTTCCTATACATAGGAAGAAGAACCTCCACGAACCACCTTTTCTTCAATGCATTTGATGGATCTTCCTCTAGATGGGTAAACAACCCACTCAACCTCCGGTTGTACGAACAAATAAACTCATTCTCACCTTGTTCCATTCTATAAATTTCAGCAATGACTTCATCGTCATTGTGGAACAATCGAAATTCCTTCACAAATGCTTCACGCAACTCATCCTAAGTCTAGTACTTGCCCCTTGACAATCTCATGTACCAGTCCATGAAATGTCGTAGGGAATAACCTCCTCCAATTTGCATCATTATTCTACCCATTTGCTTTCCACATTGTGAGGCAGATTTTCCAATGCCTAACTGGGTCTTTTGTTTCCCCTCCATGAAATATTGGACACTTACATGATATGCCAAAATTGGTCTTTGTTTTGATAGGTTGACTTGACATTGGCAGTGGTTGTTTGCGTATCTTTCCTTCTTCACACACATCATCAAGTGCACGACATTGCAATTGCTCGTGTTGGACTACCATCACATGCACCATGAAATGTGCCAACCTGTAGTTGCTTTGGTGTTGGACTCTTGTCCCACTCACCATCGAGCACACCAACCTGTAGTTGCTCTAGTTCCAAACTCCCATCTCGCACACTATCAGACACACCATCTTGCATTTGTACCGATGTCGGATTTTTGTCTCGCTCACCATTGAACATATCAACTCGCAATTGCTCCAGCGCCATACATACTTCTCTGCCATGTAATTCCTCACCATTGCATAACTCGCTATCGCGTGATTCTCCGTCGTCATCATGTAATTCACCACAGTCAATATGCAACTATTTGTTGTTGGCAGGTAACTCTCGGTCGTTGACATGCAACTCTCCATGCACAAACCCTCACGCATCTCCTTTGTGCATGTCCGTTTGCATGTTTGGTTGTGCATCCGCTTGCATTTCTGCTTCATGCATCGACCCTTCATCAACGTCTACATCTTCATCTACTTTGTTGACTACATAATCATTCTGTTGTTGTCGTTGTGTACCTTCCCCAGTGATTTGCTTCTCACAACTCCATGTCACCAAGCTTGACCCAACTTCGAATAGGCAATGACGCTAGAATGTAGAAATGGAATACAACATACTGCAACACAATTCCATTACCACTTAAATGAACAAAATATAAAATGTGAATAATGTACAATTACAATGCATACACTACGTACAACATATATCAGACTGCCTAGCACAGCAGTTCAGACTGCCTGGAACAACACCTAGACTGCTTGGAACAACATTCAAACTGCCTGCAGCAGCACTTAGACAGATTGCGGCAGCACTCAGACAGACTGCACAACTATCTCACGCATACATGCCTGATACAGCCAACATTCAAACTGCCTGCAGAAGCACTTAGACAGATTGCGACAGCACTCAGACAGACTGCACATCTATCTCACGCATACATGCCTGATACAGCCAACTTCTCCTACCACATGCACTACCAACGTACAACACCCACCTTTGAGACAAACCCTGAATACCATGCCAATAATACAAATGAATGAGGGAGGGGTCTTATTTATACAACTAAGAGGTAATTGCATCCTCCAACTACCCGACACCTTATCTTTTTCTTATATTACATTTGACATGCATTTGACTTATATTTATATTTCATTTCATGACTTATCTGTACTAATACTTCACTTTAACATTACACATTATTGCATGAAATATTACATCACCACTTTATAACTTTATTAATTATACGTACGTACATTTCGTCAAACACTTTGCATATGAACTACAAAATAACACAAAATGACAAAACTTATTCATTGATTATGCAGACATGTCAATTTGCTTGCCTACAATCAATAAGCTGAACTAAGCAAATTTGATGACTACTATAACAATTCATACTCGATACACTAAGCTTCCTACACCTTGACAAAACCCTAGATTTGTTAGGTCATCTGTGTTCAGATTGGTATTTTTCTGTACATGGTTGAAATGAAAATGATACTTTACCAGTCAACATTTTTACCCCATTTTACCAAAATCAGCATAAATATTTGAGTATTATTTTTCATTTCATTAGATTGGCCATCAATGTCAAGCTGCTTTGTGCTATCATTTTGTAATTGGTTATATAGAAGTGAAATGGGCCCCACCCATATTACATCATCACCACATAGTGGTACTACAACAACTTGGCTATTATGCATGTATCTTTTGGCAAGATTTGAACATGGGTCTCCTCCTTCAAAGTTGAGGAATCTAACTAGTTGAATTAATGCCATATGATGCTTTGTGCTATCATTTTGCTAAAGCCTCTTTTAATACTAAATGATGGACCTCTTACAATGTCCTCAATCTTTTTCCAATTACTATTCCCTTTGAAAAACCAAGCAAACTTATTCCCTTAGATTCCTTACTGCTTCACAGCTTGCACTTCCAAAGTTGTCTTTAATTAGAATATTTCAAACATTTAAATTCTGTTTTTCAATTGGGGATTACTGCAATGAATGTTTTTCCACCAAATAGGTAAGAAGGCATATTGATTATCAGGGAATGAACCCTCATATTTTTAGTACATTAATTTTTATCTGAGAAGCCAATCAAATTTTTAGTACATTAATTTTTATCTGAGAAGCCAATCAAATCTTTGCCTCTGAATTGGAACTTCGAATAGTTGATGCCACCATATGTGCCAAGCTGCATGCATGGCAGCCTCCTGAGCTCAGGGGCATACCTGTGGACTTTTGTACCTGGATCAGTTTTGCATTAAATGCCCTCCCATACTGCTAAACCACATCCTAATGGATGAATGCGGTGAATGATGATGTGCAAAGTTTGCTGGAATTGAAATACAGGTGCAATGGAAAAATGTCACACATAACCTGCATGCCTTGTCAGGGTCACATTCCAAGTGAATGGAAAGATGAGTACATGTGCAATGGAAAATTATTGGATGTAGCCTGCGTGTCTTGTTAGGGTGATTCCAAGTGAATGGAAAACTATGTGTATGCAAATTGCTTCTTCCTTGTCATACAATTTGTGGTTGCAAGTTCTCTTATAATTTTGACAGAATATACAAAATACTCTTCGCAAATAATGGCCAAACAATACCTGTTTACCTAAATAAATTGAAGTTAAGCAATATTTTGGCTTACAACCTCTCAAGGATACCTCATACAAGATATACATTTGACAATTCTTCCTTTATTCATTTTATTTTAGGTTGGAGATCATTTATTTCTTGTTTTGGAGTACTGTGGTGGAGGTGATTTAGCTACATATATTCAACGATATGGAAGAGTACATGAACAAGTTGCAAGAAAGTTCATGCAACAACTAGGTTTTTTTTTTCTTTTGGTTAATTTTAAATTTCTTAATCCTCATTTATGATGATTATATGGCCATTCTTCATTTCCTCATTATTTTCATCATATGATGAACTATGTACTTGAGATATTTTACATTTCTAGGTGCTGGTTTGGAAGTGTTGAATGCACACCGTATGATCCATCGGGATTTGAAACCAGAGGTATTATTTGGCTTTAAAAATCTCTCTTATTAGGCTGATAATAAGATGTCTTATGTTATGCCTCGTGTGGGCTTTCTTTGGATGTGTTCTTGTAGGTTTAAGAGTATATTCTATTGAAGAAAGCAGATCAAATAAAGTTATATTATTTGGAAGATAAAACATAAAGTTTTGCTGGGTTTTCATTTATCACTATGTGGTTGCAGAACCTTCTACTTTCCACCAATGATAATGATGCTGTACTGAAGATAGCAGATTTTGGACTTTCAAAGTAAGAGCATATCAACACACTTTCTGATCATAGGTGCACATTTCAAGAAGATGGGGTCTACAATGGACTTCCATTTTAGGAGTGCTTATTTAACTGTGGTGTGTGTGAACATTTGTGTTACATTTAGAATTAAGAAATTTTCAAAAATATACCACAACATGATCTATTATTTAGAAGAGAGGGGTGTCAATATACTATCATCCTTTCAAACACAAAAGACACAGTGTCCCAAAATGTTTTGTGTAAACCAAACTGGACTCTTCTCCATTTGCATTTGGAGCAAAACAGTTCCCCTTAAGGTGGCAAAGGGAGCAGATTGCTAGCTTTAGAAATCATTTATGCAATTCTGATAGAACATTCGTAATGACAATGTCAAGGGCTACGTCATATGTAGATTGAAATCATCTGCATCAATGATTGGACCTTTGTTTTCATCAATAAACTAGTACAAATTCAGACCTTAGCCTACATACTTGCTATTCCATAAGGATATAATGTGATTAGTTAAGTATGCAACCTAGATCTGAGTTTATCAGCCTTTGGCCCTAAGATAGTTGGTCCAAAGTTATAAATTATTGTCTTCTTTCCAGGGTAGTATCTTTTATCATGCGTAATCATCATGGGTACATTATAGAAACGGGTATGATATTATTGGAGCTTTCAGAAGCTCATAAATAAATAATAAGGCTGATTAATATTAGATATTATTTCACGTGTTTAAGTGGTGCTATTGATATTCAGAATGGAATGATAACTGCTACTGTTTACTTTGGTGTCTCATGTTAATAAACCTAATGCACTTTCTGTTATTATGAGAACTACACCCTTGGAAGCACAAGCCTTGCCTGATAACTCTATCAAGAGCATCACGAGGTTCATCTATGAGCAATCATCACATATTTCAGGATACCTCTGCAGATTATGAGTGATGATGAAGGACAACTTGTGAACGATGTGATCTAGAGAATGAGTTTTGAGTTTTAAGTTTCAAGGTCTATCACACTTTGTCAAATCTATACTATCCATGCACAAACATGTAGATAGAAGCAACAAACAAGGTCCCTATTTCAATGCTCCAGAAGTCTTGTGGAATCAGAGCAGATTAGAAAGAATGATTGCCAATGGTCTCTTGGGCTTATAGGACAACTTTCAAGGTGACCATTGATCGTACCCCTTTCTAGTTAATGTATGACCAAGAGTCAAGTCTATTGGTGGAGGTTTTGGCACCAAACATGTGCATAATTGTGGAGAATAAGGTGGGGTACCATAAGAGCCTTAAAGAATGGCTGTTGTTTTGAGACAAACTAGATGAGAGAAGGCTAATGGCTCACAGGATGATCGAGGTTTCCCGAAGATGGAGAAAGTACTGGCACGGTAAATGCTTGCAGTTAATGATCGAGATTTCCCAAAGATGGAGAAAGTATTGGCACGGTAAATGCTTGCAGTTAATGAGATCTTGGTTTTGAAATTTAACCCCAAAAAAAGAGATAGAGAAGATAATTCTATTAACGTCCTTAGATGGCCAAAGTAGGCCAATGGGACTAATTGAAAAAGCTGTTACAAATTACAATGCATTATAGTAACCACAAAGTTCTATGAAAAGAAGCCAAACTAGAGTAAAGAATCTAGAGTAATCTACTCTAAAGTGGAACAATTGTATGGCATAAAATTACAGCCTTGAGGGTTACCCAAAATGGATGCTAGAAGAAATGATTAAGACAAATCTAGAAGTTGAGGCACAACAGAGATAGAAAGGAGCTCCAATGGATCCAAGCGCTAATATTAATCTGTAGTGGGATGTAAAGTAGAAGCACAGTCGTTGTCGTCACCAACTATCCCAAAAGGACCAACACAAGATCTAATGATGCTCCCAGGAGAATGGCCAGGACTAAGAGGGCCTAGTTGGATAATCCTAGGAGGACATGGAGTTCGATCCCTCAAGACTCTTCTAGCATCCATGGCTGTGGAACCAATAGAAGAGGACAAGAAACTAGTAAGTTGCACTTGTCTACAACTCCTCGGTATGTGAGGGGTGGCCGAAACTCAACGCCGAAGAACTGCAGTCTTGTCTTGCCATAAGAGCTGAAGCCCTAGTAGCCACTCTTGTATGCAAACAAGGGTGCACGGATTTGTCATTAATATTTTGGATGGTTGTAGCTTCCAATGATATCGGTTTTGAAATTTGACCCTAAAAAAAGAGAGAGAGAAGACAATTCTGTTAACGTCTGTAGATGGCCAAAGTAGGTCAATGTGACTAATTGAAACGAGCTGTTACAAATTACAATGCATTGTAGTAACCACAAAGTTCTATGAAAAGAAGCCAAACCAGAGTAAAGAATCTATAGTAAACTCAATTATATGGCATAAAATTACAGCCTTGAGGGTTACCCAAAATGGATGCTAGAAGAAATGATTAAGATAAATCTAGAAGTTGAGGCACAACGGAGATAGAAAGGAGCTCCAATGGATCCAAGCGCTAATATTAATCTGTAGTGGGATGTAAAGTAGAAGCACAATTGTTGTCGTCACCAACTATCCCAAAAGGACCAACACAAGATCTAATGATGCTCCCAGGAGAATGGCCAAGACTAAGAGGGCCTAGTTGGATAATCCTGGGAGGACATGGAGTTCGATCCCTCAAGACTCTTCTAGCATCCATGGTTGTGGAACCAATAGAAGAGGACAAGAAACTAGTAAGTTGTGCCTGTCTACAACTCCTCGGTATGTGAGGGGTGGCCGAAACTCGACGCCGAAGAACTGCAGTCTTGTCTTGTCGTAAGAGCTGAAGCCCTAGTAGCCAGATTTGTCATTAATATTTTGGATGGTTGTAGCTTCCAATGAGCGCTTATTACTCTCGATTACAAAGTTAGGGTGAAAGAATGAGGTGATTAGTCAAGTAGTAGTCATTCTCCCTCGTGATAACTGATGTTGAAGAGTCATAGCTTCTTTGAAGTAAAGAACCAAGCATATTTGGTCAGGATAACTGAAAAAAGTGGCAAGTGATCCACTTGAGTCTCTATACAAGCAATAGTACCTCCCTCGAATCTCATAATAAACATGACATTTGAAGATAAAATGTTCTTCAGTCTCCACCTCCCGAATAGAGCAAAGATGACATACCCTATCCTCTCGAGGAATATGGTGGTCCGTCTCCACTCGCAACTAATGTGAGCATACTTTGAGTTGACCAAGAGGAATCCTAAGGCTGTGTGTCCAATGTTGCTCGACATAATTAGGATGAGTAATAATGCCATTCTTAATCCTCATGAAATGCTTAGTGTAGAAGGCCAACTTAGGACTAAGAGGTTGAGATGGAGTGACCCAAGTGATCTGAATATATTGTCGATAAACATCATCTTTGATTGCTTGATTAATTACCCTCTTATTAGGAAGAAGGCAGGGAGGAGCATTTAAGGAGTATTTGAAAGGAGGTAATTGATCTATGGAGATGCCAACTAATTGAAGAAGAGAAATAACTTCCAAGTACCATCCACGATGACGACCAAAAGAGCCCCTAGAGGTAATGCATTTTGAGGAGCAAAGCGCCAAATATGGGTATCTCTCTCGACTTGAGGTGTAGTCACCCATGGATCTAAGGTGATGAAGCTGAAAAATAATTCTGAAGATGCTCTCAAGATGAAGAGGATGAACGCCAAACTCAACATGAACAATAGATTGGGGGGAATTGATATTTCACATCGGATAAATCATTGAAGCAAAATAGTCTGGACCCTCTCAATACGAGCCCGATCAATACACCCTAGACTTGGACCCCAAATATTACGTCCAAAAAGAACTTGTGGGTTTGATGATGCAATCAAAGAGGTGCATCTTTGTAGGTATGTCTTGAAAGTGTTGTTAGAAGCATTGGTGTTCCAAGACTTAGAGAGATGTGTATCCCTTGCAAAGACGTGATTGTGAAGTTGGCTGAAGATTAAGGGAAGGACCTATAAATTGAACCCCCAAGTAGGTGTAAGCAGTGGTGATCGCAATGGACTCGCCCTTATGGAAGAACTGAAATTTAAATAGGGTATTCTTTGGTGCGTCAAAGATCATCACCTTAGTCTTACTAAGATTGATTGCCAACTGTTTTAAGTCACAAAATCAAGCAAGAACATCCAACTGTCCCTTAGAAGTATGAGCAAGAAGAACAATATCATCTACAAAAAGCAATATAGTTATCAAGACATGATGTAGAAGGCAGCAAATGTCAACATGTGTGTATTGATGAATAAATTCTTCGAGCCCATCAGATCCCAAAGAGTGAAGGAGAAAGAGGACAACCTTGTTTGATGCCAATGGTGCTTTGGACATCCTCTGAGAAACCAAAAGCTGTCCGAAAACGGCCAACAACTACCTCATATAGTCTCTTGATGGTAGTGATAAAGAGCTCCAAGATGCCAATGTCATGTAGTCTTTGAAATAAAAGATGCCTGGGAATGGTGTCAAAGGCCTTTCTAAAGTCCACAAAACAACATAACACTTTAGAGGACCATTGGTGAGCCTCCTTAGTAATATCTTTGAGAGTGAGAACATGATCAATAGTCTAATGCATACTAGAGAAACTTGGACTCGGCAAGGCCAATGTTTGACTCGGACTCAGACTTGGCATAAGAAAACCAAAGAAAATGTAAATTTTCATTGGATTTTTTTTTTTTTTTATGCATATCACAATTAATAAACATTATACAAATAAAAAATTAATACTGTAAGCGATATAACCTTAAGCTACACATGAAAGTGACAAAACATACATCAATGAAACTGTTGGATGGTTGTTAGATTCAGTCTTGGAGCATCTACAAGTCCTTTTGTTGTCATTTAACATGTTGTTTATTTGTAATTATTTCCTCCTAATGAATATGTAGTGTTTGCTAATATTTCATATTGAGTCAGAGTCCAAAGAGAGTACATAAGGTTGGTACATATCCCTTCTAATTTCCATGGCTCTCAGATTGTGGTTGTACTAGGGGATGCTTCCCATAGATGAATGGTTATATATGGACTAGTGGCCATACACAGGTGCAATGCTTCCCATTTTGGTTTTGTGGCCATACACAGGTGCAATGCTCAAACCAACACTGAATATGGTTGATGCTATTCTTTGGCAAAGTATGGTTAGTATATTATTTTTCAAAGGGTATAACTACACATCACATTTTGGTAGGAACCTAGGGTTCCTAGCACATAAAATGATAAATAAATAATAAATAGACCTAAAACTAAAAGAATCGCCTTTTGTATTGTCGGGAAGTCCCTTCAATAAATTGTATTATATTTCATATTCATGGATATATTAAATGATAGAATCACATAGTGTCTTATACCCCTTTAGGGTTATGAGTGAAGAGTCACCATGCTTCCTAACCCTAACCCTAATCTTATAATAATAATATAATAATTAATTATATGAATTATTATATTATTTATTATAACTATAGGATATGAAATACATTATTACTATTATTATTATTAATTAATGTTAGGATAGGACCCTAACACATTTATTAGTCAACTTGTCTTCCTTAGAAAGAAACCTCAAGAACATTTTGTGCTTCTTCAAATGGCCTCTTGCTATTTTATGTGCCTCTTATAAATCTCATTGGGATTGTGAGAGGGCCCAAGCACTGTACTGTTTCAATCTCTTGTGTCTAATTCTTGACGCCTTTGAGTTACCTCAAACATGGCAAATGTTTCTTGTGTTGGTTAGGATTTCGGAAGCATTTGTTTGTTCCTAGGCCCAATGGTTAGATGAATGTTCTACAGAATGTATATTACAAGGCAGTGCAAAGAAATTTTGCTCTTGATTATTGAAGGTGTTACACTGTGCATGGGGGTGGGACATATTGCCATGGAACTCCATACAAGATTGGTTTAGATTCCTCTTAATGTTGTCTACCCTTTTGGTCTCAACTTCCATTATCTTCTTTGACCTTATCCCTGCCCTCTTGCGGACTAATTTTTCTCTTCCTTTTGTCTTTGGTCCTTTGTAATCAGGTGGGCCTTGTGGCATTAGCCTTCCTTTTGGTTCTTGTTTTTTTTCACCTCAAATGTAACTGCTGGGTGGCTGTTAGATTCTTGAAAACTAGGAAAATTTTGGGTTTAGGATGCAAATGAGTGTTTTTTGGGTTTGATTTCACCTTCTCTTTGCTCTCTCTGCAAGTGGAAACAGCAATAATGAGGCCAATTTAGAAAAAGAAACTGATGTCCAAAAAAACTTGCGAGTGAAAAATAAAATTGGTGAGTCTAGAAAAACTTGCCAAGCCGAGTCATAAAAACCTGGGAGGGCTGACTTGGGCACTCACTCGCCGAGTCTCGTAACTATGATCTACATATTGCAAACTAGACCCATGAGTTGGTTAATGTGTTGTAGCTTTAAAGATGCAGTTTAGTGACAAGCGTAGTGAGTTACATGAGGCCTAGTTGTAGTGGGCCAGGTGTTTTATTGACATGGTAAGCAATTGCAATGCACATATGAGTAGTTTTGCCAACTGATCTAACATTTGGAGGTAGGATTGGCAAGACCATCCACCCCTTCTTGAGCGGCTTTCACTATGCTGTCCACCTTGGATTCCTCAACATCACCTCAAACACTCACTATCTATTGATTTAGCTAGTCCATTGGAGGGGACATTGACCTGTTTGCAAGAGGGGGTAGATGCAGGTGGTTGGGTTGACCATAGCCATGAATCTTGACGTTGAGCATATTATGATAATGTTGTGCTGTGATTGTGGTTTTTCATGTTTAGTTGTGAGACTGAGAAGAGATAATGTAATAATGGCATGGTTTCGAAACAGTTGTTATGGCTATTTGTTGTACATCATTTTTGGTGTTCTGGGCAGATAGTTGGGTGGGTGCAGTGGTTGTACTCTAGCACCCTAGACTGTATCTACCCAGTCATCTGGTCTAGAGCCTCATGCCCGACCACGACTTTTCTTCAAGATTGTACTGTTCATATTTTAGAGAGTACAATAGATTTATGCCTCAATCCATCTTTGGTTGGGTATAGTGCTGTGTATGTGAGTGATCTCTTCATTGGATTGTTTATTACTTTATTGCATTGTATTGTATTATGTGGTATGTTGATGTTGAATGCTTTGAATACTTGCTCATTCTGCAAGTAAACATAAATTTTCAGGTAGGCTTTAAAACATATGTTCTATCATAAACCATGGAATGATAAAGCACCTATCCAATGAAGTTTGGTCCTTAATCTAGGCAATATTATCATGACAAATGTGTCCCTAACAGATCAAAAGTTTTCAATATTCCAAAATCAAATAGATGAAATATTCAACAGCATATCCATCTCCTTCTTTTTGAGCAAGTTAAGCAAAATAAAAAAATTTAAAGAACTGCCATAGATTTCTTTGCTAAGATGCTTACTAATGAGGAAAACAAATGCAATTATTCTCATTAAAGACAAACAACTCTCTTATTGAGAACATGGAAGTTGAGCAAAAATTAATAGAACTATTGGAGCAATACATTAGAACTAGTAATCCTGATAATGGGGTACCTGCAGGCAGATCTATTAGGCATGAAGTGAGATGGCAGAGCCTGGAACCTGGTTGCATCAAATTTGATTTTGATGGTGCGCCAAAAGGTAATATAGGAAAAACTGGTACTGGTGGGTTTTTTGTGATTCCAATGGTCAAGTTGTATGGTCTATCCAGAAGCTTATGTGATCAAACTAAACAATTTTGAAGAAGAAAATGCACTGCTTTGTGGTCTTATAGGGGATACTCCAATTTGAGCAGATCAGGGTTCAGTGATTATCACAAATATATTTAAACACAAAGGTTGCAAGGATTCAATCAACACTGGTATTGTTAAGGATGCCCATTCTGTTTGCTCACAATTCCAATTTTGGATGTGTCAGCATGTCTGTCAGGGAGGTGACTGATTAGTTGGTTACCCAACTATTATAGGATTTGACAGAGAAATGGTTAAAATTTTCTCTAAGGAAAGGGTAGAAGAAATATTATCATTGCAGGTGAAGGACCTTAATTAAAATTAAAGATATGACTGATATCAAAATCTTTAAAACTGTCTCGTTGGAAATCATTGAGTATATCAGTTGTTTTATTTCTTCCATACTTCTGACAAAGGTGCTGACAATGGTTATATTTCAATTTGAGGGGAGAATTAGTAGAATAGACAGTTCATCCTTTATAGCAATCACTGTGTCTTATTTGTGGTGATTCTTCATTTTCAATTGCTGTCTTTATATGTGTTTGGGCATTGTCTATGATCACTTTCATTGTAAGCCCTTCTCCTATGAATGGTTGTATAATTGGGTGGTGTGGCATCAACTTGTGTCATGGCCTATTGGTGAGGCAACATCTTCGTGCAAGATATGAGGAGGTAATTTTTGGATTGTATCCTTGTGGTTTTGTGAGTGTTTGCATTGCTGTTTTTATCTGGTTAAGATGGAGAAAGGAAAAGTTTTCATTTTTCTGTTGGATGAAGATTCAGTTGAAGTGATGGTAAAAAACTGTTGGAAAACAGTGAACTGAAGAGGAAATGGAAAGGTAGTTTGGGTGCTAGTGCTTAAATAAAAATGTTTATCAAGGTGAAGGACTTGGGAGTCAGTGGGGGAAAAGGAACTGGAAGATAAAGGTCCCTAAAAGGTACAAATATAATTCGCCTTTTTGGAGAAGTTTGAGTCCCAGATTGCTGAGGATTTGGTCTCACAAATGTTGTTAATGCTTGAGGAAGCAAACAGAATTGGTAGTGCTAAGGAGAGCATGAAATTGAAGAAATTATTGCCAAAAGTGTGGAGGGATTTCCAGGGTCACCTGGAATAGACAGGATGTTCATAATGTGACTATTGACCAAGCATCCACAGCGTTGTCTACTCTTCTGGCAACACCTTTTCTGGATAAGAAGGACATCCTTTGAAAATTGGGGAAAATGTGGCAGCTTATGAGGAATTATCGTATGAGGGAGAAGGCTGATGATAAGCAGATATTATGGGTACTTAGAGGAGCTCCCTCCAAGAATCATATTCAACACCTCTTTGGCATGTTTAATTCAAATTCAGTCTCAAACAAGATGGACATGGAACTGGAGTTGCACAAGAAGGATGATGACGAGCACTCATGGGTCAAAATTCGCTGCGTTTTGGCTCTAGTGTGCTTTCTGTGCAATGGTTGTCTCTTCTCATTCATAGTCACTTGAGTTTTGTATTTGGAAATAATACAATGCTTTTGCTGATGTGATCCTGATCTGTGCTAAGGTGAATCTTCAAACTGTAGTAAATTTAGGACATATGGATGATATTGTTGGAAGAGGGGGCAAAAAAAATCAATGCCCTGTATATGGAAACGGGCCGTTTTTGTAATGCCTCCTTATGTACTGCTCAGCTAAAATCGGGCATCAGTATTTATTTTTAAATAGCTAATTAATCCATCTACAGGTAATTAAACTATCCACTACATCCATCCTAGAATTTAGAAAAAAAACACATAATGATGCAAAACTAATTTAGCACTTGTAACAGGAAATAACCATAAGTAAAACATGCAACTGAGATTACACACACAAGGGTTGGTGATCAACCACATAGTATTTCCCTTTCTCCTAAGCACAGCCACCTAGCCAATCTTCCTTCCAATCATAGCTAAGGGTTTGATTTGGGCTATTTTATAGAGTTCCTGCACAAAGAAATTGAGTGCAGCACACTGTAATATAATTCCCATTATATATGAATAAATAAAGATGCACAATAGGAAGAACTTATGTATATATAATATATATACATAAATATGCAACATGCATCTTTCATATTCTATTCATCTGCAATATATCTGGTCACCCCAACCAAGGTAGATGGTGTACATATAGGTATCATGGGAACTGGTAGATGGTTTGTAATTGTCTAACTATCATTGAGCCACCCATATAAATGAAACTTCTAAATATCCCAGAACACATCACGTTTATGACAAACAGATAACCATGTACACATGCAACAACACGGTGGGAACAATACTTACAACAAAACTATATTTGACAACAATAACACATCACTGACTTGGTGCATATGTTCATGCACTCATGTGCTCTTGCAGAGGTGATGTTCATGTGCCTAGTCATCTACCTATGTATGGCTACAAGAGGATGCTCTAAGGTCTTCGCCTCTTGATTAAAGTGGAATCATCCTATAATCCTTACCTCCTACTCATGATGGTATCACCTCCTACATAAGGTGGAATATCATGCTTCCATGGCCATGTGTGTAATCGCGCAATAATCAAGGGACCCTCTTCCAATAATATGTATATAATAATGAGGGAGGGGTGACCAAAGATCCTCCACAAAGCTTGGGGTGGATCAAGTATGTAGATCAATTGGCCCCATACTACCCTCCTACACAATGGGATCCCAAAGTTCTTGCTAGCCCAACAAGGAAGATATACACACTACAACTTATGACTTAAGATGATAACAGTTGGATTCTAGTTGGCCATAACCAATTTCTCAATCCATAAATAATGTTTCATTTCAAGATACAGTCACACTTCATGTTATCCTTAAGAACTCCAAGTCATACATCATTTAATGCAACCCTTATGTAATTTAGTCCAGAAAAATGACTGCTAACTTACACAAAATTCACATACAACACCATGACCAAGAATAATTAATAAACTCTACTAAATTGAACCCAATTCCACACACCAAATTTTAGTCAAGAATAATGTTTCTACTAATTTAATCCAAATCACATGCCATGGCATAATCAAGAACATTAATAATTTATGCATTATATTTAATAATTAATAGGGTTTTTGCCTTAAACCCATTGAGGAAAATCCTCTACTCTATAGCTATATTTGGGCAGAATTGCCATTTTGCTAGATTTTGCTTACACCCATTATGAAAATCGATTGAAATTTTTAAATAATTATTTCAATTTAGAATTTGTGATGTTCCCATTAATTCACAACAGCTGATCCTTTAATTCTAACTCAAGATGGAAGCTATTGGTTTTAAATACTTACCTCTCAAAAGCCCAGTAAGGGAAGTGAAGATAATCTGATGCAGAATACAGCCCCTCCTTTGATTTCACACCTCTTCCTCTTTCTCAAAGCTCTGCACAAAACTTTCTAAAAGTGGAATGATGCTCCAAAAATCATTGAAATTTTACTTTTATATGCATAAAATACAAAGGGTAAAAGGCCTCCAATTAGTGTCTAACATGTGCCCCATTTGGAGTTTACTCTCTTGAGGGCCATTTACATATTCCCCTTCTTTAGTTAAACTAAATCTATCACTAATCTCAAAATCCAACTTTACCAATTTCAGTAACTCAAAAAGAATACTTGATTAATTTAACAAGGTATCATAATGATTATAATAGCACGTTAAATCATCACTTAATTTTCTAATGAAATTAACACATTATTTGTTATAAACATTTAATGATACCAATCATACTAATGCAAGCATCTCTTGAATCACTTTAATCACTGTTTGTAATGTTTAACCATAATTAATCAACATCCTATGAAATGCATATATAATAAAATAAGATGTCAACCCATGCCCAAAATCTCATTAAAGCAAGGTCTTCACATACCATCTCATGGTATCCAATCAAGAGTATAACCATAAGTCACCCTACATGTCACTCACCTGATCATGACGACCACCAGGCAGGTTTCAAATCTCAGCCACACCAACTCATAGCATTTTGTGTTAGGACCTCATCCTAACATTATTATGTAATGACCCCCTTTCTAACGTTGGGTTATCATAATGTTATTATGTAATGCATTGTAATGTGCATGCGACACTTGTGGCGCATAGACAATTGGGGCCTTTTAATATAACCATTATTAAAAATGTAACTGTTTCTTTAGTAGAAGATTCTAGCTTGGGTCCCCACTTGCATGTGAATCCGACCTTTGAGCATTTGGGTTAGGGTTAAGAAGAGTCTTTAAAGAGGCAAGGTGCATAGATAGATGTCTCTCTCTTTTTTGCATATTGTATCGAGGTTCTGCTTCTAAGGAGGTTGGCCCCTTGAAGAGGCCAACGATTCTGCATTGTGATTTTGTTTTGATCAATAAAGCTGCTACATTTCCATTAATTTTGTTATTTATTGCAATATTTGTGTATATGTGCTTATTTTAATTGGAAGGTTCGTAACAAGTGGTATTAGAGCACTTTCCAAGGCCGCATCTTGTTGCAGCTGCAACAATTCCTATCCTACCCTTTCATGTATGTTAGGTATAATTTTCCTTCCCTTTTGTTCATTTTGCAATTTATCCTACGAAAACCTGAGTCAAATTTTTTCTGTTTTAATTTAATAGGTTAGAAACCCTATGCCAGGAGTTTTAAAATATTACGGAGGAGCTATCATAATTGGCTAAGCTAGATTTCCCATAAAGCATCTAGTGAAGTGAGGGGTGATCAGACTCCAACACCTAAGCCTCTTGAGCTCCTACGTACCCTCAGGTATATAAGGAGACCCCCTAGGTTTAGGAAATAACTTTATCCCTAGGAAACTGTCGACCGTCTTTATCCATAGTACACTGAGCAGAGCACTCGAGAAGATTACCCTCTCGTATTGATCAGAGGGGCGGTATTGCGCACCCAAGGATATTCTATATCCTCCTTGGGTAGTGGCCTGAAATATTGGTCTGAGCATTATTGAACGTTGTTGTAGTATATCAGAGAGCTATGGGCAGTACACACACCTTGGCCTAGAGTAACCCTATTTTTGTTGTCTTTCAAACCCTAAACATAGACTTGAGCATACTAAGGAGATTACACTAATCATGGAATTGTTGATACAGTAACAGTTCTTGATAGTTCAAAACAAGTTATTTGTGTTAGTAACAAAAGGGCAATTGTTAGAATAAATAGTGTCAAAAAAACAGGTCAACAATGAAACCGTTGGTGTGAGTAACAATCAGAAATAGTAACAAAAAGGGTAATTGTTAGTACAGGCAGTTTTCAGGAACTTACGACCATGAGAAAGCACCCTGTATAACCCTGAGGACATTGAAACTATAGAAAACATTATGTTTCATGGAGATAAATTTTAGGAGAAAAACAATCGACTAAAAACAAAAAGTTTGGGGTGTCGAAAAACGTCATTTTGAGACCTATTCTATCCTGATCATCTTGATGAGTTGATCGTTTTGGTATATAGCACCCAAGCACTTTTTTAGAACCCTTAATATAGTAATCGTTAAAACACATCTATTTTTAGTAAGCCTTTTTGGAAGGCCTAAAACCCCAATATATGGCCATAGACACCAGAGATCAACAAATGGAGCATCAAATAGATAAAAAAATTACCAACAAGTGACTCAATTGGGTGAGCAACTAGCCACGTCACTTGGTAAACAAATCATTGATAAAATGAACCAGTTGTGAAGTGAGATTAGTCAATACCAGACCAAAATGGAATTTGACAACCAAAAACTACATGAATCTGTAAAGTATGTGGTAGGGGAGTAGAAAGAGCTAAAAGATGCAGTTAATGAAAGAATTAATGCAATGGAGACTAGTCTAATGGGTGGCACTCAGACATACAGTCAGTTTGGTCAGAGAATTTGAATGTAAGGGAGAGAGCTTGAGTAACCCAAAAAGGGGGACACATAACAACCATTACAATAATAATACATACAAATTGCCCAAGTTATATTTTCCAAAATTTGATGGGAAGGATCTCGATGGTTGGTTGTGTCGTGCAACATAGTATTTCAATCTTCATAATGTGCCACAACATTTATGGCTCACAATTGCATTATTCAACTTTGAATTTGACGCCTTGCAGTGGTATCAATAGGTGAGCAAAATGCATCCCAATCTTGCCTGGGAAGAATTTGAGAAACAACTACTTACTCGCTTTGGCCCTAATGAGTATGAGGACTTAACAAGAGCCCTCACTAAACTAAGACAAAACTCATCTATTCAAGAATATCAGGCCTAGTTTGAAAAATTGGCAAACCGTACTAATGGGTTGAGCGAAGATTTTTTCCAAAGTTGTTTTGTTAGTGGATTGAAGGATGATATCAAGGCCAAGGTCAAAATGTTCAAACCGCAAACCTTAGTGTAGGTGATAGGGTTGGCTAGGTTGGTAGAAGATAAATTCATGGCTCAGAGACGCACCTCCAAGTTTCCATAAGCATGACCCCCATTTTCATCTAAGCCAACATCAAATCCAACTAATAAATCACCCACTATCAAACGATTGACTCAAGAAGAGATGGAAGCTTGTAGAGCTCAAGGGCTATGTTATAATTGTGATGAGAAGTATTCACCTGGACATAAATGTGTGCAACAAAAATTGTATTTGCTTGATGTGGATGAGTCAACAACCACAGAATCTCAAGAGGTGGAAGAGGAGCCTCAGGAAGAGGAACAAAAAGAACAGCTAGAAGCCTAAGAAGAATCCCTGCTAGAAATTTCGGTCCATGCCTTAGTAGGAATAGCTACCCCTAAACTATGAAGGTTATAGGGCATTTCAAGGGACAACAAATAATAATTCTCATTGACTCTAGAAGCACACAACTTTATTGACCCTAGAGTAACAAAGCAGGCAAATTGTTCTTTAAATACTTGTAATTCCTTTGAAGTTATGATCGCCAATGGAGGAACTTTGCCTTGTAAGGGGAAGTGTCAAAATGTCAAAGTATAAATAGGGGAATATAATCTTAAGTCTAATATGTTTACCCTTCCCTTGGTAGGGTGTGATGTATTGGGAACACAATGGCTTAGAACGTTGGGACCTATAGTGTGGGATTTTTCTGAGCTTTGGATGAAATTCAGCCAACAGGGAGTTGAATATACTCTATGGGGAATGACGGCCGGTGCTACTCAACTTCTCTCATCTCACAGGATGGGGAAGCTATTAAAAAAGTTGTCTCATGGAGTCATGGCACAATTGTTTTCTATACAAGCCCCAATTGATAATGAAAAGGAACCGCAGGAGCAATTATAGCTTTTATTGGAAAGACATGCGACAAGTTTTGAGGAACCTAAGGGACTATTAGGAAGTGAAGTCACTATGCAGTACAGGCAGCCAGGAAACAGATTGCAGCAGGTTCAAGCAAGCCATATTGCTAGACGTCTAGGTATGACGTCTGGGCTGCCAAACATCTAGGCTGGCAGATGTCTGGGCCTGACGTCTAGGCTGCCAGACGTCTAGCCTGGCAAACGTCTGGGCCTGCCAGACGTCTAGGCTGGTAGACGTTTGGGCCTGACGTCTGGGTAGTCTGACGTCTAGGCTGGTAGACGTCCAACCTGACGTCTAAGCCAAGCAGACGTCATAGGAGCGGACGTCTAGGTAGACGACAGGAATGCGGAAGACGAACAGTATTGGGAGCGAAAACGAACAACCTTTTGGAGGCTTCCGTTGGAAGAGGAAACGAACAGTTTGGAGACTTCCTTCTGCTCTATAAAAAGGATGTGATCCCTTGCATATTATATGTTGGTTGTTGATAACGTTGAAAAATGTGAATGTAAAATTTTCTGAAAATAATAAAAGGAGAAGTTGCCATTCCCCATGGTTTTTCCTGCACATTGCAGGTTTCCACATAAATCTCTATGTCACTTGTGTTACTGTTTCCATGTTCTATATTTTTGTTATTGTGCTTCCTCTTGCAGGTGATAAATCTTGGAGTTTTTCCTAACATCTGGTATCAGAGCTAAGTTTTTGTGCGAGTGGGAGCTACAACAATGACAAAAGGTGTAACCAAGTTCGAGATTGAGAAATTTGATGGCAAGAACTTCGCTCTATGGAAGATGAAGGTGGAGGATTTGTTGGTTCAGAATGACCAAGCACAAGCCTTGAAAGGGGTCGTGAATAAACCGAGCAGCATGAAAGATGAGGAGTGGACAACGCTTGACAGGAAGGCAGTTTCTACAATCCGTCTCTGCCTAGCGGACTCCGTCTTGTTCAATGTAGCTGAAGAGAAGACCGCGGAAGCCCTTTGGCAAAAGCTTGAAAAGTTGTATGAAACAAAATCAGCAACAAATAAGGTTTTTTTGAAAAAGCAGCTTTATAGCTTGAGGATGAAGGAAAGTTCATCCCTAGTAGATCATTTGAATGAGTTTAATACTCTAATCAGTAAACTGGTTTCAGTTAATGTGAAGATGAAGGATGAAGATAGAGCTATCACCCTACTTTGTTCCCTCCTAGACACTTGGGATCATATGGTGATGACCATTAGTAATTCATCATCAGGAACTCTCAATTTTGATGATGTGGTAGCCGCTTTATTGGTAGAAGAGTTGAGGCGAAAAATGTCTTTGGAACCCTCAACCAATGAAGCCCTATCTGTGAGAGGTTGATCTTTCGAGGGGAGTAAACAAGGTAGAAAACAATCCAGATCCAATTCAAAAGGACGTAAGCAGAAATGGAAGTGTTGGCATTGTGGGAAGCCAGGACACTCCAAGAAGGACTGTTGGCAATTGAAGAATGGTGAAAAGCAAAATCAGCCATCAGTTGAAGCCAGTGCAGCAGATTTAGGAGAGACGACAACATGTGAAGCCTTCTGTATCAGTAAAAGCAGATCAATATTATACACCTGGGTTTTGGACTCAGGTGCATCCTTCCACATGTCTCCCCACAGAGACTGGTTTGACAAATATCAGCCATACTGTGCTGGAAAGGTCTATTTGGGTGATGATCATCCTTTAGAAATTGTGGGAAGAGGGGATATAAGGATTAGGCTGGACGATGGTAGAGAAAGGATGTTATGTGATGTGCGACATGTGCCCGATTTGAGGAAGAATTTGCTCTCAATCAAAATGATGGATAAGCTAGGGTATTCTATCACCTTTTGTAACAACTACTGCAAGATTACCAGAGGAGCTCTTGTAGTAGCAAAGGGAGAATCTTATGGGACTTTATACCATTTATGCGGTGATACGGTGACAAACCATGCAACAACAACAACTTCTATTCAGGATGCAGTAATGCTATGGCATCAACGCCTAGGTCATATAAATGAAAAAGGCCTGAAAATTCTGCATGATAGAGGTATGCTTTCTGGGATTAAGTCTTGTAATTTAGACTTATGTGAGCACTGTATTTTTGGTAAACAGAAGAGGGTTCAGTTTACACAAGTCCTAGTAAGAGTTCTAATTTTTTGCAACTTATACATTCGGATATATTTGGACGTATCCCCACTCAGTCCTTGAATAGCGCCATCTATTTTCTGACTTTTATAGATGATTATTCTAGGAGAGTGTGGGTTTACTTTTTGAAGAAGAAGTCGGAAGCTTTGTAGAAATTTAAGGAGTTCAAAGCACGGGTAGAAAAGAGTTTGGGCAAGTCAATTTTGTGTCTCAGGTCAAATAATGGGGGTGAATATTGCTCCAAGGAATTTGATAAATTTTGTATGCAGGAAGGTATTAAGCACCAGAAGACTGTACCTTACACTCCACAGTAAAATGGTGTGGCTGAGCGGATGAATCACACAATCATGGAATGTGCAAGAAGCATGCTTAGCGCAGCCATGTTGGAGAAAAATTTCTGGGCGGAGGCTGTTAATACAACTGTTTATCTTATTAACAGGTCACCTAGAGCTGCATTGGATGGACAGATTCCAGAGGAGGTTTGGTGTTGTAAGCCACTTGATTACTCTCATTTGCGCACTTTTGGTTGTGACGCGTTTGCCCATGTACCCAAAGAAAAAAGGTCCAAGCTTGACCCGAAGTCAAGCAAATGTGTTTTTCTCGGCTATGGAGATATAGTGAAGGGGTATAGACTGTGGGATCCTACTGCCCACAAGGTAATTATTAGTTGGGATGTAATTGTTGATGAAAAATCCATGCAAAGGAAGGAGGTATAGCAAAATCCTAATGTTGTACCAGTTGAAGTAGAATTGAGTGAAGATGACTATGAAAATCAGCATGCTGAAGTTTTTGATCAGCATGCAGAACAACAAGTAGAACAGGAAGTAGAGCAGCCACAACGGTCACAAGATCAAGAGCCAGAACCGACAGATCATTGGGTTAGAAGATCTACACGTCCACAAAAGTATCCGGAAAGGTATTCTCATGTGTATCAGTCCTCTTTTGCTTTGTTAACTAATGATGGTGAACCTAGTTCATTTCAAGAAGCTAGAGAGTTTGAAAATGTAGGAAAGTGGAGGAAATCCATGGAGGAGGAAATCGAGGCACTTAGAAAGAATAAAACTTGGGAACTTTTGGATCTTCCACCTGGAAGAAAGACTGTTGGAAACAAGTGGGTGTAGAAAGTGAAGAAGAACAACAACGGGCTGTTGGAATGCTATAAAGCTCGCTTGGTGGCAAAGGGCTATGTGCAGAAGTCAGGTGTTGACTTTAATGAAATTTTCTCTCCAGTTGTGAAGATGACTACTATTAGAGTTCTACTTGCACTCGTAGCTGCACAGGATTTGGAATTGGAGCAGCTTGATGTAAAGACTGCTTTCTTGCATGGTGATCTCGAGGAAGAGATATATATGGATCAGCCTGAGGGCTATGAAGAAAGAGGCAAAGAGCATTTGGTTTGCAGACTGAAGAAATCACAGTACGGGTTGAAACAGGCGCCAAGGATGTGGTACAGGAAATTTGACACCTTCATGAAGAGCCAAGGTTTCAGCAGGAGTGGAGCTGACCATTGTGCATACTATAAGAGGTTTGACGATGGCAGTTTTATTATTTTGCTGTTGTATGTTGATGATATGCTGGTTGCAGGTCCCTGCATGAAGAAAATCATTGATCTTAAGGCTCAGTTGGCTAGGACATTTGAAATGAAGGATTTAGGAGCAGCAAACCAAATTTTAGGGATGAAGATACACAGGAACAGAAAAGGAAGAAAGATCTGGTTAAGTCAAAAGTCATATGTGGAAAAGATTCTGCAACGCTTCAATATGCAGAATGCTAAACCAATTAGTACCCCACTTCTTCCACACTTAAAGTTGTCTTCCAACCAGTGTCCTAGAACAGAAGCAGAGAAGACAAGCATGTATCGTGTACCGTATTCATCAGCAATAGGAAGCCTCATGTATGCCATGGTGAGCACCAGACCAAATATTGCCCAAGCAGTGGGAGTAGTCAGCCGGTACATGGCAAATCCTGGTAAGGAGCATTGGAATGCGGTGAAGTGGATATTCATATATTTAAGAGCCACTTTAGATGTTGCCATTTACTTTGGATCAGCAGATTTGCAAGTTACAGGTTTTGTGGATTCCGATTATGGTGGAGATAGAGATGGGAGAAAATCCACTATAGGATATACCTTCACTCTTGCTGGAGGAGTGGTGAGTTGGGCTTCTAAGTTGCAGTCTGTTGTGGCTTTATCAACCACTGAAGTAGAATACATTGCAACAACTCATGCCAACAAAAAGGCAATTTGGCTAGAGCGATTGTTGGGTGACTTCAAGGTAATGCAGGAGAAAATTACGTTGCATTGTGATAGCCAGAGTGCTATTCAGCTAGTGAAAAATCCAACATTCCATGATCGCACAAAACACATTGATGTCAAGTACCACTTTATCAAAAATGTGGTGGAAGAAGGTAGGATCCTGTTGCAAAAAAATCGACATTGAAGTGAATCCTGCAGATATGCTTACAAAGCCGGTCAAGGTAGAGAAGTTTGAGTGGTGTGGAACTTCTCTGGGCTTGCTGAAAAAGTAACAAGGGTAGCATTGGGCAATTGACACTGGATGGAAAGATCTTTGGCAGAAGAATTCTTGAATATTGACTTCAAGTGGGAGAATGTTAGGAATTGAAGTCACTATGCAGTACAGGCAGCCAGGAAACAGATTGCAGTAGGTTCAAGCAGGCCAGACGTCTAGACTACTAGACGTCTGGCCTGACGTCTGGGTTGCCAGACGTCTTGGCTGGCAGACGTTTGGGCTGCTAGACGTTTGGGCTGCTAGACGTTTGGGCTGCCAGATGTCTAGGCTGGCAGACATCTGGGCCTGACGTCTGGGCAGCCAAACGTCTAGGCTGGTAGACGTCTGGGCCTGACGTCTGGGCTTCCAGACGTCTAGGCTGGTAGACGTCTGGGCCTGACGTCTGGGCAACCTGACGTCTAGGCTGGTAGACGTCCAGCTTGATGTCTAAGCCAAGCAGACGTCATAGGAGCGGACATCTAGGTAGACGATAGGAATGCGGAAGATGAACAGTCTTGGGAGTGAAAACGAACAGCCTTTTGGAAGCTTCCGTTGGAAGAGGAAACAAACAGTTTGGAGACTTCCTTCTTTTCTATAAAAGGGATGTGATCCCTTGCATATTATATGTTGGTTATTGATAATGTTGAAAAATGTGAATGTAAACTTTGCTGAAAATAATAAAAGAAGTTGCCATTGCCCCGTGATTTTTTCCTGCACATTGCAGGATTCCACGTAAATCTCTGTGTCACTTGTGTTACTGTTTCCGTGTTCTATATTTTTGTTATTGTGCTTCCTCTTGCAGGTGATAAATATTGGAGTTTTTCCTAACAGGGACTATCATCTCACCGTACTCATGATTATGCAATTCAATTTTTTTCAGGTAGTCTCCCTCCAAATGTCTATTGTTACAGGTATCCATGTGTCTAAAAATCAAATATCGAGAAAATGATGCAAGAACTATGCTTGTAGTAGGGTTATTCACCCCAATGTTAGTCCCTATTCCTCTCTAGTGTTGTTGGTACAAAAAAAGGATGGGTCGTGGTGGTTGTGTGTGGATTTAAGGAAACTCGATAAAATAACCATCAAGGACAAATTTCCTATTCCGGTAATTGATGAGTTGTTGGATGAATTGCATGGTGCTCAATTTTTCTCAAAAATTTATTTGCGGTTTGGCTACCATCAGATTAGAATCAAGGAAGAAGACATTCCTAAAATTGCCTTTAGAACTCATGAAGGGCATTATGAGTCATACCCTTTGGTCTAACCAATGCACATTCCACTTTCCAGAGTTTGATGAATGCAATATTTCGGCTCTTCCTATGCAAATTCCTTTTAGTATTCTTTGATGATATTCTAATTTATAGTCATACTTGGGAGGAGCATCTCAAACATTTGGATTATGCTTTGCAACTTTTGTCTAAGAATCAACTTTATGCAAAGTGGTCAAAGTGTTCTTTTGGCATGCAAGAAGTAGAGTACTTGGGTCACATTGTATCAAAGGACGGAGTTAAAGTAGACCCCAAGAAAATCCAGGCTATACAGGTTTGGCCAAAGCCTCACACCCTCAAAGGGTTTTGAGGTTTTTTGGGTCTCACTGGATATTATCAGAAGTTTGTTTAGAACTATGGGAAGATAGTAGCCCCACTAACTGCTATGTTGAGGAAGAACTCATTCATGTGCTCAAAACCAATGAAACAAGCTTTCAAGGACCTAAAACAAGCTATGATATCAACGTTGGTGTTAGCAATGCCCGATTTTTCTAAACCCTTTGTAATTGAAAGTGATGCTTCAAGTAGTGGAATTGGGGTGGTTTTGATGCAAGAAGGAAGACCATTGGCTTTCACCAACAAGGCACTATCAGGCAAAAATTTGGGAAAATCAACTTATGAAAAGGAGATGTTGGCCATTTTGCATGTTGTCAATCATTGGTGGCCATACCTCATTGGGCGTCACTTTTCAATCAAAACAGACCACCAAAGTCTTAAGTATTTCTTGGAACAATGGGTAGCCACACCGGAACAACGGTGGATATCTAAATTGTTGGGATATAATTATGAAATCACATATAAAAAAGGAAAGGAGAATATAGTGGTTGATGCACTCTCATGACAATATGAAGATCAAGATATGCTATGTGCTATATCAACACCACTTCCTTAGTGGACCAATAAACTTCAAGATGAGACGACTGACTCCAGTTTGCAATCCTTGATTCTAAAACTCCAAGAAGACCCCAACTCATGCCTTGGATATGTGTGGGATGGACAACACTTGAGATATCATGATCGCCTTGTTGTCCCTCAAAATTCACAAATGTGAGAATTCATACTGCAAGAAATGCATGCGTCACCTTTGGCGAGACATTCAGGGTGTCTTAAAACTTATGAAAGGGCCAAGCACACTTTCTTTTGGAAGGGAATGAAGAAGAATATTCAAACTTTTGTGGTAGAATGTGATAGGTGTCAAAGGATGAAAGGCAAAATTGTTTGTACAACAGGTGTGGACAGATAATTCCATGGATTTCATTGAAGGGCTGCCAAAATACGAAGGAAAATCAATCATTCTAGTGGTAGTGGATCGTCTCACGAAGTATGCTTATTTTTGTTCCTTATCCCATCCCTACACAACCTTCGTAGTCGCCTAAGTTTTCTTGGATTCCATATTTTGCCTTCGTGGAAAACTCAAATATATTGTTTTGAATAGGGACCCTACTTTTACTAGTCACTTTTGGTAGGAACTATTTAAGTTGCAGGGCACTCACCTCAAAATGAGTTCAGCCTATCACCCTCAAACTGATGGCCAAACAAAGATCATTAACAATGCCTGGAAACATACCGTAGTTGTTTTGCATCAAAACATCCTACACAATGGGCTGAATGGCTTCCTCTAGCCAAATGGTGGTATAATACCTCATATCACACATCCACTGAGGTCACACCATTTGAAGCAATATATGGTCATCCTCCATCAACACCTTCCTCCTACATTCTAGAAAGCTCCAAGGTTGAGGCAGTAGATACCACTCTTCGTCAGCATGCAACACTCCAACAACTTAAGGAGAATCTAAAATTGGCCCAGAACTATATGCGTCAACAAGCTGATCAACACCGTTCTAAGAACAACATTGATGTAGGGGATATGTTCTTCCTCCGCCTCCAACCCTACAAACAATCGTCACTATAGCTCCGTGGATGCCAAAAAACTTGTAGCAAAATTATATGGTCCCTACCAGGTGTTACAACGGATTGGTTCAACCGACTACAAATTGGCCCTTCCGCCCACTTCCAAGATCCACTTTGTTTTTCATATCTCCTCATTGAAGAAGGTCGTCAACAACAAGGTATAGGTTCAATCAACATTACTGGAACTAGATGAAGAAGGATCCATCATTCTGGAGCCCGAACAAATTTTGGACCAACGATCACGCACCCTTCGCAACTGTATCATAATTGATGTTCTTGTGCAATGGCGTTGACTACAACCAGAAGATGCCACATGGGAGTCACTCCAACAGTTACAGTAGCAGTTTCCTCATCTTCAACTTTGAGGACAAAGTTTTTTTGAAGGAGAACATGTTAGGACCCCATCCTAGCATTATTATGTAATGACCCCCTTTCTAACGTTGGGACCCTAACCTAATGTTAATATGTAATGCATTTTAACATGCATGTGGCACTTGAGGCGGCTAGACAATTGGGGCCATGTAATGTAACCGTTATTAAGAATGTAACTGTCTTTAGGAGAAGATTCTAGCTCAGGTTCCCACTTGCATGTGAATCCGACCCTTGAGCATTAGGGTTAGGGTTGAGAAGATCCTTTAAAAAGGCAAAGCGGCATAGATGGACGTATCTCTCTTTTTTGCATATTGTATTGAAGTTCTACTTCTAAGGAGGTTGCCAGCAATTTTGCATTGTGATTCTGTTTTGATCAATAAAGCTGCTGCATTTCCATTTCGTATTGCAATATTTCTATTTTCATTTCGATTAATTTTGTTATTTATTACAATATTTGTGTATCGAAGTTCTACTTCTAAGGAGGTTGCCCCCTCGAAGAGGCCAGCAATTTTGCATTGTGATTCTGTTTTGATCAATAAAGCTGCTGCATTTCCATTTCGTATTGCAATATTTCTATTTTCATTTCAATTAATTTTGTTATTTATTGCAATATTTGTGTGGATGTGCTTATTTTAACTTGAAGGTTCCTTACATTTTGATTTCTCATTTAGTTGATGCCTTAGCAAAAGTATATTTGGGAAGCTAACCATTGAGAGGAAAAGCTGATTATAATTTGAAATAGGGTAAGACAGCTGATCATGATCACCTTGCTCGATTCCACTTACACATCTGTCTCAAATGGCAACAATGATAAACTCAACGATAAAAATAGCCTTAGATCATAACAATCTTGTAAGTATAATTTGTCTATGCTTGTGTTTAAAGAAGACAACAGTTGTTTATTATCAATCCATTCTCTATCCTTGCACTAATGGCAGGCAGGGTAAAACAACACATATGGGTACTTCCAGCAACATCAGCCTGCAACTAATGCACAATTGGGGATCCTGTTGGTTACGAATCTGCCATGAGGAAAGGATTTTGGGTTAATGCGCCCAGATTCGCCCACCAGCATGAAAGGCCGGAAGGAAGAGATGCCTTCCGAGCCAATCTCCGGAGAAGGCCGGCTCCTTTTGGGGGTTTTCTGATTTAAGCTAAGAGTGCAGGAAAGAGATAAATGTACAGAAAGAATATACAAATATACTTGGAGGTTGGTGGGGGGGAACTAACAGTACGACAACCAGCAATCACCAATACTCACTGCATTATAAATATAAAGCACGACTGAGAACTGCAAAATCTAACGTATACTTCCGATACCCAAGCAGTGTACGCACGGCTACAACGGCTCCCTAACAGACATTCCCTACAAGGAACTAACAGTACGGCAACACGTCAATCACCACCTACGGACACTAACATGGGTAGAAAGCAATCATAGAGATATCAGAGCCAGGTATATGTGTCGTGTAGAGAATTTAACCGCACAGCTTCAATGGCTCCCTAACAGACATTCCCTACAAGGAACTAACAGTACGGCAGCGCACCAATCACCAGATACGGACCAGCAACTTAACACACAACTGATGAAACTGCTACTACATCCATTCTATGTATCCTTTTAATTAATGAAGTACAGAGGGTGCTTTAAACAAGCAATGCTAGAGGCACCTGCTCACCAAATGCTGAAATGAATCAGCGAGCCGTGACAGGTTAGCCTAAGGCATGAATATAAAGAAAGGCAACATAAAAAACAGAAGCAGCAGAACAGAACCATGCATACAAATTATATTTACAAGCAGAAGCACGGTTACATTGGTTCCCTAACAGACATTCCCCATCCACCCTTTACAATGAATTCATGGTGGGCTTTTATAGCCCGAGTCCCTCCCGTTACATTAATGGGCACAAGGTCCCAGTCAAACATAAGCTGACAAAAGCGGCGAAAGAGCTGCAAATGCTGACCTTTTGTCGGACCGGACTGTACCCGCAGCATGGTCTTCCTGGAAGCTGGACGGCTACGTGGCGGTGTGTTGGGCAGAACTTCAATCTGGCAGTGATGCGGGTAGCTGGAGCAGGTAGAACCTCAGATCAGCTTTGAATGAGGCTACTGGCACAGGCAGTGCAGCCCATGCTTGTCCTTTTGCTCGGCACGTTTCGGCTCTAATCCCGAAGCTGGACACTTGTCAGAAGATGGGTGATGCTGTGACACGTGTCTGCCTTGAAAGGCAGGTCATCCAACTTCGCTTGGGATCAGAGCGCCTCGGGTTGCGTGGGCAGAATACAGTGCAGTCGGGAAGGCCTTCATGCCTTGGTCAAATTCTGAGTTTGTCTCCCCACTGCGCACCTGTCAAGGGCGCACTCCGACTTCGCTGCGAAGTCGGGTTGCGCACAGGTGGAAACTGGTGTCTGCCGTCATACGGACTTGCTCCAGCACTTGATCTTTCTTCTGTCAGCCTGCCAGTCTGCTAGTTGCAAGGTGCGCCCAGAAAGTGGGGCGAAGTCAGACTTCGCACCAAAACTGGGCGAAGTGCGAACTTCGCACCAAAACTGGGCGAAGTGCGTACTTCGCACCAACACTGGGCGAAGTGCGTACTTCGCACCAACACTTAGCCATTTTTCAGGTAACTTGCTGGAAAGTTAAAAAACCAACTGGGGGACTCCGAGAAAGGGGGGAAAGAAAGAGAATGCGGGAAAGAAAAGGAAAGGAGAGAAGAAGGGAGGAAAATAGAGGAAGAGGGGAAAAGAAGAGCAGCACTGTTACAAACTTGAAAACATTGCACCCCGTGCAAAATGTGACAACATTTCTGGCGGCTCGCGGGGTGTCGAGCTCGCCTCGGCGCGAAGAATCCATGCCTTCATCCTTTGGGTGCAGAGGAACTTGCCTCCCCTGCCTTTTGTTGCTCTAGCTGTTCTCCTTGCGGCAACTGTTCTTCAGATTCATCTTTGTCAGTTGCCCCCTCGGAATCACCTTCCGAAAGCTCTCCATCTCTTGCTTCTGCCTCGCAAATGCGAGTGTATGCCGCCTGGGCTTGACGCCAGGCTTCTGCCTCGAATGGCCGGCGGTCAGCTACATCTTCTAATGCTGCGTGGAAAGCAGCGACCGCGTGCAGGTCGATGGTGAGGTATCTTTTTTCTAACTCCTGGAAGTAGGAGCTGATCTTGGAATATTTGGACACCATCCGAGTGACCTGATTGTCTTGAATTGGTTCGATCCAGCTATCAATTTCAGCTGTATCTGCTTCAAAGTACTGCCAATTCCTTTTCACCTGATCTAGGGTGAGAAGCTCGCCATTCTCAACAAAACCTGGGCACCCTAGTTCAGAAAGAGCATGAAAGGGGGCCAGACAGATATCCCTTTCATGTCCGAATGCATCAAGCATTCGTCTGGCAACCTTCACCTCTTCAACTTTTTTGAAATATTTGTGCAAGGTCACCCTTGCACCTGCCCATTCTGCAGCGAATGAGGACACGGGAGAAAATTGGAGGCCGTTGCGCTCGTGCTCCTGAAGATTTACCGCCAGGTCCAGCCATTGCTTCGCTTGACGCTCGGCCTCCTCTACCACAGGCTTTCCCTGGGCAGAAACTTCTTGAATTCTGGATGCGAAATCCAGAACTGCCATCGCCTTATAGGTGTGGGGCTTGCATTCCCGCAGCAAACCAGCCCGCATCTCCTTAACCTTTGTCTTTGAAAAGACCGTCGCTTGAGATGTTCTCTCTGCAAGTTGCGACTGCGCCTGCTTCAAAGACTCTTGGAGCTGAGAAATCTGCTCCGAGGCTGCTTGCTTTTCGGTTGCGGCTTGTTGCTGAGAAGCGGCCAGCTGGGCTTTGAGTTCATCTATTTCTTGCCGCGCCGCTTCCAGCTGCTCCGTGGACCTAGACAGGTCCTCTTCAAGCTGCCTTGTTTTATCCTGCAACCCGAAAAGTTCTTCCTGCTCCTCCAGACTTTTGACAAAGAGACTGTCAGCTTTGCGCATAATCGACTGAATCTGATATTGCTTGTTAATGTCGTCAAAGCTCTTCTCCTTTGTCTGGAGCTCGTAGTCCGCCCTGGTCATTTCCCGGAGAGGCTTCTTCACTTTTGGGATTATTTTCTCTGTTGTAATCACTCTCCTCTCGAAATTGTACTTTGCGCGTTTTACCGGGGCGGCTATCTCTTCAGGTCTCCTCCGCTTCAGGTTCCGGAGGAAAGAGACAGAATACTCTATAGCTCTCGTTGCCAGGGGCAAGTCGTCTGTATTCTGGAGGTCGTCCATGAAATCTGGTTCCCCCAGCCTAGGGTTCTGCTGAGACGTCTCTCCTGCGGGAATGGGATCAGGAGGAACCGGACGGACCTTGGAAGAATCGGCCGCTTGTGGGGGCGACCGGGAAATGGAGATGGGAGCGGCTGATACTGTGAGGGTTTGAAGCGGCTGAGAAGGTGGATGTGACGGTGAACGGACGGTCTCAGCACTAACTTCAGGCGAAGGGTTTGGAGTTGTGCTCAGAGAAAGAGAGACGTTAGGGTTCTGAGCAAACTGATCAAAAGAATGGGGGCCGCTAGAAGGGCGCGGAGACGGAGAGGGGGATGCGGTCATAACTTGCTCGGATTGAGCGGGAGACGGAGTGGGAGTAGGACTGGATGAGACCAAAGAGACAGGGGCAGCAAACGTACCTGCGGGCTCCGCCTGAGCCGATGCCGGATGGATGTCTGTGCGTCTGATTTCGGCGGCTGGCTTGGGACTGCCCAGAGAAACTGTCTCTGCGGCGGCAGAACGCGGTTGCGGCTCTGCGACTGGCTGCTGCACTATCAGGCTAGGTCGCCTGATTTTCTCAACTCTCTTCCGCTTCTTCTCCTCCGGAATAACAGTCGGATCAGGGGAAGGAGATGAAGCAGGTGCAGCAGGCGCTGAGGCTCCCACGGTAAACTTGTACCGGGGTTTGACTTGCAGAAGGTCTGCCGCAATCGGTCTGCTCTGTGGCGGTGCTGGCGCCTTTTGTGCCTGAGGGATTGCCTCGAGCGTTGCTTTGACTAATTCTTTCGCCTTCTCAGGTGCCGTCTTAGAAGCCACGGGCTGCATCGGATCGATCTGGACGTCTGCTGGGCCCACGCCGGCGCTTGCTCGAAGTGTACAACTGTTGGGAGGAAGACCCTCCTTTATAGTCCTCAAAGGGGCCTCGGGGAACGTAACCTTGATATGCGAACGGCCACCAGCTGTCATGATGCTGGTCATAGAGAACCGAAAAGTCGTCATCTACGGCCAGATTTCTTCTCGTGGACTTGTCGTGCTGCGTGCGGCATCTCATCTTCCAGCATTCAGTAATCTTTTCTTTAGACCAGTTAAGGCCTGCTATCTTGGATAGAAATTTTTTGAACCCTGGAGATGTGAACTGGTGGTCCGGGTTTCGCTTGGGGTCATATGACACCTCGCAGTAAAAATCCTGCCAGGGAGGAGAAGCTTCCATCAATTCAATTTCCCAGTCAAGGTCCACATGGACCACATCGCACTTATCTTCGGTTATATCTGCCCGGGGGCAGAGATGTGCGAACTTTCCCCTTATCCCATGTGGGTCATACTTCCAGCGTTGCGGCAACAAAACCAGGCCAATCCGGGAAAATTCTTGCTCAAGGTAGACATGCTGTCCTACCTCAAAAATCTCAACGTTTGCCCAGGAAAGAGGGTATTGAAAAATCTGTCCTCTCTTCTTTCCTAGGCCGAACTCCTCTTCAACATAGTCCATCTGTCGGGCAACCTCCATCCCGAACAAATGTTCCGAGCACCAGTAGGGCAGCAAATGGGGTTTGCCCTTGAATCCGTAGATTCTGACCACAATCCCTTGCGTCAGTCTGAAACGTCCCCGAGCTTCCCGATTCATCAAAGCGCTTGTCATTTCTCTCGGGGACGGGGGATTTCGCTTTCGCTGAAGACTGACATGACGAATCCCAAAAAGTTGAAGTTGAACTTGTAGTAGGACCCTTTCCGGTATAAGTCATCCGTCCAGTTATAGACGGGCTGTGGCTCTCCCTTCTCGTTGACCTTCTTCAGGTTTGGGATCGGCATTCGGGGGTGCAAATGGTACAAACAAAGCCAGGCTAGAATAGAACTAAACCGAAAATCGGTGGACTGCTTCTTCTGAATTTTGACCAGGCTGGAGTGAATGGCGTAAGCCAGCCAGTCTGCCCAGTCGAAAAATATGGGACGTTTTCCGCTTCTCTGTGCTGCCGGTTCGTAGGATTCTCCGCATAGGAGACATTCTGCCAGCGCTAGCTGGTACGGCTGTACCAGCTCATCAGAGTCGCAGCCAAGAATTGATGCCAAAATGGTATACAAGTACTTGCTCTGAAATTGTGCCAAGGGCATGGGGCCAGTTGGCCACTGTCCGGCTGCAAGCGGGGCGTTCAGCTCTGAATTGAGGAAATCCCTCATCCGTTTGGTATTCGCGAAGCGTCCCGCCTGCTCGCCCAAATTTATCTTTCTGAGGATGGTGCTGGAGTCATACTCCAACCCTGGGGCGAAAGCTGGCTGGACAGTCTCCCTGCGCAGTGTGAACAAGGGTTTACCGCTGGAGCTGCAAATTTGCCGGGTAACTGGTCTGTAGTGTCTGACAATTAGGTCTACCAGTTCCGGGCATTGGTGGACAGGAGGGCACAAGAATTTGAACAGATTGGATTTGTACGCCGCTCCGAAATGGTGGGAGGGCGAAACTTTGTCTGCCCAGCTCTCCACATTTGCCCGCAGCTTCGTCAAGCTCATAGAAAATGAGCCGTCCTTGTACCCCGCTAAGTAATTTAACGGAGGTGGTGGGGCTTGCCCACGCTGTACCTTTTTCGTCCGGGACTTTGACTTTCTTTCTGGCGGGGTTTCGCTTCTGAAAACGCCCGGCCGCGGTAAATCCTTTGGTTCGCCACTTCCACTGGACTGCGCTGACACTGGCATCTTTCCTCGGTCCATCTCTTCGAATCAACAATAATTACAGGTTCAGGTCGTCTGCAACAGATTTCGCTGTCACAGGAATAATTAGCATTGTCCGAGGAATAATCTGTGTAGTCTGGAATGTTTGAAAACATCTGACCCCCTTTTCTAGATAAAGACAGCGTCATAAATGCCGCGCAGGAGGGGGTAGGTCGGCTGTGTTAAGGCTCTTAGATGGCTGCGCAGGAGAATGTTTGGAAAAAGTGCACTCCGGCAGACGTGCCATGTTCTTTTGCTTGCACTTTCGTTGAGGAACGTGCAATCATTAACTCTGTCTTGGACGCTGCGCCATGGCTGACGTCACGGCCGAAATCAGGGCACACTGCTCAAGAAAGAAGCATTGGTGCGGAAACCCACTTTGAAACGGTCGCAATGCGCCTTGGGCCCAACTTGGGACCTTTTTTGAATATTTTATTCATTTTTTAACATTTGCCCAAATTGGCCCAGAAAACGAGGCGCCGTCGGGCTTCGCCCAAAGTTGGGCGTGACCCGACTTCGCCGGCGAAGTCGGACTTCGCCCGAATTTCGGGCGAAGTTCGAACTTCGCGCGAAGTGCGCGTTGAACTGCTCTGTTTCCTTTGACTGTCCGAACTGCGCAACTTGCACATTGAAGTGAGTCGGACTTCGCCCGAAGTTCGGGCGAAGTGCGAACTTCGCGCGGAGGTTGTGCGCAGTTCGGACTTCGCACACTAGCCGGCCGAAGTCGGACTTCGCGTGCGAAGTCGGACTTCGCCCAAGGTTGGGCGCAGTCCGTCCTCCTTTGCTTTGCAGTCTTTTCCTTGAACAAGCTTCGCATTTCGGCTGGCCCGAAGCCCGACTTCGCTGCGAAGTTGGACTTCGGCCAACACTTAGACAAATTTTTTCTTTTTTCCTTTTTTCTTCTTTCTTTGTTTGCTTCTTCTTTTGTACAGCCGAACTTCGCCCATCCTGAGGGGCGCCAACGGGCTTTGCTGCGAAGTCCGTCTTTCTCTCCCGTGCCGCAGTTAAGCTCAAATAATAATAAATAAAATTAAAAGCTGAAAACAGGAAACTGTACATGCTGGGAAAAGAAAAAGCGAAGGGAAATTTTTTACAAGGAAGGGCCACTTGGGCACCTTCAGCAGTGGTAAATCTTTAAGTGGAACCCGTTGACAGGGATAGGTAGGAGCTGACCCTCCATATCCCGCAGTACGTAGGCATTGAACTGGTTCACCCGGGCAATCTGATAAGGGCCCTCCCAGAGAGCATCAAACTTCCCGTGATTACCCGGCTTTGCTTTATATGAGTCCCACTTCAGCACCAGGTCCCCGATTTCGAAAACTCGGGCAGTGGTGCCTTTTGCAAACCAGCCTTGAGTGGCTGCAATGTGATCAGTGAAGGCCTGGTATGCACTTTCTCTGTCTTCTTCCAACTGCAGGAGTTGGCACAGTCTGTCGTCCACCGGGTCTCCGCTGCTCCTGTCTTCGTCAATCATCCACAGGGCAGGGATCTCGATGTGTGATGGCATGACAGCTTCTTTGCCATAGACGAGCGCATAGGGGGACGTTCTGAGGGATTTCTTAAATGCAACTCTGTCCGCCCACAGTGCCCGGTTCAGGAGCAAGTGCCAAGTCCGCTTGTTTCTTTCAATGGTTCTCCGGATAATCTTCAGGAGGTTCTTGTTAGTAGACTCGGCAAGGCCATTCCCCTGCGGGTAGTAATTAGAAGACATCTTGTGATAGATGCCAAGTCTGCCAGTGTACTCCGTGAGTACAGCGCCTACAAATCCCGGACCGTTGTCGGTCACAATCGACTTTGGAACCCTAAAGCGGGTAATCAGGCTCTCAATGAACCTGATGACCGTTTCTTGGTCTGCGTTCTTGGTCGGGATTGCCTCCGTCCACCGTGTAAAATAGTCAGTAGCTGTGAGAATAAACTTGTGTCCGGCGGAGGAGTTAGGAGAAATCACTCCAATGAAGTCTAGACCCCATTGCTGGAACGGAGTCTCGGCCTGAATCGGTTGAAGGGGCAGGGGTGCTTTTCTGTTTCGGCCAGCAAACCTCTGGCATTGATCACATTTAGAGCAGACCGCATGCGCGTCTGCGAATAGAGTGGGCCAATAGTACCCAGCCCTTATTATTTTTAAGGCCGTTGGCCTTGAAGAATGGTGACCCCCAAGCATCCCGGAATGAAAATCTCCGAGGACCCTAGACTGGTCTGATTTTCTGACGCACCGCAACAGGATGTCGTCGATGTTTCTGAAATAAAGCCCCTTGGGGCGAAGAGTGTACTTAAGTGCACCTAGCCAAAATCTCCTTCGTTGTGAGGCGTTCAGGTGATCGGGACATCTTCCGGTGCAGAAGTATCTCACCAGTTCATGTGTCCAATCACTCCCCTCCGATAAGGAGTTGGCTAGGTAGATGCGTGTCGCTGTGTCCTCCCACTTACAAGCGGAGATGCCGACTACAGCGCTTTGGGCCAATTCTTGACACAAGGCTTGGCCTCTGATAAGCTTGGTGGGCCGCACTTCAATGTCGAACTCCTGGATCTTGGCAATCCATCCCGCTCTCTTGTGACCCGGTTCTCCTTGTAAGATGAAGCTTCGAAGGGTGAATCACAAAGACAGTGGTCTTGCTCTGGGAGACAAAATGCCTGAACTTTCGAAGGGACTTCATGACAGCATGAACCTGCCGCTCTATAAAATTATACTTTTCTTCATGCGGCATAATCACTTGGCTCAGGAACGCTATGGGGCGCTCCTCACCATCGTCTCCCTTCTGAGTCAGGACTGCAGCGTGACTTTCGGGTTCTCCCACTTCATACAGGATGAAGTCCTTGGAGTAGTCCGGGTTTGTCAATACCGGAGCTTGCGCAATTCGAGCCTTGATTTCCTCGAAGGCTTGCTCTCTCTCATCAATCCATTCGTAAGGTGTATCTTTCTTCAATGGCTCGGCCATAGGCTTGATCACTCGTGCGAAGTCGGGGATGAACTTCCGCACGAAGTTAATCCGACCGAAGAAGGACTGCAGCCCTTTTTTATCAATGGGGGCGGCAAGCGAACGAGGGCTTCGCTCCGTCGGGGTCAATGGCGAGGCCTTCCTCGGAGATGACATGTCCCGACGACTTTCCTTCCTTTACCGCGAAGACAGACTTCTTCGGGTTTATAGAAATGCCGAATTCTCGACAACTCTCAAATATTTGCCGTAGGTGCGAAACATGATCTCCTCGTTGATGAGAGAAAACAGTCATGTCATCAAGGTAGATGACAATAATTTTATTGAGCAGCTCTCGGAAGGCCAAGTCCATGGCCCTTTGGAACGTGGCGCCAGCATTGGATAAGCCAAACGGCATGCGCTGATAGGCGAACGTCCCCCACTTCGTGGTAAACGCCGTCTTATGCTGGTCTTCGTCTTTGACCCAAATCCGGTTGTAGCCGAAAAATCCATCTAAAAGTGAAAATCTCCGGGCTCCAACGAACGATATGTAGAATCCGGTCGATTTGGGGAAGCGGATAGTGGTCCCGGAGAGAAGCCTGATTTAGGTTTCTGAAGTCGACACAGAGACGAATGTCGCCATTCTTTTTCCTCACGGGCACCAAATTCGCGACCCAAGATGAATGTTTGATGGGGTAGATGATCTTGGCCTCCAGCATCTTCAGGAGCTCGGTTTTCATCATGGCCTCAATCTTTGGATTCACGGCCCTTTGTTTCTGTCGGAACAGCTTGGCGCCATCCTCTAGCTCAATGGTATGCTGGATGACAGTTCTGTCATACCCCCTCAAATCCTCGTAGCACGAGGCCACGATGTCGGGGAACTCCTGGCACGGTGATCCGATCCGCCCAAGTTCCTCCGACGTGCGATCTGTTCCGACCTTGATAGTTTTACCAGGTTCAAGTTCCAGGTCAGCATACTGCCTCGGGTCTACTTTGATTCTGTGAGACATTGCTCTGTCATTCTGATCAAAGAGACTCTCTAACGTAATCAGTCCTTTTGGGACATGATTATTCCGTAACTGTATCAACCCCTCATATTGCTCGTCATCAGGGTCTCTACCTTCGATTACACACACTTCGTTAACCGGGAATGTGACGATCTCCTCGTCACAACCGAACACCGCCGATGGGTGTCCTTATCGAGCACGTAAGGCTCGTAGATAGTACGAACCGGCTTCGGTCTCCGGACAACGTCTTCAGCCGGAACGTGCACGGCTCCAACGAGACGCGGAATATCGGCGTGCTTGTTTTTCTCACGCGATATTGCTTTGACATTCAACGAGTCGAATGACTCCATCAGGTCCCACACTCGGTTACGGTACGCTCTAAGAAAATGCTGTTTGGATGCGCATTTCTCCGTAACTTGGTGACACACCAGCTCTGAATCTCCGAAGATCTGCAGGTGTTTGATCCCGAGCCTCTCCGCCTTTCGCAAACCCAAGCACAGGGCTTCGTATTCCGCCGAGTTGTTAGTGCAGCTCCAGGCCAGCCTGTAGGCATAGTCCTTCTGGATTCCGTTTGGAGAAACCAGAAGTACCCCTGCACCGGCGCCATTCTTGCATCGCGCGCCGTCAAAGAAAAGCTTCCACAGCTCTTCGGGTGCGGGTCCCACTTTTTTCGCAGCTGACACGTCAAGCCTCTCGGGCTGTACAATGGAGTAACAGCCCTGCTCTGTCCCGATTACGGCATTGAAGTCCCGCAATGAGAACTCATCTTCAAGCTGTAGCACTTCGAAGGCTTGCTCGGTCAGCTCCACTGTCACCAGTTCTTCCTCTGACAACTGGACCATGCAGTCTAATTCTCCTCCGGGTATTTTGTCTACTAGGAAGGGGGAAGGCTTCTCATTAAAAATTTTCAGTCTCCTTCCTTTGAAGGGCACTTCCATGTGTGAGTAGTCTAGAGACAGGTACCCGCCCAACTTTGCAGTGAACTCCCGAGAGAGACATGCCAAAGTAAGGCTCCAGGTCGACAATCACGACCTCTTGGATGACTATGATGTCGAGAGCTTTGTGCAGTCGGATAGGGATGTCCTTTATGACACCAAATGTCTTAACAGGGGTGCCGTCTAATTGTAGCATGCCTTGGCTGCTCCGTGTGTATTCCATCCCGATCTCATCGTAGACGGCCTTCGGCATCACAGTCGAGGAAGCACCAGAATCCACCATGCAGTTGTGAACTATGTGCCCTTGCATCCGTAAAGAGAGATAAAAGGGTGGCGGTCTGTTCTTCCCAGTGGCGGAGACTGTCAAAGGTTGAACCAGGACAGCGGGCTGTATCTGCTCGCCGCTCTTCATGTTCTTCAGTGATTCTTGCAGCAGATCCACCTGGCCTGGGAGCAGAAGAGCATCATACATGCTGATTCTCGCGGGCGTTCTTTTCAACTCGTCTACAATGCTGTAGCCCGAGGTACTAGCTTCTTCTGCATGTTTTGCTGGCTCATACTTCGTCCGGTACTGCTGGGTGGCCTCAACTCGCTGTCTCTTGGTCAGAGACGGGTACTTCAGCTTCTCCTGGGCTTGTTCTTTGGTTTCAGTTGGAGGCTGAGGTACGGGAGCCTTAGTTGGAGTTGGGGCCTTTGCTGGAACAGCGGCAGCCTTTGCCGGAGAAGGCTTGGCTGGAGCTTTATCTTTGGATGCCTTCTCCTGGGCTGTGTAAGGCCACAGCCGCTTGTATGGCGGCAGCCCACCGGGCTGCGGTTTTTCTCTTCTTGCGTAGACTTGCAAAGGTTTGGCCGCATCCGCGGCTTTCTTTTCTTCCTTGGCAGGTGACGCTAGATTCTCTTCGGGGAGGGCAAAGTTGGCCTCGCCGTCCAAGATCATGTACAGCTCATCGTCTTCTATAGCGCTGCCGGCCAATGTCTGGATGTAGTGCTGGTGCAGAGTGCAGTCTTCCTCCGAATGCGGGTCGTTGCACGTAGTGCACCAGTTGACCTGGTCGGGAGGACCAGGCGGGTCTTCTATAGCAGCATTTCTCGGAGGCGGACGCCTCTGCGGCTGATGTTCCGGGGCTTTGTCTTTTGTCAGTGCGGGTGGCGCATACGGCCTCCTAGGAGCAAGGTCCATCTGGGCCTGCTTCTTCTTCATAGCGGTCATGTCATTGGACATGGCATGGTATCCGGAGGCCAAAGCCCGCACCTCCTGTAGAATCGTGTTCTGGATGCTGCTGTCAGGTAGCGGCAATTGTGCCGGTGGGGGCAACGCGGCCAATGGAGGAGGGTTAGAATAAGATGCGTACTGTGGGGGAGCAGGAAGTGCTGGAAAATGCGGGGTGGGAGGAGGCGGATGAGGGTAATGCAACTGAGGCGGGCCGTAAGGAGTTACGACCGGCGCCGGATTCCACTGCTGCTGGGTTTGCTGTCCTGATGTGGACGGCGCACCACCAGAAGCAGAAGGATACTGTGATCTGGGGAAGTCGGGATGAATGGGTTCCTGCACCCTGGACGGAAGCCTGCCGATGGAGATAATGTCAGCTTCAACTTGCTGGGCAGCTTCGTACAGCGCAGGAAACTCGTCAATTCTGGCGATCTTCAGCAGCAGGCATATGTCTGAGTTGAAGGATCTCAGATAGTAGTGAGCAACCATGCCGGCTGAAGGCCGAAGTTCGCGAGGTACCCGTTTCCAGGATCTCGCAAACCTGATGTTAAAATCAGACACCTCCTCTTGAGGATGTCTCTGGATAGCTTGGAACTGATGCAGTAGAGAAGTAGGGTCAGCAGACTCGTTGCATCCTTTTACGAGCCTTCTAGCAAGCTGGGGCCAGCTTGTGATGGATCCCTCTGGCAGTGATCTCCACCAGTAGAGAAGCTTTCCCCTCAGGGAAAGGGCCAGCAAACGGGTCTTCACACTCTCATCGGTGATAGTATGCAATGCGGCCAGGGCAAGGATGTCCTGGATGTGCTCGTACGCCGTCTTTCCGTAGCCGTCGTATGTGGGAATAGACTTTAAAGCGGCAGGGGGCACAGCTTGCTGTCCGACCAGGGCCAAGGGCCCCGTAGAGTCCACCGCCGGGAAAAGATCATCGTCATTCGGCTGTTGAGCAGCCATTTCTTCTTCTTCTTCTTCTTCTTCTTCTTCTTCCGCCGTCGGTTGTGTACTCAGTGTCGGTACTTTCCGAGGATGCAGGATCTTCTTCTTCCTCGGCCTCTTCTATTTCGTACTCAGCTCCGTCGATTTCAGCTTCGGCTTCTTCTTGTATCTCAGCCTCGGCTTCGTCGACACGAGCTCGCGGGTCAGCCAGCCTGGGAATCTCGCCTCGAGCGTTGATGTCCAGTTCGTAGAACTCAGGCGGGCTTCTTGGATCCCTTGCTTGCCACCTTCTTGTGTGCATGAAGGTGCTGGGACCGGTCTCTCGGACTCAGAGGATTTGTTCGTGCAGAGTCGCCAGGTGTTCAGATTTGGAACAGCAATGAAGCGAACATCGGTGCTTCAATTCTGTTGGGGGTGAGAAACTTCCTTGTCTCACCAGGTGCTCAGGAACCACTGTCAGCGCCAGGTGGAGACTGATCAGAAAATTTTTCTTCAAACGTGGGACCAGTGTCCCATCGGGCGTGCCAGAGAAACTGTTGGTTACGAATCTGCCATGAGGAAAGGATTTTGGGTTAATGCGCCCAGATTCGCCCACCAGCATGAAATGCCGGAAGGAAGAGATGCCTTCCGAGCCAATCTCCGGAGAAGGCCGGCTCCTTTTGGGGGTTTTATGATTTAAGCTAAGAGTGCAGGAAAGAGATAAATGTACAGAAAGAATATACAAATATACTTGGAGGTTGGTGGGGGGGAACTAACAGTACGGCAACCAACAATCACCAATACTCATCGCATTATAAATATAAAGCACGACTGAGAACTGCAAAATCTAACGTATACTTCCGATACCCAAGCAGTGTACGCACGGCTACAACGGCTCCCTAACAGACATTCCCTACAAGGAACTAACAGTACGGCAACACGTCAATCACCACCTACGGACACTAACATGGGTAGAAATCAATCATAGAGATATCAGAGCCAGGTATATGTGTCGTGTAGAGAATTTAACCGCACAGCTTCAATGGCGCCCTAACAGACATTCCCTACAAGGAACTAACAAGATGCGACAACAGCACCGATCACCGGATACGGACCAGACAACTTAACACACAAGCGATGAAACTGCTACTACATCCATTCTATGTATCCTTTTAATTAATGAAGTACAGGGGGTGCTTTAAACAAGCAATGCTAGAGGCAACTGCTCACCAAATGCTGAAATGAATCAGCGAGCCGTGACAGGTTAGCCTAAGGCATGAATATAAAGAAAGGCAACATAAAAAACAGAAGCAGCAGAACAGAACCAGGCATACAAATTATATTTATAAGCAGAAGCACGGTTACATTGGTTCCCTAACAGACATTCCCCATCCACCCTTTACAATGAATTCATGGTGGGCTTTTATAGCCCGAGTCCCTCCCGTTACATTAATGGGCACAAGGTCCCAGTCAAACATAAGCTGACAAAAGCGGCGAAAGAGCTGCAAATGCTGACCTTTTGTCGGACCGGATTGTACCCGCAGCATGGTCTTCCTGGAAGCCGGACGACTACGTGGCGGTGTGTTGGGCGAGAACTTCAATCCGCGGTGATGCGGGTAGGCTGGAGCGGGTAGAACCTCGGATCAGCTTTGAATGAGGCTACGGCACGAGCGGTGCAGCCCATGCTTGTCCTTTTGCTCGGCACGTTTCGGCTCTAATCCCGAAGGCTGGACACTTGTCGAGAGATGGATGATGCTGTGTGACACGTGTCTTCCTTGGAAGGCAGGTCATCCAACTTCGCTTGGGATCAGAGCGCCTCGGGTTGCGTGGGCAGAATACAGTGCAGTCGGGAAGGCCTTCATGCCTTGGTCAAATTCTGAGTTTGTCTCCCCACTGCGCACCTGTCAAGGGCGCACTCCGACTTCGCTGCGAAGTCGGACTGCGCACAGGTGAAAACTGGTGTCTGCCGCCGTACGGACTTGCTCCAGCACTTGATCTTTCTTCTGTCAGCCTGCCAGTCTGCCAGTTGCAAGGTGCGCCCAGAAAGTGGGGCGAAGTCAGACTTCGCACCAAAACTGGGCGAAGTGCGAACTTCGCACCAAAACTGGGCGAAGTGCGTACTTCGCACCAAAACTGGGCGAAGTGCGAACTTCGCACCAAAACTGGGCGAAGTGCGTACTTCGCACCAACACTTAGCCATTTTTCAGGTAACTTGCTGGAAAGTTAAAAAACCAACTGGGGGACTCCGAGAAAGGGGGGAAAGAAAGAGAATGCGGGAAAGAAAAGGAAAGGAGAGAAGAAGGAAGGAAAATAGAGGAAGAGGGGAAAAGAAGAGCAGCACTGTTACAAACTTGAAAACATTGCACCCCGTGCAAAATGTGACTACAGATCCATACCCAATAATCAACATTGAACTAATTGTTGGGGGGAGGGGGGTGCATGACACTTATTACATAAGGGCCTGAATATAATTGGAGTTGATAGACTTGTAGGTACTGGTAGCACTGGAATGTACATCTATATAAAAATATTTGCACTCTATCCCCCTATAGAGTCTCCCAGCATATCTATTAACTTTGTGTGCATGACACTTACTACACAAGGGCCTGAATATAATTGGAGTTGATAGACTTGTAGGTACTGGTAGCACTGGAATGTACATCTATATAAAAATATTTGCACTCTATTTGGAAGGGTACAGCCCCCCTATAGAGTCCCCCAGCATATCTACCAACTGTGTGTAGAAAATATTCTTAGTGTTGGAGAATTTGTATATAGAAATCATGGGAAGTGAACATCAGTGTAAAACCTGTTTCCTCTGCCTTATGACTATGGAATTTTGTTTATGGAAAAAATTATTTTGATGTGTATTTTCTCTGATTTCTCATCTATTCACAAGAATATAATCACACTTGGATTAAGCATAATCACATTCTTATTTATATTTAATTGTTTATAAATATTAGCTTAACTACTTTTTAGTGGATTTTGAATTGTGGCATTGCAGATGCCTATCTTCAGAAAATTATGCAGAGACCGTCTGTGGATCCCCTTTGTACATGGCTCCTGAAGTCTTGCAGTTTCAAAAATATGATTCAAAGGTGATGACATAGTATGGTTGTAGTATGTACTTACAGGTTAAAGGTTATTGATGTCCATAGAGGTTACAACTACTAATGATGGCCTTCATTGATCTGATTTTATGATTGTGTTTCAGGCTGATATGTGGAGTGTTGGAGCCATTCTTTTTGAGCTTCTGAATGGTCATCCACCTTTCGAAGGGAGGAACAATTGTCAGGTTTGTTTGCATATTTCCATTTGCATAGTCATTGTCAAATATTGGCATTTAGCTGAGTTGTCTGCTAATACATTTTGTTTGTTACTTTTTAGACAGAGAGTTCGACAAAGCATGGCTATTACCTTATTGACTTGAATGTAATTCCTAGTGAAATTTTCTTCTTCCAAATCTTGCTTCCACCATTTTATTAAGCTTTATTATATGATGGTTAATTTGTAGACAATTAAGTAATTAAAAACAGAGAACTGAAATATGTACACTGCTTGATATATTTTCTCCAAGGTTCCACGAGCCTGGGGGACGGGGGGACGGGTTTCCGGGGACGGCGGGGGACGGCAGGTCGATTTTAGGGGACGGCTCGGGGACGGCTGGGGGGGACGGCTGGTATAATACTATAAAAAATGAATTTTTTTAGAAATTTAGAATAATCTACACATTCAAAATTCTACACCCAACAAAAATGATATTTCATATTACTAATCAATTATGTAAGTGCAGCCATTCATATTCAGATTAGTTACTAACACATAAGTGCAGCCATAATTGAGTCATTTCACATTTTCATGTTCATATTAGTTACTAATTTGCAGCCATTTAATTGTTTCAAGTTCAACAACTATAACTTGAAGGTTCAGCCAAGGATATCAAGTGCAAACAATGTTCAAACAGTCATCATTTTAAGTAATAACAGTCATCATTTTTTCAGCCACCAATGTTCAAACAAAGACTGTCATGTTTAAAAATTTTCAGTCACTAACTGTTCATTGTGTTCAAATATGACAGCAATAAGAAATTTGAAATAGTCATAGTATCAATGCTCATTTGCAACAAAAAGACTCAAAACTAAAATAGTAAAGGAGTATACAATGTAATAGAACTCCTATGAAACTTCTGTTGGGCTATCACTATCAAAATCTGTATCACTATTTGATGAGGTGCCCTCATCATCTAAGTGAAGATCCTCCAATGAAACTCCAACCAACCCCTCATGACTCTCATCCTCATCAATCTGTCCTCGCATCCTCTGGATCAACATCCCATCGTGTAGCCGGAGATTGCTTGTACTCGGCTTAACTCTCTCACGAAGACGAAGAGAGCTATGCACTGCAACTAGCTTCTCCGCTCTGCGAGAGGTAAGCCTATTCCTCCTCACATTGTGGATAAAGTTGTATGTAGACCAATTCCTCTCAGCGGCAGAGGAACTAGCAACTCCGTGAAAGAACCCTAATTGCAAAATATTTCAAGTTAGGTGTGCTGTCCCCATATAGCTGCCACCATCCAATGGGATTTCTTTGGGCAATGGTAGCCCTATCCTCCCTACACTTTGGGTGGTTGAAGCGAGGGCCCTCGAGATTAGCAAAATTGAGCCACTCATCTCTAATATTTGAGCTCTCCTCCTTCGCATATATCTTTCTAATGGCCTCCAAAAACCCTTCTCTCACCTCTGGATCCTCATGGGGAGACACTCTCCCAGGCCTAGGCTCATACCACTTGGGGTTTACTGAATATGCTGCCATATGAAGGGGGGTGTTCATCCTATCCCACCTCCTCTGTATAATAGGCCTGATGTAGGCCTCATAGAATAACAGGGATGGATCTCTAGCAGAAATGACTTTTTTAATCTCCCCCAACATGCTGTCAAAAGTCTCATATATTTCTCCTAGACTAGGAGCATCTGTGTCAGCATATCTGATGACAACAACAATAGGGGCAACAAAAGACACAATATACCTACAAGAAATCAAAAACAAAATTTAGAAACTTATGTCAGTTGTCACATTGTCATATGAGCACTCCAATTTGAAACAAACAATGAAAATTGAAAAATCATAAATAACATTTTGGTTTCTTACTTGGCTTGAGACCACCAACTATCATCCAATGTTTTGTCTCTAATTTTTTTGCCCTCCTCTGTCCTTGATTCTGCCACCTCTTCCACTCCGTGCATACTACCATGGATTGTAGAGCATCTTGCACCTCAATCATCCTCTCCAATAAAATGAAGTAGGTGGCGTATCTAGTGTCTCCCGGTTTGATGAACTCCTTCTTTGAGAAGGACCGAAAGAGGGCTAACGAAGTGTGATGGTTGCAAATGAACATTTGCATATCTCTGGCTTGTGCAACCATCTCCTTCACCCAATCTATCCTCCCAATGTCCTTCAATGCATTGTTCAATGCATGAACACAACACGGGGTCCAAAAAATATGTTTATATTCTTGTTCTATCATTTTGCCTGCACGTTGGCAAACAGGGGCTGCATCTGTAACTACTTGTAGTGTACAACAAAAAATTAAAATGGTCTCATTTAAGTTTTTAACAGCCATTTAGAATCTAGATTTGTAATTTTAAAATTTAAAGATTTTGATTTTCATTAAAATATCCGAAAAACTTAAAACTTAAAACTTAAAAGTAAAACAGAAATTATCGAATTGATTACTTGTACAACATTGGAGGCTCCAACCTCCTCAATAGCCTCCTTCAATTGAAGGAACTGGAACTCAGCATCCTTTTTTTTTCCCGTGCAATCAATGGCTTTGAGAAAATAGGGACCTGCTTTACATGTGACAATGATATTGATGAGTGGACGTTGACGAATGTCAGTCCACCCATCCATGATGATAGAACATCCATGAGTCAACCATGTGTTCCTCATCCGCTCCATAACCACACTGCATTTGGAATAGTGTTTGTCTAAAAGAGAGGTACGCAGCCTAGTTTCTCCAAGCGGTAGATATGAAGTCCCTGCCTTGGCTATTTCTCTTACCGCGTCCTTGAAGTAGGGGGAGCGTGCAATATGGAAAGGCAGCCCATGTGCAAAAAATAATTTTGCTATAGCATCATCTGCTGATTCTCTTCCTTGCACATTAAACATTTCATTTACAGTTCCCCTTTTCTTTGAGGGCAGCGGTGGCATACTGGATGTTTGGGTTAATTCTTGTGGCTGTTCTAAGGAGGCCCCAACGTCCTCTCTAAATGATGGGCTGCCTGTAGATAAAGACAAACCAGAATCTTTAAATCTAGACTCTTGCACAATCTTATGGACTTCATTAACTTGTGCCCGGGTCATTTTTTGGCAAGCCCTAACCCCTGTTCCTGCCTTATCCGTGAGATGAGACTCAACCCTAGTATAGCTGCCCTTAAATGTAGTTTTGCAAATATTACACAGCCATGTTCTTGAGCCCCCAAAATTTTTTTTCCCTTGGTCACAGTTAGTTACAAATTGCAGCAGTGGTTTTTTTATATTAAATGGACCCCTGGCATATTCTTTAAGTAACAAAGATGGGCAGTCAAAACTAGGTTGAGAAGCAGTGCTATCCCCTTTGGAAGTTTGGGGTGAGGATGAATCCCTAGGTGCAGCAGTATTCATGTTTATGTTTGGATTTTCAGTTTGGTATCCCTCCTCCAAATCAACCTCAAAAGAACCTGATGCACTGCTGGCCATGTTTTGTGTTGAAAACTTGAAATTAAAATATAAAATTTCAATTTGAAAAAACTAACAGCTTGGAAGAGGTAAAAAAAGTTTGAAAACCTAGTGCTGTTGCTGTTATTTTTTCTGCTGTTGTTTGCTGCCTTCTGCTGTTTTTTGCTGCCTACTGCTGCTGCCCTTGCTGCCTACTGCTGCTGCTATGCTGCCCTTGCTGCCTTTGCTGCCTACTGCTGCTGCTATGTTGCCCTTGTTTGCTGCCTTCTGCTGTTTTTTGCTGCCTACTGCTGCTGCCCTTGCTGCCTACTGCTGCTGCTATGCTGCCCTTGCTGCCCTTGCTGCCTACTGCTGCTGCTATGCTGCCTTTGCTGCCTACTGCTGCTGCTATGCTGCCCTTGTTGCCCTTGCTGCCTACTGCTGCTTTTTCCTTTTGCTCTCCAGCTCTCTTTTTCTTATTCTCTTGAAAAATGAAAGATGAGTGTAAGTGGTTTTTACTTTTTTTGTTTTCACTTTATATAACATACTTTTAGGTTTAGGGTTTTGGGGGGGGGGGTGAGACTCAAAATGGGTCCCACCCCTTACCTTTTTAAAAACTTAAAAAGTAATTTTTTTTTTTTTTGGATTTTCCCCTTTGGTGGGGACGCCCCAAAAAGGGGGACGTCCCGGGGACGGGAGGCCACAGGCCTCAGCCGTCCCGGGGACGTTTCCCAGCCGTCCCCCAAAAAGGGGGACGGGGGGAAACGTCCCCCTTGCCGTCCCCCCGTCCTGGGGGACGTGGGAAACGGGGGGACGCGTCCCCCAGAGGGGGGACGCATCCCCATGGAACACTAATTTTCTCCAAGTATTGTGTAGGAGATTTAAATGTTAAGTCATGGCATAGTTGCACATTAATTAGTATAGTACTGCAAGAAAATTCTCTTCTTTGACCAATATTAATTTTCTAATGAAAATTCAACCTTAGAGAAAATGCAACCGACAATTATCAATTTTTATGGTGGTTTGCCCTCGGATTTGCCAAGTACATGTGATTACTTGATTTTGAAGTTTGCACCTGAGTCTTTTTCTTCTTACTTGGCAAGTAGTATCCAAGACATAAGCCTGCCATTTCTACCCTTACCTGGTAATTTTCCTTTGCCCAAGTTTTATATGATGTGTAAAATGACACAAAGGAATGAAAAGCAAGCTTTTGAGAGTCTAGGGAGACATATAAGACACAACATCATATAAACAAGCTAGAGACATGTAAAGAAGGCCCACACAATTATGAGCATATACACGAATGCTATGACAGCCAAAATAGCTCAAGATATTTGTAGCAGTTGCACTAAAACATTACTTAGATTTCAAGACAAGAAAACCAGAGTTACTATATGTGACACTCTTGCTAAGATATTTGTACCTGTGTATCAGATACAAATATTGATATGATACCTCTTGGATACCATATCCAAATATATGGATATTGTATCCAAATGTATTCAACTAAACGCCCTTATCTGGTCCATATCTAATACATTCATGGCATGACATTAAAATAAGATTATACAAATCTTAAAAAATGAATGTTAAAGTTAACAAAACAATTGATCATCCTGGTTTTCATTAATGAAAATATCCTACTTAAACATTATATTTGTGAACATTTTTGTGTTCAATGTTTTTGTTTTTAATGCATACAATATATACACTTTTTATAATGGCATATCCAGTCACATCCATATTAGGGGGTCATATACAAAATGAAATCCTGCTTGGCTGGTTGGAAAGGTATGTACTTGATTGTGGATGGAAGACTCCAACTCATTAAGGCTACAATGAAATGTGTCATCATATAAATGTTATCACTTTTGAGATTGCCATCAGGTATAGCCCTTGAATTCGACAAAATTCAAAGAGATTTTCTTTGAAAAGGATGTGAGGAGAGGTGACGGTTTCCTCTCTGCAAATTGGAAAGGGTCTATAGAGGAAAGAATATGGGAGGATTAGGCTTGTGAAACTGCAATTTTATGAGTTGGCATTAAGGATGAAACTTTGTTGGCGATTATTCAAAGATCATAGAAAGAGTTGGGCAAAAATATTACTTTAAAATACATAAGCTTTGTGGATGGAAAAAAATTGCAAAGGAAACAAGCTCTACCTAGGGGATATTGACATAAAACTTCATATCTAAGAGTTTGCAATTAATCAAAAAAACATATTAGGTGTTTCATCAACAAAGGAGATTCTGCAAACTTCTGGTTTGATGCTTTGGTTGAAGCTTTCTCCTCTTACTTTTTATTCAAAATGGAAACCATTGTTTCGACCTCTTTGGCTTGTAGAGTTTGGAAAGTCAAGTATTATACTGCAGTGAGCAGCAATTCCAGATCTTGGATTTCCCATCAGCAATTTGGTTGAGTGGAAGAACCTCAATCATATAGCAAAGCAGCTCCAAAAGATATTGCTAGAGTTTTTTCCATAGAAGGATGAATTGGTTTGGAATCTACCAAGAGAAGGCAGAAACTCGGTCAAGTTGGAATATAAGGCTTTGGAGCAATCAAAATTTCCTGCTTCCAAGGTGTTCCCTTGGTAGAAGTGGTCACCTAAGGCCCTCCCTAAGGTCTTTGTGTCTTTTGGTTAGCAGTCCAAGCAAAGTTCTTATAGATGATAGTTTGCAAACAAGGGCGTATCATGGATATTTTAGGTTTGCTTTGTGTGAGGAGATGGAAATATCAGATCACCTACTTCTTCATTGTTTCTTTGCGTCCACCATTTGGGGTTGCTTTTTGAACAAAATGAGGATCTATTGTGTTGCTTTATTGACATGGGAAGATTTGATGAAATGTTGGATTGGCTGTACCTTTAGGCATTTTGTGGAGGATTGGCCTTGTTATTATCTACTGGAATCTTTGGCTTGAGAGGAACAATAGAATCTTCAAAAACCAATCATAGAATCATATCCAAGTTTATATCCTATTTTTGCCTTTCTTGTCTAGTGTTTGTAGGTATGTTGCTCTTCACAGGAAGTCTCAGGTGTGGAAAAGATGTGCTGGCCTTTTGATGACAAGATTTGAATATACATGCAAGGGTGATCCTTGATAAGGGAATTGGCACAAAGGATTACGTCGTTCGATAGTATAATGGGAATGCTTGGAAATTGGATTCATTAAACATTATTTTTATGGTGCTTCCAAAGGAAACACTGGAAAAGTTAGTGTGGGGGTGGTGTTATCTAGGACTATGAAGACAAAATTCTCACTCATAATTATACGGAATTTCAATCAACTATGTGGAGGCAAAAGCCCTTCTTACATGGATTAAGATTACTGTTGAAAAAAGTTTGAGATATATTGCAGTAAGGGGGATTCACTTATTATTATTAATGCTGTCAAGAGAAACAGAAGTGGAGATCAGATTAACAATAGTATTATATTTGTTGTTCATCAATTATTGATAGAGGCGGTATCTTGGAAATGTCAACATACCTCTAGGGAAGAAAATAGGGTGTTGGATAAATTAGCCAACTATGGTATTAATATTTTGCTTGGCAAAATGCAAATAATGGAAGGTTACCAACTAAGGGAGATTTAATCTCTCAATAAAAATGACATCAAAGAATTGACAAAGGAAAAGTAGTTGCCAAAAAGAAGTAGAAGAGGGAATTGGGGAAAATATTCATTGGAAAGGTGAAATTAGAGTAGTTCATATAAAGTATGCTTGAATATGGTCTACTTAACCTAATTGCAGATGTAATGTTCTGATATTTTTATGGGAGTGGACCCCATAAAGCCATATATAACTTATTAAAAAATGTTTAGTCATTTTTTTCAAATTTAATAATTGAAATTTATTAATAGAGATGAAATGAGTTTATGTTAATGTCAACAAGTGACGAAAATGGTTCAAAGGGATGAGATAGTACATCAACAGAAATTGAGTGAGTAGAAGAAAAGCCCTCGAAATCAAACAAAAAAGAGGCTCACTATCACATAAAATAAATACTAAATAACTAAAGGAGCAACCCATAAAGGGATAATCTTTAAAGTTTAGATTAGCAGAAAAGTTTATTTTATTTTCTTAAAATAAATTCAAGAGTAAATAGCCAGTTTATTACCTTTTTACTCGAAATTAGAGTTTGTCCATTATAAACCATTTAATTTTTCTTTCTAAGTACTACTTGATGATTGATGTGATAGTCATCACTTATGTCATTTTGGTTGAAATTAAAAACCCCCTTTGAAAATACTAATGCAGTAAAAAACATCCAAAGAAACTTCATACAAAAAGGTCAGGGAAGATGATGAGCATAGAATGCAAAAGGAGGCTTAGGAAAATTGTTTTCTATTATAAGGTTAGATTATTATCTTTTACAAAAATTTAGCCAATTGAATTATTCATTAAACAAAAGGTGTTGTATGTTAAAGATGTTATCATAACTTCATCAAAAAGACTTGAAAGCAGAAAGGACTAAATTACAATGGAATAAACCCTTTATTCCTATAAGATAAAATTTGCAGATACAAAAAAGTTGAACATCAGAATATGAATGTGTCAAATATGCTTATGCATGTACACAATGATACACAAGACTTCAATGTGATAAAGATGGAGGTGATGGATGGTATGATATTATTTTGATTCATAACGTCCATACTGTCTATTTCCAAACATGTAAGAAAATATTAAATTGTATATCTGTACATAATGATAAGCAAGTATTTGGTGTTATGAATCTAGGTAGTCATGATGCTATTTTGAGGTATAAAAAATGGACATACTAGTGAGCGCTCCTCCATATTTGGGCTGACACACGTTTATCATAACGGCCACTGAGTATTTTACCAAATGGTGGAGGTAATCCCTTTAATGACAATGATAGGAGAACATATTGTAGAGTTCATACTCCATAATATCATATGTTGTTTTGGGATACCATCCAAGATAATATCGGATAATGGAACTTCATTCAAAAACAAAACTATAAGGGCTTTAACATCCAAGTATAATATTCAACATAGTTTTGTAATACCATATTATCCATAAGCAAACGGACAAGCAGAGGCCTCAAAAAAAATAGTGGTAGCAATCTTAAAGAAAACTGTTCAAGAAAATCATAAATATTGGCATATTCAACTGCCTCTTACATCATGGGCTTATAGAACTAGTATACAGACGCCCACTGGGGCAACCTCGTTTTCACTAGTATATGGTGTTGAGGCCATTGTGCCCTTGGAATTGGAAATTCCTACATTATGCATCGTATTGAAAGAGTTCATCGATGATGACACTGCATGACAAGCTCGTATAGATCAATTAACCCTTCTTGATGAACATTGTGTGAATGCTTTTGAGCATCTTCAATTTTACCAAGATCGACTAAAACGAGCTTATAATAATAAGTCCACCTGAGAGACTTTAAAGTTTGGGATCTTGTGCTAAAATATAACCAACAGAACTCAAACCTATCATCGCATCTACGAGATAAATTTGTGGCCAATTGATTAGGTCCATTTATTATCTCAGAGAAGATAGGACCTGGTACGTATAACCTAACATCGTTAGAAGGTGTTGAAGAGCCTGAAACTCTCAACATTCTTCATCTAAAGGTGTTTCATACATAAATATAAAAAATCCAAAAATATTTGAAAAGCACTCAAAAGTCAAAAATAATTTAAAACACAAAAAATCCAAACAAATAAAAAATGCAATAAAATTCAAAAAAACATTGCAAAACATAAAAAACCTAAAAACATTTATATCATGCATTTTCATTTTGCACATGTATTCACTTAATTGCATCGCACTAGGTATTTCATCCATTGCACTTGCATTAGGATAGGATGTGTTTACAATCTTACAAACGACACCACGTTTGTATGCTAATCATGCATCTATTCATCATCATCATCCATCACCCTTGTGAGTAATTGTGTTTTTCAACACAACCCTTCATGTTGCTATAAGGAATATACTAGGGTTTTTCGGTTATTCAACCATACCTAGTGATCTTCTCAGATTTTGTAGAAAGCTATATTTTCTTTTGGAGATGAGGTCTAGTTTTGATAGCATCTAGCATATGTCAAAATCTTATCAATTTTTAAACATTAACAATCCTAGTTTGAAAAAGAAAATATGAACACTACAAAGTGGTCCTAGTCACCTTAAGCGAAAGGTTTTATTTGCTCATCGTGTGATGCGCATGGTCTAGTATGTTGATCATTGGAAAAAGGACAAGATCCCCCCTACCCAAATAAATCCCTTGCTATCATACAAAATAAGTAAATTCCCAAATCAATATCAAATCAAAATCCCTTGCTCAAAAAAATGTAAAATAAACAGTGATTTTCATCACTAAGCATGAGCAAGTATCCCAATAAATATGAATAAAAGAAGGGGATGAAGAGCTTGAATCCCTGGAATGGTCAGTACTCGAAGCCATTGAGTGATCCCTAATACAACAATGGGTTGAATGAATTCCGTTTGGCATTGGGGTAGTTCTAAGCAATTTACAAATGAGCTAGCTTTAGGTGGCATGTATTACCTAGTAGTCTAGTCTAACTGCATCCAAAATTAGGATCATGGTGAACATTTGGTGATCCTCATTACAACAATGAGCTGAATGAATTTTGCCTGGCAATGAGGTAGTCTTATGTCTCATCTAATATATTAATTTGCACACACAGGGATAATGAGTATCTTGGTTTTCATAACAAAAGCTTTTATCTTCCAAGAGTCCTGTATAGTCATTATACAACTTCTGATTAATCAACTAGGGTGTTTGAGTCTCATGGAAAATTTCAAAAATCCCTTATAGCAACAAATCATCTTATCAAAATCACCAATTTTCCTTATGAGGTTTTGTTTATTAATGGGTGTCTATGAAATAGGTTAGATATCAGATGGATATCAAAAATGATATTTAGATGGCCACTGACTATTTTGTGCATGTCTTTTAATTTACAAGAGCTTATAAGGTTAAACCATACATCTCAATCATCTCATTACACATATGGATGTTGAAATGATTAATTCTTATGATGAGAGTTAACATTTATATATATGATTTTTATACATCTTGTGGTGTCATCCATTAGTTTTTAAAACACATATTACATCCATTCCTTATGTTTTAAGTGATTAAAGCACACAGGTTCATTTGCATTAGTTCATTCCTCATGTAATTAATGTATTACATCATACATCATCTATCATATCATATCATATCACATAGATTAAATGCATAAACAATTGAAATAAATTAAACACACATTTAACATTCACCATCGCATCCATATATGCATACATCATAGAGCATCTATAAATCTAGATCATAACATCTAATCATACATCTATTATCTAGCTAGTGCATGTCATCAATACATCTCATCCATATAGCATAATCAAAACATCATATAAGCATTGCATACATATGCATAACAAGAACATAAAGCAATAACATGATACACATAATGAGTCATAAAAGAGTATCATATATATATATGTGTGTGTGTGTGTGTGTGTCCATAAGCACAATAGGTATCAAAATGCTCGCAGGCTACAATAGTGTAGGTACTCAGACCTTACACTAAAAAATGATACAAAGACATCTTGTCATATCATGCATGACATGCACCCCCTGAGTCGCCTCCTCCATCTGCGCCCTCTCTGCAAGGCTTCCTAGAGCTGGTACCTACCAATCGCTTTGATCGTACCCCTGACTTATGATTGGGCTTCACTGATGACTACCCTGACTCTCTTTGCCTACTCTGGTGGGAGCTCCCTATTGTAGACCTAACTGGAAGAGTGCCACCACATAGCCTAACCTCAGCCTCCAAAGCAATGATATAAGCAGATTCTATTATACGTTGTATTGTATCATCTGCTATGATGTACCGTAGACATCTAATATCTACATCTACATCCAACCCTGTCGGTATTTGAGCAATTGGAGTGGATGGTATAGCTTGAGAAGTAGCAAGAGCCCCCAATTGTACCCTGAGAGTATCTCTCTCAGTAGTCCTAATATCCAGTTGTGCCTGTAGAAGATCCCTGTGTGTAGTGATTCTCTATAACAGTACTAGCTGAGTCAACTTGTGCCTAGAGGGCGGTCCTCTCCTCCTCATATCCCCATCATAGTTCTTGTCCTACACTCAACTGAGCTTGTGCAGTAGTGAGAGAGGTGTCTCTCTCCAGGATCTATCATTGTGTTGTCTATAGTTGTACCTATAGACTATGCACCTAAGCCCGCAGTTGGGACACCTCATCATTCAGGTCCTCCTCATCACCCTCCTCCTCCTATCACTCCACCTATGCAGTAGCCTGACCCCACTCCCACTCAATCCTAGGATGCACTCATCGTCCATGTGGATCATCAAATATCGCCTCAACAACCTCACCATCCCTAGAGCGACCCAAAGGACCACAACCCTGCCATAGCCTAGTAGTCCACCAAGCATCATAGTCAGTTGTCGTCCCGACATCTGCTACCCCTGTTTCTCCTAGGGTATCCTTATCATTCGTCAAAGCCATGACCTGAGGCCACGCAAGTTGTGTCTTCGCCTTAAGGCAATGATAGAGTTCTGGCTCCTCTAGGATGTCCTATTGGAAGCCAAATTGCTTGATCGCTCAGGAGAAGTGAAAGAACTCCTGTACCCTGGGCTTATGCCCAATAACCTAGTGATCATGCCTCGTTCGTACCAAGTATCTTTCGACCTCCTTTCATGTTGAGTAATCCAAGTAGGGCTGCCATATGATCTAACTAGCCTGAATCCTTGCTAATAAATCTGTATAGTGCAATAGATCCCCGATGTGATACTTGCTCTGATAAGTCTCAGAATCTTGTGGCCAATAGGCACCATAGCACTGAGTCACTACCACCACTGTTGTGATATCCAAGGGTAATCCTCCAGGATGGTCTATCTTGATGTGCTTTCATGCTTGGATCTGTAGTAGTAAGTTGCAACCTACGCCTTCTCGCCCTCACTACGTTATGCGGTATAGCTCATCATAAAACTGGGCTAAGAGTGCGCTCCCGTCTCATAACGTAACCAAGGTCAAAGACCCCAAACCAATATAGATCTGTGCGGCTCAAATCGGGCAACAACTCGAGAAGCAAATCAAGCTCCCAAATCCGCGCAGTCAGGGTCTATGGGGAAGAAAGCAAGGCACAAAAATCAACTTCAAAAATAAAAAATAAAAATAAAAAAATCAACTTCAAAAATCCAAAATTCAAAAAATAAACTTCAAAAATAAAAAAAAATTAAAAAAATCAACTTCAAAAATCAAAACATTCAAAAAATCAACTTCAAAAATAAAACAATAAAAAAAATCAACTTCAAAAATATATTTTTTTAAATAGTCAACCTTAAAAACCAAAAAATCAAAAAAATGGGCCAAGGTTCTTAACCGCTCAAGGCAATAACAACCGTCATAGCAGTCGTTGGTGTCAACACCAGCTAACGCCAACAATCAATTTTTTGACCGTTGGTGTTTGAACCTAGCCGCTGCTAGCAGCATCCCCCAATTGGTAGATTGGGAGCTACTGTTGCCAACTATGGCTACGGGAAAGACCCCTCGCGAGGTCGTTTCCTACCCCAAAAATGTATCAAAATTAAAAACCGTCCCATCTAAGCTACCCTAAAGCTAAATTTACCTAAGGTGAGGTTCATTACCGACAGTTTAGTGAAGTTCATTTAATGCCATTAATTAGTGAGGTTCTTTTTATAATGCTTAAATCATGAATGAGATATGGAGATTCTATCTTAGTAGCTCTGACTCTGCCACTAGTAGAAGCCTCCAACTGGTCTGCCATGGTGGTAAGTGGTAGGTTTGGAAGCGTTTTGTATCAAATATTCTCTCCCTCACCTTAGAGCTCTCACTGTCTCTATTTTCCAGCTAGAAATAATGAATTGCAAAAACCCTAAATTTACTTTTATATTTTCCATTTGACCCTCAACCGCTGCTAACAACAATGGGCACAGATTAGGGCAACCCCAATCGCTACTGTCAATAACGACTAACAAAAAACAATAAATACTTCAAGTTTTTCATCGTGAGGAGCCTCAAATTGGACAATAATAAATATCTACAGGTCCAAAATTCTTAAAAATTTCAAAAATAATAAAAAATCACATAAATCAAAATCTCAATTGAGCCTTGTATCTAGTTATTTACCCTATAAACTTGGCAGTTGCAGCGACTTGCGCTCCATGCAATCCGACAAGATGAGTAAATTACCATAAGGTCATTTGAACCAAATTATTCATCGTCGAATTAAAATGTCTTCACTTCAATCCCTAAGAAGGCCATGGCGGTCAGACTGCTCCATGAGAACGAGGTATTCATTTCCTTTCTTCTATGAAATCTCATCACAAATCTCAAAAATAATAAAAACATCAAATAAAATCAAAATTCAAGTGCATCTCGTACCTAGTTATTTACCCTATACACTTGGCAGTTGTAGCGACTAGCGCTCCATGTAATCCGACAAGATGAGTAAATTACCATAATGCCATTTGAACCAAATTATTCATAGTCGAATTGAATTGTCTTCACTTCAATCCCTAAGAAGGCCATTGCGACCAGACTGCTCCATAGGAACCAGACATTCATTTTAATTCCTCCATAAAATCTCAGTTAATCATCGAACATAGTGATTCAACACAAGCTTAAATGGAATTGCTATCATCTTAATTCCCTAAGAAGGCCATTTCAGTCAGACTACTCCATAGGATAGATATGTACAATTAATATTAATGGTTGAAATCATAGTTGTAATAGGACCTTCCATGTAACAAAATACAAAAGTCTTGAATTGTCTAAATTATTCATCATGGTCAAGTGACTCATCGCTTCCATCACGTGTCCTTTCCTCATCGACTCATCGCTTGAGGGAGTAGTCATAATCAAAATCAATAATGGATCACTCGATCATGTAAGTTGCGTTCATATTACGAATCATTGTTAAAGACAATCATGCCCCTGCTTGGGGCAGAAAATAAGCAAATTAATCAATTGCTTGGCATTCTTGAAGCATGAAGGATCATAGGCATTGGCCTCTTCATGAACTGAACAATGTCCAAGATCAAGTAAGCCTGATGTGAAAGGTTGTACTTGAATCAAGTTTAACTTGTTGGAGGTAATGAATCTGAGATGCATGCCCTTTGCAAGGTTGGGACATCTAGCTTTGACCAGATCAATGGACATCAATCAACCTAGAATATGGCTTTAGGTGATCTATTTTTGCTCAACATCGTGTTTTCCCATAATGCATCCCAAAAGGAACATCTGTAGACACTTAAAACATGTCATGTTTAGGAGACTACTCATACGGGCACCTTTGCAGACCATATGAATGAACTTGGACCTTTCCAAGATAAAGTAGTGGTTCTAACCACTCATTTTAGGCATCCTAGGTATATACAGCCTTAGCCATTGATGGCATTAACGACTAGGATCCTAGCCGCTGATGATCAGAGAGACTAAGGGCAACCTACCCCTAGTCGCGCTGAGCAAGAGCGGCTAGCCTTGTAACAAACTCGGCCTTCTTGAGCCAAGTAAAATCAGTTGTAACAACCCAATTGCAACGGTTTTGGAGTAGTTTTGGGTGAGGAAATCTTCTAGAGGATTGCTCCTGTTGTCACATTTTCCATGGGGTGCAATGTTTTCAATTTTTGTAAGAGAGCTGCTCTTCCCTTTCCCTCTTCCTCTCTTTCCCCTTCCTCTTCTCCCCCTTTCTCTCTTTTCCCTACATTCTCATTCTTCCCTCTTTCTCTTGAGCCCCTCAGTCAAATCTCAAAATGACAGCAGTTGCCCTGAAAAATGGCTAAGTGTCAGGGCGCAATCCGACTTCGCAGCGAAGTCGGAGTGCGCCCTCCAGTTGGAGCGCAGCAGGAGTGCAAAGTGCGCAGTGTGACAGAATCAGCCAGAAGAACAAGTGTTCAGGGCGCAATCCGACTTCGCAGCGAAGTCGGAGTGCGCCCTGCTTTCTGGGCGCACTTGGTAGCAGGCTGGCAGGAAAAATGACTAAGTGCTGGGGCGCAACCCGACTTCGCAGCGAAGTCGGAGTGCGCCCCCTTTCCAGGGCGAAGTCCGTACGGCAGTGTAAATCAGCTTCCACCGGTGCGTAACCCGACTTCGCTGCGAAGTCGAAGTGCGCCCTTTGACCAGTGCGCAGTAGGGAGACAAACTCAAAAGTTGACTAAGTCATGAAAGGCCTCCCCAACTGCGCTGTTTTTCACCTGCGCAACTCGACGGTGCTCTGATCCTAGGCGAAGTTGGATAAACTGCCTTTAAAGGCAGACACGTGTCAAGCAGCATCATCCGACAAGTGTCCAACTTTGGGATCCGAGCCGAGACGTGCCGAGCACAAGGACAAGCATGGGATGCACTACTTATGCCAGCTACCGCCTTTAAAGCCGATTGGAGGTTCTACCCGCTCCAGCTACCCGCAGTCTCGCCGATGAGAAGTTCTACCTAACGCGCTGCCACGTATCTGTACAGCCTTTAGGGAGACCACGCTGCAAGTACAGTCCTGCCCGACAAAGGTCAGCATTAGCAGTTCCGCGGCTGCTTTTGTCAGCTAATGTTTGACTGGGACTTTGTGCCCATAAATGTAATCGGGGGTTCTCAAGCTATAAATACCCACCACATTTTCATTGTAAAGTGGTGGAAGGGGAATGTCTGTTAGGGAACCATTGTAGCTGTGCTTCTGCCTTTTAATATAATACATACACTTGGTGTTGTTATACTGTTTTTATTTTGTATGCTGCCTCTCCTGGACATTTTTGCCTTACGTTTTCCTGTGTCATGGCTTGTTGATTCATTTCAGCATTTGGTGGTCAGGTATGCCTAAGGTGCATAAATCAGAGGATATATAGGGCAAACGTCGGTGGCAGTTTTCTGGTTATGTTTTGTGTTATAGTGTTGTTAGTAGTGGTGATTGATGCGTTGTCGTACTGTTAGTTCCTTGGAGGGAATGTCTGTTAGGGAACCATTGTAGCTGTGCTTCTGGCTCTTAACACAAAACATATACCTGGCTCTGTTTTACTGGCGAGTGACAGCATCAATAGTGGTGTGTTATGGTTATATTGGTGTTAGTAGTGGTGATTGATGCGTTGCCGTACTGTTAGTTCCCCCACCCAATTCCAATCTAATTTGGATTTCTTTCTGTACTTTTTATCTCTTTCCCTGCACTCTTATCTTGAACCTCAAAACCCCACAGGAAGCCGACCTTCTTCGGAGATTGGCATGGAAGGCATTCCTTCCTTCCGGCCTTTCAATGTTGGTTTGCGGGTCCTAGGGCGCAATAACGACAAATCCTTTCCTCATGGCAGATTCGTAACCAACAGTTTCTGGCACGCCCGGTGGGACAAAGGGTCCCACATTTGGAAGATCTCAAGCTCGTCCTCACTCGGGCTAACAGTTTCTAGCATGCCCGGTGGGACAAGGAAGTTTCCCACCCACAAACAGAATCGAAGCACCGGTGTTCGCTTCATTGCTGTTCAAAATCAGAACACCTGGCGACTCTGCACGAACATATCCTCCGAGTCCGAAAGACCGGTCCTAGCACCTTCATGCAAACACGAAGGTGGCGAGCAAGGGATCCGAGAAACCCGCCTGTCTTTTACGAACTAGACATCAACGCTCGAGGCGAAATTTCCAGGCTGGCTGATCAGCAATCTCGTGTCGACGAAGCCGAGGCTGAAATCCAAGAAGAAGTCGAAGCCGAAGTCGAAGGAGTTGAGAACGAAATAGAAGAGGCCGAGGAAGAAGAGGAATCTACATCCTCGGAAGGTACCGACACTGAGTATACAACCGACGGAGGAGAAGAAGAAGAAATGGCTACCCAGCAGCAGAATGATGATGATCTCTTCCCGGCGGTGGACTCTACGGGGCCCTTGGCCCTGGTCGGACAGCAAGCTGTGCCCCCTGCCGCCTTAAAATCCATCCCTACATACGACGGCTACGGCAAGACGGCGTACGAGCACATCCAGGACATCCTTGCCCTGGCTGCATTACACTCCATTACCGACGAAAGTGTGAAGACCCGTCTGCTGGCCCTTTCCCAAAAGGGAAAGCTTCTCTATTGGTGGAGATCGCTGCTAGAGGGATCTATCACAGGGTGGCCCCAGCTCGCCAGAAGGCTCGTGAAAGGATGCAACGAGTCTGCTGACCCCACTTCTTTGCTGCATCAGATCCAAAGTATCCAGAGACACCCCCAAGAGGAGGTGTCCGACTTTAACATCAGGTTTGCGAGATCCTGGAAACGGGTACCTCGTGAACTTCGGCCTTCAGCTGGCATGGCTGCTCACTACTACCTGAGATCCTTCAACTCAGACATATGCCTACTACTGAAGATTGCCAGGATAGACTCGTTTCCTGCTCTGTACGATGCTGCCCAGCAAGCTGAAGCGGATATCATTTCCATCGGCAGACTCCCGTCCAAGGTGCAGGAGCCCATTCGTCCCGACTTCCCCAGATCCCAATATCCATCAGCTTTTGGTGATGCGCCGTCCACATCAGGGCAACAACCCCAGCAACAATGGAATCCGGCGCCGGTCGTAACTCCTTACGGCCCGCCGCAAATGCATTATCCTCACCCGCCTCCTCCTGCTCCGCATTTTCCAGCACTCCCTGCTCCCTCGCAATACGCACCTTATTCCAATCCTCCTCCATTAGCCGCATTGCCTCCATCGGCACAATTGCCGCCTCCTGACAATAACATTCAGAACACAATCCTCCAGGAGGTACGGGCGTTGGCCTCAGGTTATCATGCCATGTCCAATGACATGACCGCTCTGAAGAAGAAGCAGGCCCAGATGGACCTCGCTCCTAGGAGGCCATATCCGCCCCCGGCGCTGACAAAAGACAGACCTCCAGAACAACAACTGCAGAGGCGTCCGCCTCCGAGAAATGCTGCTATAGAAGACCAACCTGGTCCTTCTGATCAGGTTAACTGGTGCACTACGTGCAACGACCCGCATTCGGAGGAAGACTGCACACTGCACCAGCACTACATCCAGACTTTGGCCGGCAGCGCCATAGAGGACGATGAACTCTACATGATCCCGGACGGTGAAGCCAACTTTGCCCTCCCAGAGGAAAATCTAGTACCGCCCGCCAAGGAAGAAAAGAAAGCTGCAGATGCTGCGGAAAAGCCCCTGAAAGTATACACCAGAAGAGAAAAACCGCAGCCCGGTGGGCTGCCACCGTACAAGCGGCTGTGGCCCTACACAGCCCAGGAGAAGGCATCCAAAGACAAAGCTCCAGCCAAGCCTCCTCCGGTAAAGGCAGCCCCTGTTCCAGCCAAGCCTCCTATAGCAAAAGTTTCAGTTCCGGCTAAAACTCCACAACCTCAGCCTCCAGCTGAAACCAAAGAACAAGCCCAGGAGAAGCTGAAGTACTCGTCTCTGACCAAGAGACAGAGAGTTGAGGCCACCCAACGAGCATCGGACAAAGTATGAGCCGGCAAAAGAAGTGGAAGGAGCTAGCACCTCGAGCTACAAGCATAGTAGACGAGTTAAAAAGAACACCCGCTAGAATCAGCATGTATGATGCTCTTCTGCTCCCAGGCCAGGTGGATCTGCTGCAGGAATCTCTGAAAAACATGAAGAACGACAAGCAGACACAACCCGCTGTCCTGGTTCAACCTCTGACAGTCTCAGCCACTAGGAAGAACAGACCGCCTCCCTTCTATCTGTCTTTATGAATGCAAGGGCACATAGTACACAATTGCATGGTGGACTCTGGCGCTTCCACTACTATTATGCCGAAAGCCGTTTGTGACGAGATCTGGATGGAGTACACAAGGAGCAGCCAAGGCATGCTGCAATTAGACGGCACCCCTGTCAAGACAGTTGGTGTCATAAAGGACATCCCTATTCGGCTGCATAAGGCTCTCGACATCGTGGTCATCCAAGAGGTCGTGGTTGTTGACCTGGCTCCCTACTTCGGCATGTGTCTCTCCCGGGAGTTCACGGCGAAGCTGGGCGGGTACCTGTCTCTAGACTACTCACACATGGAAGTGCCCTTCAAAGGAAGAAGAGTGAGAATCTTTAATGAGAAGCCTTCCACCTTCCTAGTAGAGAAGATACCCGGAGAAGAGTTGGACTGCATGGTCCAGCTGTCGGAGGAAGAACTAGTGACGGTAGAGCTGACGGAGCAAGCCCTCGAAGTGCTACAGCTCGAAGATGAGTTCTCTTTGCGGGATTTCAATGCCGTAATTGAGACACAAGCAGGGCTGTTACACCATTGTACAGCCCGAGAGGCTTGACAAGTCAATTGAAAAGGAAGTGGGACCTGCACCCGAGAAGCTGTGGAAGATTTTCTTTGACGGCGTGCGATGCAAAAATGGCGCCGGTGCAGGGGTGCTTCTGGTTTCTCCAACCGGGATCCAGAAGGACTATACCTACAGGCTGGCCTGGAGTTGCACTAACAACTCGGCGGAGTATGAAGCCCTATGCTTGGGTTTGCGAAAGGCGGAGAGGCTGGGGATTAAACACCTGCAGATCTTTGGAGATTCAGAGCTGGTGTGTCACCAGGTTACGAACAAGTGCGCCTCCAAAAAGCACTATCTCAAGGCGTACCGCAACCGGGTGTGGGACCTGATGGAGTCGTTTGACTCGTTGAATGTCAAGGCGATATCGCGTGAGAAAAACAAACACGTTGACATTCTGGCGTCTGTTGGAGCCAGGTACGTTCCGGCTGACGACGTTGTCCAGAAACCAAAGCCGGTTCGCACTATTTACAGGCCTTCTGTGCCTGATAAGGACACCCACTGGCAGGTGTTCGATTGTGATGAGGAGATCGTCACATTTTTGGTAAATGAAGCATGTTCAATCGAGAGTAGAGACCCTGATGACGAGCAATATGAGGGGTTGATACAGTTGAAAAACAATCATGTCCCAAAAGGACTGATTACATTGGAGAGTCTATTTGATCAGAATGACAGAGCTATATCTCACAGGATCAAAGTAGACCCGAAGCAGTATGCCGACCCGGAACTCGAACTCGGTAAAACCATCAAGGTCGGGACAGACTGCACTTCGTAGGAACTTGAGCGGATCAGATCACCGTGCCAAGAGTTCCCCGACATCGTGGCCTGGTGCTACGAGGATTTGAAGGGGTATGACAGAGATGTAATCCAGCATACCATTGAGCTAGAGGATGGCGCCAAGCCGTTCCGGCAGAAGCAGAGGGCCGTAAATCCGAAAATCGAGGCCATGATGAAAGCCGAGCTCCTAAAGATGCTCGAGGCCAAGATCATCTACCCCATCAAACATTCATCCTGGGTTGCGAATTTGGTGCCTGTGAGGAAGAAGAATGGCGACATCCGTCTGTGTCGATTTCAGAAACCTAAATCAGGCCTCCCTCAAGGACCATTATCCGCTTCCCCAAATTGATCAAATTCTACACATCGTTGCTGGAGCCCAGAGATTCTCATTTCTAGTGGGATTTTCCGGCTACAACCAGATTTGGGTCAGGGATGAGGACCAGCATAAAACGGCGTTCACCACCAAATGGGGGACGTTCGCCTATCAGCGCATGCCTTTCAGCTTATCCAATGTCGGTGCTACATTCCAAAGGGCCATGGACCTGGCCTTCCGAGAGTTGCTCAATAAGATCATTGTCATCTACCTTGATGACATGACTGTTTTCTCTCACCAAAGAGGGGATCATGTTTCCCACCTGCGGCAAATATTTGAGAGGTGTCGAGAATTCGGTATTTCCATAAACCCGAAGGAGTCTGTCTTCGCAGTAAAAGAAGGTAAGCTGTTAGGACACGTCATCTCAGAGAAGGGCCTCGCCATTGACCTTGACAAAGCAGAAGCCCTCCTTCGCTTGCCAGCCCGAATTGATAAAAAAGGGCTGCAGTCCTTCTTCGGCCAGATTAACTTCGTGCGGAAGTTCATCCCGAACTTTGCACAGGTGATCAAGCCTATGGCCGAACTGCTGAAAAAAGATACAATTTATGAATGGACTGATGAGAGAGAGCAAGCCTTCGAGGAAATCAAGGCTCGAATTGCGCAAGCTTCGGTGTTGATTAACCCGGACTACTCCAAGGACTTCATCCTCTACGCGGTGGGAGAACCGGAAAGTTACGCCGCAGTCCTGACTCAAAAGGGAGACGATGGCGAGGAGCGCCCCATAGCGTTCCTGAGCCAAGTGATTCAGCCGCATGAAGAAAAGTACAACTTTATAGAGCGGCAGGTTCACGCTGTCATGAAATCGCTCCAGAAGTTCAGGCACTTTGTCTCCCAGAGCAAAACGACTGTCTTTGTGATTCACCCTGACGTTCGAAGCTTCATCATACAAGGGGAGCAGGGTCATAAAAGAGCAGGATGGATTGCAAAAATCCAGGAGTTCGACATCGAAGTACGGCCCACCAAGCTTATCAGAGGCCGAGCCTTGTGTCAGGAGCTGGCCCGAAGCGCTGTAGCCGGCATCTCCGCCTGTGAGTGGGAGGACGCAGCAACAAGCATCAACCTGGCCTCACAACGAAGGAGATTTCGGCTAGGTGCACTCAAGTACACTCTTCGCCCCGAGGGGCTTTACTTCAAAAACATTGACGGCATCCTGTTGCGGTGCATCAGGAAATCAGACCAGTCCAGGGTCCTCGGAGATTTTCATTCCGGGATGCCTGGAGGTCATCATTCTGCAAGGCCTACGACCTTGAAAATAATTAGAGCCGGGTACTATTGGCCCACTCTATTTACAGACGCTTATGCGGTCTGTTCCAAGTGTGATCAATGCCAAAGGTTTGCTGGCAGAAACAGAAAAGCACCCCTGCCCCTTCAACCGATTCAGGCCGAGACTCCGTTCCAACAATGGGGTCTAGACTTCATTGGGGTGATTTCGCCTAATTCCTCTGCCGGACACAAGTTTATTCTTACAACCACCGATTACTTCACACGGTGGGCAGAGGCGATCCCGACCAAAAACGCGGACCAAGAAATGGTCATCGGGTTCCTTGAGAGCCTGATTACCCGCTTCGGGGTTCCAGAGTCAATTGTAACGGACAATGGTTCGGGGTTCGCAGGCGCTGTACTCACGGAGTACACTGGCAAACTTGGCATTTATCACAAAATGTCTTCTAATTACTACCCGCAGGGGAATGGCCTTGTTGAGTCTACTAACAAGAACCTCCTGAAGATCATCAGAAGGACCATTGAAAGGAACAAGCGGACTTGGCATTCACTTCTGAACCGGGCGCTGTGGGCGGACAGAGTTTTGTTCAAGACGTCCATTAAAACGTCCCCCTATGCGCTCATCTATGGCAAAGAGGCTGTCATGCCATCTCATATTGAAATTCCCGCTCTCTGGATGTTGGACGAAGAAAGAAGCAGCGGAGACCCGGTGGATGACAGACTGTGCCAACTCCTGCAGTTGGAGGAAGACAAGGAAAAAGCATACCAGGCCTTCACCAAGCATGTTGAATCCACTCAAGGCTGGTTTGCGAAAGGCACCACTGCCTGAGTTTTTGAAATCGAGGACCTGGTGCTGAAGTGGGACTCATTAAAGGTGAAGCCGGGCAACCACGGAAAATTCGATGCCCTCTAGGAGGGCCCTTATCAGATTGCCCGGGTGAACCAGCTCAACGCTTACATACTTCGGGATATGGAGGGTCAGCTCCTGCCTATTCCCATTAAAGGGTTCCATTTGAAAATATATCGCTGTTGAAGGTGTCCTAACGGGCCCTTCCTTGTAACATATTTCCCTTATGTTTTTTTTTAAATTTCAGTATGTACAGTTTTTAGCTTTCAGCTTTTCTAGTTTAAATAAGCCCAAGTCGGACAGAAGGAGAAGACACAGACTTCGCAGCGAAGTCTGGTGTCGCCCCTCAGAAAGAGCGAGGTTCGTAAAAGGAGACTGCCCAAGAAAAACAGTGAAAATCTGCTAAGTCCGGGTGCGCAACCCGACTTCGCAGCGAAGTCAGGCTGCGCACCATCCAAAGGGCGTAGTTGGAGGACTGCGCTCACTTTCAAGGCGAAGTCTGACTTCGCGCCCGAAGTTTGGGTGAGTCCAGGTTTCGCGCGAAGTATGAGATGCGCCCCGTTTTCCGGGCGCAGCTCGGGTGGTTCACCAAAGACAAGAGTAAAGGCTGCAGAAGGGCTAGGTGTGAGTTCGAACTGCGCCCGGTTTGCGGGCGAAGTTCGAGCTGCGCCCATCCAAGGGGCGCAGCTGGGAAGTGAAGGCAGCAAAGAAAATAAACAAGTGTCGGTTCGGACTGCGCCCAATTTTGGGGTGAAGTCCGACTGCGCAGGCGAATTCGGACTGCGCCCAATTTTGGGGCGAAGTCCGATTGCGCCCTGTTTCCTGGGCGCAACTTGGATGGTTTATAAAAAATAAAAAAATTAATACCCCAAGTGTGGGCCCAGGGCGCATAACGGCTGTGTAAGATGGGTTTCCGAACCAAAAGGGTTTTTCCTTGAGCAGTATGCTCGGATTGTGGCAGTGACGTCAGCCATGGCGCAGCGTTCAAAGTCAGAATTAATGATTGCGCAACCTTCAAGGAAAACGCAATCAAGGAGGCATGGCGCAGTAATCAGGGTACATCTTTCAAGACATTCTCCTGCGCAGGCACCTAAAAACATAACTTCTTCACTAACCGGCCGACCTACCCCCTCCTGTGCACCATTAATGACGCTGTCATTATCATTTAAAGGAGGTCTGGTGCGCCCAGACATGCCAAATCGTGCAGATTATTCCTGTGACTGCGAAATCTTCTGCAGACGTCCAGAGGTCATAATTATTGTTGTTTCGAAGGAATGGACAAAGGAAAGTTGCCAATGCCAGCTCAATCCAGCGAAGGGCGCGAAAGTGGAGATTCCCCGCAGTCAAATGTTTTCAGGAGTGAGACGCCGCGGGATCAAAAGTCAAAATCCCGGACAAAGAAAGTACAGCGTGGGCAAGCCCCACCACCACCGGTTAATTACCTGTCCGGGTACAAGGACGGCTCGTTTTCCATGAGCCTTACTAAACTGCGGATAAATGTGGAAAATTGGGCGGATAAAGTTTCGCCCTCTCACCATTTCGGGGCTGCTTACAAGTCGAACCTTCATCGGTTCTTATGCCCTCCTGTCCACCTATGCCCGGAGCTGGTCGACATCATTGTCAGACATTACAGGCCAGCTACCCGGCAAATTTGCAACTGCAGCAGAAAACCCTTGTTCGCACTCCGCAGAGACCGTCCAGCCGGCCTTAGGCCCGGGGTTGCAATATGACTCCAGCGCGATTGTTAAAAGGATAAATCTTGGCGAGCAAGCGGGGCGCTTTACGCATACAAAAAAGATGAGGGATTTCCTCAACTCAGAGCTGAACGCCCCGCTCGCAGCTGGACAATGGCCAACCGGCCCCATACCCCTGGAAAGGTTTCAAAGGAAATACATATACACCATCCTGGCGTGGGTCCTCGGCTGCGACTCTGACGAGCTGGGACGGCCGTACCAGCTAGCGCTGGCAGAATGTCTCCTATGCGGAGAATCTTATGAATCAGCAGCGCAGAAAGCTGGGAAGCGCCCGATCTTCTTCGACTGGGCGGATTGGCTTGCATACGCCATTCACTCCAGCCTGGTGAAGCTACAGAAAAAATAGTCAACTGAATTTCGATTCAGTTCCTTCTTGGCTTGGCTTTGTTTGTATCACTTGCACTCCCGTATGCCGATCCCTAACCTGAAGAAGGTAAATGAGAAGGGAGAGCTACCGCCCGTCTATGAATGGACGGATGACCTATACCGGAAAGGGTCTTATTACAAGTTCAACTTCAACTTTCTGGGCTTGGTCATGTCAGTCTTCAGCGATGGTGAGATCCCTCGCCCCCTGCAGGAAATGACAAACTATTTGTTGAATCACAAGCTTGGGGACGTTTTTAGACTGACGTAGGGGATCGTGGTTAGAATCTACGGATTCAAGGGCGAGCCTCATCTGCTGCCCTACTGGTGCACGGATCATCAGTTTAGGATGGAGGTCGCGCGGCAGATGGATTACGTTGAAGAAGAGTTCGGCCAGGGAAAGAAAAGGGCCATATCTTTCAATATCCTCTTTCCTGGGCGAACGTCGAAATATCAGAGATAGGACATGTCTATCTCGAGCGAGAGCTCTTTCACATTGGCCTGATTCTGCTGCCGTAGCGCTGGAAGTACGACCCATACGGAATAAGGGGAAAGTTTGCACATATCTGCCCCCGGGCGGATATAATCGAAGACAGATGCGATGTGGTCCATGTTGACCTCGATCGGGAGATTGACTCGATGGAAGCATGGCCTCCGTGGCGGGAGTTTTACTTGCGAGGAGGTAGCATATGACCCCAAGCGAAACTCGGACCACAAGTTCACTTCTCCGGGATTTAAGAAACTCATCACCAAGTCGGGCAGCCTTAAGCGGCCAAAAGAAAAAGTTGTTGAATGCTGGAAGATGAGGTGCCGCACGCAGCACGATAAATCCATCAGGAGGAATCTGGCCGTTGATGATGATTTTTTCGGCCTTTCAATGTTGGTTTGCGGGTCCTAGGGCACAATAACGACAAATCCTTTCCTCATGGCAGATTCGTAACCAACAACTCCCAACTACTCAGGTCAACTAATTCTTGATCTTGGCTTCCTTAAGAAGCCAAGATTGGGATTTGGAGAGTCTATTTATAGACCCCCGAAAGAGGTAAATAGAGAGACAAGTTGAATGCAGCGAAGCCCTACCGGATTGGAGAGCCAATTACAACCCTTGAGGAGTGCCAAGATGATGTCCAATTGGAGAATGACATATATATTTGAAGCAATGGAGTTTTCAACAGCTTGAGGAGCAAGTTTACCATTTCACACCAATCCACTACGAATTCAAAACAATTTACCCCTAAATCTGTGTTTAGACACCCAAGTGACCCTTGATCATCAATTCCACAAAGAAATTGAGCATCCACGGACACTGTTGGTCACAAATCTGCCTAAGTACAAGATTTCATCACTTGTGCGCCCTAGACTCGGCCAACATTGAAAGGCCGAGGGAAAAAGAAAATTCCTTCGAACCGATCTCCAGAGAGGGCTGGCTCCCTTACTAAATTCTACACTTGTTTGAAGACTAGGGATGCAGGAAAGAAATTGAAAAATAACTGAAAGAAAGGGAAATATAGCCACAGGCCGAAGTGTAGAATTTGGGGCAGACTAACAGCAAAAATTCCACCAAGTTTTATAACAACATATAATAAAAGGAAAGCAACAGAATTTAACTCACACCTTTGTAGAGATAACCCCCGGATCGCATTTCAAAATCTACTCACTAACCAACAACGTTTGAATTCAGAATGCAGAATTCAAAACTTAACAACAAGAGCATGAGCATAAACATAAATGATTTAAAAAAAAGAAGGAAATCACACACATAAGAATGCTTGCAAATTTCAGAAGCCAAGTCTCTTCTATTGATGCGAGAGAACTTAGAGAGTTTTCTTGCAAAATATCTAACCTCCCTTTACAATAAGAATTTGATTAGTATTTATAGAGGTTTTCGCCTCTTTCATTAAATACATGTGGAGGCAAAGTGTCGGCCACTCAGCCACCAATAGCAACAACTTTCTCCTCGACCACAACAATGAACCAATGAGCAAATGCCAAATAAAATAACTGCTGATTTTATCACATGGCATATCAAGCTTCAGCACAAATCATCGGTCCAGTTTCAATCTCCATGGTGGCGCCTTGGAAATGCATGCCCACGAAGTGGTCGATGCCTCGAAAATGAACAATATTGCACTTGGAATCAAGAGCACATGCTTAAAATTGGTAGCTTCAGCGATCATATCACCTCAAGAATTATCTTTATCAATATTAATCTCTTTTCAAGGAAGATTTGCACCAAACTTCACCCAAAATTACATCCATAGGAAAAAGTGTTCAATGTGTGAAAACACTTAAAAAAGAAAAAACACTTTTCAATGTGGCACCAATGATTACAACGAAATGTCAATGTGGCACACTACAACAAAATTCCAATGTGGCAAAAATGCCAACATTTTTGGCGGCTCACGGGGTATTCAGCTCGCCTGAATGTAATCGATTCCAGGCCTTTATTCATTGGGTACAGAGTTCCCACTTGCAGTTGCATCTGATGGTTAGCTACTTGTATCAGCTTCGTCTTGCTTTTTGAGATGTGCTGCGGTGGATTCATATATCGCAACTGCTTCAGCCCATCCATCTATGGTAATCACCTCCCGAGCTTTGAGAGTACCCACAATATATCGAAAAGTCTCAACCTTTTCTATATCAAGATGTTTGGCCCTTTGATTGAGCTCCAATAATCCAGATTCAATGCGAATGAACTTTCTCATTAATGGTAACACATGCTCTTCGGTGATGGGCTCCTCCAAATTATCAATATCTGAAGTATCCATCATGAAAACAGCCCATAATGTATCCAGGTCTTTCTTTGCCAGAATATTTCCTTGATCATCAACAAAACTAGGAAAACCATTATCTGCAAGTGTTTCAAAATAAACCAATGAAATACGTCTTTCATGCTCAAAGGTCTCTTGCAAACGACGAGCTTCTTTAATCGGATTCATCTTGGAGAAATAACTGCGTAATGTGATTTTAGCACTCGCCCAAGCATGGGCTATATCACTCATTGGACGCATCTTGAGATTTATTTGAGTCATTGCTTGGATCTTCATGGCCATTTCCAATTTTGGCTCTAAATCTTGCTCCATGTTGTCTATTATAGGTCCACCATATGAAACAGCTGCCTGAACATCCTGAAGGAACAAGAGCACTAATGTAGCCTTGGTCACCATTTTCTTACAATTAGTCAACATCTGACTGCGAGCTTCCTTAATCTTGTCCTTGGTGAGGGACACAGAGTGCATTGATTTTGCTGCCAATTGATTCTGCAAGTTCTGAAGCTGATCCTGCAAAGCTTGAATTTTTAGTTGTGCTTCCTGCTCGGCTGCCTGAAACTGTGTAGCTGTCTGCTTGCTCTCCGCTATGTCACTTTCCAAATGCATCACCTGTTGCTGCCACTGTTGAGATTCAAATTGTGCTGCATCAAATTTAGCCTGTTGTTCCTCTAAGGCTTCCTCGAGCTTTTTGATTTTCTCTTCAGCCTGAATGAGAAGATCCTTGTAATGTTCTGCCTGCAGATACATGGAACTTGATGCCTCCTGTATGGTGCCCATGTGCTCAACTGGATGCTTCTTTGTGAGGTCCTCAGTGACAGCTTGGTATGAATAGTCACTAGATGTCATTTCTCTTTGAGGTTTCTGAACCCGAGGAATCATGGTCACCGTGTGCTTCTCCATTGCTATGGGATCAAAAGTCACTTTCTTTACTGGTTGTGCCATGGCTAGTGAATCCTTTCTCTTACGATTCTTCCACCACCTAGATGAACTTTGTTGTGCCTTGCTGAGTTTTTCCGCTATTGAGCGCTCAGGTAGCAACTCTATCTCAGAGACTAGTGGCTCCTCCATGGCAAAAATTGGGGAAGAGAGAAAAATAGCTTGTTGGGGATTGGATTCAACCACAGGAATGGAAGTGGAGGGGATCTCAGCTACGCTTACTCGAAGAGGTGCTTGCGTGCTTATGGAAGAATGTGAAGGTATGGAAGATGAAACAGAGGGTAATGGAAGGGCAAATGGATTTGGGGCAGATGCAAATGAATCTGAAGGCAAGAGAAAAGGATGGAATGGGTGAAACTGAAGAAGCACTAGTGACCTGTGACTGTGGGACAGAAGTGGGAATGGGAGAGGTGGATGTGACGGGAGGTGAAGTAGACATAGGAACTATGGATGAAAAAATAGTGGTCACCAAATGCTTATTAATGAGAGAAGAAGAAGGAAAATGCATACCTATGGGCTCCTCTCCTTTTGTGCTTATGATCATTTGAGCCGATGGTAAACATTGTTGTATCACAATATTTTCTTCTCCTTTAGATTGTTCCTTCCCCATGTTCAGATCAACCGATGTCACCATTGAATCCGAGTGTGTTGGCTCAATTGCTTGTGATGAAGACTATTTTATGCTCAATGCAGAATGTGCTCCACTCCTAGGCTTCTTCGCTATGTGAGGGAAAGGAATTTCCATGGCTGCACTCCTTTTATTTTGTAGAAATTGCTCTTGCTCTTCCTCTTCAATAACAATCCTCTCTTTTTCCAATACCTCCACTTGTCCGATCATTTCTTGTTCTTTACCTGGACTACTAATACTTTTAGGCACCAAATCAGCAAAGGAGAGGGGCTGATACTTCTCATAATTATCATCATAAATATTTGAAAAAGAATCATCTATAGCCATCGAATATTTTGTTTTGAGCTTATTTTGATGAACTCTCATGATCCACCAATTGGCAATCTTTTCATCAGACCAATCAGGCAATTTGGTCTTCATTTGCTCAAACAAACCTTCAGGAGGAACCTGTTCTGAGTGATTGGCAGGATCATATTCAACCTCCATTTCATAAAAATCATGCCAAGGAGGAAGTGACATCATCTTCTCTACATGCCATTCAATGTCATGCCCTTCGAGGATTGTTCCTTTGTCGCACAATATCTTCTCTGGGGCAACAATGAAATGTTTTTGCCTTGATGAAAGCCGACAAAAATACCCAAAGGATCATACTTCCATCGTTGGGGGAGCTCAACCAATCCATGATCATAGAGTGTCTCAGCAATCGGTTCATTACTGCCCACATTGAGTAACTGTGATATCACCAAACTTGAAAGGCATAACACATGTATTTTTTTCTATTACCTGACCCATAGGTATCATTTATAAAATCACTTTGTCGGGCTACTTCCAAGGCAAAAAGATGTTCAGTTGTAAAATATGGTAGCAAAAAAGGTTTACCAGTAAAACCATACACTCTAACTACCACGCCTTGGGTTAGTAAGAAAACATCACCTTTTTTCTGATCAACCACTTCTGCTTGTAGGGCCCGAGGCACTCTGTTGCATACTCCATACATTATCTCCAAAGCGAGGTCCTAAAAACATTCTGTTGAAGTTATAATAGGACTCGTTCTTGGACAAACTCTGAGTCCATGAGTATACTGGTAATGCTTTTCCTGCTTCATCTGTCTTGTTTATTGCTACAAAAGCAAAACGAGAGTGCATATGGTAGAAAAAATACCATGTCAAGAGGGAACAATGCCTAAAGGTAAGATCTTCTCCATTTTGTACCTTTCTCAATTGTGAATGTATCCTCATTTCTAAGAAACTTGCCCAATCAAAGAAAATTGAATTTGGAGTTGTTGTCGCGGCAGTTGGAGCATAAAACCCTGGTTGTGAAATGAATTGCACCAACGATGCTTGCCACTTTTGTACTAGCAAAATCTGAAGATAATCCTGTTAGCCATGCTATCATTGAATACAAATCTGGGCTCTTGAAACTTTTCAATGGTGTCGGCATTTTTGGCAACTCTCCCAATCGTGGGGTCTTTAATAATTGGCTCTCCATGAACTGCCGCATCTGAATGGTAGGTTGATACCTCTCCTCCTCCTCCTTAAAACTGAATTTTTTTAATGTAGCAGAAGATGAAAGTTGTGCACCGCAAGCAAACGCATCCTGTATGGAACTAGCCGAGATACTAAACAATACTTCTCCGTGGGCATTTTGGACAGTTCTTGCAGCAGTGTTGTAGCATTGTGCGATTGCCCAGATCAGCTCAGGACATGGATGCACAGGTGTACACAAGTACCAGGAGAGATGAGAATGAAATGCTATAGTACGGGGACTCCCAGCAGACATATGTTGTGCAGCAAACTCAGCATCTAGACGCAGTCTTTCTACTCCCTTGTTGGTGATATTGCAATCTTTAATCTGTCCCAAGCGATCATCATAAGGTTTCAGTTCCATATCTTCAACCTTTTCTTCTCGAGCTCTTCGCGGCTTCTTCGCGATCTCAGGCCTTTTTTGTACATTCACCTTCTTGGCCTCTGCAGCTTTCCTCCCCATCTTCAACTTCCTTTGAATATGCAGCAACGAACAACAAACCCTGGAGCAAAAGGGATTCGCAAGACTTCGATATAGGAACCCTGCAAATGCTTTGATTGAAAACAAAAGGATGGGCCTCCTTTTTATAAATTTCCATACACATCCGTTGGAAAGCTTTCTAATTTCATGGGCACCGCATGCATTCCAATGATGCTTTTATTTTTTTTTATTTTTATGCTTCTTACCACTTCTTGAAATGCGAGAAGTGGTAGTTTTTTTTTTTTAGAAAGTGTAATGAGTGAGCGGAGTGAGAAATGGTAATGAGCGGAATTTACGGATAGTGCAGCATGGAGATGGGGGGTGCATGGGAAAAAAGACGAGCGAAAGGATTTAAATGCATAATGGTTTTTCTTATTTTAGTATCATTGTTTTTTTTTTTTTAAATGGCGAAATGGTTTATTTGGGGGATGGAATGGGAATTTCGGGACCCGAAATAGTGTTTTCGGGCGTTCGAAATGAGTATTTCGGAAGGATAACGAAGATTGCGAACGGGGAGTGGTGGAAGACATGTATATTGGGAGGTCGGAAAGGGCTTTTTGGGACTCGAAATAATGTTTTCGGGACCCGAAAAGGCTATTTTGGGGGGAATATGAAGAAATTTCGGGCATGCATGAGCACGTTAAATAATGGTAAGGGGTGGCGGGAGAAAAAGAGCTCGGGAAGCATGCAATTTTTTATTTATTTTTTTTGGTTGACTAGTCAAAGGGCGAGAGGGAAGGGTTTCGGGATCCCGAGAACACTATTTCGGGATCCGAAAAGGGCGTTTCGGGCATGAAGGAACGGGAGGGACGGAATGAAGTTTTTATAATATTTTATTTGAAGTCCGAAATGGGTATTTCGGAGGCCCGAAAAAGGAATTTCGGGTTATGTCTTTTCTTATTTAAAAAAAAAAGGTTTGGGAGGGAAAATTCAAATTTTGGAATTTGAATTTCGAATTGAGCATGGAGGGAGTGGAGAGTTTTTTTTTTTTTTTAAATTTCTTGCATGGGGGAGTTGGAAAAAAAAACATAGGCAAAATCCAAAAACAAGGGTTCCAAGGTAAGGCCATGTTTTAGAGCGCAAAGCGGGGAAAATGCAAGCCTTTGTTTTTTTTTTTTTTACACCTCCGAACCTTGGACCCCCTAAACACCTCATCCAACTTGATTTTTTGGTTTTCAAGTTTTTAAAGAACTCCCTAGTTAAGCATAACCTTCCTAGAGTAGTACTCGGATGGGTGACCTCCTGGGAAGTCCCGGGCTCTGCACACTTTTTCATTTTTTTTTTTTACTGATAATAGGCCTTCAAATGAAGACCATTAACTGGAATTAACAGTGCATGACCATCCATATCTTGCAAATAAAAAGAATTAACTTGATTGGCACCTGTGATTTGAAATGGACCTTCCCATATTGCCTCGAACTTGTGATGTTTGTCGGGCTTTGATTTCTTTTCATTCCACTTCAATACAAGATCGCCAACCTTAAAAGTCCTTTCGGAGACCTTTTTACCGAACCATTTCTTTGTCATCTCAGCATGTTCTATAAAATCCTGGTATGATTTCTCCCGTTCTTCTTCCAACTGTAAAAGTTGAGCTAATCTCATGTTCATAGAATCGGATTCATCATCCTCATCATCAATCAAATGCCAAGTCTGGAGGGCCGGTAATTCAATATGAATTGGCAAAACCGCTTCTTTGTCGTATACCAATGAATAAGGGGATGTCTTGATAGATTTTTTCACCGAGATGCGATCAGCCCACAATGCTTGATTCAAAAGTAGGTGCCAGCTCCGCTTATTGTCGCCAAGGGTCCTCTTCAAAATTCGAAGCAAATTCTTGTTTGTAGATTCGGCCAAGCCATTCCCCTGCGGATAATAATTAGATGAAGTTTTCAAATAAATTCCGTACTTACCCGCAAATTCACTGATTTTGGCACCTATGAAAGGAGTTCCATTATCTGTTATAATCGCATCCGGGATACCAAAGCGAGTGATCAACCCCTCAAGAAAAGTGATGACCGTGGCTTGATCCGCCTTTTTAGTTGGAATTGCTTCAATCCATCTAGTGAAATAGTCGGTTGCAGTCAAGATGTACTTGTGACCAGCAGATGAGTTAGGATCAATGACCCCGATAAAGTCTAGGCCCCATTGCTGAAATGGTACTTCTACTTGAATCGGGTGAAGAGGTAATGATGCATTCCTGGTTCTACCGATGTATCTTTGGCACTTATCACATTTTTGACTAACTTTGAAGGCGTCACGCAAAAGAGTAGGCCAAAAATAGCCTCGCTCGAATAATCTTTAATGCCATGGGTCTACCTGCATAATGACCTCTTGATAATCCATAATGGAATTCTTCTAAAATTTTCTCCTTCTCTGATTCTTTGACACATCTAAGAAGAACCCCATCAATATTCTTATGAAACAAGCCATTTGGCAGCAAGACATACTTGAGGGCTTGCAGTCTAAATCTTCTTCTCTGTGAGGCATTCAGATGTGAAGGACATTTCCCGAGAATAAAAATATTCAATCAGCTCCTCTGTCCAATCTTGATCCACTATAGAATGATTGTCAAAATTACAATTATCTACTACATCCTCATACTCATGAATTGTGGATCCAGAGGAAGCATTCTTTGCAAGCTCTTGGCACAATGCTCGACCTCGAACAAGTTTGGTTGGTCGGATCTCAACATCAAATTCCTGAATTTTAGAAACCCAACCAGCTCTCCTATCTCCAAGTTCTCCTTGTATGATAAAATTTCGGACATCTGGATGAACAACATAAACTATTGTTTTACTCTGTGAAACAAAGTGCCGAAACTTCTTCAGAGATTTCATTACCGCATACACTTGTTTCTCAATGAAGTTATACTTCTCTTGATGTGGTTGGATGACTTGGCTTAGGAAAGCAATCGGACGTTCATTTTCATCATCTCCCTTATGTGTAAGCACCGCTGCATAAGCTTCTTGTTCACCAACAACATAAAGGATAAAATCCTTGGAATAATCAGGGTTCACCAGGACCGGAGCTTGAGTGATCCTTTCTTTGATCTCCTCAAATGATTGCTTCCTCTGCTCGGTCCATTTAAATTCAGCATTTTTCTTTAAAAGCTCTGTCATTGGCCTTATTACTTGAGCGAAATCTGCAACAAACTTTCGAACAAAATTAATTTGCCCAAAAAAAGATTGCAAATCCTTCTTATTGGCTGGCAATGGAAGCTTCAAAAGAGCTTGGGCCCTAGCTGGATCAATAGCTAGGCCATTTTCTGAAATTACATGTCCTAGGAGCTTTCCCTCCTTTACAAAAAAAATTGACTTTTTTGGATTAATAGATATGCCAAATTCTCGACATTTTTCAAATACCTGCCTTAAATGAGATCCGTGCTCCTCCCTATTGTGAGAAAAAATAGTCATATCATCCAAATAAATCACAATAATGTGATTTAACAACTCACCAAAAGCCACATCCATTGCCCTTTGAAAAGTTGCGCCAACATTTGAGAGTCCAAACGGCATTCGTTGGTAAGCAAAGGTTCCCCATTTTGTGGTGAACGTTGTTTTATGTTGGTCCTCATCCCTGACCCAAATCTGGTTATACCCAGAGAATCCATCCAACAAAGAGAATCTCTGAGCTCCCACAACCACATGAAGAATCTGGTCAATCTGAGGCAGAGGATAATGATCTTTTAGCGAGGCTTGATTCAAATTTCAAAAATCAACACATAGGCGAATATCTCCATTCTTTTTCCGTACTGGGACCAGATTTGCCACCCAAGTTGAATGCTTGATGGGGTAAATGATTTTAGAATCCAACATTTTAAGAAGCTCCGCCTTCATCAGTACTTCAATCTTGGGATTAACTGGTCTCTGCTTTTGTCTGAAGGGTTTCACCCCATCATGCAACTCAATAGTATGTTGTATTACATCTTTGTTATATCCCTTCAAATCATGGTAACTCCAAGCAAGCTGTGTCAGGAAATTCATGACATAAATCTCTGATTTGTTCTAACTCCTCGGGAGTACAATCCGTCCCAATATTTATCGATTTTTGGGGACCCAACTCCAGTTAAGTATACTCCTTCTCATCTACTTTGATCCTATGCTTCTCTGCCCTATCATTTTGATCAAAAAGGCTTTCAAGTGTAATCAATCCTTTTGGGATATGATTATTCCTTAGTTGAATAAGCCCTTTGGCTTCCTCCTCATCAAGCGTTCTCTCTTCCACAGTACTCGCTTCTCTTATCAAAAAATTTACAATCTGCTCATCACTTTCGAATACTTGCCAATACATGTTCTTGTCCGGGACCGAAGGTCTGTAAACTAACCTTACGGTCTTAGGTTTCCTCACTACATGCTCAATCGGAGAGAAGTTTGCTCCAAGAGATGCTAGAAGATCAGCATGCTTATTCAGCTCTCATGAAATGGATTGAATATTCAATGTTGTGAAAGCCTCAAAAAGGTCCCAAAATTTGTTGCGGTACGCCTTGAGATAATGCTGCTTGGAGATGCACTTGTTCGTTACTTGATTCACAATCAATTCAGAGTCACCAAAAATCTGCAATTGTTCAATCCCCAATTTTTTTGCCTTCTTCAAACCTAGGCACAATGCTTCATACTCAACAACATTGTTAGTACAACTCCGAGGTCAGTCGATATGAATATGTTTTCTGTAGGCCGGAGGGAGAAATAAGAACAATCCCTGCTCCCGCACCATTTTTACATCTTGCTCCATCAAAATACAACTTCCATAATTGATCGGGCACAGAGTCTTGATCATCTTGATCAAGAGGCATCTTTATTTCAACCTCTTCTAGGCTTTGTAATGGAGTAACAACCAATTTCAGTTTCCATCATGGCATTAAAATCGAGCATTGAAAACTCATCCTCTAAGCGAAGCTCATCCAGGACTTCATCCATCAAATCAGGATTTTCCAATTCTTCAGTTATCATGTTGACAGAATGTGTGGACTTTTCTTCTTCTTCCATCTTCTCTATATGAAAAGTAGAAGGCTTCTCATTGTAGATCCGGATTCTTCTTCCTTTGAAAGGAATCTCCAAGTGAGAATAATCCAGAGAAAGGTAGCCTCCCGGCTTGGCGGTGAATTCTCTCGACAAACACATACTGAAATATGGTTCCAAATCAACCACAACTACCTCCTGAATTACCGTAATTTGAGGCATACTATGTAGAACAATAGGAATATCCTTGATTACACCCACTATTTTCATGGGAGTCCCATCCAACTGCAAGACACCAGGGCTACTTCTTGTATACTCCATACCCATGACTTCACAAACTGCCTTTGGCATGACAGTTGTCGCAGCACCAGAATCAATCATGCAGTTGTGCACTATCCAACCCTCCATCTTGAGTGACAAATAAAATGGGGGTGGTCTATTTTTTCCAGTGGCTGAAGTAGTTAATGTTTGAGCAAAAATCGTCTGGGTAGGATTCTTCTCATTATCTTTCATAGACTTCAATGATTCTTGTAACAAATCAACTTGCCCAGGTAATTGTAATGCATCATAGAGACTAACCTTGGTTGGAATCTTCTTCAATTCTTCAACAATATTGTATGTAGATGCACCAGACTCCCTCTTTTCAACAGTGGCTTCATATTTGCTCCGATATTGCTGAGTGGCTTCTACCCTCAGTCTTTTAGTCAAAGATGGGTACTTGAGCTTTTCTCTGGCTTGTTCCTCTGTTTCAGCTCTTGCCTGCGAAGCTGAGGCTTTTTCTTGCAATATTTCCTTTGCTCGTGGTGGCAAAAGATATTTTAATAGAACAGGTGAATCTGGCTTTGGTATTGAAGCAGGAGCTTTCACTTGTACTTGTTTCTTCTCATTTTGCATCTTCGGATCAGTCGGTACCTTCAGGAACTCTCTGCCAGCTTCTGGTAAATCTGACATTGAAGTCCGCTATCTCCTCCTGCGGATGCCTTTGAATTGCATTAAATTGATGCAACAAGGAAAATGGATCGGCTTGTTCATGAAAGTTTTTGATTAAAAATTCTCCTAATTGATCCCATGATGCAATAGTGCCTGGTTGCAACGATCGGTACCAATACAACAATTTCCATCTCAGTGACAACACCAATAATTTTATCACCAAATGGCTAAGAAGTAAGTCAATCCAATTATATGGATTAATGATTGAGATAAATGGAAAGAAATGTAACAAAACACAAGAGAAGATAAAGATGCTCCTATACTCACTTTAGCAAAAGATCTCAATACTTGAGATTATAGCAGAAGATAAGGCTCTTAATATTGTTTTACATCTCAAAGAAACAACACTAGAATGGTACAATAATATTCAAAAATACATATGGATAAAGAAATTGTACACATTTGGTCCAATCTTAAAACCTTAATGGTCAAAAGGATAAGCTTTGAAAACAATCAGACACCTTTACAAAATAGACAAAACTTAAACAATTGGAATCAAGAACAAAATAAAATCATCAAAAACATAATGACAAGACTTTATTACTTCTATAAAAAATATCAAATCCTTAGGTACAGTGAAGGAAATTACCATAGCAACTAATATTAAATAAATCCCAAAGAGATAAAAACGGTACATGAAGTCGTATCACCAACCCTTGAAACAAAGAACTATAAACAAAAATGTAAACCACCCTTATATAAACTCATCAAGGAAAAATAATAAAAAAAATCCAAATATTATTGTCACAAAAAAAGACAGTCCAACATAAGAACTAGGGAGCCATGTTTTAGAGTGTATAAAATATCACTTCGGCAAGTAGTAAAAGAACACATAAGAAAAAGAATACAATAACATAATATTTATATTATTTATCTAGCTTAATATAATATAACATTTTTTGTCAGAAATAAGTGATTGTGATGTAGGTAATATGCAAACAGTTGTCATGGAATGGAACCTTCTGATTGCTTTTTAAATTGAATCAAACTTAGAAGAAATAAAGAAATTATATTGATTTCACGAGTGATAAAAACATCACTGGCACTATATAATATGGATTCTGAAAACTTGGGTGATATAGAGCTAATAGAAATACAAGAGAGCCAACAAAGATATCCTGATTCTAATAATTACCGAAATGAAGATGCATATCTAGATGGTTTGAAAGAGACCTTTGGATATATAAACATCAACAAAGTTAATGGAACCTATGTTTGTTCGACCAAGTTTTGTTTCATTATCCATGAGTTGGATGTTACATGAACATAAAATAAGAGGAGTTGTAAGTTACTTCTTTGACCCCATGTTTACTACAATAAAGTTACATTTCACCAATAATTGATGAACTCACATTTGAAGTAAAAAAAAGTGTCTTATGTACAAATGGTGACACTTAGTGCCTAGATAGATAACAATTGTAAATTAGATTTCATATTGTAATGAAACATAGAAAACTGCTTTTAAATTTAGCACATCTAAACTGTGAATTGCAATATACCATCAAAGACTCCAAACAAGCAATTATTTGACCATCAACTTCGCAAATCTATGTTTCAAAAAAGTCTTCTATTGAAGATCTTTTTCTTGGTGAGCTTGCATAACCATAGCTGAACTTCTGATTCTAACTCCCAAAAAGGGAGAAAGGATTAATAAGTTTCATATAAAAACAAAAATTTTGAGCAAGACATATATGAATAACAAAACATAATGGATTAGTGCAAACAAAATGGGACATGCTTATGAAAAGTATTTAACTAATGTCTCTATATTCTCATAAGTTGTCTCAAAACAAATGTTTAGATCTTCATAGCATCTCTTTGAAACAAGAGCTAAACCTACTACAACACAAGAACTTTCATCAAATAGATAAAAAGCATGTAAACCACTCAAACTTAGCAACTGCATAGAATCAACTGTAAATATTTAATAAGCAAAAAGACGGTAGAAAATAACATAGAATGTTTTGTTATTACAAGTGCAACTTCTATCCACGGCTCATTTGATCTAGAATACAAATTTAAACAATAATATTCATGAATTATTGAAATGAATAAAACTTCAAACAAATGAAAATATTAAAAAAATAAGTAAATGCGATCATACAACTTAATAAATAAGGTCAGTTCTATGTCTTTGCAAACTTTTGGCATAATCATTAAATATTTTGAAATGATTTTCCTCCAATTGATAATGATCATTTTGAGGGAAATAGGTTAGATTAGCAGTTGCAATGATAGATTCTAATGATACAAATTCATGATCTGTCAAATCATAAGTAAATAGTCATGACCCTTTTGTCTTATTATACCAATTTAATTGAATCTTAATATCTCGTAGATGTTCCAAAATATCTATTGCATTATGATATTCAACCACTTTGTTGCCTTTATTTTTCCTCATCCTTTGCACTCTTCCAAGGTACCATGTCCCACATCAAACACCTTGCTTAGTATTGCATGGGATACCCTTTCTTCGAGGTCGATTACTTAAACATGACGCTTCTTGCTCAAATAACACCCCACAATCAGACCCAATCTCTAAGTGAGAAGCATTATCTGATATTGAAAATCTTTCATTTTGATTAAAGTATATTTCATTCCTTACTCTAATCAACCTATCTTTTGATAATGTGGGATTTCAATTCAACTGACTAATATGTTATGAATTATATATCTCTCTTTCCCATCTACTTCTACCATTGCACTAAATTTTTTTTTATAAGGTTCTTCTGCATGACCTAGAATTTCATCAATTTCATGTTGCTCTTCGCTCTCCATGATATGTGGATCAATAAGTGGAATAGTTTCATTCTGAATATGGTTTAAATTTGTAGAAACTCTATCAAAAATAGTGTTTGAATGTGAACTCTCTAATGGCAAAAAAACAATACATTCACCAACTACTTGGACTGTAGGAAAACTATCGCCACAATCCCATGGCCTAAACCACCATGATTCGTCTTCATGTCTTTGAGGATTTATACTAACCTGTATAATAGTATCCTTTGCATTTTTTTAATCTTTCTTAAGAGCTTCTACAATATCAATATGATATAACACCATACTTCTCTTTCATTTCTTGATTTTAGTTTATGCCATAAATTTTCTTGTTTTTTATGAGCTTTTTCAAAATGTAATCCTTTTGGATTACGCCCTTCTTTTGATACATTGTTTAAGCTTCCAACTGTATGCAATAAATCTACAAAATCATATGCCCTTTCAACTCCAACCATACCACCTACTGTACTAAAAAAATTCTCACAAACATCTGATCATGTTTAATGTAATATGCACAGTAAAGAATAATACCTATCACGAAAGAGCTTAATCAAAAGTACAACAAAATGACAAGAAGTCTTCACATCTTGATATGCTTCTTTACTAATAAAGTTTAGTTGGGCATTTGTAGCTGTATTATTTCGCATCCAGGAAATCCATAGCATCAAGAAATGATATACTCTGGATGCATTTCTCACTCTTTTCCAAAGGCTTAAAATACTAGATAAGAATATGTCAATGTAGTCAGCAACCATTGATAAGTACATTTCAGTACCTAAGGTTCTTTCTCTCTTACCCCTAGAAGGACTTCTCATCTGTCTTAGACAACTTTGCATATACTTTGATGTAATGTGTTGTGTTGATCCCCAATTTTGTTGATCATTTCTTTTTATATATTCCTTTGTTAGTTGGTGCTTCTCCATTGTGAATGAATCATAAAGAACAATTATATGATTAAACATTATCAACTCACTTCCTAAAATCAAATTACGTCTACCGCTAAATAGTGGGTTAATTAGTTTTTTCCCATTATGGATGAAGTCTTGATCATGAAGCTCAGTTACACTACCATCATTCAATATGGATGCTATTAATTTCCATCCTTCCCAAGGAATGCCAAATTTATTTTCATTTTTTTTTATTTAGCGAAAAACCCCTTGCGGGGCCGCTTTGGTCTGAGAAACCACGACCAGGGGGGTTCTACATCGTCACAATCACCCAAGAGTTGCGCCCGGCCCTGACTACACCAACATTATCAACTGCATTTTGAATACCCGATGTGCGTGTGGTAGGGTGGAGATTCAAACCAAGGACCTCCCTTGGAGGATTGCCCTACCCTCTTCAACTCACCTGCAACACATGGGTAATCTATTTTCATTGTTGGAAGTATAACTTTCAACATTAATCGTCTATGCCTACTATCTCCATATGAGGCATGACCAATAATTGGGCCCAATGAATCTTTACCATATTGCTTCCATTAATTCATAAAATACCTCGCATATTTTTTAACTCTAGTTCCATGTTCTACAAATCAGAGTGAGGTTGATAAACTCACTTGAAAGGAGGGTTTCCTGGTTCGAGTGGGAGCAATGGCAGAAGAAGGCAAGTTTAGGGTTGAGAAGTTTAATGACCAAAATTACCAGCTATGGAAGATGCAAATGGAGGACTATCTATATCAGAAGGATCTTTACCTACCATTAGGTGAAATAGCAAAGAAGTCGATGACTATGTCAGATGAAGAATGGGAAGTTCTTGATAGAAAGGCATTAGGAACAATACGATTGTGCCTGGCAGCATCGGTGGCCTTCAACATTTCAAAGGAAAAGACAATGGAGGATCTAATGAAGGCATTGGCTAAACTATATGAAAAACCCTCAACTTCTAACAAGGTATTTCTTATGAAGCATTTATTTAATATGCAGATGTCAGAAGGTGGGTCTATTACTGATCATTTAAATGAGTTTAACATGGTCACCAATCAGTTAAGTTCTGTAGGAGTAAACTTTGATGATGAGGTTAGGGCTCTTTTGATCTTGTGCTCATTGCTAGAAAGTTGGAATGGCTTGGTCATGGTTGTGAGTAATTCTATCTCTGGTTCAAACACTTTAAAGTTTGATGATGTTATTGGTGTTATCCTTAGTGAGGAAATGCGATGGAAAAGCACAGGTGAGACATCAAGTAATGCTTTGACTATGGAGAATAGGGGGAGACAAAGGGAGAGAGGAAAGAGCCTAGGGAATCATGGAAAGTCAAAGAAAGGTAGATCCAAATCTAGAGGGAAGCAATTGGAATGCTGGCATTGTGGGAAGAAAGGACACCTGAAAAGAGAATGTTGGTCTCGAAAAGAAAAAAAGGAGATGAAAAATAGGATAATAATCAGGAAGCAAATGTAGCAGGTGATGTGTTGCAAGATGCTTTAATCCTTTCATTAGATAATATTAATGATTGTTGGGTGCTAGACTCAGGGGCTTCATATCATGCCACACCCCATAGGAAATATTTTCTAGACTATGTTCAAGGTGATTTTGGATAGGTTTATTTGGGTGATGATCGACCATGTAAAATTGTTGGAATGGGTAAGATACAAATAAAATTACCAAATGGAAACCAATGGTTGCTGAAAGAGGTAAGGCATATTCCTGATTTGAGAAGAAATCTAATTTCAACAGGGCAGTTGGACAATGAAGGTTGTACAATTACATTCTCAAAAAATTTGTGGAAGGTTACTAAAGGATCACTAATATTAGCAAAAGGAAAGAAGGTAGGTACGTTGTATGTATGTACTAGTAATACTAATATTTCTATTGCTCTAGCTTCTATAGGAGCGGATACAACTTTGTGGCATCATAGGCTTGGGCACATGAGTGAGAAGGGGATGCAGATTCTCCACTCAAGGAATTTGTTGCCAGGTTTGAAGTAGGTTGATTTGGACTTTTGTGAGCACTGTGTTTATGAAAAATAGAAAAGAGTCAGATTTCTCAGAGTTGGGAAGGAAAAGAAGAGTGAAAAGTTAGAGCTTGTGCATACAGATGTATGGGGACCAACTCAGGTATCATCTCTTGGTGGCTCTTATTATTATGTTACTTTTATTGATGATGCAACTAGAAAAACTTGGGTTTATTGTATTCGAAGAAAATCTGATGTCTTTGATATTTTTAAGAAATGGAAAGCTTTGGTTGAGAATGAGATAGGAAATAAGTTGAAGTGTCTCAGATCAGATAATGGAGGAGAATACTGCAGCAAGGAGTTTGATAGTTACTGTTCATACCATGGGATTCGTAGAGTGAAGATGGTTCCAAGAACACCACAAGAAAATGGTGTGTTAGAAAGGATGAATAGGACAATCATGGAACGTGCTAGGTGTATAAGATTACATGCAGGATTGCCCTTACAGTTTTGGGTAGATGTTGTGGATACTGTTGTTTACTTAATAAATAGAGGACCTTCAAGTTCCCTGGATGGTGGTATTCTAGAAGAGGCATGGACAGGTAAACCTGTTAACTACTCATTTTTGAAGACTTTTGGTTGTGAAGCATTTGTTCATATTGATAAAGAAAATAGAACAAAACTTGAGGTAAAGTCCAAGAAGTGTACTTTCATTGGATATGGAGTTAATGATTTTGGTTATCGCTTTTGGGATTATGAAAATCACAAAATCATTAGGAGTAGATATGTGGTATTCAATGAGAAGGTCATGTATAAAGATCAGTTGCAGAGAAAGAAACAGGAAAAGGTAAACACAGAATACACAGTGCTTGATGAAATCATAGAAAATGAAACTCCAAAGGTGCTAGAAAATCAAAATATTCAACAACAATAGCAACAAGCACCTCAAACTCCTGCAAGTGTTGTTAGAAGATCTACCAGGTTAAGTAGACCCCCTGAATGTTACTCTCCTTCATTGTATTATGTATTATTGACTGATTTTGGTGAACCAGAAACATATGAAGAAGCAATGCAGGTAGAAACCAGAAAGAAGTGGGAGCAAGGCATGAAAGAGGAGATGGACTCTTTGGTACATAACCAGACTTGGGATTGGTTCGATTGCTTGTAGGAAAAAGAGCATTGCAGAATAAATGGGTTTACAGGGTGAAGGAAGAAGATGGAGGTAAAAAGAGGTATAAGGCTAGACTTGTTGTAAAGGGGTTTGCACAGAAGAAAGGTATAGATTATGATGAAATATTTTCTCCTATTGTTAAAATGACTTCAATTAGAACTATTTTAAGTCTAGTGGTTGTAGAAGATTTGCATCTTGAACAATTAGATGTAAAAACAACTTTTCTCCATGGGGATTTGGAGGAAGAGATTTATATGCAGCAACCACAGGGGTATGAGGTCAAAGGGAAGGAGGAATTAGTATGCAGGTTGAAAAAGAGCTTGTATGGCCTGAAGCAAGCTCCAAGGTAGTGGTATCTGAAATTCGATAGGTTTATGACAAAACAAGGTTATAGTAGATGTTATTCTGACCATTGTGTTTATTTTAAGAGATTAGATAATGGTAACTATATTATCTTGTTATTGTATGTAGATGACATGCTTGTTGCAGGGTCTAACATGCAGGATATAAATGTGCTCAAAAGAAAATTAGCAAATTCATTTGCAATGAAGGATTTGGGTGTTGCAAAGCAAATCCTTGGTATGAGAATAACAAGAGACAGGAAAAATCATAAATTAACATTATCTTAGGGTGAGTACATTGAGAAGGTGTTGAAAAGATTTAATATGCAGGATGCAAAACCTGTTAGTACACCTTTGGCCAATCATTTCAAACTGACTAAAGAGATGTGTCCCAAGACACAGGAGGAGATAGACTACATGTCCAAGGTTCCTTATTCATCGGCAGTTGGCAGTTTGATGTATGTGATGGTGTGCACAAGGCCAGATATAGCACATGTAGTGGGAGTTGTGAGCAGGTTTATGAACAACCCAGGAAAAGGGCATTGGGAGGCAGTGAAGTGGATTCTCAGGTATTTAAGAGGTACTATCACTCAGGCATTATGTTTTGGAGGTTCTAACACTGTTCTACAGGGATATGTTGATTCAGACATGGCAGGTGATATAGATAGCAGAAGGAGCACCACAGGGTATGTCTTTATTGTAGGTGGAACTGCAGTAAGTTGGATTTCAAAATTACAAAAGGTTGTTGCACTTTCAACAACGAAAGCAGAGTATGTTGTTGCTATAGAGGCTAGTAAAGAGATGATTTGGTTATAGAGGTTTATGGAGGAATTGGGAAAGAAGCAGGAGAATAGCAACCAAGGAGAAAATGATAATGCTATTCTCCACTTCTTTCCCAATTTCTCCATAAACCTCTGTAACCAAATCATCTCTTTACTAGCCTCTGTAGAAGCAACATACTCTGCTTCCGTTGTTGAAAGTGCAACAACCTTTTGTAATTTTGAAATCGAACTTACTACAGTTCCACCTATAGTAAAGATATACCCTGTGGTATTCCTTCTACTATCTATATCACCTGCCATGTCTGAATCAACATATCCTTGTAGAACAATGTTAGAACCTCCAAAACATAATGCCTGAGTGAATACCTCTTAAATACCCGAGAATCCACTTCACTACCTCCCAATGCCTTTTTTCTTAGGTTGTTCATAAACCTGCTCACAACTACGAATGCATGTGCTATATCTAGCCTTGTGCACACCAACGCATACATCAAACTGCCAACTGTCGATGAATAAGGAACCTTGGACATATAGTCTATCTCCTCCTGTGTCTTGGGACACATCTCTTCAGTCAGTTTGAAATGATTGGCCAAAGGTGTACTAACAGGTTTGCATCCTTCATATTAAATATTTTTAACACCTTCTCAATGTACTCACCTTGAAACAATGTTAATTTATGATTTTCCCTATCTCGTCTCGTTATTCCCATACCAAGGATTTGCTTTGTAGCACCCAAATCCTTCTTTGCAAATGCATTTGCTAATTTTATTTTGAGCACATTTATATCTTGCATGTTAGACCCTGCAACAAGCATGTCATCTACATGCAATAACAAGATAATATAGTTACCATTATCTAATCTCTTAAAATCAGTGTTCCATGGGGACGCGTCCCCCGTCCTGGGGGATGTGGGAAACGGGGGGGACACGTCCCCCCGTTTCCCACATCCCCCAGGACGGGGACGGCAAGGGGGACGTTTCCCCCCGTCCCCCTTTTTGGGGGATGGCTGGGAAACGTCCCCGGGACGGCTGAGGCCTGTGGCCTCCCGTCCCCGGGATGTCCCCCTTTTTGGGGCGTCCCTGGGGATGCCCAGCCGTCCCCCACGGCTGGGCGTCCCCACCAAAGGGGAAAATCCCAAAAAAAAAAAAAAATTTACTTTTTAAGTTTTTAAAAAGGTAAGGGGTGGGACCCATTTTGAGTCTCACCCCCCCCCAAAAAAAAAACCCTAAACCTAAAAGTATGTTATATAAAGTGAAAACAAAAAAAGTAAAAACCACTTACACTCATCTTTCATTTTTCAAGAGAATAAGAAAAAAAGAGCTGGAGAGCAAAAGGAAAAAGCAGCAATAGGCAGCAAGGGTAACAAGGGCAGCATAGTAGCAACAAAGGCAGCAAAAAACAGCAGAAGGCAGCAAACAAGGGCAGCATAGCAGCAGCAGTAGGCAGCAAGGGCAGCATAGCAGCAGCAGTAGGCAGCAAAGGCAGCAAGGGCAGCATAGCAGCAGCAGTAGGCAGCAAGGGCAGCAGCAGTAGGCAGCAAAAAACAGCAGAAGGCAGCAAACAACATCAGAAAAAATAACAGCAAAAGCACTAGGTTTTCAAACTTTTTTTACCTCTTCCAAGATGTTAGTTTTTTCAAATTGAAATTTTATATTTTAATTTCAAGTTTTCAACACAAAACATGGCCAGCAGTGCATCAGGTTCTTTTGAGGTTGATTTGGAGGAGGGATACCAAACTGAAAATCCAAACATAAACATGAATACTGCTGCACCTAGGGATTCATCCTCACCCCAAACTTCCAAAGGGGATAGCACTGCTTCTCAACCTAGTTTTGACTGCCCATCTTTGTTACTTAAAGAATATGCCAGGGGTCCATTTAATATAAAAAACCACTGCTGCAATTTGTAACTAACTGTGACCAAGGGAAAAAAATTTCTGGGGGCTCAAGAACATGGCTGTGTAATTTTTGCAAAACTACATTTAAGGGCAGCTATACTAGGGTTGAGTCTCATCTCACGGATAAGGCAAGAACAGGGGTTAGGGCTTGCCAAAAAATGACCCGGCACAAGTTAATGAAGTCCATAAGATTGTGCAAGAGTCTAGATTTAAAGATTCTGGTTTGTCTTTATCTACAGGCAGCCCATCATTTAGAGAGGACGTTGGGGCCTCCTTAGAACAGCCACAAGAATTAACCCAAACATCCAGTATGCCACCGCTGCCCTCAAAGAAAAGGGGAACTGTAAATGAAATGTTTAATGTGCAAGGAAGAGAATCAGCAGATGATGCTATAGCAAAATTATTTTTTGCACATGGGCTGCCTTTCCATATTGCACGCTCCCCCTACTTCAAGGACGCAAGAAGAGAAATAGCCAAGGCAGGGACTTCATATCTACCGCCTGGAGAAACTAGGCTGCGTAACTCTCTTTTAGACAAACACTATTCCAAATGCAGTGTGGTTATGGAGCAGATGAGGAACACATGGTTGACTCATGGATGTTCTATCATCATGGATGGGTGGATTGACATTCGTCAACGTCCACTCATCAATATCATTGTCACATGTAAAGCAGGTCCCTATTTTCTCAAAGCCATTGATTGCATGGGAAAAAAAAAGGATGCTGAGTTCCAGTTCCTTCAGTTGAAGGAGGCTATTGAGGAGGTTGGAGCCTCCAATGTTGTACAGGTAATCAATTCGATAATTTCTGTTTTACTTTTAAGTTTTAAGTTTTTCAGATATTTTAATGAAAATCAAAATCTTTAAATTTTAAAATTACAAATCTAGATTCTAAATGGCCGTTAAAAACTTAAATGAGACCATTTTAATTTTTTGCTGTACACTACAGGTAGTTACAAATGCAGCCCCTGTTTGCCAACGTGCAGGCAAAATGATAGAACAAGAATATAAACATATTTTTTGGACCCCGTGTTGTGTTCATGCATTGAACAATGCATTGAAGGACATTGGGAGGATAGATTGGGTGAAGGAGATGGTTGCACAAGCGTGAGATATGCAAATGTTCATTTGCAACCATCACACTTCGTTAGCCCTCTTTCGGTCCTTCTCAAAGAAGGAGTTCATCAAACCGGGAGACACTAGATACGCCACCTACTTCATTTTATTGGAGAGGATGATTGAGGTGCAAGATGCTCTACAATCCATGGTAGTATGCACGGAGTGGAAGAGGTGGCCGTAATCAAGGACAGAGGAGGGCAAAAAAATTAGAGACAAAACATCGGATGATAGTTGGTGGTCTCAAGCCAAGTAAGAAACCAAAATGTTATTTATGATTTTTCAATTTTCATTGTTTGTTTCAAATTGGAGTGCTCATATGACAATGTGACATAAGTTTCTAAATTTTGTTTTTGATTTCTTGTAGGTATATTGTGTCTTTTGTTGCCCCTATTGTTGTTGTCATCAGATATGCTGACACAGATGCTCCTAGTCTAGGAGAAATATATGAGACTTTTGACAGCATGTTGGGGGAGATTAAAAAAGTCATTTCTGCTAGAGATCCATCCCTATTATTCTATGAGATCTACATCAGGCCTATTATATAGAGGAGGTGGGATAGGATGAACACCCCCCTTCATATGGCAACATATTCAATAAACCCCAAGTGGTATGAGCCTAGGCTCTGGGAGAGTGTCTCCCCATGAGGATCCAGAGGTGAGAGAAGGGTTTTTGGAGGCCATTAGAAAGATATATGCGAGGGAGGAGAGCTCAAATATTAGAGATGAGTGGCTCAATTTTGCTAATCTCGAGGGCCCTCGCTTCAGCCACCCAAAGTGTAGGGAGGATAGGGCTACCATTGCCCAAAGAAATCCCATTGGATGGTGGCAGCTATATGGGGACAACACACCTAACTTGAAATATTTTGCAATTAGGGTTCTTTCACAGGTTGCTAGTTCCTCTGTTGTTGAGAGGAATTGGTCTACATACAACTTTATCCACAATGTGAGGAGGAATAGGCTTACCTCTCGCAGAGCGGAGAAGCTAGTTGCAGTGCATAGCTCTCTTCGTCTTCGTGAGAGAGTTAAGCCAGAGTACAAGCAATCTCCAACTACACGATGGGATGTTGATCCAGAGGATGCAGGACAGATTGATGAGGATGAGAGTCATGAGGGGTTGGTTGGAGTTTCATTGGAGGATCTTCACTTAGATGATGAGGGCACCTCATCAAATAGTGATACAGATTTTGATAGTGATAGCCCAACAGAAGTTTCATAGGAGTTCTATTACATTGTATACTCCTTTACTATTTTAGTTTTGAGTCTTTTTGTTGCAAATGAGCATTGATACTATGACTATTTCAAATTTCTTATTGCTGTCATATTTGAACACAATGAACAGTTAGTGACTGAAAATTTTTAAACATGACAGTCTTTGTTTGAACATTGGTGGCTGAAAAAATGATGACTGTTATTACTTAAAATGATGACTGTTTGAACATTGTTTGCACTTGATATCCTTGGCTGAACCTTCAAGTTATAGTTGTTGAACTTGAAACAATTAAATGGCTGCAAATTAGTAACTAATATGAACATGAAAATGTGAAATGACTCAATTATGGCTGCACTTATGTGTTAGTAACTAATCTGAATATGAATGGTTGCACTTACATAATTGATTAGTAATATGAAATATCATTTTTGTTGGGTGTAGAATTTTGAATGTGTAGATTATTCTAAATTTCTAAAAAATTTCATTTTTTATAGTATTATACCAGCCGTCCCCCTAAGCCGTCCCCTAAAATCGACCTGTCGTCCCCCGCCGTCCCCGAAACCCGTCCCCCCGTTCCCCAGGCTCGTGGAACCTTGCTTAAAATAAACACAGTGGTCAGAATAACATCTACTATAACCTTGTTTTGTCATAAACCTGTCGAATTTTAGATACCACTGCCTTGGAGCTTGCTTCAGGCCATACAAGCTCTTTTTCAACCTGCATACTAATTTATCCTTCCCTTTGACGTCATACCCCTGTGGCTGCTGCATATAAATCTCTTCCTCCAAATCCCCATGGAGAAAAGTTGTTTTTACATCAAACTGTTCAAGATGCAAATCTTCTACAGCTACTAGACTTAAAATAGTTCTAATTGAAGTCATTTTAACAACAGAACATATTTCATCATAATTTATACCTTTCTTCTGTGCAAACCCCTTTACAACAAGTCTAGCCTTATACCTATTTTTATCTGCGTCTTCTTCCTTCACCTTGTAAACCCATGCATTATGCAATGCTCTTTTTCCTATAGGAAACCGAACCAAATCCCAAGTCTGGTTATGTACCAAAGAGTCCATTTCCTCTTTCATGCCTCCCATTTCTTTCTGGTTTCTACCTGCATTGCTTCTTCATATGTTTCTGGTTAACCAGAATCAGTCAACAATACATAATGCAATGAAGGAGAATAACGTTCAGGGGGCCTACTTAACCTAGTAGATCTTCTAACATCACTTGCAGGAGTTTGAGGTGCTTTCTGCTGCTGTTGTTGAATATTTTGATTTTCTAGCACCTTTGGAGTTTCATTTTCTGTGATTTCATCAAGCACTGTGTTTGCCTTTTCGTATTTCTTTCTTTGCAACTGATCTTTATACATGACCTTTCTTATTAAATACCACATCACTACTCTTAGTGATTTTGTGATTTTCATAATTCCAAAAGCAATAACCAAAATCATTAAATCCATATCCACTGAAAGTACACTTCTTGGACTTTGCTTCAAGTTTTGTTCTATTTCCTTTATCAATATGAATAAATGCTTCACAACCAATTGTCTTAAAAAATGAGTAGTTTACAGGTTTAACTGTCCATGTCTTTTCTAGAATACCACCATCCAGGGAACTTGAAGGTCCTCTGTTTATTAAGTAAACAACAGTATCCACAACATCTACCCAAAATTGTAAGGGCAATCTTGCATGTAATCTTATACACCTAGCACGTTCCATGATTGTCCTGTTCATCCTTTCTGACACACCATTTTCTTGTGGTGTTCTTGGAACTGTCTTCACTCTACGAATCCCATGGTATGAACAGTAACCATCAAACTCCTTGTTGCAGTATTCGCCTCCATTATCTAATCTGAGACACTTCAACTTATTTCCTATCTCATTCTCAACCAAAGCTTATCATTTCTTAAAAATATCAAAGACATCAGATTTTCTTCGAATACAATAAACCCAATTTTTTCTAGTTGCATCATCAATAAAAGTAACATAATAATAAGAGCCACCAAAAGATGATACCTAAGTTGGTCCCCATACGTCTGTATGCACAAGCTCTAACTTTTCACTCTTCTTTTCCTTCCCAACTCTGAGAAATCCGAATCTTTTCTGTTTTCCATAAACATAGTGCCCACAAAAGTTCAAATCAACCTGCTTCAAACTTGACAACAAATTCCTAGAGTGGAGAATCTGCATTCCCTTCTCACTCATATGCCCAAGCCTATGATGCCACAAAGCTATATCCACTCTTGTAGAAGCTAAAACAATAGAAAGATCAGTATTACCAGTACATACATACAACATACCTATCTTCTTTCCTTTTGCTAATATTAGTGATCCTTTCGTAACCAACCTTCCATGAATTTTTTGAGAATGTAACCGTACAACCTTCACTGTCCAACTGATATGTTGAAATTAGATTTCTGCTCAAATAAAAAATATGCCTTGCCTCTTTCAGCACCATTGGTTTCCATTTGGTAATTTTATTTGTATCTTACCCATTCCAACAATTTTACATGGTCGATCATCACCCAAATAAACCTATCCAAAATCATCTTGAACATAGTCTAGAAAATATTTCCTATGGGATGTGGCATGATATGAAGCCTCTGGGTCTAGCACCCAACAATCACTAATATTATGTAATTAAATGATTAAAGGATTTTGCAACACATCACCTGCTACATTTGCTTCCTGATTATTATCTTGTTTTTCATCTCCCTTTTTTTCTTTTCAAGACCAACATTCTCTTTTCAGGTGTCCTTTCTTCCCATAATGCCAACATTCTAGCTACTTCCCTCTAGATTTGGATCTGCCTTTCTTTGACTTTCCGCGATTCCCTAGGCTCTTTCCTCTCTCCCTTTGTCTCCCCCTGTTCTCCACAGTCAAAGCATTACCTGATGTCTCACCTGTGCTTTTATGTCGCATTTCCTCGCTAAGGATAACACCAATAATATCATCAAACTTTAAAGTGTTTGAACCAGAGACAGAGTTACAGCCATGACCAAGCCATTCCAACTTTCTAGCAATGAGAACAAGATCAAAAGAGCCCTCACCTCATCATCAAAGTTTACTCCTACAGAACTTAACTGATTGGTGACCGTGTTAAACTCATTTAAATGATCAGTAACAAACCCACCTTCTAACATCTGCATATTAAATAAACGCTTCATAAGAAATACTTCATTAGAAGTTCAGGGTTGTTCATATACTTTAGCCAATGCCTTCATTAAATCCTTCGTTGTCTTTTCCTTTGAAATGTTGAAGGCCACCGACGCTGCCAGACATAGTCATATTGTTCCTAATGTCTTTCTGTCAATAATCCACTATGTTTTGTTATTCATATATGTCTTGTTCAATTTTTTTTTTTTATATGAAACTTATTAATCCTTGCTCCCTTTTTGGGAGTCAGAATCAGAAGTTCAACAATGGTTATGCAAGTTCACCAAGAAAAAGATCTTCAATGGAAGACTTTTTTGAAACATAGATTTGCGAAGTTAATGGTTAAATAGTTGGTGTGTTTGGAGTCTTTGATGGTATGTTGCAATTCACAGTTTAGATGTGTTATATTTAAAGGTAGTTTCCTATGTTTCCTTACCATATAAAATTTAACTTACAATTGTAATTCATCTAGGCACTAAGTGTCATCATTTGTACATTAGACACTTTATTTACTCTAAACATGGGTTCATCAATTATTGGTGAAATATAACTTAATTGTAGTAAACATGGGGGTCAAAGAAGTAACTTACAACTTCTTTTATTTTATGTTCATGTGACATTCAACTCGTGGATAATGAGCCAAAACTTGGTTGAGCAAACATAGGTTTCGTTAGCTTTGTTGATGCTTATATATCCAAGTGTTTCTTTCAAACCATTTAGATATACATGTTCATTTCGGTAATTATTATAATCATGCTATCTTTGTTAGCTCTCTTGTATTTCTATTAGCTCTATATCACCAATGTTTTCAGAATCTATATTATATAGTGTCAATGATTTGCTTTTATCACTCGTGAAATCAATATAATTTCTTTCTTTCTTCTAAGTTTGTTTCAATTTTAAAAGCAATTAGAAGGTTCCATTCCATGACAACTGTTTGCATATTACATACATCACAGACACTTATTTTTGGAAAAAAATGTTATATTATATTAAGCCAGATAAATAATATAAAGATTACGTTATTGTATTTTTTTCTTTCATGTTCTACTACTTGTCGAAGTGATATTTTACACACTTTGGACATGGCTCCCTAGTTCTTGTGTTGGACTGTATTTTTCTATGACAATAATATTTGGATTCCTTTTTATTATCTTTTCTCGATGAGTTCTTATAAGGGTGGTTTGCATTTTTGTTTATAGTTCTTTGTTTTAAGGGCTGGTGATAAGACTTCATGTATTGTTTTTATCTCGTTGGGAAATATTAATATTAGTTGCTATGGTAATTTTGTTCTTTGTACCTAAGGATTTGATATTTTTTATAGAAGTAATTAAGTCTTGCCATTATGTTTTGGTGATTTTACTTTGTTTTTTATTCCAATTGTTTAAGTTTTGCCTATTTTGTGAAGGTGTCTAATTGTTTTCAAAGCTTATCCTTTTGACCATTAAGGTTTTAATATTGGGCCAAACGTGTACAATTTCTTTATCCATATGTATTTTTGAATACTATTGTACCATTCAAGTGTTTTTTCTTTGAGATGCAAAATGATATTAAGAGCCTTATCTTCTACTATAATCTCAAATATTCAAAAGAAATTATCATTGAACTTGAATCATGCTTCATGAGCCACATGGCTTGTGGAATCAAAAGTCTAATTTGTGAACTTTTTGAGATCTTTTGCTAGAGTGAGAGTATGGGAGCGTCTTTATGTTCTCTTCCCTTACCTTTCTCTCCATTTGTCTCAATCATTAATTAATATAATTCGATTGTCCTACTTCCTAGCCATTTGGCAGTCTTTGTATATTTTTACTGCTTGAAATAAGTTTGCAGGAGTTGTTTGTTGTCAAATTGATTGTTATTTGTCTTTCTGCATATGGATGGAAAAAAACATGGATTCTCTGTATGCCATCATGATGGACCATCCCACTTATAGATGCACTCAATTACAAGATACAAAATCAATGATTGTAGTCTCTTTACTTTATTGTAGTAAACATGGGGGTCAGAAAATTAGCTTATAACTCCTCTTATTTCATGTTCATGTTCATGTGACATCCAACTCATGGATGATGAGCCAAAACTTGGTCAAGCAAGCATAGGTTTCGTTTAACTTTGTTGATGCTTATATATCCAAGTGTTTCCTTCAAACCATCTAGATATGCATCTTCCTTTCAATAATTATTAGAATCAGGCTATCTTTGTTGGCTCTCTTGTATTTCTATTAGCTCTATATCACCTATGTTTTTAGAATCCATATTATAAAGTGTCAGTGATTTGCTTTTGTCACTCATGAAATCAATATAATTTCTTTCTTTCTTCTAAGTTTGTTTCAATTTAAAAAGCAATTAGAAGGTTCCATTCCATGACAACTATTTGCATATTACCATTGGGTTTAAAGGATGTCAAAAGACATCATTCATCATTCATTCATATAATATTTGGAGACATAAGATTACCACCATCCGTGAATACAAGGAACTGGATGTTGGAAAACTCATTATCATATGGATGTTATTAAATTTAGAATATTTTTGTATGTATTTGAAGTATTTTTTTTTTTGTTTCTTAATGAAGTAAAATAAATTGATAAATTTCAAACATCAGAGCAGTTGAACAATTTTGTAAAAATATTCCAATTTATATATCTATGTAATTTTTTTTTCATAATTATTATAATCAAAACTTGCTTTTATATATTACTAGTTAAATGAAATGTGTGAAAACCAAGAATATACATATTTTCATTTCAATTTAGAGCTCAAACCACTAATTTTTATTATGCTCATAAAGACTTGATAGTTCGATGGAGTCAAACATGCTCAATGGATATACATTGATAAAATGGAGTCAAACATGCTCAATGGATATACATTGATAAAATGCTAAAACTACTAAGGTATATTAAAAATTGATTAAAATTATTTTTGGCAAAATGGTAAGTTTGAAAATAAAAGTTTTTTTAAAAATCTCGTGAACGTACGTGTTTTGAAGGCTTTCAACTAAGTGAACCCCCATGCTCAATGGATATACATTGATAAAATGGAGTCAAACATGCTCAAAGGATATACATTGATAAAATGGTAAAACTACTAAGGTATATTAAAAATTGATTAAAATTATTTTTGCTAAAATGGTAAGTTTGAAAATAAAGGTTTTTTTAAAAAGCTCATGAACATACGTGTGTTGAAGGCTTTCAACAAAGTAAGCCCCCGTGAATTGAGTGCAGATCCTTATTAAAATTTAATGCAACTTTTGTCATAATCACCAAAGGTGTATGCATAAGCAACAAAAGAAATCAATGAGGTGTACGTTCCCCAAAACAACGTCCAGCCAAACTGCAATTTCTTTCCAAGATCTTGGCACAAGTTGAACACCAAGAAGGATGCTACAAACCACAATCCTTGATGCAAGGCATAATCCCACGTCACAACGTGCACAACATTTGACAAAATCACAAAGCATGATAATATTCCTATATGCCATTAGATGCGCATCATTTGACAAAAATTACAAGATTTGATGACAGTTCCACATGCGATATCAACAAATAATGGCCTTCTAGAGGTTTACAATTACACACATCCAACACAAGATACTCATCATACTTCAAATGGTTGGAGGAGATACAAATGTCGGAATTACTAGTCAAGGGAACCAAATGGATTTATAGTGACACACAATAGGAGTGTATCACCAAACAAAAGTGCAAATGATCACATAATGTCCCATAAATCAAACCATGATCAATGGTTACAACATGATCAAATCCCAAACATCTAGTCACATGATGAAAGAGCTTTGAGATTAATGCACTTGATAATTAGAATTCCAACATCTCCATGGAGAAATCACATTATCCTCCTTCCTCTCAAGGAAGGCAAAGACTCAAAATTATGCAAATGGAAAGGCGACAACACAATCAGATAAAGAATAATTATTTATTTTTGTATACACTCCTTAACTCATAGATGAACAATCCAATGCTTGCTCTATCTATTATATAAAGATCCAGCATGATGACCTTCTTCGATGAAGAAATAGATCCCTCAATATGATTTGATTCTCCTTCAACACCTATGAACATTCCAATGCTTGCTCTATCTATTGTATAAAGACCCAACATGATGACCTTCTTCGATGAGGAAATAGATCCCTCAATATGATTTGATTCTCCTACAACACCTCTAGGAGCAAAAGTAGCAACAACATTTCCTTGCATATTAGGAGAAGAATGTCTATTTAAGCAGTACAAGATGTACATGGTTGGTTATAAGGATGTTGTGAACCATCATTAGGTTGTCCGAACTGGACCCAAGTTTGGTTTGGTTCGGACATTTGGCTTGGCCTATGTGGCCAACTCTAGTTCAGGTCATTTATTAAAATTTGTACATTAAAAATTTTACAATTTTTAAATCAAATAAAAACTCAAGAAGAAAAGCGTTCTAAGCCTATATGCATACACCCAAACCCTAATGCGGTGCCTTTACCTTACGTCCACCTCCATGTGATTATGAGATTCATTGTTGTCACATCAATGTGGATGCATAGAATGCCAAAACAATTGCAAAGCATGTTCTAGACAAGGCAAGGCTCCAACAATGAACACAGATGGGGCTTCAAGTGAATGCAACAATGAGTGTTTAGGACATCCACAATGTGAGCAGATTTGTTTTAGTTGCATAGGTTGTTTGGTTGCGGACAATAAAAGCCTTTTTTATTCTATTCTATTCTTTGGCCCATTTTTATATAATAGCTAAGTAGCTTTAAATTTATAGTTAATTACTTTATTACTTCATACCTATCGTTAATGTAAGGTTTTATGTAATTTATAATTTGTAATTTGTTTTTAAATTGTTTAAAATGGCCATTTGGTGTGAGGAAAGCGGTGGGGGACAAAAAGTCTCACGCTATAAGCTAAGGTTCGAATCTCGTTATAGGTAGATGAATTGACAAGTCAACATAATGAATGTATGTGTAAATGTATGCACACTAAGTGTTTGACGAAATGATTATCAGACATTACTAGTGTGTGAGAAAATTGGATGTCATGTAATTCATGTAACTATGATGCCTTGTAATTTGAGGTGTCATGCAAGGGTAGTTAGGGTTAGGTATGAGGAAGTTCCTTAAGTTGGCAATTGCCTCGCCTTTCCCAGGAGTAGTCTAAGTAGACACCTTACATTTTCCAAATGCATCTTTTTATCCATCTATCTATCTGTATCTGAGGATGTGTGTGCGCATGTTGCTATTGTCCAAAGTATATTGTTGGTAGATTGTTTGTTGGATAATGGTGTATTCGAGATAATTGCTATGTAGGATACATGTCGTGTGTGCATTGTATCCAATTATATTTGTAAGTTATTCCCTTTGTGTATTTTGTTTATCTAAGTGGTAATCAAATTGTATTGAAGTGTGTTGTGTGTGCATGCATTTGCCGAATCAGGCCATCTGGATGGCTAGGTGGGTTGTCTTGCCCCTTAAGCCATCTGAGCCAAGGTCATAAAGGGTTGTATAGATGTCCAGGTAGGTCATCTGGACCGTATTGTCGATGCAGTGTGAAACAAGGTACACACGCTTTAACTTTTCACGATCCTCCCATTCGGCAACTCACCTAGCCATTTGTATAGCAGAACTGGGAACGGGAGGATCATGAAATGGAGTAGAGTGGGAAGAGCACGACATCACAAATAGAGCAGAGAAAGAGGAGGTGGCTTGAGGTTGCAGTCGCAAATGGGAACTCCTGAAGACTGGAGAGGCAAGGGGAAGGAGCCAATAAATTAACCTTAGCAGAAAACTAAGGTGAAGGAGAGAATGCAGACTCCCCTTGATGAGATAACTTGGCCAATACCTGCAGTAGAACCATGGCCACCTCAACAAGTGCCAAAAGGAGCACCCACCATTTTTTGTTGGAACTATGGCCCCAATGATGAGAATAGGACCAACGGGGAAAGCAATAAGGGTCTTAGCAAGAAAAGAGACCATGACGATGAAGAAGAGGAAGCACCAGTTGTGCAATTAGTTGAATCGTCAAAAGAGGAATATGAGGGAGATGACACGAACACGTTGATGAAAGAGGAGTCTAAGTCTGATGGGAGTGACGAGCAACTAACTCATTGCGAAGGAGTTGGAGAGAGAAGTGACAAAAGCAACTGGACTAGCAATGGTAGTAGATGGAGCAGCAACTGCAACCCCAACCTCAACACTAGTTGCACCAACCTCAATCCCAACAATCGAGACAAGTAGTGAAGATCATGCCTCCTAAAGGACCACCTCAGACTGCGGTAGTCAGTACAGTCAGTGGAAGTTGCACGACTTGTACCAAGCTAGTGCTATCGATTTGAGGGTCAAAAATACATTGTGGTGCAATGGGGCACTCTTACACATTCAAGGAGCTAGACTACATAAGGAGGCACCACAAGTACCATTGCGAGTACTAGAGTAGAGGCTTCACAGGAGGCTACACGGGAAGAAAGGTAGCCAGAGAAACCGATAGCTACGTAGAAAGCAATGCAAGTGGAGGAGACGAGATGACAGAATAGAGAAGGAGCTATGCAATAAGTGGCACAACCAACACTAATTGTGGTAGATGACGAGGATATCAATGTTGCATTGGAGGCAATGGATATCTCACCTCCAGCTGAGTTCGAGAGGCTATAAGGATTTTATTTGGGGACTCATGGATTGTATGTAGGAGGAGCTACAGTGGAGACACTGACTTTTCAACAAGAAAGTTTTGCCACCACTTCGATGCAACAATTTGTGGAGGAAGCAGAGGTGTGGTTTCCACCATTGGACAATGAGCCAATTGAGATTGCATCTACCGCAACTCAGAGAGAAAGGGAAACAACCTATATCAAAGCATGTCTTATGGTAGCAAGGTCAAAGTAGTCAACCGACAACATAGGGAGATGAAGTAGCGACGAGAAATAAAGCTATGGTTGATGCGGAAAAATAGTGAAAGCTATAAATTTAGAACGGTAAAGCCAATAAAGGGAAGATCGTCATAGGACTTGGTGAAAAGAAGGAAGAAGCCACCATCGAAGATGATGAGCTTGGGGAGGAGAGTGATACAAGTGAACACTATTTGATCGAAGTGCCAAATTTGTAGCAACCCCAGTCTATGGCGCAAGGATCAATGAACATGTGGACAGTTTCTTTGAGAAACTGGGAGGGGTGATTGATAGAGTGCAAAGTGAGTTTCAAGTTAGTGCCCTTGGAGAATGGCAACAATGGCAGTTGTGAGTGGATGAGGAATTGGGAAGACCTCTCAGTTGGGCCTTGGATGAGGAGCGCATGAAGAGATTCAAAGGATCCACCAAATCCAGCCATGAGGGTTTGGTGCAAGAAGCGGCATATAGATGATGATTAGAGTAATAATGTTGTCGGAGGGGACTACAATGTTGTATAGGCACCTACCCTTGAGTCTATGTCGACGAGGATAGGTTTGATGACTATCCTAAATCATAGTCCGTGAAGAAAATAAAATTGGTAGTGAAATTGGAATCAACATATGCCAAAATGAATTTTTTGGCCTACCTAATATAGTGGTTGGCATCTAGATTGGAGACATTTTAGGAGATGGCGGATAGCCAAAAGTTGCAAAGGGAAGACCAGTCAATCTAGTTGGAAACATAGGAGCAATTTTGACGAGTACAACAGGAGGCCAAAGCAGGACTGACAAAGTTGCGGCAGGAAGTGGATCAGTTGAGGAAAGAATGGGAAGAACAAAATCAGTTGATTAGACAACTAAAGTCGTAGTGCATGGTAAGAGAGCAGGCTCTTGAAGCCAAGGTGCAAGAGGTAGCTCACCATAATCAACTGATTGTGGAGAGGTATCAACAACTAGCAAATGCAAAAAAGAGGGAAATAGAGTTGCGTGCAAGGCTCGCTGAGATTGAACATAAGTCACAACATTAGGGCTTTCAATGGGTGAGATATCAAACCTATGCTTGAAGGATGAAACTGATGCCTTCAAGATGCGAGTACAGTAGTTGGGAGCAGCACCTATTTAGATCCAATCCACTCCCCAACCACTATAGAGTCAAACCCTCAATGCAATAGCCAGTTCTGATGTGGTGCCACCTCAAGTCTAACGAAGCATGTATGGAGCCAAGTATACAAAAACAATTTTGATTGTACGTATAGTTTTGTCAGTTTGTGTCATTGTGTAGTTTGTACACTAAGTGTTTGATGAAATTATTATTAGCGTGTGTGTAATTCAGATATCATGTAATTAGGATGTCTTATAATTTGAGATGTCATGGAAGGGTAGTTAGGGTTAGGTACGAGGAAGTTGCAAAAGTTGGCAATTGCCTTCCCTTTCTTAGGAGTAGTATAAGTAGATCCCTTACATTTTTCGAATGCATCTTTTATCCATCTATTTATCTATATCTGAGGGTGTGTGTGCGCATGTTACTATTGTACAAAGTGTCTTGTTGGTAGATTGTTTGTTGAAGTATGATGTATTCGAGAAAATTGTTGTGTAGGATACATGTGTATAGCGTACCCAATTGTATTTGTAAATTATTCCCATTATGTATTTTGTTTATATAAGTGGTAATTGAATTGTATTGCAGCATGTTGTATTCCACTCCTACATTTTGTTGTGGTTGCTTGTTTGAATTTGGGTCGAGTTCGGTGACATGGAGCTATGACGAACAAATCACTCAGGAAGGTACACAACGACATCAATGGGATGATTACAATGTCACCGATGATGACATAGTTTCCCTCGGGGGGAGGGATAATTAGAGGTCACAATAGAAAAAGATGCAGACTTGTTTCTTGACATGGATGAAGGGTCGATGCACAAAGCAGACATGCAAGTGGATGTGCAACTAGATGCACAAGTGGACACACAAGGGTTCATGTGCAAAGAGTTACATAATGGCAGAGAGTTATGTGATAGCAAGGTGTTACATGACGACGAAGAGTCACGTGATGGCGAAGAGTTACATGATGACAAAGTTGGTGACATGCAAATTACCAACGTGTTGAGAGAACTTGCTAGCAAAAAAATACAGGACAATAGAGAAATCTACGACAACAAAGAAATGTGTCAATGGAGAAATTCAAGATAGCAACTATGATGGTGAAGTTGGTGATGTACAAGTGTTCGTGCATGAGGGACAAGCGCAAGTGTTTGTGTAAGATGGTGACATGCAAGCGTGTCAAGGAAGTTTATACACATGAAGTTGTACATGCCGATGTGGAAGTGCATGTTGATGCAGGTGTGCATGCCGACGAAGGTTGGACAAGTGAATATGTGCATGCCAACATGGAAGTGTGTATTGACGAAGGTAAACAAGTGCATAGTAACATATGTGGAGGGTATGAAGATGCATACACAGATGGATTTCACACAAGTGAATACGTACTTGCAAACAGACGAGCTTGCATAGGCAAAGATATGCATGTAGATATGGTAGTTTGTGTTCACGTCGATGAAGTTGGACATGATGAAGCTGACAAGAAGTTTGATGGAGGAGAAAATGTGGTTTGGCAGGAAAGGCTAGGAGTGGTTGGAGCAAGTTGTGCAATAGAAAGAATGCATGACAAATGTTTGGCACCGAAGCAATTGCAAGTTGGTGTATCCGATGGTGAGCGGGATGGGAGTCCGACATTGGTGCAAATGCAAGATGGTGTCTCAAACAGTGCATGGTACGAGAGTTTGGCACAAGAGTAATTGTAGGTCGGTTTGCTCAATGGTGAGCGAGATGAGAGTCCGACATTGGAGCAGCTGCAGGTTGGCACATTTCATGTGCAAGATAGAAGTTTGGCAGGAGAGTAGTTGCAATGTGGGGCGCCTGATGATGTGCATGAAAAAGGTGAGATATGTGAACAACCAATGCTAATGTCAAATCAACCTATCACAACAAAGACCAATTTTGGCATATTGGAAAAGATTATTCCCTACAACATTTTGTGGAATCGCAATGGACCGATACATGAGATTGCCATAGGGCGAGTACTAGACTTGGGAAGAGTTGCGCGAAGAATTCGTGAAGGAATTTCAGTTGTTCCATAATAACAATGATGTCATTACTGAAAGTTATTGAATGGAACCAGGTGAGAAAGAGTTTGTTCAGTCCTACAACCTGAGGTTGAGTCGGTTATTTACCCATCTAGAGGAATATCCATCAGATGCATTGAAAAAGAAGTGGTTCGTTGAGGGACTTCTATGTATCAAAAGAAGATTAGGGTGGTCCCTATAAAATCATATCAAGAGGCCTTTGAGCGGGCTTTGAACTTGGAAAGCGATGCAAAGACATCATTAAAATGTTGGGGTCATGTTAATGAGGATGAGAGGAACCCTAATGATGGAAGTGATTTAATGTTGAAGGCGACTCTAACGATGAGAGTGACTTTTGTAGTGAACGTAATGATTCTGAAAACAATAGTAGTTTGGAGAATGAGAGTACTGCATCATCCAAGTGTTGGGGTCGATAAGTTAGTGAAGGAAGTGACTCTGAGGAGAAGAACGATGACTCTGAGGATGAGTGGGACTCAAAGAGCACAAGATTGTTGCTACAAGTATATGCAACACAAAGGGAGATTGTTAGAAAGAAGAATGTCATTGGCACTGCAATTTGTGACAACTATCAGAGAACTACAAGACACCAAATTTAGTATGATATTAAGGGTACTCATTGTGCAAAGTTGGCGATGCCATTTGTGGGGGCACTTCGTATGTGAATGTGAAACTACTATGAGTCGAGATGAACCAATGATGTGTAGAGGGTTTGAAGAGTTAGAGAAGAATCACAACCCTAGTTGAGAAGCAGAGATGAACTTGATTACAATCGAGGAGGTAGAGATCGAGTAGAAAGTTGAAGTTGTGCAAGAAGAGGAGGTTGCACAAGTGACTAATGTAGACAACAAAGTGAGTGATGTAGATGACGAAGAGGGATGTTGTTCGATGTCTGATTGGTTGCTATGACCATATGGACCCAAGCCTCAACTGCTCGGACTTGGGTCGTTTGGGCCTAGGCCATCCGAGTTGGGACCTAGGACATTTGGGACGTCCCTGTCGAGAGAGAGGTTGTTATGCCTTATCCCCGGCCATCGGGGCAAGAGAAATCAACCCTAGATAGCCCATAGGTCATCTAGCTAGGGGGAGGGTTGTCAAGGCCACATCTTGGCCGTCTGGACGGAGCAAGACACTCCCGAACAACCCTTTGGTTGTCAGGCTTGGGGGCCCATTTGGGCCCCACCCTAGCCATCTAGGAAGGTCTTGTGACACTCATATTGGGTCATCTAGAGCCCATGTCAAGAGGATTGGAGATTTCGAACCATCTAGAAACCAAACTGGATCATCTAAAGATCAGGATGGGTTGTCTGAATACCAAGTTTGGAGAATTGGTGAATATGGGCCATGATGAAATCAAGTGGGGCCATTTGGAGGAGGAAGCCATCAAAATGGGTCGTTTGAGGTCCATGTGAATAGAAGTAACCATCAAGCCTAGGGTCGTTCGACCCAAGAGGAGGGTTGTTTGGCCTAGGAGTTGGATCATCCAAGCTAGGAAGTGGGTTGTCAAGCATTGACCTAGGATTTGGGTCGTCCAAGCCAAGAAGTGGGTTGTCTAGCCCAAGGTTGTTTGACCTAGGTGGAGGGTCATTTGAGGCTAAGGAATGTCTATTAGAAATGAAGATACGATTGTCTAAGGCCAAGAAGAGGTTGTTAGGACCCCATCCTAACATTATTTTTGTAATTCTCATTTGATTATGTAATGACCCACTTCCAACGTGGGGACCCCCTTTATAATGTTATTTTGTAATACTTTGTAATGGTATGTGGCAAGTAAGGCACCTAGACAAGTGGGGCCATTTCATGTAACCGTTATCAAGAATGTAACCGATGTTTGGTAGAAGATTCTAGCTCGAGTGGCATTTTGCATGTAAGCCAACTCTTGAGCTTAGGGTTAGGGTTGCATGAAGTTTTTCTTTAAAAGACATGGAGCCATGTACGAATGTATCTTTTTGCAAATTAATGAAATATTGAAGGAGGTTGCCCCCTCGAAGAGGCCTATGATTCTGTGTCTATTGTGAGAGTGTTTAATTCTGCATTTACTTTTCGCATTGTGATATTTTGTTATTGTATGAATCTCTGTTTATTTTTAGTATTTTGTGTGAGTGAGTTTATTTTTAATAGTAGGTTCCTAACAAGTGGTATCAGAGCACTTTCTAAGGCCGAGTTCTACTGCGACTGCGATAATTCTTGCCCATCCATTCCGACTGTTAGGTATAATTTTCCTGTGTTTTTTCATTTTTTGTTTGTCCTTTATTTAAAAAAAAAAAAACAATAACAAAAATACTTTCTTTTTTCTACAGTAGTTGTGTAGGTTAGAAACCCTGTGTTGGGGGTTTTAAAATATCGTGGAGGAGTTGTCGTTATTGGCTAAGCTAGATAGCCCATAAAGCGTCTAGTGAAGTGAGGGGCGATCAAGCTCCAATACCCAGGCCTCAGACAACACCCGTGCATGGAATCGAGCTCCCACGTATCTTCGGGTATTTAGGGAGACCATCTAGGATTAAACAAACCTTTAGCCCTAGGAAGCTTTTTTGGCCTTGTATTATCCATAGTACATGGGACACAACATCCCAAAATATTACCCTCTCATACTGTCAGAGAGGCAGGTAGTGTGCTCAAGGGTATGTGTGGAATCCTCCTTGAGTAGTGGCCTAAAATATTGGTCCGAGCACTATTGTTCGTCACTACGGTATAACAGAGGGCCTATGGGTATTACATACACCTTTGCCTAGCATACCCTGGTTCTATCAAAAATTTAACCTACAAAAAAAACAAAGCCTTCCTATTCTGCTGAATGTGTAACCTACAACCAAAAATTCATCCCACAAAAGTGAGCATACGGAGGAGACTTCCCTATCACGAAAAAAAATTGCATGCAAAAACAGTCAAGGCAGAGTTTGCAAGTGTCCATAACAGTCAGGTATTCATTCAATAACAATCAATAAATTACAGGGTTGTCAGTAGCGCAAGGAATCCCAAAGTCAGAAATGAAACAGTCAGGATTGTCAGTGGCAGTAACAGTCATCTATAACAATCAGTAATTACAAGGTTGTTAGTGATAGAAATAGAATAGATAGTGTCAGTAATTACAGGGTTGTCAATGACAAAAATTGAATAGTGTTAGTGTCGTAGTATAGGTGCTAGTACAGTGTCCGAAGTGGTCAGTAGTCAGAAACAGACAGGGCAGAGTTGGTTGATATAGTACCCAACTTTTGAACCCAACCTCCAAAGCAAAAATCGACCACACTAGTAGACTCATCAAAACAATAGATAAAAAAGTTTAGGGTGTCCAAAATCAGTGTTGAGATATATAGCTCATTGTGACCATCTTTTCAAGCTGATCATTTTGATATATAACACCCAAGCACTTTTTTGGACTCCTTACTAAAAATAGTAACTCTTGCAGTCACACTTCTATTTTTAGTAATTTAGTGAAAGAGGTTCAAAACTTCCCAAAATGGTTGGTGGCACTCGTGGACATCAAAAAGAGGTAGATCAAGCCACTTCAATGTTTGAAAAAATACAAAGCACCCTTGATAGCCTTCTCCATGACAATAACACCATAAAGGAAGATATTCAATGCTTTAGAGGTGAATACCTTAACTCCAAAACCAACTTGGAAGAACAACTTGCCGAGGTTGAGTCCAAACTTCAAGGTGTCCCAAAAGGGTTTGATTACCATACTGAATAATCAGGTTGGGGAAAAGGAAAGGAAGGGGTAGACTCTCACCCTCTCTTTGATTATGATCCTACCTTTAAGATGCCTAAATTGGACTTTCCTAAGTTCAATGGGAAGGACGTAGATGGGTGGTTATGTCGTGTTGATCAATTTTTTAAACTCCATAATGTCCCTAGATATTACTGGGTCTAGATGGCTTCCTTCAATTTGGAATCTGAAGCTTTATAGTGGTACCAATGGTTGCAACACACCATTCTCGATCCTTCTTGGGAAGATTTTGAGTCCCAATTACTCACTCGATTTGGCCCTAGTGAGTATGATGACTTTATAGGAGCATTGACAAAGTTGAGATAAACCTCTATAGTTCGGGATTACCAAACCCAATTTGAGAAATTGGCTAACAAAACTAAGGGGTTGAATGAAGGGTTTTTTATGAGTTGTTTCATCAGTGGCTTGAAGGATGATCTCCAAGCTGAGGTCAAGATGTTCAAACCACAAATAATGATGCAGGCTATAAGCTTGGCACGGTTGGCCGAATCCAAATTCTCAGCTCAAAGGAGGACATCTAAATTTCCACAAACTAAACCCTCCTTTCCTCCCAAGTTTCCAACTCATAATGAAAATAAAATTATTCCCCACAAATGCTTGACTATAAAAGAAATGGATGCTCGATGCGCTCAAGGTTTGTGCTACAATTGTGATGAAAAATATGTTCGAGGGCATAGGTGCACACAAAAGAAGTTGTTCCTCATAGATGTCGAAGATCCAATCAATAGTGACCAAAGTGATGATGAAACAGAACCAGTAGAAGACCCACCCCAAAATGAGGAAGAAATACATGAAGAACCACAGGTAAAAATTTTTGTCCATGCTCTTGTCGGGATTACTACTCCCCAAACCATGAAAGTTGTGGGTTTTTTCAAAGGCCAACGTCTTACAACCCTTATCGATTCTGGAAGTACACACAACTTTATTGATCCCCAAATTGCCAAGCAAGCCAATTGTTACATACACACATGTAATTCCTTTGAGGTTATGGTGGCCAATGGAGGGACTTTGCCTTGCAAAGGTAAATGTCGCAATGTTAAATTGAAAATAGGGGATTATGAGCTCAAAACCGATATGTTTGCTCTACAATTAGGGGGATGTGATATTGTATTGGGAGCTCAATGGTTAGGTACATTGGGAACCATCTCATGGAATTTTGTAGAGCTATGGATGCAATTTTCATAGAATGGAAGGTCTTACACTCTTCGGGGTTCACAAGTAGGGCCTCCTCAGATTATCAACTCAAATTGTATGGAGAAGTTGTTGAAAAAATCTTCTCGTGGGGTCATCACTCAGATATTTGCAATCCAACCACCTACTTTAGAGGTGGACCAAATTCTTGAAGATTTACAACTTGTTTTGACAAAGCACAATGTAGTTTTTGTTAAACCATCAGATTTGCCACCACGTTGCTCCCATGACCATGCTATTCCATTGGTACCTAGTAGTGTACCACCTAACATCAGGTTGTATTGATATCCTCATGCCCTTAAGTCAGAGATAGAGAAGTTAGTATAAGAATTGTTAAAATTTGGAGTCATTCGATCTAGTAATAATCCTTACTCTTCTCCTGTCTTATTGGTGCGAAAGAAATATGGGTCTTAGAGATTATGTATCAATTTTTGTGAGCTCAATAAGCTCACCATTAAGGATAAGTTTCCTATTCCTGTGGTGGATGAATTATTGGATGAGCTGCATGGGACTATGTTTTTCTCCAAATTAGATCTTCGCTTTGGGTACCATCAGATCAGGCTCAAGGATGAAGATATTCCCAAAACTGCATTCCGTACTCATGAGGGTCATTATGAGTTCTTGGTGATGCCATTTGGCTTGACCAATGCACCTTCCATATTTCAAAGCCTCATGAACAACATTTTTCATCCATTCCTTCGTAAATTCATTCTAGTTTTCTTTGATGATATTTTGGTTTATAGTCGCTCTTGGGAAGAGCACCTCTCCCATGTGGATCAAACTTTACAACTTTTGGCACAACATCAACTTTATGCTAAGCGGTCCAAGTGTTCTTTTGGGTTGACAGAAGTGGAGTATTTGGGACACATTGTCACCAAAGATGGAGTTAAAGTTGACCCTAGGAAGATTCAAGTGGTTCAAGAGTGGCCAAAACCTCACACTCTAAAAGGTCTTCATGGATTTTTGGGGCTTACAGGCTATTACCACAAATTTATCCGTAATTATGGTAAAATTGCTGCTCCCTTAACATCCATGTTAAAAAAGGATTCTTTTACTTGGACTAGGCCAACTGAACAAGCTTTCCTTGAGTTGAAGCATGCTATGACAACCACTCCGGTCTTAGCAATGCCTGATTTTTCCAAGCCTTTTGTAATTGAAAGTGATGCTTCAGGCAATGGTATTGGCACGGTGTTGATGCAGGAAGGGCACCCCTTGGCTTTCACTAGTAAAGCGCTCTCTAGTCACAATCTAGGCAAATCAACTTATGCTAAGGAAATGCTTGCAATTTTGCATGCGATCACTCATTGGCGACCTTATCTCATTGGGCATCATTTCTCCATTAAAACAGATCATCAAAGTCTCAAATATTTCTTGGAGCAATGGGTTGCCACCCTCGAACAACAAAAGTGGGTCTCTAAGCTCATGGGCTATGATTATGATATTACTTATAAAAAGGGCAAGGAGAACATTGTGGTGGATGCCCTCTCTCACCAATTTGAGGCTCATAGTATGCTATGTGCCATTTCTTCACCCATTCCATAGTGGATAAATTCTCTTCGTGAGGAGGTGCTTAAGGATTTCAAACTTTGGTTACCTCCCTTCAAATAGAGCCTACCTCATGTCTCGGATACACTTGGGATGGACAAGATTTATGCTACCACCAATGCCTTGTTGTTCCTCACACATCTCCACTCTAGGAACTTCTCATGAAGGAAATGCATGCTTCACCCACTGCAAGCCATTCTGGGTTCCTCAAAACATATGAAAGGATTAAGCATACCTTTTCTTGGAAAGGTATGAAGAAGGACATTCATAATTTTGTGGCAGCATGTGACACCTATCAATGGATGAAAGGCGAAATGGTGCATTCTCTAGGAACTCTACAACCCTTACCTATTCTCAAATAGGTTTGGATAGATATTTCCATGGACTTTATTGAAGGGTTACCTAAGTCCAAAGGTAAATCAATTATTTTCGTGGTAGTGGATCATCTTTCGAAGTATGCTCATTTTTGTTCCCTCTCCCATCCTTACATGACCTCCATAATTGCCCAAATTTTCCTCGATTCTATCTTTCACCTTCATGGCATGCCCACATCCATTGTGTCCGATCATGACCCTACCTTCACTAGTAATTTTTAGCAAGAATTGTTTAAGTTGTAGGGAACTCAACTCAAAATGAGTTCAGCTTATCATCCACAAATGGATGGCTAAACTGAGATTATCAACAAATGTTTGGAGATCTACCTTCGTTGCTTTACCTCTGATCATCCTACATAATGGGTGAAGTGGCTTCCCTTGGCTGAGTGGTGGTATAATACTTCCTATCACATGATGACCAAGGTCACCCCTTTTGAAGTAGTTTATGGATGACCTCCATTCACGCCCTCCTCCTACATTCCAGGTAGCTCCAAGGTCCATGCAGTTGACACTACACTCAACCAACATGTCAAAGTCCTCCATCAATTGAAGATGAATTTGGAAGTGGCCCAAAATTGGATGCGCCAACAAGCTGATCAACATCGTTCTAAGCGTAGCTTTGATGTTGGTGATATGGTCTTCCTTCACTTGCAACCATACAAACAATCATCTCTCCAGCTTCAGGTGCTAGAAACTCGCTACCAAATACTATGGGCCCTACCAGGTTTTACAATGGATTGGTGCCATGACCTACAAATTGGCCCTACCATCTACATCCAAGCTCCACCCTATTTTTCATGTATCCTCTCTCAAGAAGGTTGTGGGCAATCAAGTATAGGTTCAATCTTCCCTCCTAAAATTGGATGAAGAAGGTTCTATCTTGCTCGAGCCAGAATAATTGTTGGATCGTAGGACGCACACTCTTCGCAACCGAGCCATTACTGAGGTCCTTGTTCAGTGGCGTGGTCTACAACCGAAAGATGCTACATGGGAGTCTCTCCAACAACTCCAACACTAGTTTCCTCATCTACAACTTTGAGGACAAAGCTTTTTGAAGGGGAAGGACATGTTAGGACCCCATCCTAACATTATTTTTGTAATTCTCATTTGATTATGTAATGACCCACTTCCAACGTGGGGACCCCATCTATAATGTTATTTTGTAATACTTTGTAATGGTATGTGGCAAGTAAGGCACCTAGACAAGTGGGGCCATTTCATGTAACCGTTATCAAGAATGTAACCGATGTTTGGTAGAAGATTCTAGCTCGAGTGGCATTTTGCATGTAAGCCAACTCTTGAGCTTAGGGTTAGGGTTGCATGAAGTTTTTCTTTAAAAGACATGGAGCCATGTATGAATGTATCTTTTTGCAAATTAATGAAATATTGAAGGAGGTTGCCCCCTCGAAGAGGCCTGCGATTCTGTGTCTATTGTGAGAGTGTTTAATTCTGCATTTACTTTTCGCATTGTGATATTATGTTATTGTATGAATCTCAGCTTATTTTCAGTATTTTGTGTGAGTGAGTTTATTTTTAATAGTAGGTTCCTAACAGAGGTTGTCAGAAGACAGTGAGAGCTCATTAAAATCTGAAGGGAAGTTGTTTGAGAGGGTCGAGTAAAGGCCACCAAAATACAAATGAGGACAAAAATCCAGTTCATACAATGAGGGTTTCAATGGTTCTGTCGTTGAGGTTGAGGGAAGGTGTTGAAGGCACTACCCCTTACCCCTAATAAAGGTGGCAATGGGCGTTGATCATGTTGTTGATGCAGCTGATTTCAAGAAGTGGAGTGAGCAATTGGGGAATAATATTTTGTTGAAAGCAATTTAAAGCAAAGCTAGTTGGAGAAGATGTCTGGAACAGGAGAAACCGAAATGAGCACAACAAGAGATGCTAGTATAGTGTTCAGTGCTTCTATCCCCGGTGTTCAGTTCATGTGTCATTGAGGACGTCGACGAGTCTAGAGGAGGTGATAGATGTAGAAAGACGAATTGACATGTCTACATAATGAACCAAGATCACAAAATCTTAACATTAGCCCATTGGGTTTTAAGCAAGTAGTTGGGTGTGAGGAATGTCACATTGTAATCCAAGGTTTCGATCCCCTAGGTAAACCTTAACATTTCCCATGGGGTTGAATTTTGCTTGATGAGAATGGTTGGTTCACAAAGAGCCCACCCAGGTTCAATTTCCCATGGGTACTGCAATAATATGCTCTGGTGTAATACCATGATAATGTGGTTTGTTGAAATACCACGATAATGCCCCCCCAAATTGGAAGACATGCATGGGAATTGCACTTTGCTAAGTTGAGGAGTCAACGAAGAGTGGATCCTTGCCTGCTTGTCTACCGTTGTGCATGGGAGTGGGTGAGGGATGGGCTTCCTACTTTGACTAGGCCCTACATTAGTGGAAAGGACATCATCAAATATTAACATCATCATCCATAGAAAGGGATTTCGACTAAAGAGCAACAATCCTCAAGGGTTACTTGGATTTGAGCTGCAACTTTCATTTGTCATTATTGTCACTATGATTGGCACTATTACTACCCTTTGCCTTTGTAGTATCCTCTTAGTCATCCCTAATCTTTTTACCCTTCTTCTTTTGTCTATGCACAGGTTTTGCCATTGTTTCTGGTTTCTTGGTGTAATTGTTGGAGCCACGTCCTTTTAAGAAAAGACAATCGATTTCTAGGATGAAGTGCTATTGGGCATCCCTATTTGGTTCAAAGCACATTAGTAATGCGCAACATCCAATATAAGGACAATGGGTTGCAACACCATAAAGAAGCCCTTAATTTCGTGCATGAAGAACATGTGCATGCACTCATACAAAAAGGATGTCAAGTCATACTTGCATGTAATGGACAAACCAACTTGGCTTGTCTAAGAATCTCGACACTTCAACAAGCCTTGGCATTACCAAATCCATTGTGCACTTTTACTTGTTATACAAAAGCTTCAACCTCAATACTCTCTTGCCATGATTAGTGAGGCATTTTTTCTATGCCTCCATCAATCATGACAACTCACAATATTGTTGAAGGTATTCATGAAGTTTCTTTGACAATGTCTATATTTTCTATGTGCTGCCCCTTGTTTGGCCTTGGAACACCAAACACTTGCACAAACTGTAGAGGGTAAAAAGTCATCCACAAAAGTAATGTATCCATTGTAAATGGTCATTGCCTGATTTGTAGGTCATATTGACCATCACTAAAAGGTAGTGCATGAATTGTTTACATTCATATAGAGGCATCACAAGTATATGGTGTATTGAAACATGTTGGAATGCAATCTTCAGCTCATGGTTATCCAAGCTGCTGACCATGCTTTGCATTGGTCTTTTGAAGTTACCTACCATATTGACTCGACTAAGAAAACCTTCTCTTTCATAACTTGTTTTCCTTTCCCCTTTTTCTTCAAGGCAGATCCTAGACTACTTGTTAGATATTTGTCATTACTACAAATGTTGTTTTAGGATCCCATAGATCCCCTCTCCTTGGTGGGGACTTGGTGTCTAAGTAATTTGAAAAGGGACACTTTGCAACCCCTTGTCCTCTTTCCGCTTCGACATAGAAACTTTTTCTTTTGCCTTCTTTATTCCTTCAAAACACCTCAAGTATGAAATAAAACGAGTGAACCCTTCCTACAACTAGTAAATGAGAACCCTGATAACTATTGCTAAACTACTAGGGGTAGCTATCATGCCCTCTATCATTTGAGTGGTTTCTAAGTTGGGCATACATCTTGCTAATGTCCCATTGGCAGTTACCACCATCGTCTAGTTGGCAAATCAATATATTTGAATGGCAGCTCACTTAGTCATCCTTCTTTCGACACTTCATTGAAATCATGATGAGTTTGCTCGACAACCTCTCTAGTGACTTTGATGAGTTCAGATGGTGTCGTGACATTGTTTGAGATGGTTTGATGCAGTTTTTTTTCAATTGGTTATATGTTTTTTTTTTTTGATAAGTTAAATTGAATTAAAGCGGGTTTTGAAAGGAATCCCAAAACCTTGTTACAAAACCAGCATTATAGAATGGTTTGAAGAGGAAAAACGTGAAACAAAGAGGCAACCAGCTCGCAAGACGAACCCAACAAGGGAACACAATCCAACAGAACCACAGTCATCAAGGCTCCACAAAACACAACCCAGAAAACGTCCACAGCCACATCCTTGTAAGCAACCCTGTCAACATCACCTAAGCGACGTCCTTGCTACCATCCTTCCCTGGTATTAGCTTTGGAATCAACAACCTTAGGTTCATCAGTGGTTATGGCAGTGAAAGCTTCGCGGAAAAAAAACAGGTTCAGCGCATTGCGCATTTCCTTGAGGGTGGACAAAAGATCCTCAGATTGAGAGATTGCTGTAGAAATTGTTTTGATTATGAGTTTCTGAAGCACCAGAGGCGTAGGGTCGTCACCGTCATCGTCGGAAACCACCTCCTGAATCTTTTGTTGGCTCTGAGACGACTTTCTTTTGAGACGAGCAGAGGATCTGGTGGCGCTTGCAGGTTTTTCGGTCTTGACCTTTTTTTTTATTTGGTTATATGTTATTGAAATGGGTTCCACTTGTATTACATCATGATTACCTTATCACAATATTTCAACAAACTGCTAGTGTTATTACAACCAACAATTATGCATATATTGCTTGGCAAGATTTGAATCTGGGTCTCCACATTGGGAGCCCATGTTTTTTACCGCTTGAAATCATGCCATTTGATTCTGTTGAGGTTAACCCTGGGATTGGAAACTTTGGCTTATGTTGTGAAACTCATTGCTTTTGACCGCTTGCCCCAAACCCAATGGAATATATTGATGCATTTTTTATTCCATGAGCCTGCCATGAATTTCATTTTAGCTTAGTATTATCAAGAAGGGCCTTAAAGTTTATTATGGGCTTCAGGGTTGCTCACTAGATATTCACAGGGCATTCCATTAAAGCTCAATGTGCTTGTCCAACATCTCACGTTGTTATTGGCTCTGAAGATTAGTAATGTATCAAAATTAGGTAGGCCTAATCCATAGTACTAGTAATCAAGACCTTAATGCAATGCAACAAACCAACTTTGTTTGCAGCAGTAGTATATAATAATTATATAACGTTTGGAAAGGTCATTTGAACAGTTATGAAAATTCGTTTATATTTGTCATTTGCTAGAAGGATGTTCGAGAGTTTTGCAATGCTTGACCACATATCTTTTATTGATGACAGCTTCAGCTGCTTTTTGTGTAATATAATAATTGTGAGGTGAATCTTACTTTATTTCTATATGTTCTTTTATGATTCTCGCGTTTGGTTTGTGTTTTCATTACATCATTGAATATCTTATCAGTCAACTGCTATTACATATCCAGCTCTCTTTCAGGCTTTTTTTTGGCTCAAGATTCAGACAATATTTTCATCAATTTTGTGGAGGCAACATTTATGATTACAAGACTAGTTGTTTGATCTACTTAACTCAAGTTTTAAAAGATGTAGATTGTCTAAACTACTAGATGGAAATCAATTCATAAAGTGGTATATTATGGCCTTTCAAATTTTATTTTACAGAATATGCTGTTACACCATGTAATTAGTAGTTAGATATGGATAAAATTTTTTGAAAATCGCCACCAATGATGGAAATCATGAAGCAGTTATATGAGAAAAAATGTTGAACATGTTAAAAAAGTCTATTATGGAATGAGAATAAAGACTTGTCACTATTTTGTATTCTAACTAAAAGCAGCTTTTGTTTTGTTCATAGAAAAAGCAAGAATTATCTTCAGTCTTTGTTTCAGAAAACAATGTAGTCCTTCGAGACTAATTATTAGCTGTGGCTTGCAGTTGCTTAAAAATATTAAAAGATGTACTATATTGCCATTCCGTGAAGCCATTTTATCAGATTTGCACCCAGATTGTATTGATATCTGCACAAAGTTGCTGTGTCGAAACCCAGGTAGAAGTTCATTTCTATTTTTCTTGCACTTTACAACTTGGAATTATAAAAGATTTTCATTTTTATGAAGAGTGATGGAAGCCTGAACCATTATGCAATGTGTTATATGCTACATGCACTGGCAGATGCATGACACACCTATTAGTTGCAGACTTGCAGTGTTTGGTTTCTTGAGTATCTGTTGGAATATTTTTAAATTTTTAAATTTTTGAATTGTTTATATGGCATTGAAACGGGCCCATCCATACTACATCGTGACCACATAGTGGTATTACAACAGCTTTGGTTATAATGTATGTATCGTTTGTCAAGATTCGAACCCGGGTCTGTCCTCCTTAAAAGCCAAGGAATCTAACCAATTGAGCTAATGCCATTTGATGGAATATTTTTTTAATTTAAAACCAACTAACAATATGATTTTTCATTATTGCTTGGCAGTTGAACGATTGTCATTTGACGAGTTTGTGAAACACAAATTTCTATTCGAGATGTGAAGTTCTATGTCCAGAGTTGTAGAGACAGTCTATCATGCTGATATGAATGTGTTTGAGATGTGAGGTTCTATATCCAGAGTTGTAGAGACAGTCTATCATGCTGACATGAATGTGTTTGTGGAGATTAGATCTAAAAAGGGTTTTCCTTGTGTAAATATAACATCTCAAGATTCCATGATATGTCATGATCTTGGTCTGGCACAAACTATGGTGTCAATAAGTGCAGATTATTGCAGGGAAACTTATCGTTGAAATATCATCAATTCATTTGGTTAGTTGTATTGTATTTTGGGGAAAAAGTATGGCATAAGCTATAATTTGGTTAGACATGGATGTCAGAGATGAATCTCTGGAGTATTCAGAAGACAATTATTTAAAATGCATGTAAACTTGCATGTGGGGTTTCCTATGTCTGTTTTACTAGGAGAGGAATTCTTGTCAGGGATTGCTGTAACATATCCAGTCAGTACATCAAAGATTTACTGCATGCATTGTTTCTTCTTTGTTGCTTGTTTCAATTGCTCTATGATATTCTGATCATTGGGTGTTCAGGTTAGGTGCTTTTACAGTTCTATGTAGCGCAGCAGGTATGGTATTCCATACACAAGGTAAAGAATTAAAAATGTGAGAAAGGAAATAACTCAAAGAAAAATGCTCACATTAATATCAACAATCCATTCATATGTAAAGCAATCATTGCTCGATCTAAATATTGAGTACCTAATAAATGTAGAGTGTATAAATGCTAAAATTAATATCAACTTCGCCGGACTGAACGCTTGTCCCTTTCCTGGTGCTTTCAGCGGCGTAAAAGGTTTAAAATGATTGTGGCATGGTGGTTATAGGGGCGGACTGCGCGAAGATCTGTGTGGCGGCTTCGGGGTGGACAGCGCAGAATACTGTGGCGGCCATAAAAGCTGGACAGCCTGCCCGGATTCGTGGCTGCTACCGATTCCACCATGTAAATTAAAAAAAAAAAAAAAATTAATATCAACAATCCATTCATCTATAAAGCAATCATTGCATGATCTAAACATCAGAGTACTAGATAAACGTAGAATGCATCCAATGTATGCAACACTCAATGGCACAATCAAGATGACACTAATCACAACAACAATGATGCAATACCATATGATAAGATATGCCTTTCATATGCTTGTATGCTATTATGCTAACCATAACAATAGCAAGGGATGTATATATACAAAAGGGATAAGCAGAAGATAAGAATTGTCTAACTAGTGACTAACTGCTCATATCCATATAGATGAAAAAAATTTAATCCCTTATTTTGTATAGAAGGTGTTGCACAACCACATGCAACAACCTCTACAAAAACTAATTATTAGCTACATACTATAAATATCAAAATGCTTGTAGTCAGCAACTCATTGTTGAGGTGGAGCTTGAGTTAGCACCATGTTGAATTTGTACCTACCTCTGTCCATTCCTCCAAATTGGTCATCATCCTTGTTGACTACATCACTAGAACATGTGTGCTCGATCTACTTAACCATTGCATGCTTCTTTGTCAACTTAGGATCAAATTGATCATCTACCATCATTGTTGCCACTCACAATCTCTTGTGCAATGTCATCCTCCCTCCTTGTGTTGTGCCTATTTAACAAACATCTCTTGTGCAACCTTTATCTCATGTGTAATGCCCATCCCTTGTGTGATGTCCTATGCAAACATCTCATCTCATTGTAGACTATCCTGTGTGCGATGCTCGCTACCTATGCAACCTACTCCTATGTAGTCTACTCCTAGGTAAGTGACAGTGGGATAGCCCGTAGAGCATGTTGTCTTCATTGAAAATATTGATCTAGACTACTGAATCACTCGTCATTGTTGTGCACTAATGCTATTTGTTTTTCCTCTTTCGACATGGACCACCTATGTGTTGCATAGGTGCTTGGTATACCTAGTGGAATATGGTGAGCATGATGTTTGTGATGGTTAAGGGATCTCCCTAGTTTGGTATGCTTACTTTTTTGTCCCTCAACCATCAATGTGATTACATGGAAGCCCATGGAGAAGTTCATCATGTGCATAAGGAAGTTGTGGAGGTATGTTACCCTATCAAGCTTATGTCCTCTTAGGGCTCCCCACATACACTATGAGATAAGTAGATATTTGTGAGGCTCATCGCTCTCTTGACAATTGAGACATGATGAGGTACATTACACATTTCAAATTGTCCTTGCACAATAAATGCATCTTCAACTTGTGACTAGCATGTGATGACAACCTTGTCAACTCATTTGTCATTAGCAACCCATGTCACAATACTTTGTCAAGTAGTCCTATAATTGGCATTGTCTTGCCTCCTTTTGTCTCACAAGTCTATAAGAAGGCATTGGGCCGCAGAGGACTTTATTGAAATATTGTGAGCTAAAGATAACTCGGTGGTTGTTGACCAATGTTAAATTTGCTACATCTCTTTGTCTCATAGTAGGCAGGATCTCAATAAGGTGTTGTTTGAATGTAACCTTGTCAAAATTTGGGATGTGAAGTATGTAATGCATGGAAGTTTGCTAAAAGGCTTACTTCCATGTATGATCATCTTTTTTCATCTCACTATTTTGACACTAACAAATGAGTTCTAGATGATCTCATAAATCCAAATTCTTGTTAGCACTTTCCCTTTCTCTTTGTTGATGGTGACAATGAATCCTCTTGTTGTTACTTTTCCTATGCAGACCATCTCACCTATGGTTGTGCAGAAAACCCTCTTCATAATCTCAAGATGTATTTGCCCATAATCTAAATGGGCTTTTAAGACCTTTTGTATCTCTGGTTGTTGAGATTGTCTCAATGGTAGTTTCTATGGTGGAGGTGAGTCAAGCCTCAACCTTTGATATCTAGATATTAAATGGTCCATATGTTGTGACTATACAATGTCTTTGAATGATGTGGATGTTGTGTATGCATCTATGACATACTTCTTGGCGTTAGAGTACTATGTGCCCTCAGCTATGGGAAACTATAATACTGGGTTGTTGACTCTTAGACATGGCCATCCTTATGTGTGACATCGCTTCCTCAAAGCCAAATTATGAACTTGAATCAAGTGGAATCCTCTAAGCGCCCAATATGGTGCAAACCTTGGCGGCAATTATGAATGTTGTGGTGGCTAGCTACTAGTAACATCATTGTTCCCACGATGTTTCTACTTTGCAACTAAGTTTTTGAACCCTTCGTACACTTTGCCAATCTTTCATCTCTAAAGTTTTCCAATGTGGTGTGGTCTAGTACTTAACAAGCACACAACAATTTTAAATGTTGCCCTCTCCTTCGCTATGATGTCCAATGCATGTCATCAATAGTAAGGACACCTAGTTTATTGTGACGACATAGGGACAACTCTCCTCCATTGCATGCAAGAGTTGCCTAGCCAGATTTGTGCCCTAAACAACACTATGCATGGTGTCTCCATTGTGTTAGAGGGCCTCCCTACTATCCTCGATGGTTTGTTTGCTACCTTAGCAACTTTGGATAGCATGCATGAAACCCTTGAGACACTAAATGTCCAACAAGATGATGTTGCATGGCATTTGCCAAACCCTAGATGATCACTCTATAGCACTAGTGTTGGGTGATAGTTCCAAACTATCCCATGGCAATCTTTATTGTCTAGATAACTCCTTGTGACTTGATGGTGTTGTACAAACACCAGATAATAGCTCCATATGTGCTTATGGCAGTCCCATGTTGAACCTTATCCCCATATGTTTGAATGGTGCGAGTCAAACTCTAGATGACATCTAATTGGGTAATGTCATGTAGGTCATGCTGATTTTGACAACGATGTGGGAAGAATAGATGGTATTTTGCTTGACTTAAACAACAACCTCCTTTTACTCAACAATGTTTCATCGATGTTATACAACTCTCCCACAAGAATCTACGACTCTTTCCAAATGATGATAAAACCATATTTCATAAAAAAAACTTTCTTGGCAAGTTAATTTTCATAGACAACAGTCCCAATTGTCTAAATGGTGTCTCCTCCCCTGATAGTCTTCTTTTGTACAGTAGATGATTTCTCCTTGGACAACAAGCTCCTTGTGCTTCTTAATATATTTTGTAAATGACAAGGAATTAGTGCAATTCTAATCCCGTTTTTTTACAGCATCATCTAGTCTCACAACACAATTGTTGATGTGCACACGTCATTACTCAACGATGTTTCTTCGATGTTGTACAACTCTCCCTACTTGGATGGTTGCAAACCCTAGCACAAGAACCTACGACTCTTTCAAAATGATGATAAAACCCTATTTCACAAAAAAAATGTTCTTGGCAAGTTAATTCTCATAGACAACAGTCCCAATTGTCTAAATGGTGTCTCCTCTCCTGATGGTCTTCTTTTGTACACTAGATGACTTCTCCTTGGACAACAAGCTCCTTGTGCTTCTTAGTATATTTGATAAATGACAAGAAGGAATTAGTGCAATTCTAATTCTCTTTTTTTTTACATCGTCATCTAGTCTCATATCACAATTGTTGATGTGCACACATGCATAATGACAAGTGGCACAACATCATGTGTCTTCTTGCTAGACAACTAAATGACTACGTATTGACTAGATGATTGGATCCGCTTGTCATATAATCATTGGCTAGACAACCTTGTCAAATGACCTTGGACAAGCTCACAATAAAGCCCATTGGCCAAATAGCCTCTTTGGTAGATAGATGGGTTTGTCTATTGAACAACTTTTCCAACTTTAGACTGTTGTTCCATAACTGTGAACAACATGGAAATGTTCGATATCAACTTAACTTTCAATGGTCTTGAAATGTTTGATTGAAGCTTAACTTTAGATGACATTGAAATGTATGACAATAGATTAATTCTAAAATGCCTTGAAATATTTTGATGACAACTCTAGACGATAGCAAAATTTTGGTTGACGTAGCCTCAAACGATAAAACTCTAAGTTCCTCTAGAAACACTTTGTCTTTGATTAGATGACCATTTTGTCTCAAGTGGCCTACGCTTTGGGCTAGATGACACACTTCACTACCAAACAACAATCCTCATTACCGAGATGGCAACCCAAATTTGCCAAATGATAGCCCTAACTGGCTAGATATGGTTACTGTCCTTAACAACACATATTCCTTGGAAATGCTTGTTTGTTGAAAAGAATTTGTTGGCAACATTGTGCTTCTACCCATTTCTCTCATCGAATTCCCAAGTTTTATCTATCAACATCTATATAATGATTTGGTTCTTCACTCCTCTTGTATGGTCGTACAATGATAACACCATCATCATAGAAAAGGTTATTAGAGGGTAAGTTGACATGGGTGGATGAGAGACTAAGCTAATGGAGGATCATGCAAGAAAGTGGGAGAGTCATATGAGAGAGGTGTTTGCCTTGAGAAAGGACCTTGGTCACACATGGAGGGAGGCCTCAAGTTTAAAGTTAAGACAACTTCTTAGGAGACAATAGAGAGTGTAGAACAACCTCCCAAGAGGAAGAGATAAGACTTATGGTGTATAGGTATTTTTGGATGATAAATATATGGACTCGAACTATGGCAATGACCAATTGACTTTTCTATATCTTGTATCATTTTTTGGATATATAGATTTTTCTTTGGGATCATATGCTTTGTCTTTTCAATCACTTTGTCCATTTTTCTTCTTATGCATCTTTTTTTTTCAATATATGAATATCATTTTCTTCTAACTCAATACTTGGGACAATATTAGCCACATAAAAACTAAAAATGACATAACCTCCTTATAAATGCATTAAGATAAGCAAAAAATCAAATGTATGCAATGAAAAAGCATATATGCATATGATATGATATAGAACCTTACAAAACTAGTTATAAGGAACTTCAAGAGACTCACAAATTGTTACATGTCAAATGCTCATCAAGTGGGAAAATTAAATCAATATAAATTTAGTAAAAGTGCTTAAAGTAAAACTCACTTTGGTTTGGAAATCACAAGTTTAGTTTTCCTTGATAATATTTTCAACCTTTGTACTTCTTTGAGAATGATGTTTTATCATCTTTGCCATGAAGTAAGCCAAGTAAATAAACTCAATGAAGAATGCTCCATTATGAATGCTCAATAATTGATCCATGTAGAACACTCATATAAAATGCTTAGTGATCAATCCACATAGGATGTGTGTATATAAAGAATGCATGATCTCATCAATCTAAGTGGGATAGACGCTAATGTATAATAATGCATGATCTCTAATAAATGTGATTTTCATAATCTTATAGAAGAGATGATATCATAAGAATGAATCACATAAAGATGAAAATATCAAGATAATGGATGTTATGAGAATATCATAATGAGAGTAATCTCTTGGCATGATGCCAAATATGATAAGAGCTAGCTATAAGTTGTTTCTCTTAATTGGATTTCTTTCCATTTATTTTTAAATGTACTTTCTTTTCTCACACATTTTTATGTCTGTTTTTATGATGCATGTTTTTAAACTGGAAAATATCAATTGTTTATTTTTTGAAGATCAAGGCCCTAAAAAAAATGCAATATTAAACCCTAGGACTATTTTTGTAGCTTGGGATGATCCAATCACTTTGGAAAGTCACTTAACCTTATCATAGTAAGAATTCTTCCGTATATCATTTTTTAGGAAAAATACAACGCATAGAAAAAAATTGTACTCTAGAAAAAATTGAATCTTGCTTTTGCACATTTTGAAGATAACTCTTGACTTTAGCTTTTTTAGATGGCATGTAAAATTTGTATAGACTCGGCAAAATTTTAACAATTTTATGATATTTTTTTACCAATATTTGAGATCATGTCTTTTGAAAGCAAGGACTTTACAAGTTGATCTTACATCTTAGAAATGTTTCCTAATAATGGTATAATGAAATTCCTCCAAGGGTCTTATGCATGAAATGAAAAAGTAAAGTACTTATGAGGATGAATATTTAAAGGGGTGTCATCAAGCATGTATGCAATATAACTGTTTGATCATTTAGCTTCAAGAATAATATAAGATAAAATACCACTTGTGTGAGAAATTGCCTCCACAAGATTTTTTTAATTAATAAATATTATTTTTGAATACAACCCATTTGTAAGATTGAAGATATATTTTTCACATATGTTGGTGAAGAACTAGGATGAGTATGACAAAAAGGACTAGTATGACGAGGTTTAGGTTTGGACTTCTCTCATGTGTAGGATTGTGAGACCTCCTCAAGTGTAAAACAAGTAATCAAGTCATGAGAGGGGGGATATTGGCTTAGTGTATAAGGCACAATAGATACATTTGATTTTGATAGTATATGGATGACAAGATGGTTGGTAGAACATAAAACCAATAGGTAACTCTTGGATGTTGAAAACTAGCAAAAAAAAATGAAGAATGAGAATATTTGCAATTAGAAAAGTTACTCTTTATAAGACCCACTAAGGTCACCGTTAGAACTATCCAACTATTTGCTTTGGTCTGCTACAAAAATTTAGGTATTTGAATACCTAGTTTATCATCAACTCTTTTTTAGACTCATGGTCATGTTTTTCTTTATTTTTAAATCTGTTAATGTATGAATCATCATTTACAAGTTTGGAATAAGTTTGATCTTTTCTTTATTACCTTAGGAGACTCTTATGGGAAACCTTAGGACGGAGTAAGGTATGAACACCGTGAATTTGAACTTTGTCTATACTCGGTGGATAACTCACTTTGAAATAAGCATGGTATTTTCTTTGTTACCACTATTGTGGGATTACCTTAGGAGGACTTTGACTAATGATAGGTACACCATGAATTTAACCTTTGTCTACACTAGGTAGATAGCTCACTTCCATGCAACCAATTAAGTATCTAGCCTCTTCATCAAAGTGAGTAACATTGTTATTTTCAAGAGGGGTGTTTTGGATCTTTTCTAAGAATGGATTTTTATAAATTTTAAACTTTTCATTTCCTAGATGTTGGGGATTGTTGCTTTTAGTAACATAATTAGTAACCAAGGAATTGTATTTAACCTTTTATTCATTTTGAGTATTATGAAGTCATAAGCTCATCAAAGATGACAAAATATAATAATTTTTTAAAATGGTGATACTTTTTGAAAATGTCTAGGAATACCAAACAAAATGAGTTGTCATTGAATCAAAGGGGCTTTGTTGTTATTGGTGAATACAAGTACCCTTTTAATTTGATCCATTTTCATGGATAGGACCCATCAAAAGTGTGATTAATTTATAATTATTGTCTTTGCTCTTCTTGATCTTTCTTCATGATTGAGTGGTTTTCTATTTATGCAGTACATTAGTAGCACTCATTGTGCAAAAGTTTGAAAAAAATAAAACCATCTCCAATAACTCTTTTATTTTTATTTTTAGATTTAGGTCTTATTATTTCCCCTCCTCTTATTTTGTTACTAAAGTTCTAGCATGCATCATGCAGTCTTGTAAAGTTGCTAAGTTATATTGTCTCTTAATGTCATTTCTAGTAGGTGGTGAAAGTGCTTCGTAAACGTTTCTTTATTACTATCATTATCAATGTTATGCTTTGTTTGATATCCAATGCATTTTGACCTCCTAAGGAAATTCTTAGTGATTGTGTTTAGTAGTTATAAGTTGTAAAATAACATTATTTTGTGTAGTCCTAGTCCCAAACTCGTATTTAAGAAGATCTAACATTTGTTCAAAGCTTTTAATAGATCCTTAAAGTAATTTTGTATACCATTTCAACTCAATCCCTTTAAATGATCTAACAAACACTCTGATGATAGCATTATATATTATAAATTCCATTGAGAAATATTCTAGAATTTTAAGTTGTGATTAGCCATGCTAGTGATAGGTTGCCTTAGTCTTCATGGTGACATAATTTGTTGTTGGTATATGAGTAATAAGGTTAACTTGGGAATGTGGCTTGTCATGGATTATTAGTAGGTTGGATTTGATTTTATGTCAATTGGTTAATCAATATTATCAAGACTCGAGGTTTCCATAATATTTTTGATATGATTATTGCCCCCACTCTTAGGAGGAGGTGAAGGAATATTCCAATTTTACCAAAAACTACTTTGTTTAGCTTGAGGTTGAGTTATCTATGGCTTCTTTCTTGTAACCTATCAAACACTTGTTCTTTTTTTACGAGAAGTGCAATATTCATATTTTTCTTTTTCATCTCTTCTATTTTTGATGGACTTTACTTGTAGCATTCTTACCTTATAGTTTGTGGAGCAATGCTTCTTGCTCATCTTTAGGAAGATGAGATAGAGATGAATCGACCTTTACTAATTCTTCCATTGTTGGCTTACCTTATATTGAATTTTATTCAATAGAGTTAGGATCATCTCTTATAGTAGCAATCGCGGTCAAGACTAATGTTTCAACTATTTTTAGGCCTATTTATACTATTTCTATTTACCCTATGTAACCTTGATGTGCCTAGATTGTTTGGTACAACCATGATCACCTTTTAATATGGTAATCTTAGTTTCTTCTATTCTTTGGAAAATAATGAATGCCCAACATTTGTTGCTACCCTTGTTATCTTGTTTCCTACTTAGGTAGGTTGTTTGGCAAGTGGTTTTATAGTTTGATTGATCCTACACCCTCTTGTTCGACAAGGCACTTGATTAAAACTAACTTTTCTATTGAACTAAAAACCAAGGTTGTCATTAAATTTATGATAAAAATGTACAAGCAATTAGAGCCATGCTATATTCTTGTCTTTTTTGAAGGGGGAAGAAGTAAGCAAAATCCCCCAAATGCAACGGATTAAAACAAACTCAAACAACAAATTATTAGTATGCCAAGTATATATATTACACAAATGTAAATAACATAAAATTTAATAAATTTAAATGAAAATGTAATGTAAGATAGAAATAAATCAAACCACATAAAAGACACCAATATTACGTGGAAAATCCTATAAAGGGAAAACCATAGCCAAAATTGTATCTCCACTTTTGTATTATCTTCAACAAAATATACAAGCTTTTTCCTCAAATGTGATTGGTGCAAATCACCAATATCTCAAGTCAACAAGAATGAACAAGAAGCAAGGAGATAATATCTCAAGTAAACAATAGTGTCTCACAATTAGCTCAAACCAACACAAGGAGTTTAGCCCAAATATATAATTTGGGCTATCCTCCCATTGGAAAATAGTCATGGAGGAAAACCTCCACAACATGGAGTGTATGAGACAAGTGTCTCATGCAACTCCACCTCTATGCCACCACTCAATGTTGAGGCCACATGTCCTCATCCAAACCTTTGTGTGTGCCACCACACTCAAGTCACATGCCACTACACCTATGCCCCACACATGCCACCACACTCAAGTCTCATGCCATATCACCTTTGACCTTGAGTTGACTAGAGTTAGACTATATATTGAAATTATTTTAATTTAGTAATTGTAGGAATAATAATATTAAGGTGTAGGATAAAATAAATATAGGTATATATTTATTTTATCCATATACCTTAATATATATTAGTCTAACCTAGGTATATATATACATATTAATAAATATAAATTAAATACCTATCTATTTAATTTATATTAAAGCCTAGATACCTAATTTTATTATTCACCTTTATACTTAGGTGAATTTACAATATAATCCCAAAATTGGATTATTTGTTCCAACACTCCCCCTTAATCTAATTTTGGGGTTATAATACAATTTTACAAGAGGTGAGGTTCCAAAGAACCAATTTACCAAGGAGCATACGTTTTGGCAAAGACTTCTTCAACAATGGCATAGTAGAGACTCCAAGTTGTGTGGCAATAGGTAAGGCACCATCCATCAACATGGATCTACAAAAGAAAAACATGACATAGAGTCAATAATCATATATATAAAATATGGCATGTAAATAAGGTTTCCATCAACATGGAAAACATCAATAATAAGTGGCATATATATATTCCATCAACATGGAAAACATAACATCCATCAACATGGATAAACAAGTGGCATACATATTCCATCAACATGGAAAAATAGCATCCATCAACATGGATAAACAAGTGGCATACATATTCCATCAACATGGAAAAAAATAAGTGGCATACATCCATCAACATAGAATTCACAAAACCTTAAAAAACACTTAAAATAATTGACATCACACAATATTATGCATTACTCCCCCTTGAGGGCAATTCTTTTAGGCCTAGTTTACTTCTAAAGTAAGAAAATTTAGATTCTACTAATGGTTTTGTGAAAATATCATAAATGTTCTCATTTGTGGGGCAATATATGAGTTTAATTGTCCCATATAATACCTTCTCCCTAATGAAGTGTGCTTGAATATCAATGTATTTTGTCCTTTGATGCATAACATGATTCTTTGCTAAAGCTATTGAAGATTGGTTATCAAAAAATATTGTGATAGATTTATTGTTGTTAAACCCAATTTTTGTTAGTAGTCTTTGAAGCCAAATGGCTTCTTGACATGCTAGAGTAGCACTTCTATACTCAACCTCAGTTGAGGAGAGTGCTATGGTTGGTTGTTTCTTACTACACCAAGAGATCACACCTGATCCCAAGGAGAAACAATATCCACTTGTGGATTTTCTTTCAACATTATCCATAGCATAGTCACTATCACAATAACCAAACAAAATTTACATGAGAATTATTTAAATATTCCAAAGCTAAATTAGTAGTTCCACTTAGATATTTAAGTATTCTATAAACAACATTAAGATGAACATCATAAGGCTTATGCATAAATCTAGCCATCACATTAACAACATAAGCAATATCAGGCCTAGAAATAGTAAGATAGAGTAAACTACCTATAAGTTGCCTATATTGAGTTTTATCTACAAGCTTAGAATCTTTATTAATTTCAAATTTGCTAGAAACCATAGGAGTAGAAACACATTTGCAATTTTTCATTTTAAACCTTTGCAAGATTTCTAATATATACTTAGATTGAGAAATCATAATATTATGGGATTGTTGGTAGATTTGCAAGCCTAAATAGTAATGCAACAAACCCATGTCAATCATTTCAAATCTATTTAGTAATTGTTTATATATATTTCAATCATACATTCATTATTTCCTGTTAAAAGTAAATCATCTACATATAAAACAATGATAGTAATGTTATTATTTTTCCTAGAAATATACAAATCTGGATCAAAATAACACTTATTAAAACCAATTGAAGAAAAATACTTGGAAACCTTATCATACCAAGCTCTTGGAGCTTGCTTAAGTCCATATAGGGATTTCTTTAATCTACAAACATAATTTGGCTTTTCTAGGTTCTCAAAGCCTTGAGGTTGCTCCATATAAATCTCAACATCTAAGTTGCCATTAAGAAATGCACTCTTTACATCTAATTGATAAATTTTCCAATTAAAAGTAGCAACTAATGCTATTATTAATCTAATTGTAGGCATTTTAGCAACCAGAGCAAAAGTTTCCTCATAATCTACTCCATACTTTTGTGAGAAACCTTTTGCTACTAATCTAGCCTTATGTTTGTCAACTTCTCCTAAAGAATTTAACTTAAGTCTAAATACCCATTTACAACCTATTACATTTCTCTTAGAAGGCCTTTGGACTAAATCCCAAGTATCATTTTTGATAAGAGAATTGAATTCTTGTTCCATAGCTTTGATCCAATTTGGATCATTTTTAGCTTGATTATAGGTTTGAGGTTCATTCAAATTTTGAATTTTAGCCATTAAGGTTATCCTTGATGTTTAGATTCTAGTTCTATATTTGTACATTTCACCAAATGGAGAGTCTTTGGTTGTTTGCTCTAACCATTTTGGTCTCTTAGTTTGATTTTCTAAGGGAGAATTTTCATCAATGCTAAAATAACTAGATTTATATAAAGTAGACTCATCAAATATGACATCCCTATTCACAAAGATAGTCCTACTATTAGGGTTATATAATCTATACCCTTTGGATTGATTATCATAACCTACTAACACACATTTCAAAGATCTATCATCTAATTTTCTAATATCATTTGAATTATTATGATGTGCATAAGCAATGCACCCAATTACTCTCAAATGCTTAATTGATGGTTTCCTTTGAAACCAAGCCTCAAATGGAGTGACTCCATTTAGTGCCTTAGTGGCACACCTATTAAGCAAATATACAAAAGTAAAACAACATTCAGCCCATAAGAAATTAGGTTAATTTTGGAGGAAAGTCCTTGCCATATTTGCAATGGACCTATTTTTCCTCTCAACAACCCCATTTTGTTGGGGTGAATATGGGTATGTGAATTGTCTTGAAATACCCATTTCAAGATAATAATATTTAAACTCATTACTCACATACTCTCCTCCATTATTAGTCCTTAAGACTTTTATGGAGGAAGAGGTTTCATTTTCAACAAGTGCCTTAAAAAATTTGAAATATTCAAATACTTGAGACTTGTTTTTCAAAAAGTAAATCCAAGTGTACCTTGAAAAATCATTAATAAAAATTAAAGAATATAAACATCCACTTAATGATTTAACTTGAAATGGACCCATAAGGTCAGAATGGACTAATTGCAATCTATAAGAAGATTTAAAAGAAGTTTCACCAAACTTAGTCCTAGGTTGCTTGGATAAAATGCAAGCCTCACAAAGTCCTCCATCAACTTCAATTTTAGGAAGACCAATTACCATGTTTTTGTTAAACATATCAATCATACTTCTATAGTTTAGATGTCCTAATCTATTATGCCATAATTTAGAATTATTGTCAACATACATGGCAAGACAATGTTTACCTAAAATTTGATGTGGAGAGAATACATACAAGTTGTTGGAAAGCACACCTTCTCCAACAATCTCTCCCACATTGTTTTTAATGATGCACCTATTATCACAAAATCGAATACTTCTTCCTTGAGAAGCTAATTGCCATACAAAAAGTAGGTTAGTTGCAAGATTATAAACAAACAAAACATAATTATATATTTTTCTATCTATATTATCATTGTAACTTCCTTCTATATTTTGTTTTCTCCATGGTTGGGGAGAAAGCCCCTGGGCCCAATGGGTTCCTAGCCCTCTTTTTCTAGAGATATTGGCACATAGTTGGTGTTAGTGTGTTTAATTCCATATGTGATGTTCAAAATTCCTGTCATATCCTAAGGGATGTTAACTCGACCTTCTTAGAAATCATTCCTAAGGTGGTGGAGGCAAAGGACTTTAAATATTTTATGTCTATTAGCCTCTGTAATACTTTATATAAAATCTTGACAAAAATGATGGCTAATAGAATCAAGGTAATTCTTCCCCTTATTATTGACTCTAACCAAGGTGGATTTATGATGGGTAGGCAGATTCTCGATGGTATCATAACCATCCATGAAGTCATTCACTTTATAGATAAGAGTGAGAAAGTTGATATTTTACTGAAATTGGATATGAATGAGGTCTATGACAAGGTTTATTGGAAATTTTTGCTCAAATTCATGGGTAAATTTGGTTTCCACCCTAACAGGATAAATATCACAAAAAAATGCTTGTCTTCAGTTATGATCTCAGTCCTGGTTAATGGATCCCCGACTTGGGTACTTTAAAATTCTTAAAGGGCTTAGGAAAGGTGACCCCATGTCCTCTTATTTGTTTCTTCTTATGGCTAAAGCCTTGGGGAGGTCGATTAGAGCTATTATTTCCTTGGGGTCTATTGAAGGAATCGGACCTACGTCTTCTATCAACCATGTTTCCCATTAACAATTTATAGATGACACCATTCTTGCCACCAGCTCTTCCATTCCATAAGTTAAAGAGATCAAGAACATCTTGAATGTCTACAAGAAAGCTTCTAGGCAGAAGATTAATTTTTAGAAAAGCAAGGTTTTCTTCCTCAACACCCCCCCAAAAGATAGTAAAAAATGCAAATATTTTTAGGTGTATTATTAGAAGCCTCTCGTCGGTTTATCTTGGACTTCCCCTCTTCAAAGGTAGTTTGCAAGAATGTGTGTGGTTCCCAATTATGAAAAGGATTAGGAAGAAGTTGGCAAGCAAGAAGGGAGTTCTCCTTAGTCAAGCTGGTAAGGCCCAGCTTGTAAAATCGACCCTCCAAAGCATCCATGTTTACTTCATAACCATGTTCAAGATGTTGGCTAAAATCAGTTTGAATATTGAAAGCATTTATAAATCCTTCCTTTTGTCAAGAGTGGAAGATAAACAAAGGATCATGTTGGTTGCATGGGATCAAGTTTGTTGTAAGAAAGAAAAAATATGGCTTGGGTTTAGAAAGTTGAAACAAATGAATCTCACCCTTGTTGCTAAAGAGGTATGGAAATTTCTCAGCGAAGATATTGTTGGTTGGGTCCATATTCTTAAATCCAAGTATCTTAGGAGAGAAAGTAACTTTTTGGAGATGTAGGACCTACCTAAGGGGTCTTCCTTCGGGAATAATTTGGTAAGGTCCAAATCCTTAATTCAAAAAGACCTAAGATGAAGGTTCAGTGATGGAAGGAAAATTGATTTTTTTAAGGACAGTTGGATCGGGAACATCCCTTGATTGAAGATCAAAATTTGATGTACTTGGAACCTCTTACTACTCAGCTCTTTGGATCTAAAGTGGGGGACTTCATAGGAGAAATAGATGGTATGAGGGTCTAGAAACCCTTATTATTAATGAACTTGATCCAAGGGGAGAACAAGCTTGGTGTGATCTCTCTATGATTCTGAGAACGGAATTCATCAAAAGCACTATTTTGCTGACTCCCTTGTTTGGAAGGCGGATAAAAAATGTCTTTTTATAGTAAAATTGTTGGAAATATGTTGAATATTTTCCATGTTATTTTGGAGGGCTTAACTCTAAAAGGTACTAGACACTCTTCGTGTATCCTCGTTGGGGTTTCTGGCAGAAGTTTTAGGTTTTATTAAGTTATTTTTAGACTCATATGGGTTGTTTAGGGTTAAATATTTGAACCCATGGTTTTTTGCCCATGGTATTGTAAAAATCTATTCTTGTGTTGTTATTTAATTACACTTGCATCAAGGTTTGAAGTGAGATGAGAGATGAACATTATTATATTGGAGATGATTAAGTTTATACAATAAGGAAATATTATTGTGTTGGGTTTTTTCTTGTAAGGGTTTCCTAGGTGAAATACTGTGTTATGTGTGTATCTGTTATCTTTTTATTTTTTTCTTTGATTTTGTATTTACTGTTTTTCTATATTTATTTTACCAGGACCTTTTTCTCTTCATTTGGTATCATATCTAGGTTTTAGCTTTGTTTGAAGAGTAAAGGTTTCAACCCTGTGATAAATTAATTCTTGAGCAGGAGCTGTGCACGAAAAAATTTAGGCGAAGGAAAATGACATGAAGCACACGGGTAGAGATTGAAAAAGTTAATGGATAGAATTTTGAGTTATGGAAACTCAAGATGGAGGATCTGTTGGTTGATAGAGATTTATGAATTATGGTCTTGGGAATAAAACCAACATCAACACAAATGAGGATTGGCTAAAAATTGATAGAAAGACAAGGAGCTCTATCTGACTGTGCTTATCTGATTTGGTATTGTTGAATGTATTGACAGAGACCATGGCAAATTTGTTATGGGATAAGCTAGGAACTTTGTATCAAATAAAGTCATTGGTAAATAAATTCTTTCTTCGAAAGAAGCTGTATTCGCTTCGGATGAATGATGGCAATTTTGTAGCTAAACATCTAAATGCTTTTAACATTGTGGTAATTCAATTAAACTCTATTGAAGTAAAAATGGATAAAGAGGAAAAGTGTATTACTTTACTTTGTTCATTACCTAATTTTTGGGATAACCTAGTTATAACTATCACCAATACTACTTTTGGATTGGGCCCCGCCTTACCTCTCTGTATAAAGGAGAAAGGGGGCTTTAAAAGTATTTGATTCTATTTTCCCATCCCTTTGAAAGAGAAGAGGGCCTCCTCACCGTAGATTAGATTTCCGAAGCGAACGCTCTCTATTTTAAAGGGTACTCCTCCATGACTGACCGATATTTCTGCGGGCATCATCGATTCAAAGAGGGACAACTGGAGCGGGACTCGAACCTGCAGCTTTTGCCCTCTATCTCAAAAGGAGAGCATTGTGTTGCCTTTTAAAAGCCGAGGGGGAGAGCCCCACCTCTTAAAATGTCAAAAGCTCTCTATCTTTCTGAAAAGCTCCACCAACCCTCTCCCCCTCGGCTTTTAAAAGGTAAGCACCATTTATTGTGAAAGCCGATAGTATGGATTCGAAGTTAAAACTTGCATTTTTAACTCAATTTTTTTGTTCCATGAGAGATGTTGTAATGATGTCTTTGTGTTTTCATTCAAGAAACCTAAGTTCAAATCCCGATACAAGGAACTGGGACCCCTTATAAAAACTCGTGTGCATTAGTTCAACTGGTTAGATTTTTTGCCTTTGAAGGAGAATACAGAGGTTTGAATCTTGCCAAAAGATACGTGCTTAAATTAACAACTTGTTGTAATACCATTATGTGGTGACAATATAATAAGAATGGTGATGATATAATAAGGACTAAGACCCCTCATAAAAACCTGCGTTTTTAACTCAAAATTTTTGTTCATGAGAGATGTTGTAGTGATATGTCTTTGTCTTTTCATTTAAAAGACCTAAGTGTAAACCCCGACACATGGAATTGAGATCACTCATAAAAACCCGTGCTTTTAACTCAAAATTTTAATCCAATGGCATTAGCTCAAATGGTTAAATTTCTCAATTTTGAAGGAGAAGAAGAGGTATTAACGTGGAATAAAATTTCATCATAGTAATATGCCACTTAAAATAAACAACTTGTATAAGCATCACATGAACAACTTGTAGATAAAGAGATTCGAATCTTGCCAAAAGATACATACTTAAATAACAAGTTGTAATACCACCATATTATATAACATTATATAATGATGATATAATAAAATATATGAAAATTTTATACATTTTTTATCAAATATTATATTTGTTATAGAACTTTCAAATTAATTTCATTAGATTTTGAGTTTAGTTTCCTTTCCATGGATTGAATTATAGTTAAATCCTTAGAATCATCCTTAGTGGTAGATTTTAGTGAGCATACCTCAGAGAGATCCTCATTGCTCCAAGATAGGGCAGTTTTTGGTAAATTTAATGGGTATTGGTTAGGGGCTTCAGTCTTGAGAAAATGGATTGATAGGATTTGGAAGTCTCTAGGAGTGATTCTATCATTTCTTTCCAAAGGTTTCTTCCTAGCCATTTTTGTTCTAGGGAAGAAAGAGAAAAAATCCTAAAAGGTGGTCCTTGGTTTATAGGAAGAGCAGGGATATTCCTTACTCACTGATATGAAGACTTTTCACCTAAAAATGTAAATCTATCTCTAGCACCAGTCTGGGTTAGGATGTTTGGATTACCCATTGAATTTTTGGAAATAGATACCTTCAAGGCAACAGGCAACACTCTAGGAGAATTCCTTGAGATTTCAGGTACAATAAAGCTTTACCAGAATCAATCATTCTTAATTATGGGAATAAGATGTGGATCCAAACTATAGATTATGAAAACATATCTTTTAGTTGTAGAATATGTCATGAGGTAGGGCATATTGAGAGATCGTACCCTAAGAAAAGCCCAACAAAATCATTAGTAGAAAATCGTAAGAGAAATTTACAAATGGTTATGGATAAAGATGGTTTTCAACTTCCAAAAAATAGATCTAGAAAAATAAAAGAAAATGAATAGTGGAGAACAATAAGAAAGGATATTGGAAGAAATTCCAATTCTTTTGAGGCTTTGGCCTATGAATAAAAATTAGATCAAAACTTAGACAAAAGACAATAATTTCAACATATTATCAAGGAACCGTCTATTCAATATGATCCTAATTTAAGGAAGAACATTATTGATGAACCCAAGGAATGTGTTTCATCAAATTTTGAAGACTCTCTTGAAGTACCATGCACCATTCAGAAGAATATTATTGGTAAAGAAAATGCAGTTTTAGAAGTTAATACCTCTACCATTAATAAGGAAATATCAAAAAATGAGCAGGATAAGTCAAAAGCTTCTATAATAGAGCCATGAGAGGATAAATATATTGAAAAACAAAATTCTTAAAGAATATTGAGGAATAGAATAATAAAACCTACTCCTGATATAGGCAAGGCAAAAAGAGGAAAACCCTCAAATTATCAAGCAAGATCCAAGGAAGCAAGAGCTAACATAGAGAAAGGAACACAAACTAAGTTGGTTGAACTTCTCTTTACCAAACAACAAAATGATATTGGTAATACGCAAGAGGGGCCAAAATCCCCTAATGAGACATGATTATCATCTCATGGAATATAAGGGGTGCTAATGCCCCCTCAAATCATAGGTGTATTAGGGACCTATGTTTAAGTAATAAACCTGATATTCTCTATATCCAAGAAACTAAAATGACAAAAGAAGTTTCAAAAACTATGAAAGCAGTTTGGGCAAGATGTGAATGGGATGCTATGGATTCTGAAGGAGCAACAGGGGGAATTCTAACTTGTTGGAATCCTTCTAGAACCTCTTGTGTAACCATTCATAAAACTAGGCATTGGATAGCCTCTTTAGTCACTTGCTACTTTGCTGATATTCACTTCATCCTTATCAATGTGTATGGTCCTACAACTCAGTCAGGTAGATTAGAAGTTTGGAGTGGGATTGAGGCCTTTATGAGAAGTAAAGACCAAGAAACCCATTTCATGATCATTGGATATTTTAATGCCATTACCAAGCTGAATGAAAAATTTGGGGGAATTAGGAAATTGACCCAAAGTATGAAAGATTTCTCAGCTTTTATTCAAAACAACAATCTATGGGAAGTTGAGTTTGAAGAAGATAACTATACTTGGACCAACAACAGGAGAGGCCAGAACCTAATAGCAAAAAAATTAGATAGATGCATTCTCTCATATCATTGGCTAGATGAAGGAACTTGTGCTAAAATTAATACCTTAACAAGGATTGGTTCAAATCACTGGCCAATAAGAGTTAAAATGGTGGTTAGTGAATTCAAAAAAATATCATATTTTAAATATGAGCAAATGTGGGAAGACCATCCTCAATTTGTTGATATGATAGCTCAAACATGGAATTCTTTAGGTAATGGTGGGTTGTATGCTCTTCCAAACCAAATTAAAGCTATGACATCTAGATTAAAAGAATGGAACAAGAACACCTTTGGAAATATTTTTGAGAAGAAAGAAGAACTAAAAGATAAACTTTCAAAATTCCAAAAAGGTGATGAAAATAATACAAGCTCAGAGGAAAGGGAGTTGCTTAGTGAATATCATAATATTTTGAGTAAGGAAGAGAAATTTTGGAGATTAAAATCAAGACAGACTTGGTTAAAAGGAGATAAAAATACAAAGTTTTTTCATAGGATGGCTATAGTACAAAGATCTTCTTCTAGAATTGGTAGAATTAAATCAATAGAAGGGGTTTGGATTGAAGATCAAAGTGAAATTAGAAAAGAGGCTAAGTCATTTTATCAAAATATTCTAGGTTCAGAGGAGATCAAAGTTCTTAATGATAAACTTCTTCAAGATGTTCCTTCAGTTATAACAAATGAAGACAATAGGAAACTGATGGAGCCTATTACTCTAGAAGAAGTTCATTTAGCTCTTTTCTCTTTTAATAAGGATAAATCCCCTGGTCCAGATGGGCTCTCTACAAATTTTTACCAACATAATTGGGATATAGTGAAGGATTATTTATTGGTGGCAGTGGAACAATCTAGGGTAAAACAATACATTCCTTATAAAATAAATGCAACTTATCTTACCCTAATTCCAAAAAAGAAGGATGCTGAATTGTTTGATTCTTTTAGACCCATAAGCCTATGTAATATGGCTTATAATATTATTTCCAAAGTGATGGCAAATAGATTAAGGCCATTGTTAGACAAAATCATTTCAGAAGAGCAAGGAGGTTTTGTGAAAGGGAGACAAATTTTGGATGGGATCATAGTAGCTCATGAAGTTATACATTCAACAACTTCAAGAAAAGAGAAAGCTATGATCTTAAAACTTGATATGAGTAAAGCCTATGATAGGGTTAAATGGAATTTTCTTTTTGCAGTTTTAGATAAGTTTGGTTTTGGGAAGAAATGGGTTAGATGGATTAAAGCTTGTGTCTCTACAGTTTCTTATTCAGTGTTGGTCAATGGGTTAGTGATAGAATATTTTAAAGCCAAGAGAGGCCTTAGACAAGGAGATCCTCTATCTCCTTATTTGTTCATTATTATGGTAGAATTTTTGAGTAGGAACTTAAAGAAGGCTTACAAATATGGGTTTATAAGTGGACTTAAGGTTAGTAATAACATCGATAACATCACCCATCAACAGTTTGTAGATGATACAACCCTTTTTGGAAGGGCAAGGATAAATGAGGCCAGAGCTTTGAATAACTTTTTAAAAGAGTACGAAAGAGCTTCAGGGCAAAAAATTAATAGGACTAAATCCAAAATTTACTTTCTTAACACTCCTGCTAATATCAAAGCAAGAATTTATAGGTTGCTTCAAATGGAGGAGGTAAATTTACCAACAACTTATCTAGGGATGCCTTTATTTGAGGGGAGAATGAGGATAGATTTATGGAATCCAGTTATTAGTAAAGTTCAAAATAAACTTCCATATTGGAAAGGTAGATGGTTATCATTAGCAGGAAGAGTGCAGTTAATTAAGTCAGTCTTACAAGCCATTCCAACATATTATATGTCTTTGTATTCTATGCCAAAATCAGTTGAAAAAAGTTTAATCTTTATTATGCGATCCTTTTTATGGTCAGGTTTACATGATAAAAGGAAATTTTCTTTGGTGAAATGGAGCAAGTTGTGTGATGACAAAACTAGGGGAGGTCTTGGTTTAAGAGCTCTTACAGATGCAAACTTAGCTCTTAGGGGAAAAGTTATCTAGAGATTGTACAAAGAGAGTCAAAGACAATGGGCAAGAATTCTTCTAAGTAAGTATGTTGATCCCAATGACCCAAGTTTAATATTTATTGCATTCTCTCTTCCAAATGGTTCTGCTCTTTGGAATGGTTTAAAAAAATCTATTGATCTTATGATTAAAGGTTTAAGATGGGTGGTGGGAACTAGAGAAAAAATTCTATTTGGATGGATACTTGGTGTGATAAAAAACCACTCAATTTAGATCTAGTTTTGAAACCTTGGATGAGATTGCTTCAAGACAAATATGGTGATAGGGTTTCAAACATTTTGTACAAGGATCGAGAAGGAAGATACAAATGGAAAGAAGATTTTTTTACAAGTATACAAGACATTGATGCTAGGAGGCAATTGAGTAGAAAGATAACAACTGTAATTATTCGAGGGGTGCCAAGGATAAATTGATTTGGGAGTTGAATAGCTCAGGAGAATACACAACAAGAAGTGGATATAATGTTCAACACCAACATAATAATAATATCACTAGAATTTGGAGAGATATTTGGGATAGCCCAAGCATTCCTAAAGTCAAAATGTTTGTTTGGCTAGTAGGTCATAGAAGAATTTTATCCTGGGATAACCTTATGAAAAGGGGTTTTCATGGCCCCTCTAAATGTGTTTTCTGTAATAAGGAGGAGGAGAGTATTGACCATCTCTTGGGACATTGCTCAATAGTCTGGAATCTATGGCAATGGATTCTTAATATGTTTGGTAAATGCATGGTGATGAATAGCAAAATTGAAGATTGGTTAAAGCAATGGCAGAGCACTTATAAAAGTGAGGCTTTATAGACAATATGGGATATATCAAAAGATACAATACTTTGGACTATATGGCTAGAAAGGAATAGAAGAATATTTAAAGGAAAGGAAAGCAGTTTAGAGGTAATGAAAAAGAAGATATGTTTAGCCATAGAGGAGTCTAAACCAACCCTATCAACTCACCCAATCCCTAATTTGGAAGCAGAGAGTCTTGATAGATGGAGTCAAGTCATTAAATGGAATTATGATGTTGGGTACAAGAGAAGCAAAAATAAGGTAAAGAATATAAAGTGGAAACCACCAGATGTGGAGTGGGTTAAATTGAATTTTGATGGAGCATCTAAAGGAAACCCAGGACCAACAAGAGGAGGAGGAATAATTAGAAATAATAGAGGAGATATTTTGTCTCATTATGCTTTCAATTGTGGATTTAAGACAAATAATGAAGTTGAAGCTTGGGCAGCTTTAGAAGGGTTAAAAATATGTAAACAAATGAAATGGAATAGAGTTTGGATGGAAGGTGATTCTCTCATAGTAATAAATGCAATTTTGAGGAAAGCAAAGGCTCCATGGAACATACAAGAGATAATTATGGAAATTCAAGATCTTGCTAAAGAGTTTGAAGAAATCAGGTTTACACATATATTAAGGGAAGGAAACAAATGTGCAGATAAGCTAGCCAATAGAGGGGTTTTGATTGAGGATCATGAAGTTAACATCTCCTTTCCATGGTTAGAGGAAGTAGAAAGTTTAGTTGAAGTTGACAAAAATTGTTGATTGCCTAAATCAATTAATGATTAAGATTTACTTTAATGTTTTCCATTGGTAATATCTATTTTATTTTGTAACAATAATGTGTGTTCATTTAGACTATTTATTATAATTTTTGTGGTTGCACTTGTGTTTCAGGAAGGAAACTAGCAATCCAGATTTGGTAAAGCGGACTATGTTAGTGCGATGTTTTGGAAATATTACTCTACTAAGATGCAAGGCATAGATAGTAGAGGTGAAGTTTTGGCATTGTGAAGGCTGCTATAGGAAAATGTCAAGAAAGATGCTAAATTCTGGAGTAATTGTATTCATACAGAGATTTGAAAAGATCCAGAAAATGAAAATCAAGAATTCAGACATTTTATGTAAAATGATGTAGGTTTCTAACTATAGCATCTCAATTGAGATGAGAAGTGTATCTATTTGTAAACTCTCAAGCTCTAAAGAAGAGAGATGTAATTTGTTAAGGGTGGGGGACCCGAGTACAACCCCTTTTTATCAAGCAAAAAAATGAAATGCATTTGTATTTTATTATGATAATGTTATCATATTATTTCAACAAACAACAAAATGCCATAATAATTGATAATTATATTGTTGAATCGAGGAATTCTCTAACTTTTAATTTAATGATGGCGTCTTAATTCTAGTTTCAAAAAAGTTAGAAGGACCAATGACTTCTCCCAACCTTTAGACTAAGGTTGGCTTTTAACTATCCTCGCTTAATACTTTTATGATAACCAACACTAATTACATGAAAAGTAAAATGCAAAAAATAAAAATACATAAAATATTAAATACGTGGTAGATTCAATTAAAATATGGTGTTAACCATAGTGAGGAAGTGTGCATGACCAATCAACATGCAAGAATTTGAATAATACCAATATTTTCCTATTTATTAAGTATGAAATCACTAAGCAAATGACAATATGAGAAAAAGGGTAATGTCTCAATCACCTCACAATTGGTAAACCAGGAGGGTAGTGTCATTGATGGAATGCATAAGAACTTGCCAATTTCTCAACAATCTCATGAGATACAAAGCACAATGTGGATTTCACATAGTGTAGCTCTAAATTCTCATGGCCAAAGGATGAATACAATGGATCCCATGGCTTCTATTTATAGTAGGATTCTACACTTGAGTTACCTCAGGTTATAAACAATTACTCCTAGTTAGAGTAAATATTTGGGGCCATATTGAACAAAATGATGCACCTCAAAATATTACATGCCTCTAAATATGCATTTAATAGGCTACGAAAACTTTCAAAATGATTTAGTATGCTATAATATGCCAAAATGTTGCTCTCAAAAAATTCTTCTCAAGATTCATACCTTCATTTTTACCCGTTCACTAAATCATAAGCAGTTATCTATAGGAAGCATTTGAATCGCTTAACTTATCTATCAAATCACCAACTGACCTTGAGCAATTTGCTTGTCTAATCCAATTAGGTCCCTCTACAAGCAAATCCATCCTAAACCAATCAACACTAAATTGAACTTAGTCAAATTTTAGAGGGTTTTGGAATGCATTGGCTATTTTATTTTATTGTTTTATGCCCTTTCAAAATTGGGAACTCTAATATAGTGTCAAGATGCTATACTTATTCAATGAACCTCTTCTTCTCATGCAAATATTTCACCTCAAAATTCTTAGTTTGGAGCTAAACTGAGAAAATAAATTTAGTGTCAAATATAATTCAAACTATGATCACACAAAGAATTGATAAAAGCAACACTAATACCATATATCAAATAACATAAGCATTCATGAAATGAAACATGGAAACATAAAGAACAATAGTTGTAGGAATTCAAGATGAGAAATATTACTATCGAGGGCCACTTCTTACAAAATATGCAAATTCCTCTCTAGTGCATGAGATTTAAACAAACTACAAAGAGAATGACACCGTACTGACAAACAATGAAAAATATAATTTTTACAAAGGTTAAGAACGAGTTGCAAACATCAATATCTTTGATATCATATAGGAGAAATTCTCAAACCATAACAATGGCTTTGTATTCAAATCAATTTATAGAAAAATTGCATACTATCAATAGCATTCATGATATCTATGAATCCCAAATCATGGTAATAGATTTTCTAAAAATTGACTAAAAAGCATCACCTTATGATTTGGACTATTCTTAGGCTAAATCAACTACCAAAACTTATAACAAACTTTGTTGTTACTGCTGCTAAATCAGATGCTAAAACATCTAACAAAATTTATCCTTAGAGCGGCTAAATCAAAAGCTAAAACTTCTAACAAATATATCTTGACAACCTCTATTTATAACTATATGTTCAATTATTCATAACCTAGTCTAGACATTGGTGGAATTTGGTTAAGAACATGTTAAAATGCAAAATCAATGTGTTAAGGAAAACATGAAGAGAGGTAGAAGGAACAATAAAAGAACAAAGAATCATTAACATAGAAAAAACAATAATTTAAAATGGAAATTTTATTCATTTGTAGACCTCATAAATTAGGTCTTTGAGAAAAGATGTGAAATCAATGTAGAGTATCTTTCCACAATTGATCAAGTAGCTTATACAAATATATACAACGAAGATGAAGAGACAATATTGGGAGATGAAATGATTCATCCTCCAATAGTTACTAAAGTTTTGGCACTGTCCCCTTGCCACCTGTGTTGAGTTGGCACTAAAAGGGAGGTTTCTCTTTTGAAAAATTTGGGCACTTTGGAGTTGATTTTAGGGGTTAAAATTTGCTAAACATGGTTTTTCACACTTCCATGCAAGAGATTATTTTTAAAACCAACAATTTAGATGCACAACCTCTGTCACACCAAGCATAGGGGCTAGAACATGTTCAAACAAACAAACTACACAGAGGATGAAACCGTACAAACAAACAATGGAAAATAGATTTTTCACAAAGGTTAAGAACGATTTGAAAACATCAATGCTCTGATGTCATATAGGAGAAATTCTCAAGCCATAACAATGGCTTTATATTCAAATCAATTTATAGAAAAATTACATACCATCAATTAAATTCATGATATCTATGAATCCCAAATCATGGTAACATATTTTCTAAAAAATGACTAAAAAACATCATCTTATGATTTTTCTTAGTCTAAGTCAAATGCCAAAAATTCTAAGAAACTTTATTGTTATTGCTGCTAAATAAGATACTAAAACATCTAACAAAATTTATCCTCATAGCAACTAGTTCGGATGCTAAAACATCTAATAAAATTTATCTTGATAGCCTCTATTTCTAATGATATGTTCAATTCTTCATAACCTAGTCTAGACATTGGTGGAATTTGGTTAAGAACATGTTAAAATGTAAAATAAATGTGTTAAGGAAAACATGAAGAGAGTTAGAAGGAACAATAAAAGAACAAAGAACCATTACCATAGATAGAAAACATCAATAAGATAAAATATAAATTTTATTTATTTGTAGACCTCATAAATTAGGTCTTTGAGAAAAGATGTGCAATCAATGTAGAGTATCTTTCCACAATTGATCAAATAGTTTATACAACTATATACAATGAAGATGAAGAGACAATATTGGGATATGAAATGATTCATCCTCCAATAGTTACTAAAGTTTTGGTACTATCCCTTTGCCACATGTGTTGAGTTGGTACTGTATGCAAAAAGAACACCATTGCAATAAAAATGACACATTGTATTATATTCGAGAAAGTCCCTTTTGATACAATTTGACCCTTTTAGGGTGCATTTTACAATAAGATGTGCCAAAATGGGAATCCCTTTTACAAATCAAGGATGGGTGCCTTCAATATTCTTCTGCTACAATCAATGTTGGAGGTGGGTTTGTCGTGACCATCGGGATGACCTTGATCTTTTGAACTTAGAATCTGTAACCTGCACACATGCAAATAGACAAATATTTAGTAGCACCTATCGAAATGAATATGATAAATGACTAATGTAAATTGCATAAAAGAAATTGAATATGATTATTGCTTACATAAGTCATGATTTGAGCAACATAATATTAGCATTCCCCTTCCTCCTTTTTCCTTGGTGAAGTGATGGTGCCTTTATAGGCCTTTAAGGGAAGGATAGGTGGCAAGACATGGCTGCCATGTGGTAGGGGAAGTTAGAGTGGGTCGCTTAGAGTGCCTCCCTTAATTGGGGTGATGTGAGTGCAAGTGGAGTGCAATGTGGAGGATGAGTGAGTGCAAGTGTGGTTAAGTGGCTAATGAGTGAGTACAAGTGTGGTGAAGAGGCTAATGAGTGAGTGCAAGTATAGTGCAACGTGGAAAATGAGTGAGTGCAACTGTGGTGAAGTGGAGGATGAGTGAGTGTAACTATGGTGAAGTGGCTAATGAGTGAGTGCAAGTGTTGTGCAATGTGGAGGATGAGTGAGTGCAATTATTGTGTAATGTGGAGGATGAGTGAGTGCAACTGTGGTGAAGTGGCTAATGAGTGAGTACAATTGTGGTGAAGTGGCTAATGAGTGAGTGCAAGTGTAGTGCAATGTGAAGGATGAGTGAGTGCAACTATGGTGAAGTGGCTAATGAGTGAGTGCAAGTGTAGTGAAATGTGGAGGATGAGTGAGTGCAAATGTGGTGAAGTGGCTAATGAGTGAGTGCAAGTGTAGTGATGTGTGGAGGATGTTCTAGGTGAAGGGAGAAAGTGTGTGAGATGTGGCATGGTGATGGGCAGTGGTGGTTAGGACACATGTCCCATGAGGAAACAAGGTATCCTAGGTGGATTTTCTAGATTTAATGAAATCTAGAAAATATAATTATGTGTAGGATTTTATATACCTAAGTTTGGACTTAGGCATATATTTTATTATACAAATTAATTTGATAGGATGCAAATGGCGCTTTTGTGAATGCCTAGGTTTTGGTGTCTACAAATGCCCATTTTTGTACCATGTTACATGAAACACAATGCGGTACAAAAACCAATGACACTTGTCTTTATTGGATAAATGGACTCAAATCTTCTCGACGCACAAGAATGACCAATTTTTGAAATTTTTTATGAGATTTTGATTTGTTTTCTTACCCCCTCAATTGGTGAATGGGTAAAGAATGAAACACATGAGCCAATTGACCAAATATGGATGATGAAAGGAGGTGGATGATTAAATGATGTTGATTTGATATATGCAAATGTATGACTTTGAATCAACTTGATGCCCCAAGTATGGGATGGTTTATTTTTGCATATTTACCTTTGGTTTCATTTAAGCTCAAAATATTATGGTAAAATTGACAACCAAGTTTGGGAGTTTGGGAGTTTGGGAACCCTGCTACTGTTAGGAATTCTTGTGTGTCAAAACTAGTGCACTAGGAGTTCGATACTCGAGTGATTGTTGATTGTTATCAAATTGTGATTGATTATTTTTGCTTTTATGACCCAACAAAAAGGGGTTTAAGATAACCTTGTGCAAATTAGCTTGAATAGATCCATACTAAAAAGTTGAGGTATTCAACTAATTTAATGTCATATGTGATGATGTTGAATGTTTGAATGAGTGTTCTTACGGTGATCTATCCATTCGATCGGATTGCAGGGATTTTTAGTCACTACAACTTCCAGGTATGTAGGGTATGTCACTTAATATGAGGCTCACTGCATTATTTGTTATGATGTTTTTTTGTATGGATATGATGGATGCAAATGTTGGAAATCAAGATCAAGTTTAATGCCCCAAGTCTAGGGTGGACTTGTGTTATTGTAAATTTACCTTTTGGAATGATTGACATGCAATATGATGAAGTAAAGTAACCAATCACCCTAGGAGCCCATTGTCCTAGTGACTATAGCAAATTCCTTAATGCAAAATTATGAAGTAGGAATTTTTTGTATTTTGTGACCTCGCAAAGTAGGCGTCAATGATAACCTTGGAAGAATTTGCTTGAACGCAAGTCACTCAAATATTGAGGGACCAAACTGATTTAATTTCAAACATGATGATATAAAATGATTTTGAATAAGTATCCTTATGGTAATTTACCCATCCTACCGGATTGCATGGATAATCAATCGCTGCAACCGCCAGGTGTCTAAATTAAATCACTAGATACAAGGTTCACTTGAGATTATGATGATGATGATTTGAATGCATTTGTGTTGTTTGAGGGGTTTTTTTTAAGACATTTGCTTTTCAAGGGGAGTAGAATTTATAGATGTTGTCTATCCATTTAAGCAATGAGTCATTGGAGAAGAGATGAAATTATGAAAGCGATGAAGCTGATGACAAAGGTGAAAATGATTAGAATGAAATGGATGTTTTTGTTTTTTTTACAACTATGATTTTGACCATTATTTGTAATTGTACACTTCTATCCCTTGGATAAGTCTAGTTGTATGGCTTTATTAGGGAATTGAGATGATAACAATTTGATTCTTTCTCAAGGTGAAGCACTGTTCAAGGATCTTATGGTAAGCTAGCCATCCTACCGGATTGCATGGATTACCACTCATTGCAACTGCCAGGTATATAGGATAAGTTATTGTATACAAGGATCACTTAAAGCTAAGTGAAAGAAGGAAATTTACACTTGTATCCCTTGGATCGGTCCAGTCGCATGGCCTTCTTAGGAAGTTGATATGAGAGCATTTCTATTATTTTAGAAGCCTGTTGATTTTTTTTTTGACAAAAGAAATTGAGGTACCTTTGGATATTTTTGTTTTTATTTTTGTTTTTTTTTAGTTTTATATTGCTTTTGTGGTTTTTATGTTTGCTAATTGATTTTTTTTTACCAAATGAATCTTGGTACCTTTGGAGTATTTTGGATTGATTTGACCAAAGGTGCAGGTGCCTTTGGGACTTTTTGAATTGTATTAATAATGATTTTCCTTATGGTAATCTACTCCTCCTACCGAATTGCATGGATTGGTAGTCGTTGCAATCGCTAGGGGACTAGAGTAAATCATTATTAATACAAGGATCACTTAAAGATGAGTGAAAGAAGGAAATGCACATATCTATCCCATGGAGATTATAACACTTTGGTTCTTTCGAAAGCTTTATTGAGATTGAATTTAACCAAAGGAATTGGGATACCTTTGGAGCTTTTTGGATTAATTTGACCAAAGGTGTAGGTTCTTTTGGAGCCTTTTGAATTGAATTGACCAAAGGATTTTGGCTCCCTTAGAGAATTTTGGAGTGAATTTGACCAAAGGAGCTTGGTTCCTTTGGGCCCCTTTGAATTGAATGTGACCAAAGGGTTTTGGTTCCTTTGGAGCTTTTTTTTTTTAATTTTTATATGTATGTGATGAAATGAATGTATTATGAATGAGTCAAATTTGTGGTGATGTATGCAAGTGAATGATTTATGTTGCCTTATTAATTTTCATTCAAATAAACTATGGACCATTATTTAGCAAACTTTACCTTTATTGCATAATCAGGGGCACCAATACGATACTACTGGTTTGACCATATTTTGTAAGATGAAATGGACTATGATATATGTGACTATGCAATGGAGGTATGGAATGGAAGCTTGCTTATGACTTTGTTGTCCTTAGGGATAAAGGATCTAGAGTTGTTTTGCAAAGACTCAAACATCCTAGTGATTTCAAACAAACTTGTTTATGATCTTGCAAATCTTCATGATGCTAAGGTGTCCTAGTGTTTTCAAGTTTCTCAAGGACCAATTGTGTGTGCAATGATTGTTCATTTCCCATTATGATCTAGGTCAAACTAATCAATTATTTCTATATTTTGATGAATGAGCCATGAGAGATAACAATCACAAGATGCAGAATAACATGAAAGAAAGTAAATCTGCTAGATGACTGAAGTATGCTGAAATATAAATCATATAAAATATTACAATGTAGCTATGGAGGAAGTGAGCACTCCATTAACAAAGCTACAGATCTACATCATATCCATCACCAATAAATGGTGTGGAACACAAAACTACACTATCCACTAACCTACGCTATCTGACTATGTCCCCCGACTATCTTATCAATCTATCTAAGAGGCCATCCTTATATAAGAAAAATAGGATGCTTGGCCAACACTCTATCTAGTTGTGCATAGGACAACTTGCACATGTACAACTTGCACATTGACACTTGTCCACTTATTACATTGCATGAAGTAACTAGATAACTTGCACAGGAAGTAATCTAGATATGTATCTTGGAGGATACATTTACATAACCCAAATGATGGAATAGACACTATTTCCAACACCCCCTTGTATTACATTATTTGGGTATTGAAGGCTTTAGTCTTCAATATGGATTTTCTTCATCTTCTTCTGATTGATCTTCGTAGTCTTCTTCCTCTGCATTCTTTGTATTCAGGTTCAGCAGGTAGTTTGTGTCTTCATATGATGCAGAGTAGGTTGCAGCTAGGCCTTCTATTCTCATTGGATAATCTTTGACATGTTCTGGTTCATCTTCTATCCAGCCACCTTTGTAGTCCTCCTTGCAAGTATCTTCATTTGATTCTGATTGTTGATGAATAAGTAGGGCATGATGCAATTATCCTTTCTTTCTTCTGTGCTTACCTTTTTGGTGTGCTGGTTTTTCCTCTATTGATTTAATCTTCATGTCTTGATTCCCTCTTGTATGTCTCTTCTTCTTTTTCCTTCTTCTCTTCCTATGATTCTGCTTTGATGTAGGTGAAACCTCAGCTTTAAAACAAGTTAGTCTATCATCACAAAAGTATTGTTCTTTAACATCAACTTGTTTCTTGTGTTGAGTAAGTACAAACACAATTAATGATAGATAAATCATCAGACATTCTTCTAGAGAAAAAATAACCAATATTTGTGAGTTCCACCATGTTGTGAAGAGAATTTCATGAAGATAGTTAATCAAGGTCGTAAAGCTGCCTTCTTTGGCTTCCTTAAGAAATAAGGAGAATTTCATCTTGTCATTAGAAGATAGATACTTGTATCCTTCTAAAGTATCTATTAGGTTTTGGGAGTAGTATTCCACTTCATGGAATAGTTCTTCATTATTGAAAGCTTTTCTCAAAATCTCATCCATAATATTTCTTTGGAATTGAAATTTGATAGGACCTTAATAGTCTTATCTTATGGCTCCCTAATGTTTTGAAGTATGATATAGTGCTTTTTGTAAAAATGTAGTTCAATTTTGGTTGATTTTGTACAAGTTTTGCAAGAATCAAAAATCAACTTTTAACACCTTATTACTCCTAATTGAACTAAGCACTTTTTCAATTTTGAAGAGGTTTTGATGTTGGAATTATTTTGCCCCTTTTTAGAAATTTGAGACAAGTAAAAATATGTTTATCCAACCTTAATAAAAACCCTTAATAACCTCTTTTATATCCCTTGGATTATTTCTAATTTCCAAATAAAATAAATTTGATGGAGTAATCCTTGTGACTCCCAAGTTTGGAAAATTAGAGAAATGATAATAATATTTGCAATATAGTTTAATCCAAGTTGAATTCCTTATTCCTCCTAAGTAAGATTGCAAATATTAAATTAATAAGATAAGTCACCTCTTTAGCTTTCAAAATCTAAGTTTTAACCTTAGTTTATAACCCTTATAACTCCAACTTATGAAAGCAATAATAAATGAGATTTAGACCTTACCTTATGGATGCAATATCTCCTCAATATTCGATGCTTTCTATGATTGAGTATAACAATGTATATGAGATACCTTGGGCGCTCGATTTAATGGAGATTCCTTGGAGTGGCAAGACTTGAATGTTGTACGTATGGCACTGAATGTTGACCTTCAAAAATGGGGAGCTTTTAATGCTCCTTCCCCTTGTCTTCCATGCTGCACTTCGAATATTTCTGCTACGCTTCTCTCACACCTTGACTGTGCTACATTCCTCCTTCGAACGTCTTTGACTGCGCTTCACTCATGCATGTTGATCTTGGACTTAAGATACCTTTTAAGCACTGTTGATCATAGGCATTGTGACAAGTGTCACGTCCATTACACGTGAGCACTCCCTTCTTTACGTAACACTCAAGAACCTTTGTTCAATGCTCTTGGAGAAATTAGAAAATGTATGGGCACTTGTGTGAAGCTGATGGAGAATACCAAGTGTCACGTATTTGCTTGTAACTCCTTCATGGAAGTTTCTAGAATGTTGAGAGGAATGATGACCAGAATGCCAAGTGTTATTTCTGCATGGAGTCCATTCTTGTAATGCCTTCGAAGATGGAGATTATAACTCCATGACCCTTCTTCTTTGCAATGTTGCTTGGGCAGCAAGCAAGATTTTTCTCTATAGGTGGATGGGTGATGCGCTATGGAGCTTGGATGATGATTTGAGGCTTCCCTTGGTGAGTGGTCTTCTCCAAGTTAGAGACCATGAATGTAACACCTTCCCTCTTTCTTTTATGCCTTCGAATGTATTGATTTCCTTGTAGATATTTTGATATATTTTTCTTGAGATTGATATGCACTCACCTATCTATGTAAATGGGCTCATGAATGATCTAAAATGAGCTTTGATTCTATAGGTACGTACATCCAAGATGAGCCCTTGAATGGCTCCTTCTAGCTTGGGAGGAAGAGTGTTGACGCCCGACCTTTGATGGCTGTTCTTTCCTATAGAATACATGCCCTAATGTGGCACTTCCAAATCTGCTATTATGCTATCAAAAACTATATTAGAGTAGTGCAAGATAATGTGTTATAACAAGGCTTTTTAATATACCTTCTTTTGCACTCTATTTCCAGATTTTAAATTCTAGTTTTGTGGCAGATTTCTTGCAATACAAGGGTTTGAGGTTGTCTTTAAAGAGTAGACACACCTTTCCATTTTTTCTTGGACACTTTTGATAACAAGTCCAAGTTTCAATAACAGTAGATAGAAGCTTTTTAATTGATGCAAATTTTCTGCATTTTTTTTGCATTCAACTTGTAATGCTTTTGATTTTGAGACTCACCAAGTCTCACTTTCATAAGCTTCTATTTCTATTTTTGGTTAGTTAAGTTCTTCTCCAAATTCTGGAGGATTCTAACCCTTTTTGGTGGCTTCTATTGGCCACTTCAAGTTGCAGATTTTTGTGCTTCAATAGTGTCTTTAGACACTTGATACAAATCAGACTTTGTGCCTTTCAAGAAACACAAAACTAATTTTTCTTTTTGAGAGTGGTATAATAGTACAAGTTCTTTACTTTTAATGCACTAATATTACACCTTATCACTCCAATCAACTCTCAAAGTCATGCACTAATAATCTACTACAACTAATCAAGAATAACCTAAAATGAATCTTTAGGAGTTATTCTGCAATTTCACTACAATCAATGTTTGTAGGACTTAGTCTTCTTTTTCAAAAATAGATAATAGGTAGTTGATAGAAGCTAATCTGAAATCTAATCAACTCCTAATAAATGTGCAATTGAATCCTTAAAAAGAATCTATTTTCTTTTGCACTTCAGAAGACTGTAATCTAATTTCCTTTTTGCAACTTTAATCCAAATTCAGGTGCTCTAATAAATCTGATAAATAATCCAATTAATGAATATTTTTGCACCATAAGTTGCATACCTTTTTCTGTAGCTCTTCTCCCACCTTTGTAGAGGATGTAGACCTTGGTGTCTAAAAACACCAAGTTGTTGCTTCAAGTAGGATGTCCTGAATAACTCCTTCTTCACCAAATGATGGTCTCGAACTTTCTTTCACGAGCCTAGGATTTGGTGGCTTGTTCTCCTCTTGTGTTCTCCTCCTTTCTATAGATTTGGAGAAGTCTATGTCTCTAGAGTGGTGCCTTCTTGCTGTGAGAGGTAATATTCAAATATCCAAGATTTGGTGAGCTTCTTCTATCTTCAAGTCTTCTTGTCAAATTCTGACTTCAAGCAGGATCTTCTTCTAGGGTTTGGCTCTCCTTGCCAAATTCTCCTTCATATATTTGGCACTCCTTGCCAAATTCTCCTCTTGGGCTTGTTTTCATATGGTGATAATTGTCCCAAGTCCTTCACTATCAGGGACTTCACCTAGATAGTGGATTTCTCCAATGAGTTCTCAAAGAACTCTCTTGATCTTCAGCAAGGCTCTCCTAGCCTTTCCTGGATGCTCGATGAGACCTTCACAAGGTCTTTGATCTGGCATCTTCTTATGGTCTTCCTTGAGACCTTTTATTCAACCTTCTACTCCTGGAAGTGTTGGTGGTGAGATCTTCTCCTGGATCTTCTGATTCTACTACTCTTGGCTTTGAGCAAGACTCTCCTAGTCCTTCTTCTTCTTCCAATATTGGAAGTTCTTCAATGAGATCTTCTCCTGATCTCTTCTCTTTTGCTTTAGGATTAAGCTGATTTTGAAGAAGATACTCTTCCTAAATTTCTTGTAGGAAGTCTCCCAACTCACTGAATCTTCTGTTCCTACAACAAATATATTAGTACTAAAATATTTAGTGTACTTCTGAATCAGATATTCTTCTTTAAGATCAAGGCTTCTATGGCCTATTTCAATATCAAGGCTTCTATGGCCTTTTTAGTATCAAGGCTTCTATGGCCTTTTCAGTATCAAGGCTTCTATGGCCTTTTCAATATCAAGACTTCTGTGGCTTCTTCTTCAAGGCTTCTATGGCCTTTCTGTATCAAGGCTCTTCTGGCCTATTCTTCAACTATGGAATTCTGCAATCTAGCAATGGAGATCTTCAGTCTCCTATCTTCACCATGATCCTTCACTAGAAGTCTTCTTCCATAGTATTCTTCTCTCGCACGATGAACTAACCTCTGCACTATGAGGGCACATCGACCGTCGAGCAACGAAGTTGGAGTCTCCTAGATTTCTATCGTAGGAGGAGTCCCAATCCTCTGAGAATTAATTTCCTACAACAAAAGAAACTTTAGGCACCAGTTAGAAAATTCTAGATAACCTGGATGATCTTCACTAGATGATTTGTCAATCTAGTGGATTGAAATGTTGAGTCCTAGTCTTCACGAGTTTTCATAACAACTCTATGGAAAAGACTCTAGATGAAAATGATCTCAGTATTTTCTGAAACTGAGATTCCTTTCAGTCCTATCTTTGTGACTCTCCCAAAAATCTACCACCTAGATACTCCTGAGATCTTTTGCTAGTGGTTGGTCCAATGGTGCATTAGTTTGACAAAACTCTCAGGCAAACCAACAATGGTGGTTTCCCTATTGACCTGCACAGATTAGATCTACCGTGGCTCTGATACCACTGTTAGCTTTTGATGAATGAGCCATGAGAGATAACAATCACAAGATGCAGAATAACATGAAAGAAAGTAAATCTGCTAGATGACTGAAGTATGCTGAAATATAAATCATATAAAATATTACAATGTAGCTATGGAGGAAGTGAGCACTCCATTAACAAAGCTACAGATCTACATCATATCCATCACCAATAAATGGTGTGGAACACAGAACTACACTATCCACTAACCTACGCTATCTGACTATGTCCCCCGACTGTCTTATCAATCTATCTAAGAGGCCATCCTTATATAAGCAAAATAGGATGCTTGGCCAACACTCTATCTAGTTGTGCATAGGACAACTTGCACATGTACAACTTGCACATTGACACTTGTCCACTTATTACATTGCATGAAGTAACTAGATAACTTGCACAGGAAGTAATCTAGATATGTATCTTGGAGGATACATTTACATAACCCAAATGATGGAATAGACACTATTTCCAATAATTTGTAACTTATTCCAATAAGCTAGCTCATCCGAGAGCGACCATAGGTTTGTACAAAAGAAGGTCGCTAATGTGACAGACGTGACACCACGCGTAAGGATACCCCATTGCTAGGCAAGTTTCATTCAACCCATTGTTGTAATGAGGATCACCCCACGATTTTTGAGATACTAAGAGTTCCAGGTATTAAAGCTCCTTCCCTTATTTTATTGCATTGGATTTTGGGAATTTTATTTTTGAGTTTGCTTATTTTTGTAATGGAGCAACGTGCTTTTATTGCTTTTTGGAAACTTGCTTATTTTGAGGGAGAGCAACTGGAATTTTATTGCTTTGGGGCACTTTTTGGGATACTTGCTCATTTTGAGAGAGAGCAAGGAAATATTTATTGCTTTGTAATGTTTTTTGGGATACTTGCTCGCTTTGATGAAGAGCAAGAGATCTTTTTTGTTTTTTTTTTATGGATTAAAGGTGGAGCTTGTCTTTTTGTCAACTCTTAGCATTCTAGACCATGTGCATCATTGGATGAACAGGGGAATCCTTTCACTTTATGACAATAGCAAATTTTGACTTCGTTATTCCCAAGGTTCACAATGTTTTAATGTGGTTTGATGTGTGCAGTCCAAGAGGAAACTTGATTGACCAGAAACAACTTATTGCATCTAAATATTGTTTGATTTTGAATCAAGAATGCTCGAAATACTGGGAGTGGCTGAGTGATTGAAAATTTTTGGATTTTGCTTGTGGAAATATGTTAATGACCAAAGGACCACTTAGAAAATTGTAAATGATTATGGCTGATGGATTGGTGACTAATTCTAAACCGGGGTGCCCTTGATGAAGGCAACAAGACATAGTATTAACACTCATTCATGAATTTAGAATACAAATGCCATGAAAGTGGAATGTGTGAATGCAATGAAAGTGGGATTTTGAATGTTATTTATTAAAAATACAATGTGTATGAAAATATTTTTGTGTTTTATGCAGTTTGAACACGAGTGACCTATTCTAGCTTAAGAGAGTGCCCTATTCTATCTAAGGTGTCTAGGGGGCAAGCCGGTGGAAGGAGGTGAATTCCAATGTCATCGGTCTGAATTGGAGGTTGGTGATGAAGTCCAACCTTACCAATGTTATTGTGATACGTGCTAGTGTGTGTGGTTTTTATTTTTTTTTGTTTTCTATGATTTTTGTAAATAAAGTGCGAAAATCCATCTTAAAATGCAATTTAGGATGCAATTTTAATTTAAATGCACACAAATGCAATCAAATATAGAAAAAATCAAACATAATAGCAAAACTAATTTTGACATGTTTTTGACAAAAAAATTTTGATAAGTTTTTGTTGACGATTTTTGAACCTTTTTTTAACAATAATTTTTTTTGTGGTGATGATTTTTGAACAATAAACTTTTTTTTGTGTTGACGATTTTTACATTTTTTTGTTTTTGACAATGTTGACAATTTTTTTGACGATTTTTTGTTTGGACACGTTTTTTTTTATGATTTTTATGTTTGACATTTTTTTGACAAATTTTTTGTTTGATGACTTTTTGACATATTTTCATCAAATTTGTTTTTTTGACAATTTTGATTCTAATAATTTTGTTTTGATAATTTTTGTTTTTGAAATTTTGTTTTCACAATTTTTTTTTTGACAATAATTTTGCTTAATGATTTTTTTGACAAATTTTGTGATATTTATTTATTTATTGTTTATATATATATATATATATATATATATATATATATATATATATATATATATATATATATATATATATATTAATGGTTTTATTTTTTTTTAAATTTAAAGGTTTTTTGCTTTTTTTTATGTGAGTGGACGCGTGCTCAGAGCATGCGCCTTTTTGTTTTTTTAATTATTTTTTAATTTTTTTAGAGTTTCTTTTAGGTTTTAACAGGTTGCACGTTGCAGGCCTGTCAGAGGCCTGCGTGCACCGGCCTATGGGTGGTGGGGATTGGGTCGTGCACAACGTAGCCCAGGATGAGGGTCACGCACAATGCGACCCTCAAGTTAGGGGTTTGGGGCCACATCAGTGCAACCCCCATTAGGGTTGGTGGGGGGCGAGGGCTGCGTGGCCTTGCAGGTTAAGGGGTTGTGCGATGGCACATGGTCCCCATGAGGTGGGGAGGGGGTGAGGGTTGCATGGCTTGGGCCACACAACTCACAGGGTAATGGGGTCACGCGATGGCATGCAACCCCCACAGGGTGGGGAGAGGGTGAGGGTTGCATGACTTTGGCCATGCAGCTTACGGGGTAAGGGGGTCATGCGGTTGTGTGTGACCCCCATGGGGTAGGAAGGGGGTGAGGATTGTGTGGCTTGGTCCACACAATGCATGGGGTAAGGGGGTCACGCAGTGGCTCACGACTCCCATGGGGTGGGGAGGGGTGAGGGTCACGCACAACACAGTCCTCAGGTGGGGTTTGGGGACCACATCAATGCAGTCCTAGTTGGGGATGTTGTTGGGGTTGGGGTCCACATAAGGCCCCCTGTGTGGTTTATTTAATTTTTTAGTTTTTTTAATTTTAGGGGTTAGGCAAGCCGTACGCTTGTGTGACAGTCCTATCAACCTTGTGTGATAGTCCTTCCAATGCACTACTTACATAGCACTACCCTCTGACGGGTTGTGATAATATGTAGAGGAAGGGAGGACAAGAGGGTCACATTGTGCGTGGCCCTCTAGGGCTTGTGAGGGGGATGTGTGGCCCCTCTGTGAGCTGCACAAGTGTGGGGGGTGGGGGATGTGGGGAGGCATGACGCAACCACGTTGTAGTTGTGCTGGGAGTGGGAGGAGGCTGCGAGGGTGCAAGGGAACCATGGGATCCCTTGAAATTTTTATTTTTCATTTTTTTATTTACTAAGCAAATAAGACCATGAAGATTTTTCTTTTTTCAAAAGGAAAATAAAAATGGCAAAAAACTTAAAACGTAAAGAAAGAATTTTTTTTTTAAGATACCTACTTGTAGTGTTCATTTATGTGGATGTTACCCATCTAAAATAGAAAACCTGCAACCACATAAAGAGACAAAAAGTTAGGGTTTTAAAAATAAAAATAAAGAAATAAAAAGGAAAATGAGTAAGAAGATTGTGATCGCCAATTTGTATGCAAAAATAAGAACACCATTGCAATAAAAATAACACATTGTATTATATTCGATAAAGTCCCTTTTGATACAATTTGACCCTTTTAGGGTGCATTTTACAATAATATGTGCCAAAAGGGGAATCCCTTTTACAAATCAATGATGGGTGCCTTCAATCTTCTTCTTCTGCAATCAATGTTGGAGGTGGATTTTTCGTGACCATTGATATGAAGAAATTCACCAAGCAATACATTCTTCTCATTAACTTCAGATATATAAGATACATGCGGTTACAAACTGATTAAACCACCTCGATGGTTAGAAAACAGAATTGGAGAGCGCCTACGAGCGCTTCTTTTATTATGCCAAGAATGGAATATCAACCAACTTATTCTAACATCCCCCCTTATTACATTATTGGCAAATCCCAATTGTATCCCGAAACTTTTCATATTTGATACGTCCAAGTGCTTTGGTAAAGATATCTGCAACTTGTGCATCAGTAGGAATGTATTGAAGTTGTATATGGTGCTTTGGAACTTCATCTCGAATAAAATGACATCTGGTATCAACATGTTTGGTACGTTCATGAAAAATTGGATTTTTGACAAGATTCAAAACACCTTGGTTGTCGCAAAACAAATGAAGAGGAAGATTCTTTGGAAGGCCCATGTTTGTAAGAATGCGACTTAACCACATTATCTCGCAGATTGCTTCACTGGCCTGCACGATATTCTCGTCTGTAGAAGATAAAGCAACCACATGCTGCTTCTTCTTGTGCCATGAGATAGGTCCGGATCCTAGATGGAAAACATATCCGGAGGTGGATTTACGATCATCAAGGGATCCAACAAAATCCGAGTCTCGTGTATCCCAATGAAGAAAAATTTATTATTCCGTCTATATTCCGGACCATAATTTGTAGTACCGTGAACATAATGAAGAACTCTTTTTGTTGCTTTCCAGTGACTCACTTTAGGCTCTTGCATGAACCTTGAAAGATATCCTACAGCAAAACTGAGATCTGGTCTGGTATTTGTCAGATATAGGAGACTCCCAATCAACTGGCGATAGAGAGTACCATCTACCTGAGGTGACTCATCATATCGAGATAACTTAAGTCCTTGCTCCATTGGAGTTGCTTTTGACTTACAATTAGTCATCCGATATTTTTCTACTAAAGTCTTGGCATATTTCTTTTGTGTTACTCTAATATGAAACTTTTGTTGAGTAACTTCTAAACCAAGACAATAGTGCAGAAGTCCTAGATCTGTCATATCAAATGATTGCTTCAAATCGTCTTTTACTAAGTCAATCATTTTTTTTGAGCTTCCTGTGATGATCAGATCGTCAACATAAAGTACAAGAATCACTATATCAGAACCATTTTTCTTAATATAGAGATTTGCATCTGAAGGACTTCTAATAAAACCATGTTGCACAAGGTGACTGTCTATCTTGATATACCATGCTCGAGGAGCTTGTTTTAACCCATACAGAGATTTGATCAACTTGCACACTTTTTGTTCTTGCCCCTCAACCTCATATCCTTCTGGTTGAGTCATGTATACTTCTTCTTGTAAGTCACCATTCAAGAAGGCACTTTTAACATCCATCTGATGCAATTTCCACCCAAACTGAGCTCCCATGGCACAAAGTATTCTAATGGTAGTCATTTTTGCAGTAGGGGCAAAAGTCTCTTCATAATCTATGCCTTCTTTCCGAGCATATCCCTTTGCAACAAGCCGGGATTTATGCTTATCAATAGATCCATCTGCCTTATACTTCACTTTGAATACCCATTTGCAGCCTATGGGTTTCTTTCCTGTTGGCAGATCGACTAATTTCCAAGTATTATTTTTAAGAAGAGAGTTATGTTCTACATCCATAGCCTGTTTCCACTGTGGTTGATCAAGGGCAGATTGAACCGTTGTGGGTTCATTTGTATTTAATGTAGACATATAAAGTTTTTCTCCATCCTCATCTTCTTCCCTGTCATATTTGGTACTCACTGACAAATCATCAAAGTGTTGACAAAGTTCGTCAACCTCTGAAGTAGATTCTTCTGCTCTCTTCTGTTGTGTCATACTGCGAGTACATGGCCTATCAAGAGATAGATCTGGAAAGGATTTCAACTTAGCATCTCTCAAAGTGCTAGTATACCATTTTGGAACTTTTTGTTTTGGCTTTGGAAGTTGAACCTCCTTTTTAGGCTCTGCTTCATCTATGTATACAGTTGTGGATGTGTCTTTTGATGTAGGAGCTTCATCAAATACAACATCTCTACTTACATGTGTCTTCTTGGTCTTAGGATCAATCAATCGATAACCTTTTGAGTACTCATCATAGCCAAGAAAAATACACGGCAAGGTTTTCTCATCCAGCTTCCTTCTTTTCTGTTTTGGAATGTGCATGAATGCTTTACATCCAAACACCTTCAGATGAGAAATGGAAGGTTTCTTATCACTCCATGCTTCTTGTGGAGTCTTCCCTTGTAGAGCTCTAGTGGGTGCTCTATTTAGGAGGTATGATGTTGTGTTTCATCGCTTCTGCCCAATATTGATCCTCAAGATGTGCTCCTTTTAGCATACATCGAACCATTTCCATAATGGAACGATTTCTTCTTTCTGCAACTCCATTCTGCTGAGGTGTATAGGCTGTAGTCAGTTGTCTTTTGATCCCATGTTCTTTAAGGAACTCTAAAAATTCTTCAGAGGTGTATTCCCCCCCTCGATCTGAGCGGAGGGTTTTTATCAAACATCCCGACTCCTTCTCAACAAGCTTCTTGAACTGTTGGAAGGTGAGAAGCGCTTCTGATTTCAACTGAAGAAAGAAAACCCACATCTTTCATGAGTAATCATCAACGAATAGTTGAAAATACTTTTTCCCACCATAGTTGGTTGGCATAGGACCACACATATCGGTATGTACCGGCTCTAAAGGTTTTGCAGCTCGAGAGGAGCTTGCTTCAAAAGGCACTCGATGTTGCTTCCCTGCTAAGCAATCCGAGCAAACCGGCAAGATAGATGAGAGGGGCGGAAGACCTTTCACCATCCCATATTTGTGTAATTCAAGCAAATATCCAGAACTGAGATGCCCATAACGCCGATGCCAGAGAGAGGTAGCCTCTTTTGTAGTTGCAGCCAAAGCAACATGGGAAGTGGAAATAGCATCGAGGATAAACAAGCCATGTTTGTAAGATCCAGTTGCTACATGTTTACCACTGTGTGTGATAAAACATCTCTTCTGGCCATTGACAACTCGAAACACGACTTCCATGTTTCTATCCAACATTTGTGTGACTGAAAGCAGATTATTGGCTAAGCCTGGAACATAGAGAACCTTTTCAATTTGACAATTACCATCAGGAAGAGACACAAAAATATCCCCTTCTCCTTTTACTTGATATACCTGATTGTCAGCAATTGTGACTGGCTTACCCTCTTTTTCAACAAACGTATCAAACCAGGATTTATCCCCAGTCATGTGTTTGCTTGCTCCTGAATCAATATACCATACAACATCTATCTGGGAAGACGATGTATGAGTCATGAGTACCTTGTGTGCTCGTTCAGAGTCAGAGTCTGAATCGGACTCAGGAGAATGTGAGTCTGAGTTGGATTCAGCATAAGCAACATGGCCTTTAGACTGCTTATGCTTATTGTATTTTTTCTTGTGCTTGCCCTTCTTTTGGGAACCTCTTTCATTTGGTTGCTTGTTTTTGAACCAACATCTGTTGGTGTCATGGTTATTCATATCACAAATTTTGCAATATTTTGTATCTTTTTGCTGAGATTGCTTTCCTTTTCCTTTGGAGGAAGCACCTCCTTTTTGAAACTGGCCTTGTTGTTTACCACTCTGTTGTGTGGAGAGAGCATTATCTGGCATGTCATCTTTCTGGACCTGAGTTGCCTCCTCAGTCTGAAGCAAGTTTACCAGTTCCACAAATGAGACTTGTCTACCAGAAACATTGAGAGAGGTGATCAACATCTTGTAGGAACTTGGTAATGCTCTCAAGATAACAGAATTCAAGACATCATCATCCACGAGGTTTTCCCATAGCATTCAATTTTGCTTTCAAATCTGCCACTCTGCATAGGAATATGTCAATCTGTTTCTCCGAACTCATACTTGAGATTATGTAGTTGAGTTTGAAGATGGAGAATAGTGGATTGATTCTTCCCTTCATATACTGTGAGCAAAGCATCCCAAGCTATCTTACTAGTTTTTGCATCACAAATATGAGGCTGCACCTCATCTGTGGTAGCAAGTAAGATAAATACAAGACTCTTCTGGTCTTTCTTATCCCAATCATCTTGATCTGTTCCTGTTGTTTGAGGACGTTTTTCAGTGCCAGTCACTACATCCCATAAATCTTCCAACTGAAGTATGGCTTTCATCTTTGTCTTCCATGGAACAAAGTTAGGACCTTTCAACAATTGGGAATCTGAGAGATACTTATGAATTGTGGCCATTATGAAGGTTCCTTATATCACCAATTGGTCTCCCTTTCTTTATACCCGCGGATCATTATATTGTAACCATTCAATATACACCCGCCCTTACGTGAGGGAAACTATAGGTATATAGGAACAGATATACTACTCAATATGTACTCGCCCTTACGAGAGGGAGACTATAAGGACATATGAGAAGCACAATATATTGAACATATGCGATATTGAAAGGGCATCGTGTTGTTAATGACACCTACCATAGAAAGTTTTATTCCGCATGCGTGGGGCGTAACTTCCCCTAAACACTTTGGAAAAAAGAGCTTTCGTCAAGATTTACGCCTAACAACAATCACGATGTGGGTATGAAATGAGAAATAAAAAAACTGGTTTGCCTTATTTCTCCCCGACGATTTATAGAGAACAAGCTCAGACGTCGTTGTTGCAGCTATATTAGGCGGCGAATACGGTAGTCCAAAGCACGACAACATTACCTGTAAGTGTGGACCAGAGGTATCTCAAATACCGAACGCTGCTGTGCAATAAATTGCACAAATAGGGTATAAATTTGGGGTCTTATATTTGTAATTTATGATTGATAATGCAAGAAAACAGAATATTTAAATGCAAAAAATAACAATCATAAATGCCCACAAATTTTAGCACCTATTTTTATTCTAGCAAAATTATGTCTGCCAAATAGCTTGATTTCCCCCCTTTGTCTGACAATTTTGTAAAGGAATATATGGATTTCCCCCCTTTCAAGTTGCAAATGAAACAAGAAAGTGAAAAAAAATACCTAAAAACAAGGTATGCAGCCATCAAACCAGGATTGCAGCCGTCAAACTAGGATTGCAACCGTCAAAAATCCATGTACAGGCGTCAACTGGATTCTGCCGACGTCAACAGGCCTGTCCGCCATCACTGTACCATTCGGGCGTCAAAAAACCCAAGCCCGCCGTCACTGGGACACGCAGGGCATCAACAGCGTGTTCCGCCGTCACAGGAATAGGAAGGGCATCAAAACAACAGGTACGGGCGTCAAAAAAATTCCCCGCAGGGATTGGAACCGGGAACCTTCCGCCAAACAATAACCTTACTTACCGCCTGAGCCAGAGAGCCCGACGAGAAATATTATTCATGCGGTTTGTATTGTAAACGCGAGGGCCATAGAATCGGGAAAAAAAATAATCCCACATGGCCTGTGCGGCCAATGTGGGGGGGTTTAAAAAATGCCGAAAGCGTCTAATGCTTTCGGTTGCCTTCGGGCAACCACCCCGTCCCCGTCCTTTTGCCTCCCTGTCGTCGAACCTTCCCCGAGCCACGAATCACGCGCTTCCACGTCCCGCCAGTCTGTGTCAGGGTCTATCCTCGGTCTGCGTTGTCTCCTGTCTGTGTCAGGGTCTGTCCTCGGTCTGCGTTCCACGTCCCGCCTGTCTTCGGTCTGCGTCCTCGATCCGTCAGGGTCCGTCAGGTTCTGTCCGTGTCAGGGTCTGCTGCCTAGGTTCGCCAGTCATTCTGTCTGCAGCTCTGATGCCATGAAGAAATTCACCAAGCAATACATTCTTCTCATTAACTTCAGATATATAAGATACATGCGGTTACAAACTGATTAAACCACCTCGGTGGTTAGAAAACAGAATTGGAGAGCGCCTACGAGCGCTTCTTTTATTATGCCAAGAATGGAATATCAACCAACTTATTCTAACACGATATGACCTTGAGCTTTCGAACTTGGAATCTGTAACTTGCACACATGCAAATAGAAAAATGTTTAGTAGCACCTATCAAAATGAATATGATAAATGACTAATGTAAATTGCATAAAAGAAAATGAATATGATTATTGCTTACATAAATCACGATTTGAGCAACATAATATTAGCATTCCCATTCCTTTTTTTTCTTGGTGAAGTGATGGTACCTTTATAGGCCTTTGAGGGAAGGATAGGTGGCAAGCTAGGGCTGCCATGTGGTAGGGGGAGTTAGAGTGAGTCACTTAGAGTGCCTCCCTTAACTTGGGTGATGTGGCTAATGGGTGAGTGCAAGTGGAGTGCAATGTGGAGGATGAGTGAGTGCAAGTGTGGTGAAGTGGCTAATGAGTGAGTGTAAGTGTAGTGCAATGTGGAGGATGAGTGAATGCAACTATGGTGAAGTGGATGATTAGTGAGTGTAACTATGATGAAGTGGCTAATGAGTGAGTGCAAGTGTAATGCAATGGGAGGATGAGTGAGTGCAAGTGTGGTGAAGTGACTAATGAGTGAGTGGAAGTGTGGTGCAATGTGGAGGATGAGTGAGTGCAACAATGATGAAGTGGCTAATGAGTGAGTGCAACTGTGGTGAAGTGGCTAATAAGTGAGTGCAAGTGTAGTTGATGCAGGAGCATCCGGTGGCAGCAGAGCAATCTTGCATCAAAGAAATTTTTTTTATTTTCTTTTCTTTTTTTCTAAGTGTGCCTTGATGTCGCGATATCGCGACAAGGAAAAGTGTCGCGATATCGCGACATGTCGCATTTTCGCGACTCAGGAAGGAGAGAAAAGGAGCGGGGCAAAAAGTGTCGCGATATCGCGACAGGAAAAAGTGTCGCGATATCGCGACATGTCGCGTTTTGCGACCAAAAGGCGAGAGAGGCGCAGGAAGGGAAAGATGTCGCGATATCGCGACATGTCGCATTTTCGCGACTCGAAAAGAGAGGAAGGGAAAGAAAAGTGTCACGATATCGCGACATGTCACGTTTTCACGACCAAAAGGCGAGAGAGGCGTAGGAAGGGAAAGGTGTCACGATATCGCGACATGTCACATTTTTGTGACTCGAGAAAGGCAGGAAGGCCGAAAAGCAAAAGTGTCACGATATCGCGACATGTCACATTTTCGTGACCCGAACAGGACAGGAAGGCAGAGAAGCCAAAAGTGTCACGATATCGCGACATGTCACATTTTCGCGACTCGAGGAAGGCAGGAAGGCAGAGGAGCCGAAAGTGTCGTGATATCGTGACATGTCACATTTTCGTGACTCGAACAGGACAGGAAGGCAGAGAAGCCGAAAGTGTCACGATATCGCGACATGTCACATTTTCGTGACTCGAACAGGACAGGAAGGCAGAGAAGCCAAAAGTGTCGCGATATCATGACATGTCACATTTTCATGACTCGAAAGAGAAGGAGAGGAGCAAAAGTGTCAGATATCGTGACATGTCGATTTTAAAAGGAAGAAGGCGGAGAAGCCAAAGGTGTCGCGATATCGCGACATGTCACATTTTCATGACTTGAAGAGGAGGAAGGCAGGGAAGCCGAAAGTGTCACGATATCATGACATGTCACATTTTCGTGACCAAACAAAAGAAAAGAAAGCGCAGGCGGTTACAGGAGCCGTTACAGAGGAAAGCAGACGAAGACGAAGAGTCGAAACGTTTCGACAGCTAGAACAATGAAGAGACGCGGGAGATGAAATGGAAGCGTCAAAAAAGGGAGACGGAGAGTCATGCCAGAGATTTTAAAAGGGGAAGCGAAGGCATGCACAAGGGGTCGAAAAACTATGGAGACAGAGTTGCAGACGTAAAGGCAAGAGGCCATTCTGGACCTGTTAGGCTATTTTTCTTCCAGGCGAAAGATGTTGTAACAGAAACTATCTTTCGAGACAAAAGAATTTATGTGGGCAGACTGTTGCCATGACTGTAATTTTGTTCTAATCTGTTGAATGTGATTATAGATTTGGCATGAGCGATTTGGCTCTCGATCAAGTGGTATCAGAGCAGGAGTTCCTGAGTGTGTGAGCAGATCATCGAAAGTGAGGCAGTTTGCACCAGGATCTGTGGAAGGGTTGGAGAAGAGAGTGAGGAAGAATGCCTCCATGAAGAAACCATGGTGGTGGGAGGAATGTGGTACCTGAAGAAGATTTCAAAGCTTTGCAGAGGCAAGTGCAAGCCCTGCAAGAGGAGTTGCGAAGAGGGGTTGAACCAAGGGGAGAAGACCATAGTGAAGATGAAGCTTGGGAGGTTGATAATCCATCAGAGGAAGAGGAAGCAATGAATCCTGCAGAAGTCAGATTAGTTAAGGCCATAACTCAGATCGGGAAGAAGCCAAAGTTTGATGTCTCCACGTACTCTAGGAAACTCAATCTAGAAGAGTTGATTGATTGGATCAATGATATGGAGGAGTATTTTGAGTATGAGGAGGTTGTAGATCCAGATCGGATCAAATTGGCAAAAACAAAGTTGAAAGGCCATGCTAGCATATGGTGGAAGGAAGTACAACTAGAAAGAAATAGGAGAGGAAAGGAAAGGATAACCAGATGGGACCGAATGGTTGAGAAGTTGAAGAGGCAGTTTATTCCTACAGATTACGAATTAGAGTTATTGAGAAAAATGCAGAGCTTGAGACAGTCAAGCAAATCTGTCAAGGAATATACCGAGGAGTTTTACCAGATTTTAATAAGAGCTGGACATTCAGAGGATAGTAAGGAGAAAGTAGCTCGTTACATAAATGGGTTAAGAATGAATATCCAAGAAGAACTCAGTTTGGTCAGAATTACCACCATTGAGGATACATATCAGTTTTCCTTGAAGGTTGAAGAGAAGTTGAATAGAAGATTTGAAGGCAAACAAAGAGGAAGAGGTCGAGGTGGAAGAACTGGGGGAAGGACCAATGGAGGAAAATTTGATGATCGAAATAAGACTGGTGAAACGAGTACTAGCCAAGATCAGAAAGAGGAGAATACTTACCGCCCCGTAATCAGAACAACGGTTACCAAAGGGGAAGAGGTAGATCTGGACGTGGGTATGGAAGAGGTGGATTTCGTGGAACCTGTTTCCATTGTGGAGAAGAGGGACATCGGGCATATGAGTGTCCCCAATACCAAGAGAGGACGAATAAGCGACCTGAGGATCATGCCAGAGCTGCTGTAGCAGATGAAGGTGCTGAGTCTGAACATTCTGAAGAAGCAGAAGAAGGAGAAGTGTTGATGACAAGAAGAGCATTGATGAATGGAGGGAAAGATGTGGATCAAAGGAAGAGCTTATTTCGCACGAGATGCAAATGTGCAGGTAAGACCTGTAATGTTATCATAGATAATGGTAGCACAGACAATTTGGTCTCAGGAGAAATGGTTACTAAGCTAAAACTGGAGAAGAGGGCGCACCCGCATCCATATCGGATTGCATGGTTGCAGAAAGATCATAGGGCATTAGTCAGTGAGCAGTGTTTGGTTAAATTTCATATTGGAACTTATCAAGATGAGGTTCTATGTGATGTTTTACCTATGGATGCTTGCCATTTGTTGTTGGGGAGGCCATGGCAATTTGACAGACACGCGGTGCATGATGGACATGCGAATACTTACTCTCTGACGAAGGGCGGAATGCGTCACAAGTTGAAGCCATCGAAGGAAGTGGATGAGAAGGTATGCAGTAGTGCAAGAATCTGTCTGGTAGATGGTAGAAAATTTTTGGATGGCTTGAAGAGGGAGTCTATGTGTTACGCATTAATTCGTACTGTTAAGAGGGAACAGTGTATGGACATTCCAGTAGAGGTTGAAAGTCTGTTAGAAGAATTTCTTGATATTGTGTCAGATAATGTGCCTGAGGGTTTGCCACCAGTAAGAAATATTAGCCATCAAATTGATTTGATTCCAGGGGCCAGTTTACCCAATAAAGCAGCCCATAGAATGTCTCCCGCAGAGAACGAGGAGTTGAACAGACAGGTTCAAGAGTTGTTGAGGAAGGGATTGATTAGAGAAAGTTTGAGTCCCTGTGCAGTACCTGCAGTACTAGCACCGAAGAAGGATGGAGAATGGAGAATGTGTACTGATTCCAGAACCATAAATAAGATTACCATTAAGTATAGATTTCCATTGCCTAGAATGGACGATATAATGGACTGTTTGAGTGGAGCTAAATACTTCACAAAGATTGATTTAAAGAGTGGGTATCATCAGATTCGCATCAGAGAAGGTGATGAGTGGAAGACTACTTTCAAAACCAAAGAGGGTTTGTACGAGTGGTTGGTCATGCCGTTTGGTCTAACCAATGCACCAAGTACATTCATGAGGTTAATGAATGAGGTGTTGAAAGAATTCCTAGAGAAGTTTGTTATTGTTTATTTGGATGATATTCTGATTTTCAGCAAGACATTGGAAGAACATTTGATGCAAGTTCGGATAGTTTTTGAAAAGCTGAGGGAGGAGCAGTTGCTGATTAATTTGAAGAAGTGCAGTTTTGTGAAGAAGGAGTTGGTGTATCTGGGATTTGTCATCTCGGATGAGGGTCTAAAAATGGATCCAGAAAAGGTGAAGGCTATCATTGAGTGGCCTACTCCAAGGAACATAACGGAGGTAAGATCATTCCATGGTCTTGCAAGTTTCTATAGAAAGTTCATTAGAAACTTTAGCAGTATTTGCGCACCCCTGACAGAAACCATGAGAGGGGATAAGAAGGAGTTTAAGTGGACTACAAGGGCAGGTGCAAGTTTTGAGATGTTAAAAAGGAAGGTGACGGAACAACCCATTTTGATACTTCCAGATTTTAATAAAGTATTTCAGGTTGATTGTGATGCTAGCGGCAGTGCCATTGGAGCTGTGTTGAGTCAGGAAGGTAAACCTGTTGCATATTTTAGTGAGAAGTTAAATGATGCTAGGAAGAAATACTCTGTTTATGATCAGGAATTTTACGCTATAGTTCAGGCTCTGAAGAAATGGAGGCACTATTTGTTAGCAAAGGAGTTTGTTTTATATACTGACCATCAAGCTTTGCAGTATATTAACAGTCAAGGAAAACTGAATCAGAGACACCTGAAGTGGGTTGAATTTCTACAGAGTTATACCTTTGTTTTGAAGCATAGGAGTGGGAAGTCTAATAGAGTTGCAGATGCCTTGAGTAGAAGACAAAATTTGTTGTTGGAGATGAAGGTGGAAGTCGTTGGGTTTGAAGAACTCAGGAGTTTGTATCCGGAGGATCCGGACTTTGCAGAAGCTTGGAAGGCATGTTTGTCTCCTATTACTTTGGATAGAACTAAGTGGCTGGATTTCACCATCCAAGATGGGATGCTATTCCGAAAGAACCAATTGTGCATTCCTAGAAGTTCAATGAGGGAGAATCTGATAAAGGAGAAGCATAGTGGAGGACTAGCTGGGCATTTTGGTCGAGATAAGACCATTGCCCTTGTCAGTGAAAACTACCATTGGCCACAGTTGCAGTAGAATGTGACGAAATTTGTGCAGGGTTGCAGAGTGTGTCAGATGGCTAAAGGAGTGAGACAGAATACAGGATTGTATCAGCCATTACCTGTACCAGAAAGACCATGGGAGGACATCAGTATGGATTTTGTTCTTGGCCTACCAAGGACACAACGAGGGAATGACTCCATTTTTGTTGTGGTTGACAGGTTTTCGAAGATGGCTCATTTTATTCCCTGTCAGAAAATGAGTGATGCAGTTCATATTGCAGGCTTATTTTTCAAGGAGGTGGTACGCCTTCATGGTCTACCCAAGAGTATAGTATCTGACAGAGATACCAAATTTGTGGGTTATTTCTGGAGGACTTTGTGGAAGCAGTTAAAGATGGATTTGAAGTTCAGTTCTGCATACCACCCACAGACTGATGGACAAACAGAAGTGGTGAACAGAAGTTTGGGTAACCTTCTAAGATGCTTGGTAGGAGATAAGCCCAAGGGATGGGATTTGATTTTACCACAAGCAGAATTTGCTTACAACAATTCTATCAACAGAAGTACTAGTAAATCACCATTCCAGATTGTGTATGGGAACAACCCAAGGAATGCTTCGGAGTTGAGAATGATGGGTAAAGGAGAAAAGAGTAGTGCTGAGGCTGAAGATTTTGCAGAACACCTAAAGAGTTTGCATGAGGAGGTAAAACAACATATTAGTAAGATGAATACTCAGTACAAGGCCAAAGTAGATCAGAAGAGACGTTTCAAAGAGTTTCAAGTGGGAGATGAGGTCATGGTTCACTTGAGAAAGGAAAGGTTTCCTAACAAAACCTACAACAAACTGAAGATGAAGAGGTTTGGACCATGCAGGATCATAGGTAAAAGAGATTCAGGTAATGCCTATGAAGTGGAACTACCGAGAGAGCTGAATATATCACCTATTTTTAATATTTTAGACTTGGTAGAATACCATGAAGGAGATAGTAGTGAGGCACCAAGAACAGATTTGTGGAGTATTCCAGTGACTGCACCAGTCACAGATGAGATAGAGGAAATACTCGATACTCGAGAAGGCAGAAGTACCAGGAACCGACAGTATTCAAAATATTTGGTCAAATGGAAAGGCAGGCCTTCCGAAGATGCAACTTGGTTGTCAAAGATAGAGGTCGACCGCCTGGGTCTTCCTCCAACAGTATAGAAGTAGAGGACACTTCTCAATCCACCCCGGGTGTCTGATGCAGGAGCATCCGGTGGCATAGAGCAATCTTGCATCAAAGAAATTTTTTTATTTTCTTTTCTTTTTTCTAAGTGTGCCTTGATGTCGCGATATCGCGACAAGGAAAAGTGTCGCGATATCGCGACATGTCACGTTTTCGTGACTCAAGAAGGAGAGAAAAGGAGCGGGGAAAAAAGTGTCACGATATCGCGATAGGAAGAAAAAGTGTCGCGATATCGCGACATGTCACGTTTTCACGACCAAGAAGGCGAGAGAGGAAGGAAGGGAAAAGTGTCACGATATCACGACATGTCATTTTGGAAAAAGAGGAAGGAGAGGAAAAGTGTCGCGATATCGCGACATGTCACATTTTCGCGACCAAAAGGAGAGAGAGGCGTAGGAAGGGAAAGGTGTCACGATATCACGACATGTCACATTTTCGCGACTCGAGAAAGGCAGGAAGGCCGAAAAGCAAAAGTGTCACGATATCGCGACATGTCACATTTTCGCGACCCGAACAGGACAGGAAGGCAGAGAAGCCAAAAGTGTCACGATATCACGACATGTCACATTTTCGTGACTCGAGGAAGGCAGGAAGGCAGAGGAGCCGAAAGTGTCACGATATCGCGACATGTCACATTTTTGCGACTCGAACAGGACAGGAAGGCAGAGAAGCCGAAAGTGTCGCGATATCGCGACATGTCGCATTTTCGTGACTCGAACAGGACAGGAAGGCAGAGAAGCCAAAAGTGTCGCGATATCGCGACATGTCGCATTTTCGCGACTCGAAGGAAGACAGGAAGGCAGAGGAGCCGAAAGTGTCACGATATCGCGACATGTCGCATTTTCGCGACTCGAAGGGAAGGCGAGAGAGCCGAAAGTGTCACGATATCGCGACATGTCACATTTTTGTGACTCGAAGAGGACAGGAAGGCGGAGAAGCCAAAGGTGTCGCGATATCGCGACATGTCACATTTTCGCGACTTGAAGAGGGCAGGAAGGCAGGGAAGCCGAAAGTGTCGCGATATCGCGACATGTCGCATTTTCGTGACCAAACAAAAGAAAAGAAAGCGCAGGCGGTTACAGGAGCCGTATACCAGGAGTGAAAAGCGAGACGAAGACGAAGAGTCGAAACGTTTCGACAGCCAGAACAACGAAGAGACGCGGGAGATGAAACGAAAGCGTCAGAAAAAAGGAAGACGGAGAGTCATGCCAGAGATTTTTAAAAGGGGAAGCGAAGGCATGCACAAGGGGTCAAAAAACTATGGAGACAGAGTTGCAGACGTAAAGGCAAGAGGCCATTCTGGACCTGTTAGGCTGTTTTTCTTCCAGGCGAAAGATGTTGTAACAGAAACTATCTTTCGGGACAAAAGAATTTTTGTGGGCAGACTGTTGCCATGACTGTAATTTTGTTCTAATCTGTTGAATGTGATTACAGATTCGGCGTGAGCGAGTTGGCTCTCGATCAGTAGTGCAATGTGGAGGATGAGTGAGTGCAACTATGATGAAGTGGCTAATGAGTGAGTGCAAGTGTAGTGCAATGTGGAGGATGAGTGAGTGTAACTATGGTGAAGTGGCTAATGAGTGAGTGCAAGTGTAGTGATGTGTGGAGGATGTCCCATGTGAAGGGATAAAGTGTGTGAGATGTGGTATGGTGATGGGCAGTGGTGGCTAGGACACATGTCCCATGAGGAAACAAGGTATCCTAGGTGGATTATCTAGATTTAATGAAATCTAGAAAATTTAATTATGTGTAGGATTTTATATGCCTAAGTTTGGACATAGGCATATATTTTATTATGCAAATTAATGTGCTAGGATACAAATGGTGCTTTTTTGAGTGCCTAGGTTTTTGTGTCTATAGGCACTAAAAGGGATGTTTCTCTTTTACAAAATTTGGGCACTTTGGAGTCGATTTTGGGGGTTAAAATTTTCTAAACATCGTTTTACAAACTTCCATGTATGAGATTCTTTTTAAAACCAACAATTCAAATGCACAACATCTCGCACACCAAGCATAGGAGCTAGAACATGTTCAAACTAAAAAATAACCTACAAAGAGGATGACCCTGTACAGACAAACAATGGAAAATAAATTTTTCACAAAGGCTAAGAACGAGTTGCAAACATCAATAGCTCTGATATCATATAGAAGAAATATTCAATCCATAACAATGACTTTGTATTCAAATAAATTTATAGAAAAATTACATACTATCAATAGAATTCATGATATCTATGAATCCCAAATCGTGGTGACATATTTTTTAAAAATTTACTAAAAAACATCACCTTATGATTTGGACTATTCTTAGGCTAAATCAGATGCCAAAAATTTTAACAAACTTTGTTGTTACTGCTGCTAAATAAAATGCTAAAATATCTAACAAAATTTATCCTCAGAGCAGCTAAATCAAATGCTAAAACTTCTAACAAACTTTATCTTGACAACCTTTATTTCTAATGATATGTTCAATTCTTCATAACCTATTCTAGACATTGGTGGAATCTGGTTAAGAACATGTTAAAATGCAAAATAAATGTGTTAACGAAAATAGGAAGAGAGGTAGAAGTAACAATAAAATAACAAATAACCATTAGCATAGAGAGAAAACATCAATAAGTTAAAATGGAAATTTTATTCATTTGTAGACCTCATAAATTAGGTGTTTGAGAAAAGATGTGCAATCAACATAGAGTATCTTTCCACAATTGATCAAGTAGTTTATACAACTATATACAATGAAGATGAAGAGACAATATTGGTAGATGAAATGATTTATCCTCCAATAGTTACTAAAGTTTTGGCACTGTCCCCTTGCCACCTGTGTTGAGTTGGCACTAAAAGGGACATTTCTCTTTTGCAAAATTTGGGCACTTTGGAGTCAATTTTGGGGGTTGAAATTTGCTAAACATGGTTTTGCACACTTCCATGCGAGAGATTCTTTTTAAAACCAATAATTTAGATGCACAACCTTTGTCACACCAAGCATAGGGGCTAGAACATGCTCAAACAAACAAATAAACTACAAAGAGGATGACACCGTATAAACAAACAATGGAAAATTGATTTTTCACAAAGGCTAAGAATGATTTGCAAACATCAATGCTCTGATATCATATAGGATAAATTCTCAAGGTATAACAATGGCTTTATATTCAAATCGATTTATAGAAAAATTGCATACCATCAATAGAATTCATGATATCTATGAATCCCAAATCATGGTAATAGATTTTCTAAAAATTATCTAAAAATCATCACCTTATGATTTGGACTATTCTTAGGCTACATTAAATGCCAAAAATTATAACAAATTTTGTTGTTACTGCTGCTAAATCAGATGCTAAAACATCTAACAAAATTTATCCTAAGAGCATTAGAAGGTAAAACTTCTAACAAATTTTACCCTAACAACCTCTATTTCTAATGATATGTTTAATTCTTCATGACCTAGTCTAGACGTAGGTGGAATCTAGTTAAGATCACGTTAAAATATAAAATAGATGTGTTAAGGAAAATAGGAAGAAAGGTAGAAGGAACAATAAAAGAACAAAGAACCATTAACATAGAAAAAAATCAATAACAAGTTAAAATAGAAATTTTGATTCATTTGTAGACCTCATAAATTAGGTCTTTGAGAAAATATGTACAATCAATGTAGAGTATATTTTCACAATTGATCAAGTAGTTTATACAACTATATACAATGAAGATGAAGAGACAATATTGGGAGATGAAATGATTCATTCTCCAATAGTTACTAAAGTTTTGGAACTTACCCTTGCGACCTGTGTTGAGTTGGCATTAAAAGGGATGTTTCTCTTCTACAAAATTTGGGCACTTTGGAGTCAATTTTGAGGGGTTAAATTTGCTAAACATGGTTTTGCACACTTCCATGTGAGAGATTCTTTTTAAAATCAGCAATTCATATGCAAAACATCTGGTGCACCAAGCATAGGGGCTAGAACATGTTGAAACTAACAAACAACCTACAAAGAGGATGATCTCGTACGGACAAACAATAGAAAATAATTTTTTCACAAAGGCTAAGAACAAGTTGCAAATATCAATAGCTGTGATATCATATAGAAGAAATATTCAAGCCATAACAATGGCTTTGTATTCAAATCAATCTATAGAAAAATTGCATACTATCAATATAATTCATGATATCTATGAATCCCAAATCATGGTAACAGATTTTCTAAAAATTATCTAAAAAGCATCACCTTATGATTTGGACTATTCTTAGGCTAAATCAAATACCAAAACTTCTAACAAACTTTGTTGTTACTGCTACTAAATCAGATGCTAAAAAATCTAACAAAATTTATCCTTAGAGCGACTAAATCATAAGCTAAAACTTCTAACAAACTTTCTCCTGACAGTCTCTATTTCTAATGATATATTTAATTCTTCATGACCTAGTCTAGATGTAGGTGGAATCTGGTTAAGATCACATTAAAATACAAAATAAATGTGTTAAGGAAAATAAGAAGAAAGGTAGAAGGAACAATAAAAGAACAAAGAACCATTAACATAGAATAAATCAATATCAAGTTAAAATGGAAATTTTAATTCATTTGTAGACCTCATAAATTAGGTCTTTGAGAAAAGATGTGGAATTAATGTAGCGTATCTTTTCACAATTGATCAAGTAGTTTATACAACTATATACAAAGAAGATGAAGAGACAATATTGGGAGATGAAATGATTCATTCTACAATAGTTACTAAAGTTTTGGCACTGTCCCCTTGCCACCTGTGTTGAGTTGGCACCGAAAGGGACGTTTCTCTTGCAAAATTTGGGCACTTTGGAGTCGATTTTGGGGGGTTAAATTTGCTAAACATGGTTTTGCAGACTTCCATGCGAGAGATTCTTTTTAAAACCATCAATTCATATGCACAACATCTGGCGCACCAAGCATAGGGGCTAGAACATGTTCAAACTAACAAACAACCTACAAAGAGGATGATCCCATATGGATAAACAATAGAAAATAAATTTTTCACAAAGGCTAAGAACGTGTTGCAAACATCAATAGCTCTGAGATCATATAGAAGAAATATTCAAGCCATAACAATGGCTTTGTATTCAAATCAATTTATATAAAAAAATGCATACTATCAATAGAATTCATGATATTTATGAATCCCAAATCATGGTAACATATTTTCTAAAAATTGTCTAAAAAGCATCACCTTATGATTTGGACTATTCTTAGGCTAAATCAAATGCCAAAACTTCTAACAAACTTTGTTGTTACTATTGCTAAAACATCTAACAAAATTTATCCTTAAAACGACTAAATCATAAGCTAAAACTTCTAACAAACTTTATCCTGACAACCTCTATTTCTAATGATATGTTTAATTCTTCATGACCTAGTCTAGATGTAGGTGGAATCTGGTTAAGATCACGTTAAAATGCAAAATAAATGTGTTAAGGAAAACAGGAAGAAAGGTAGAAGGAACAATAAAAGAACAAAGAACCATTAACATAGGAAAAATCAATAACAAGTTAAAATGAAAATTTTAATTCATTTGTAGACCTCATAAATTAGGTATTTGAGAAAATATGTGCAATCAATGTAGAGTTTCTTTTCACAATTGATCAAGTAGTTTATACAACTATATACAATGAAGATGAAGAGACAATATTGGGATATGAAATAATTCATTCTCCAATAGTTACTAAAGTTTTGGCACTATCCCCTTGCCACCTGTGTTGAGTTGCAACTAAAAGGGACGTTTCTCTTCTGCAAAATTTGGGCACTTTGGAGTCGATTTTGGGGGGTTAAATTTGCTAAACATGGTTTTGCACACTTCCATGCGAGAGATTCTTTTTAAAACCAGCAATTCAAATGTACAACATCTGGTGCACCAAGCATAGGGGCTAGAACATGTTCAAACTAACAAACAACCTACAAAGAGGATGATCACGTATGGACAAACAATAGAAAATAAATTTTTCACAAAGGCTAAGAACGAGTTGCAAACATCAATAGCTCTGATATCATACAGAAGAAATATTCAAGCCATAACAATGGCTTTGTATTCAAATCAATTTATAGAAAAATTGCACACTATCAAGATATATATGAATCCCAAATCCTGGTAACAAATTTTCTAAAAATTATCTAAAAAGCATCACCTTATGATTTGGACTATTCTTAGGCTAAATCAAATGCCAAAACTTCTAACAACCTTTTTTGTTACTGCTGCTAAATCAGATGCTAAAATATTTAACAAAGTTTATCCTGAGTGGCTAAATTAGAAGCTAAAACTTTTAACAAACTTTATGTTGACAGCCTCTATTTTTAATGATATGTTCATTTCTTCATAACCTAGTCTAGATTGGTGGAATTTGGTTAAGAACATGTTAAAATGCAAAAAAAATGTGTTAGGAAAAACAGAAAGAGAGGTAAAAGGAACAATAAAAGAATAAAGAACCATAAACATAGAAAAAATCAATAAGAAGTTAAAATGAAAATTCTATTTATTTGTAGGTCTTTGAGAAAAAGTGTGCGATCAATGTATCTTTCCACAATTGATCAACTAATTTATACACAATGAAGATGAAGAGACAATATTGGGAGATAAAATGATTCATCCTCTAATAGTTGCTAAAGTTTTGTTACTGTCCCTTTGCTACCTGTGTTGAGTTGGCATTAAAGGGAGTCGATTTTGGCGGGTTAAAACTTGCTAAACATGGTTTTGCACACTTCCAATGGTTCTTTAACCATCACATTTCAAGCCACAATCATGGAGATATGCCCTCCACAAGTGGACCTATCCAAAACTGCCAAACTCGCAACTAGATTAGAATCGTGACCCCAATCCTATTAATCTCTGTTCGTTGATGGTTTTCATAGCCCTTCCTGTATATTGTTACATGGCAGTCAAAGAGTAGATAAAATTACATCCGAAGGCAGAACATGTTACTTCCTTTTAAAGGTAGTCCACTGCTGTGTAACAACATCAGTAATGGAAGAATCAAGCTAGAAATTTTCTTCCACCAGCAACCATAAACTTTAAATGATTGGAATTATTTGTTAATCGTAAGACCTCAGGCTGTTCATCTTGGTTGGTTTGATATCATATTTATGCAGTATGTTGGAAGGCTGCATAGTTGGAAATACATTGACAAGTATATTGATATATGTATTATCAAACCCTTATAGTTAAATTTGACCGCCTCTTTGGTATACAAACAAATTGAAGAAGTTTCAAAATTTTTATCAGAACCAAGACTCCTATTTCCCATGTTACTCTACAAATTATCTCATTGGTGATCTATTTCACTGATTCTGAGATATCTAACATACTCCTAGTGCATTAGATGACAGTGATCAAAGGGTGAAACTAAGGTTTCAATAAGAAATATTATCTGTGTGCATGATCCATACCATTTGCCTTGGCAGTTATCATAACAAAAAATTTGCTCCAAATGTATCAGAAAAGATCTTTTCCAGAATTTGATTATTCTTGTTATGTTAACTGACTGTGCTCTCCCTTTTGTTTAGTGTTCCATAAATGTTCTAGAAACTTCCGAGTAACCCTTGAAAACCTCTTGGGATGTTTTTGGACGTGAAAACTTCAGCTGCAAGGTATCTAGCTGTTCCCTGATTGCTCCTCTAAATCAACTCCATAATCCCATACCCCTAAAATTAACTCCAACACTCCTCACAGATTATCCCCAACAAGGGTTATTCCATCACATTATCATGCCAACGTGCAATGGGTTCAGATAGCATGCATGTGCACGGACTCTAGTAGTTACCCACATCAAGTAAGGCAATTACGTTCTATTGTTCCTCTGCATTATAAAATGTGTGTGCGTACATGGATGTTTAAACGTATATATATATATTGTATCTGCACATATGGATGAATTGGATAGATAGGTGGAAAAATGTGATACTTTAAAAGTACAGAATAGATATAGGGATATTATGGGTTTCTATACTTCATGACTTCTCAACATTTCGAAGTTTTGTATTTTTACTTAGCTCAAGGTATATATCTCTTTATATATGTGCATTGTCACAAGATTCGGCGAATTTTATTAAAAAAATATTCAAATTTTGACGATTTTATATCTCAGTCTCGCCCAACATATTTGAACAAACAACAATCAACAAATAAATATACGTATAACACCTAAAACTTTTTCTATTTTGTCCTTCATTTGACATGATGTGAGGAAATTAAAAGTAAGAAAGCTAAACAACAAAAACAATATACAAGATTTTATGTGGAAGTGTGGGTAAAAGGCAACTTTTCTTTTTTATTATTCTCAGCAATCTTTTATAGAAATACAAAGCAAGATTCCAAAAAAGTTGTGGCACATTTTATCTTTGAAAAGGGAGGGGAGCTCTCTTGGAGCTTCAGTTGCTAAGGAGAGGGAAGGGCATGGCTGCGGGTACACCTTGAAATTCAAGCGGATCATAATGAGTAATAAAACTAAGTCAATTGAAAGCCATTCACCCCTTATCCATAAGCGACCGGGTTCAGAGGAGTTGGAGTGTCATCAATCCCTCTCCCCTCTTTTAAAAGGAATTCTTTTTCTGAATAATAAGCGAGGCATGGATGAAGCTTACGGAATGCGTCCCTAAGATTAAAAGGTTCCCTATTCCTTCGCATTCAACCAGAGAGCCAGGTTCGCTGCCCTCTCCGACCTTAAGCCGAGAGCTCTTTAAAATAGAGAGCTCTTTCAATTCTAAAGCAGGCTCCTCTCCCCCACCGTTTAAAAGGGCTTTAAAAGGCGGAGTTTTGGCCTTGCCCTCCCTGTTTTTAAAGGGGAAGAGAGAGGGGCGAGCAAAAACAAGGATAGAGAGCACTCCGTTACTATACTAAAAGTGTCTCCTCGACCTCCTGATCCATCTATCTCCTCTCTCTTAAAAGGTCAAGGTCGATCTCCTTCATAGTTTTTTCCCTCCTCCTCATTAAAAGCGGCGTTTTAAAAGCAGCTTTTGGTAGACGGGGTGCCGGCATCGATTCTCGATTCATATTACCTTGAGGTAGTAACGCTTTCAAAGCTTAAAGCTCTCCTTACTAATCTCTAGGTCGAGTGCTTATCCCGCCCTATAAAAGTGGGGGCTATCTCCCCCTTTTTGGAATAGAGGGCAAGGCCCTTTAAAAAACTCCGCCTTTTACCCGGAGAGGAGCCGCCTTTATTTCATAAAGGTTCTAAAGCTCTTTAATAGCGCGCCGGGGCCGGATTATTATAAGCGAAACTTGGCTCCATACTTTTGTTTTGTTGGGACTTTTAAAATTAATAAGGTCGAGCGCTTATCCCTATAAAAGCGGGGGCGGGGCCCTCTCCCTATCATATAGGTCGAGCTGTCCCCCTCTTGAGATTATGGATAGAGAGCTTTAAAATTGAATTTTGAAGGTGTTGTTGCCTTATTGTCAGTTTCTTGTTCCAAACATTTCTCAGAAGTAGACGACAAGTTTTAAATCTTAATGCAGGCGTATCTCGCTGGATCGGTCTACCGGAATCGATCGGACCCATATCCTCTGCTGCTCGATGAAAAGCAGCTACTTTAGGAGAGGAGAATGGGAGCGGTTTCGGAACTATGAACTATGAAAGCCAGATAGAAAGGAAACTCTTTAAGACTATTCAACACAGAAAGAAAGGGATATATGCGTTATATAATTTAAGACGGAGGAAACAGAAAGGAAAAGGAGAGCTGCCATTTCAAGAGCAGCTTCTCAAAAGACAGAAAAGAGATCTTGAAAAGCCCTGAAAGCCAAGGTCGGGACGAGGTTGCTATGGATGAGGTCCCCAAAAGCGAGTGCTTTTTAGCTCTTTGAAGTGGGCTCCCCTTTAAAAGTAGTTTTTAAGAGGGCCCCTCCGTTTTAAAAGGGTTTTGAAAGGGCTCTCTATTCTGATTAAAGGTCGGGATCAATATTTATTGGGCTTCTGAAAGTTTCTATCGCTCAACCTTTTTATTTTAAAGGGCTCTCTATTATGATTAGAGGATATAGTAGGAACATTGCTATCTGAGAAAATGAGATGAAATTATTTTAAGGATTATCATCAGAAGGATGCCTTGGTTGTGAGAGGTCGTTCTAAAAAAAAAAGCAAAAAGAAATCAAGAGAAAGGAAATTGAGATCTAGGGGTAAATTTGTTGCTCCAGAAAAGAGGAAATGCTGGAATTGTGGTAAAACATGGCATTATAAAAGAGATTGAAAATCTAAAAAGGTTTATAATAGTTGATCATCTGATGAAGGAACTTCTATAGAAATGAATACCACGAATAAATATTTAGGGTACTTATTCTTAGTTTTGGTGTCCTCAAGTGAATGCTATGACTCATATTGATTGACTGAGGTGCTTCCTTTAATATGACTCCTCATAGGGAGGGGTTTTGTGAATATGAAAAATAAATAGAGGTGAAGTCTTCTTGGGATACAATTCAACATATAAAATAATAGGTCAAGGAAGAGTCAAGTTGAGGTTAAAATATGGAATAATTAAAACCCTTCTCGGTGTGTTGTATATTTAGGGTTTGGCAAGGAGTATGATATCCATGAGTAAGATGAATGGTGCGGGTGTGATTGTGGTATTCAATAACGATAGTTGCAAGATTGTTCATGGAGTCATGGTGTTGGTAAGGGGAGTTTGTACAGGAACTTTGTTCAGACTTGAGGCTAGCACTGTAAGTATTAATTGTAATAACTCTTTAGTTGTAGAGGAGAATAATATGGTAGAAGCGGCTCTGAGCATTCCTGTAGCAAATACAATGTTGTGGCATCAATGCATGGGGCATATTGGTGAGAAAGGTCTTTGAACATTAAAAATGAAAGGTATTGTTGAAGGAATTTATGATTGCCCATAATATTTTGGTTTTTGTGAGCACTATGTTTTTGGAAAGCAAACTCGAGTCAAGTTTCCTAGTAGTGCTACAAAATTTGAAGGAATTTTACATCTAGTTCACAATGATGTGTTTGGAGCTGCAAGAGTACCATTGTAAGGTAAATTTATCTATTTTATTATAATTATAGATGAATTTTCAAGAAATACCTAGGTATATTTTTTACAGAAAAAAATATGATGTTTTTAATAAATTTAAAGAGTTTAAGGCTCTTGTAGAAAATCAAATAGAGAAAAAGATAAAGGTTTTGAGAAGTGACAATGGTGGTGAGTATCGCTCTAATGAATTTGAGCAAATTTACAAGGATTGTAGAATAGAAAGGAAAAAAATAACTCTGTATACTCCACAACGAAATGGAATTGCAAAATGGATGAACAAAACATTGATGGATAAGGCTGGAAGCATGCTAAGTGATGCATGGTTAGAAAGGAAATTTTAGGTAGAAGTTGTGTTAATTGCTTATTACCTCATCAATAGATCTCCTACCTTAGCTTTGGTGGAAAATACTCCACAGGAAGTGTGGACTGGTAAGAAACCCTCTCTCAATAATATAAAGGTTTTTGGTCGCAATGCTTATATATATGTCCCAAAATAGAAAAGGACTAAGCTAGACTATAAATCTAAAAAATGCTTATTTATGGGTCATAGTATTGGTGTTAAAGGATATCAGTTGTGGAACCTAAAAACATGAAATAACGTTGACAATCTTAATGTGATCTTTAGAGAAACAAAAGGAGTTTCAAAACAGGAAATGCATCCAAGCAAAAAACCTAAAATAGTTTAGGTAAAATTGTAATAGGAGGAAGAACCTATGGTAGAACTTGGTGCTACAGAAGAAAATTAACTACGGAGAGAGTTTGAAGAGGAAAAATTAAAGGAAGAAGGTGAAGAGGAAGTTGAATATGCAAAACTTGGAACTCCAAGTTTGAGGAGATCAGATCAAGTGAGAAGACTCCCAGAAAGGTATAACCCTTCAAATCTGTATTCTGCATTTAATATATCAGTTACTAATGAAGAACCCAAGACTATAAAGGAGGAACTTCAGTCAAGTGAGAATATTTCTAGTAAAAGGGTTATGGAAGAAGAAATGGAGTCCCTAGATAAAAATAAGAGGTGGGACTTGGTGAAATTACCCTCTGGAAGAAAACCAATTAGTTGTAAGTGGGTTTTCAAGAAGTACAATATAGAAGGAAAGTTGGAAAAGTACAAGGCTTTCCTGGTAGCAAAAGAATTTTTTCAAGTTGAGGGAATTGACTTTGATGAGATTTTTCTCTTGTGGCTACACTAACTTAAATTAGATTTATGTTGGCTATTTTTACTGCTTTTGATATTGAAATAGAACATATGGATGTAAAGACAACATTTCTACATGGTGAACTTGATGAAGACATATATGTCACAACCAAAATGCTTTAGGGTAAAAGGTAAGGAGGACTTGGTATGCAAGCTGAAAAAGTATCTTTATGGATTGAAGCAATCTCCAAGAATGTGGAACCAAAATTTTGATAGGTTTGTTTTGACACTTGGACTTGGAAAAAGCAAAGCAAATTTGTGTGTGTATTTTAAACAAGGTGGAAATTTTGTTATCATTTTTTTGTATGTAGATGACATGATGTTAATTGGTAATAATAAGTAGATGATAAAGTTACTAAAATCTTAGTTATATTCTAAATTTGACATGAAGGATTTGGGTGCTGTAAAATTTATTTTGGGTATGGAAATAATAAGGGATCATGCAAATAAAAAGTTGTGGTTAAATCAAAAGAAATATGTTGATTTGATACTATAGAGGTTTAGGATGTATGATTTTAAACCAATATGTACTCCATATCTTGTTGGTCAAAGGTTATCTGCTAAACAATATCCTATAACATATGATAAAATTGAAGAAATGCATCACCTTCCTTATGCTAGCGTTGTTGGTAGTTTGATGTATACAATGATTTGTACTAGACCTAATATTGCACATGCAATGGGAGTAATTAGCAAATATATGTCCAATCCATGAAAGGAACATTGGACTACTGTGAAGAGGATCTTCGGATACTTGCATGGAACTTCAGAATATGCTATTTGTTACCAAGGAAAATCTGGAGATAGTATATTGTAAATCTACAAGGTTTTGTGAATGCAAACTGGGCTAAATATTTCGATAAGAGAATATCCACGAGTGCTTATGCGTTTAGACTATTTGGGGGGCAGTAAGTTGGATGAGTAAAAGCAATCAGTGTTTGCTTTGTCCACAACAGAGGCAAAGTACATGGCAACAACTCATACCTATAAAGAAGTAGTGTGGCTATAAAGGTTGCGTTCAATATTTAGTCTTAAGTAGAAGGCTATGAGAATTGATAGTGATAGTCAGAGTGCAATATTTTTTGCCAACAATCTTGGTTTTCATGACCGTCCAAAACATATTGATATCAAGTACCATTTTGTGAGAGAGATGGTTGAAGGAAATCGAGTGATTTTAGAGAAAGTTGATACATAGAATAGTGTTGCTAATTCATTAACAAAGGCTATACCGACTCGAAAAAAAATTGTGGAGAAGATCTATGGGCATGGTTTCCCTTGAAAATTGATAATGGTAGTTTTCGACCCCCATGGAAAGTATTCAACAAGTGGGAGAATGTTGGAAATATGTTGAATAACTCTAAAAGGTACTGAAGACTCTTCATGTATCCTTGCAAGGATTTCTGGCAAAATTTTTAGGGTTTCTTAAGCTATTATTAGATCCATATTGGCTATTTAGGGTTAAATATTTGAACCCATGGTTTTTCGCCCATGCTATTGTAAATATTTTTTCTTGTGTTGTTATTTAATTACACTTGCATCAGGGTTTGAAGTGAGATGAGATATGAACATTATTGTATTGGAGACGGTTAACTTTATATAATAAGGAGATATTATTGTGCTAGGTTTTTTCCCGTAAGGGTTTCCTAGGTGAAATATTGTGTTATGTGTGTATCTGTTATCTTCTTATTTTTCCTTTGATTATGTATTTACTGTTTTTCTAGATTTAGTTTATTGGGGCCTTTTGCTCTTCAAAAAGCTTACTTTTGATGGTAGATGAGGAAGGGGATTGGTTCCTGTGTAACAATATTTGACTCAAAATACATCCCCAACATCAATTTTTCTTTGGTTGGTTGCTCATAATAAGATCCTCACTATTGAGAACCTTCACAAAAGGGGAATGACTATCCCTAATAGATGTTTCCTTTGTGAAGCAAGTTGGGAGGATACCAAACACTTATTTTTGAAATGTTTATTTTCTAAGAAAGTGTTCAACCTACTCCTAAGTTATTTTGAGGTCAAATGGGTTTCGCCCAACAATATTCCTGATTTTTGTCTTTAGTGGGACCCCCCATTTGCTTGTAAAAATCTTTGGGCTTTGTGGGAGCTTAGTCTGCCTTATTTTATATGGGGAATATGGAAGGAGAGGAACAATAGAGCCTTTTATAATGTCAAAATGGTTCCTATGTCGATTGAAATTAGAATTCTTAATACATTAAAGAAAAATGTCTTGATTTTTTCCTTCAAATATGATGTGTGGACTAAGAATGATTCCAAGATAGCTGCCAATATGAGCCTTTTGAGGAATGAGGCCTCCCTACCTCATACTAGCATCCTCATTCTCAGGTTAAATGGGACCCTGCTCCTCAAGTATGGATAAAACTTAATTTTGATGGCACTGCTAAAGGTAATCCAAGTATCTCTAGTGTAGGAGTACTAAGAAATGATAAAGGAAAAATCCTTTTGGCTTATGCTAAAAACTTGGGGATCTAAACAAGCTTCTTCACTGAAGCAAAAGCTCTCTTTCAAGGAGTTAATCTATTGGAAATATTAAGCCCAAAAAATGTGGTCTTAGAAGGGGATGCCATGACCATTATCAATACTATTAAAGGCCTATAATATCTAAATTGAACCATTGAAAATATGATGGAGGAGGTAAAACAATGTTTGCAGCAATTGGAGTGGAATTAGGTGAAGCATGTATTTAGAGAAGGAAATAGGACGATGGATTTAATGGTAAAACTAGGCATTCACCAAGAATTCCTTAAGATTTGGATTGATAACTTTTCTTAGGAACTTTCTATTGTTAATGAGGTGGACACAAGTTTTCAAGATTGCCTGATCTCAAGCTCTTAGGCCTATTATCCTTTGAACCCTTTAATTTGGCAGGAGGTTTTCAGCAAATTGTTGAATTTCTCTTCAAATGGAAAATACGTTGACCAAATTTCTCTCCAATGTCCTATCCTAAGCTGAATTTACTTCTTTCTATTCTCTACAATTGAAATCAGAAGATGTGATCAGGCATTTCTTACCTCTATTGGTATGGGTGATAAAAGTAGGTATTTTACTTTTACCTCTAGTGGTAACGATGTCACTCCTATTATGTGTTGTAGTGGTGATGATCATGTGATCATTAGAGGTACCAAATTATTCCATTATGTTGCTTGCAAGGCCATTTGTGAGTCCTAGGCTTGCTTGTTAACAACGATAGAAGGTATTGTGAGTTGCTTATGCGGTCTCTTAAAGTCACTTAGGCAGGAGCGAGCAATGATCTTGGGACTCATGAATTACAATTCCAATAGGCATGGTAAATGGTTTTTCCATATAAAATTTGCCCCCCTTGTCAATCGTGTATCATTCTAGGTGCATCCCCTTCCTAGAGCAAAATTGGTGGAAAAACTACAATTATAATTTGACCATTATTTGGAACGATGGCTTCCCTAAGGTGGATTAACGACTTGTTTCAACTATTAGATGCAAAAAAATCTCCTTTCACATGCATGTTGTGTCCTCCTTACTCTTTGGTATTAAGACCTATCTTCACATGCGGTGTATCCTAAATCTAATCATTAATAGGTCCTCCTTGGTTTGATTTTGATAGAATTCCTAGAGAAAGAGTGTAGAGAAATATTTAGAGGTGTGATTCTGCTTTCTAATCCAATCATAAGGGGAGAGTATTTGAAGCTATAATAATCAATATTGGTTCTTGAAAGAGAATTTAATGATATTCTAAAAAGAGGGGGCTTCTGAGATACCTTGAAAATTTTGAATGCCACGATGAATTGATTTCTTTGTAGATGATCCATTCCTTTCTAGGGGAAGAGTTAAAGTGAACGATATTGAGTTCTTCATCAACATTTTTCTAATTGTAGATGTCACCTCCTTAGTGGTAGAAGGGGAATGCATCAACCAAGAAAAGCACTCTCTAGGAAAATAGCTGGAGAAATTTCGTAGGAAAAACGAGAAGACGAAAAATATTGAGAATAGGATCCTAAGGGAATCCCTTCCAAAGCCATGAGATAGGGTGTTATTGGTGATTATGAGATACTTCATATTATATGGGAGGTTCAACATGGTTTGGAGCTTTCATGTCACCTTCAACCATTTCTGACAGAGGAATAAACTTAACATCCCTACCTTTCTACTTTGTTTCATTGAGAAGTCAGTGGGAGACGATAAGCATGGGAAATCCTCTTTTCCTTTGCACTAGGGGCCCCTAAAAATTATTTTATCTCATGTTCTAGTGAAAATTTGTTAGCATGGGACATCGAGCCTAGGACTAGACTACGACAACTCGTCAATTTCAGAGGACAAAATCAAAGTGACTAGGAAAAAGAGATTCTCCATATATCTGGTAAAGAGGAGATAAAATTAAAATATGACAAGATGGACCACTCTCTGGAAACAAACCTTGGAAGGAAAGAAAGACATCCCTCCTGTCATCAGAATGTAGATTTCATCAAGAAGGAAGAAGCTATGAATCTTGCCATTCTAGATGATGTCAAGATTGTTTATGAGTCCAAATGCTTGAAGCGACTGAAGAATATCCAAGGGAGGGGTAAGAGTTTTGGATCCTCCCTTCATATAAAATTTGACCTGGACTCAAAAAACTCCAGATATTTGGTCCCTGTGTCTTAGGTGAAATCTTATTCCCCTCCCTTGTGGGGCAAGAAAATGATGGAGCAAAAGAGCAGTAAAGGCAAGACATCTGTGAAGAAAAATATGGAGAATCTCCTGTTGGATCCCATTTTGATGGTTGTTTCAAGAACTAATCACACCATTTTAAAAGACCTCAATGAATCTCTATGAAGGATTAACAACATTATGGTGACACTAATGGAAGAGGTGGTGACCCACCTAGTTGAACTCGAGAATATTGATGGGAGAAATGAGTTGCAATAGTTTTTTGTTCTCCTTTGTGGATTCTCCCCTCTGCATGTTTAGTTAATCTCTGCTGGTCTTAAAATATGATGTCCTTGGTTGCATTTTTTTGGATGTTTCTATAGCTCTTAGTAGTGTTGGTTTTGGCCTAGCTGAGTTGGGTGGTTTCGTTTGTCTCTTTTTTGGTCTTCTCTTGTTTAAGGTCGGTTTGGTCATTGTAAAAGGTTTGGGTTTCCTTTCAAAATCCCTTCTTTTTACCATCAATAAAAAATCTACATCATTATAATCTAAGTTTAATGAAGTAAAATATGACTTAGAATTAGTTATATGATTAGTGCATCTTGAATCAATAATCCAAGAATTATGGTCTATTTTATCATGAATGGAAGTCAATGCATGAATTAAAGCAATATTATTAGTTTGCTTACCTCCCTTCTTGTTTTTTGTATTTTTGGAGGTTGCCTTATTTTTGTAACAATCATTTTCTTTGTGGTCAAAAATGCCACAAAAGTTATAATTACCATTAAATTTAGGATTATTGCTCTTTGATTTCTCCTCAAACTTAGGTTTTGAAGAACTAGTTTGAGTCTTTCCTTTAAATTTCTTGTCTTTGTTTCATTTTTTAGGTTTATTACCTTTATGAACATTCAAGGTAATAGAAGTAGAGTTAGGGTCCTTACCTTCACTTACCTTTGTACCTTCTTGTAGCTTGATGGTTTCTTCATGTTGAACAAGTAGGTTGGAGAGCTCCGCTAGTGTAGGTAGATTGTCTTCTTGATCAAATATCATATTGAGGACATTTACAAAGTCCTTGAACTTTTCAATGAGATTTCTAAGTACAATGAAGCATAAGAGCTTTTCATTCACCCATTCACAACTACATGCAAGTAGTTGTGTCCTAATTTCCCTCATTTTAGATAGGTATATTATAACAAATTCTTCACATGATATTCTTGTGTTAAACAATTTTGAAAAAAGGGAAAATTTTCTACCCATGTTTGGCCCTGTGAACATGGTTTTTAACTCATCCCATGCTTCATATACAAAAGAAAAATTATAAATATATACTAATATGTCATCACTTATAGCCCTCAACAACATAGAAAGGGTTTGTTGATTTTTTACATTCCATGATTCAAGTGCTCTTCCATTTTGGGGTTGTGGCTTCTTTTTCATGATCTTCCAGAGTTGTCTTGCTTGGTATTCCACCCTCATCCTGGGCTCCCAAATATCATAGTTTATCCCTTAAAGAATATGCTTAGGGGCAAAGCTAGAAATATTGTGAGAGGCCATGACTGAAAGCATAAATATGTTAGTATGATTATGGAAATAATTTTGCAAAACATAAGAATAAACTTATTTTGCCCAAAAAATCAAATTCAAATAACTTTAATTTTAAAAATTAAAAATAAGGAGGGCGACCCCATAGGCCTGCCACATTCTCTTTTATCAATAGTATTGTATTATTAAAAAAATAATAGGCGTGGGGGAGGCTTGAGGTCCCCCTGCCACCCCATGCAACCTCAAGGGCTATTGTTGGCCAACACACTATGTTGTCGATGGGCCACCAGTGGTTGTCATTCGGCCGCCACTTGGCTGATAGTTGGTCATCATTGGGCCACCTCCCTAGCTATCGTTGGCAACTTGTTAGGCCATCGATGCGTAGGACAGGGCCTAACGTTGACCAACTGCATGACCTACCGTAAGGCGGGTCACATTGGCCCAATTTTTTGTTTTAAATTAAAAAAAAAAAACACAATTTAAATTATTTAAATATTTAAATATTTGAAAAAAATAAATTTTAAATAAATTAACAAAAAAACTCTTAAAATTAATACAATATTTAAATGAAAAATCATTTAAATATATACTAATTTTTTATTAAAAAAATCAAACCCTCTTATATATAACTTTATCATTAAAAAAATCAATAAAGTAGGTTTTAAAAATAGAATCTAACATTAAATTTATACGAAAGATAAACGTTAGAATTAATTGTAACATAACTTTTAAAAAATTAAAAAAAAATACTAAAAGCTAAAATTAGAGAACTCGCCAGAGATGAACTTGTGCTCTGATATAAGTTGTAAGCTTACTGCAACACTAAGGGCTTTGGCCTCTCTTTGAGAGGTCCCAAGTTCAAACCCCACTCAGTATGAGGGGACTACGTCCCCTCATAAAAACATGTGTAAACTCATTGAAAAAAACTTGTGCTCTGGTACCAAATGAAGGGGGAGGAAGTAAGCAAAATCTCCCAAATGCAACAGATTAAAACAAACTCAAACAACAAATTATTAGTATGCCAAGTATATATCTTACACAAATGTAAATAACATAAAGAACACTAATATTACATGGAAACCCCTATAAAGGGAAAAACCATGGCAAAAATCGTATCTCCACTTTTGTATTATCTTTAACAAAATATACAAGTCTTTTCCTAAAATGATTGGTGCAAATCACCAATATCTCAAGTCAAAAATAATAAACAAGAAGCAAGGAGATAATGTCTCAAGTAAACAATAATATCTCATAATTAGCTTAAACCTAGCACAAGGAGTTTAGCCCAGATATATAACTTGGGCTATCCTCCTGTTAGAAAATAGTCGTAGAGGAAAACCTTCACAACATGGAATGTATGAGACAAGTGTCTCATGCAACTCCACTTCTATGCCACCACTCAATGTTGAGGTCACATGTCCTCATCCAAACCTTTGTGTGTGCCACCACACTCAAGTCACATGCCACCACACCTATGCCACATGCCACCACTCTCATACCATATGCCATTATGTGCCCCACACATACCACCATACAAGTCTCATGACATGTCACCTTTGACCTAGAGTTGACTAGAGTTAGACTAGACATTGAAATTATTTTAATTTAGTAATTGTAGGAATAATAATATTAAGATGTAGGATAAATTAAATATAGGTATATATTTATTTTATCCATATACCTTGATATATATTAGTCTAATCTAAGTATATATACATATTAATAAATATAAATTAAATACCTATCTATTTAATTTATATTAAAGCCTAGATACCTAATTTTATTATTCACCTCTATACTTACGTGAATTTACAATATAATCCTAAAATTGGATTATTTGTTCCAACATTTTTAGTTCTCAATTATATGCTCAGGCTTAGATGCAAGTGGCACGTAGAGGAAAACTTGAGCTAGTGGAGGTGGATTTACAAGACATAATCTCACAACCAATTTAGAGACCAAACACTCTTCCAAGGTTAGTTTGTGGGAGTTGGAAAATTTTGATTGCTCTAAATCCTTATATCTCATGGAATGTATCAAGTGTGAAAAAAAGAGGTGCTAGCCTCTTGGTTCTGATGACATTAAAACAAATGATTTGCTTTGATTTACAGTAAAATAGAAATGTATAGAAATGGGATTCATCAAAACTTGGGGCCTCTACAGACCAAACACTCTTCCAAGGGAAATCTTTGGGAGTTAAGAAATTTCGATTGATCTAAATCCTCATATCCCTCTCATGAATGTTCCAAGTGTGGAAAAAGAGGTGCTAGCCTATTTTTTTCTTTTTAGTAATACTTCTTATACACATCCACCATGGGGATTGAACCCGGGTCACATTACCGATAATGCAAGTGGTGTCCTTGTCGGTAGACCGCACTCATGGGGATAAGAGGTGCTAGCCTATTGGTTAGAGGATTTGAACAATTGATCTATGGTAAATGGAAATGTCCAAAAATTGGATTCATCAAAATTAATTTTGGTAGTGCTACTTCCAAAGGAAATTTGGGAAAAGTTGGTGGAGTTTGTGCTTTTTGAAATAATGAAAGGCAAAATTCTCCTCATTTGGAATAATCATATTGAACTTCAACTCACAACAATGCAGGCTAGGACTAATAACATAGAAAAATGTGATAATTGTATAAAAAATAATGTCCATCCATTATTGTTGGAGGCATTCAAATAATGAAAGGCAAAATTCTCCTCACTTGAATAATCATATGTAACTTCAACTAATGTAGGCTAGGGCACTTCGTATGGGGATTAAAATTGAAGTTGAAAAATGATGGAAATATATTTCAATTGAGTGGAATTCTCAAATTTACATTAATACTATCAACAAAAATAAATGTGGTAATTGTATAAAAAATAGCGTTCATCTATTATTGTTGGCCCCTCCCTAGAGTCTTTGACCCCTTACAACATTTTGGACCCCTATGCAATATTTTTAACCCTAATGTGAGCACTATAGAGAAGAAAATCAAGTAATTATTTTAACCAAGCATGATGTTGATTTATCTTGGTAAAGTTCAAAAACTACTAGCGTAGATTTTATCTCCTAATTAAAATATAAGAAAAATGAAGAATATATCTGATAGAAGTTGTAAGCTTACTATAGTGATAAGGACTTTAGCCTCTCTTTGGGAGGTCTAAGGTTCAAACCCCACTCAATATGAGGGGATCGAGACCCCTCATAAAAACTTTTGGAAACTCATTGAAAAAAGAATATATCTGATAGAAAAAATTAAAATATCTTTAATAAAATAATGAACTTTATTAATATTAAAGAGTGGAAGAAAATTCAATTTGTTTTACAATCTTGAGATCTTTAGATATGGCAGAAGAGCAGCAGGTTTGTTCAGAGTGTATTAATGCTTTATTTAAATCCTTACCATGAATGCAACAAATGTTTTTTCTGCATAACTGTTGAAGCAATGGAACGTCATGAGAAAGGAGACAAAAGCGAGTGTGAGCCAAGAGAGTGCAAGTTGGGAGGGAGTGTGAGCTAGGAGGAAGTGCGAGTGGGAGCGAGTGCGAGCCAAGAGGGAATGCAAGCCAAAAGGGAGTGCAAGCCAGAAGCGAGCTCCAACCCCCCACTAGCTAGTATGGAAGGAAAGTCATATTTGAAAGCCCTAATGGGAAGTGAGGATGACTAAGTTGATAAGTGGAAGAGCAAATGTATGATAAGTTTGATCCAAGATGTTGCACTAGAAGTGACCATCAAGGATGAGATGATTGAGCATGATATAATGGTTTTAAAAAGCAGGGGGTTAATATAAGTTCTATAGATCTTGGCCAGGGGTTTTTAGAGATTCAGGATTGGATCAAGTGGAAGTGGGGATTGAATTCAAATTACTTTGTGAGTTTTCTTCCTAAAGGTTTTTTCCTTGTCATCTTTTCTAATTCAATATTTAGGGACAAAATATTGAGTGGTGGCCTATGGTTTAGAGTTCTTCCCCTTTAGACCATGGAACGAAAAAATTTCTATTGAGACAAAAACTAAAGAAGCTTCTGGTTTGGGTTAGGTTTTTATCAATAAGGATGTTTTGAAGAATAATGAAAATAGCCTCGGAGAATTTATCAAGGATTAACTATTAAGGAGCAGAAGCATCTTGTATATACCAAAATATGTGTTGTTATAGATATTTCAAAACCTTTGCCACAATCCATTAAGATTAAATCTAAATCAAGAGAATGGGATCAACAACTGGAATATGAAAACATTGTATTTCGTTGTCGTAATTGTTATGAGACTGGCCACTTGGCAAGAGTTTGCAAAGTGAAAACTATGAAGAGAAAATTATGGTCATAAGATAAACTTCAAGGCGAAACAAGGAAATCATACGTTAAAGAAGGTATATCAGATCAAGGATATTCCACTCCTAAAGAAGGGGTAAAGAAAGCATATCTACAACATCTTATGGAAAAGGCCACCATAACTTACTTGGATCAACGGTTAGAAGAAACAAATAAGAATAGAAGAATATAAGGGATGGGAAGGTCAAAATCTTTCCAGGTAAATCATCTTCATTTTCCTCTAGTATAGAATCCTCTACTAGCAATAAAAGTGAAAGTGGTATAGAGGTTATTCCTTGCACTTGGGTTTCAAGAGTGGCATAATAAAGAAATGAGGATAGAGAAAGTCCATAACAATTTAGGGTTTTTAAGGTAGAATAGAAGGTAATTGCTTTGGAAGGGCATCCTTGCACTTTAGGGTTTCTAGATAAAGAATGTGTTTTTGAGGTTATTCCTTGTTCTACAAATCCTTCACAACAAGACAAACCTATAGATGATAAGTCTTACTTTGAGTAGTGTGAGAAGATTGAAGAGATGGATGAAGATGAAAGTATAGGAGAAAGACCCAAGAAACAAAAACAAAGAGAAGAAACCCAAAAGCAAATATCACAAGTATTTAGGACTAAACCCACAAATAAAAACAAAAAATAACATCTTGGAATATTAGGGGCATGAATAAAAACCCTAAAAAAGGTATTAAGAAACACTTAGATTGTTATAGACAATATATTTATATTTATAGTTATGAAAAATGGGCAACAAATATTTTAGCCATTCATGCGAATTTCAATTTCAAAAGACATTTGTATGAAATGATAAAACATAAGTTGATTGTTGAAACTTAGCAATGAGGAAGATGGCAAATCTCTTTGATAATCAACGTAGAAAAAGAATATTTTTGATAAGAAGCAAAAACAAAAAGGAGAAACCAAAAGCTAATATCAAAGTATTTAAGACTAAACCCACAAATAAAAACAAAAAAAAACATCTTGGAATATTAGGGGCATGAATAAAAAAAAGTATTAAGAAACTCTTAGATTGTTATAGAAAATATATTTATATTTACAGTTATGAAAAATGGGCAACAAATATTTTAGCCATTCATGCGAATTTCAATTTCAAAAGACTTTTGTATGAAATGATAAAACAAAAGTTAATTGTTGAAACTTAGCAATGAGGAAGATGGCAAATCTCTTTGATAATCAAGGTAGATAAAGAATATTTTTGAGAAAAATAATTAAAATAAAAGCCATAAAAAACCAGAACCAGTCAACCTACCTGGACTTGTGGCTACTACTGATTCTACCATGTTTCCTACCCGAAATCGTGGCTACTACCAATTCCACCATGTTTAATATATATATATATATATATATATATATAGCAAATATCAAGTGGAATTAGCTCAACCAGTTAGACTCTTCAACATTCAAGGAGGAGACCAAGGGTTCGAATCTTGTGAAGTGATTCATGGATAATTTTTGTAGAATTATTTTTCTGATCATAAAAACAAAATCACCACTTATTTTAATAAAATTCAAATAATAAAATTTTCTCTTAGTTTAAAAAAATAAAAAATATATTTAATAAAAAAAATTATCTTCAATAAAAAATGAGCTTTAAGTCCAATATTATTTTTCTTATCTATTATCAAAAAAAAAAAAAAACACAATCACCACACAATTAATTATTTTATTTCACATTGTAGAATATCAACACCTTTTTTATGATATCAAATAACATTGTGAGATACCTAAATTAGAATTTTGAAAGACCCAAATTCAAATTAGTGATATGTGTATAAGATATGTGTGAGTGTGTATAAGATAACTTTCTTAAAAAAAAATTAAACACCACAGTAAAATAATAAATATTATCTTTAATAAAAAATGAGCTTTAAAAATTAGGTAGTCCAATATTAAGTTTCTTTATCTATTAAAGAAAAGAAAAAAAAAAAAACACAATCACCAGACATTTAATTATTTTATTTCACATTGTGGAATATCAACACCTTTTTATGATATCAAATAACATTGTGAGATACTTAAATTAGAACTTTGAAAGACCCAAATTCAAATTAGTGATATGTGTAAGTGTGAGTGAAAAACTTTATGCAAGAAATTAAACACTACAGTAGTCCAATATTATTTTTCTTATCTATCAAGAAAAGGAAAAAAAACACAATCACCACACAATTAATTATTTTATTTCACATTGTAAAATATCAACAACCTTTTTATGATATCAACTAACATTGTGAGATACTTAAATTAGAAGTTTGAAAGACTCAAATTCAAATTAGTGATATGTGTAAGTGTGAATGAAAGACTTTCGGCAAGAAATTAAACACAACAGTAAAATAATAATAATTAAAAGAAAGCCCCATGATTTTCCCATGTACTTTCTGCAAGAAATTAAACACTACAGGGAAAAAAAAAATATCAAGAAACTAGTGAAGTAAAACAGTTTTTTCCTTCAGTGAAACTTGTCACTTGAGAAACTTCAAAAATCTCTCTATGTATATTTGACCTAGTTCGATTCAGAAATGATGGTTTTGAACGGATTGAAGTTTCACAGAGTGGTTTCCAAACAATAGGCCAAAATGTCATAGGTTGTAATTGCAGCACTCCCACTTGTAACAAAAAAAACTTGACCATCTCTGTAAAAAGAAAATAGAACTATGCAGATCCAAAATATGCATTGATACTCTACATGCAATGAATCAGCATTATGCTGTTTCCCAATGTAGCTTAGACTGAATTGAACAGTCAGGGCATTTTGACCATAAAACTCTGCGAGATAACATTCATGGAAGAAAAATGTACGAGGCTTCTGCAAGTGAAACAAATAAAAAGATTATTGTTTCTTACACACAAGAGAATCAGGTCATCGTTTATACAGTCAGCTTAGCCCAGAAATGGTCCTGATTAAGAAAAAAAAGCAGGTCATTGTACAGCGTACCTACTAAAGTAGCCCACTATTTAAGAAAAAAAAAAGAGAATTCAGTCCTCTTTGAGCCGGCACAAGTCTCAAAGAGAAAAGATTTAAGAAAAAGGTATCCAAAGGTATCCATCATTTTCCACACCATGCTGCTATAGATAGCCAAGAAGCAAGAAGATGTTAGGATGGTATACTCTACAATGGGTATACTCTCTAATAACCATCCATCATACCAATTGGTTCATCCAAACCCCATAAAGGGAGGAGGTCTAATGTTCAAATCTCGGGGACTGAACGCTTGTCCCTTTCCTGGTGCTTTCAGCGGCGTAAAAGGTTTAAAATGATTGTGGCATGGTGGTTGGCGTTAAAAGGTTTAAAATGATTGTGGCATAAGAGGTTTAAAATGATTGTGGCATGGTGGTTGGCGTAAAAGGTTTAAAATGATTGTGGCATGGTGGTTATAGGGGCTGATTGCACGAAGATCTGTGTGGCGGCTTAAAATGATTGTGGCATAAGAGGTTTAAAATGATTGTGGCATGGTGGTTGGCGTAAAAGGTTTAAAATGATTGTGGCATGGTGGTTATAGGGGCTGACTGCACGAAGATCTGTGTGGCGGCTTCCAAGGCGGGCAGCGCATAATACATAATACTGTAACGGCTACCGATTCCACTATGTAAATTAATAATAATAATAATAAATTAAAAAACCAGTTTGGATAGAATTGCACCTATTTCATTAAATTAATAACCATCAACTATTCCATTGCATATAAAACTGCACCCATCGTATAACCAGTTTGGATAGAATTGCACCTATTTCATTAAATTAATAACCATCAACTATTCCATTGCATATAAAACTGCACCCATCATATAACCAGTTTGGATAGAATTGCACCTATTTCATTAAATTAACCATCAAGTATTCCATTGCATATAAGATAAAACTGCACCCATTCCATTAAATTAGTTTGGATAGAATTGCACCTATTTCATTAAATTAATAACCATCAACTGTTCCATTGCATATAAGATAAAACTGTACCCATTCCATTAAATTGCTGTCATCTAATTCTATAGAATATTTTTCGATACATACAGTCTAATCCAACTAAATATAGAATTAGTACAACATAATCGAACATGAAGAACCATGCAAAAGATTGCCTTTGCTACTGGCGATAATAATTACAGTATTGTCATGAATAGCCTTGAAGAAAAACGGATCAATTTTCCTTGTATACACATTCAAAATGTAAACAAACAAACTGCTGGTGATAATAATTACAGTGTCCTCATGAATAGCCTTGAAGAAAAACGGATCAATTTTCCTTGTATACACATTCACAATGTAAACAAACAAACCGCTGGTGATAATAATTACACTGTCGTCATGAATAGCCTTGAATAAAAACGGATCAAGTTTCCTTGTATACACATTCAAAACCGTAAACAAACAAAATAAAAATAAAAAATCAATTTAAAACATAAATAAAAAAACAACGCTCAAAACCCCATGGGTGTCCAGACAAAGTCTTCCAAAACAACGAGGCGAAAATGGCGAAGAGGGCCAGCGGAATTCATGGCGCACAAGGGCCGAAATCTTTGCATGTACCGTCCAATACCTGCATAGCAAAATCAGCAGAGACACACCCTTAAAAAACAAGACTGGATTGGGTAGAAATTTGAAAACAAACCACTCCTTTTAAGGACGAAAAGGAAAAACAGAGTAATTATTGTGAAATGGCAGGCTAGGTTGTCGATTCAATTTCTGGAGGGTCGGAGTCTTTTAATTTTGATTTTACCTTAAGGGTTAGAGATTATAAAAATTACTACTTCCTTGGGCAAATTTTGTGTTTTCTTTTAGAGAAACGCACCTTGGGAGGAGGAGAAAATGCGAGGGAAGGCGGCAGAAGCACTCTTCTATTTCTTGCCAGCAGGGTCTGTGACACAGGAGACATTATGCGGTCTGTAGGACTCATATACCTGTACCCAAACGCAAATAATTTTTTTGATTTTTTCAGAAAACATTCATCTCAGAATGCAGAGCGAACAAAAGAGAGAAGAAATACCTGCCCGGGAAACCCCAGAGGTGCTTTTGCTGACCCAGGGGAACTTTTACAGGGTCCGGATGACTCCCTCTTAAGCCGCCTTCCTCGTTAGTGGGCGGTTTCATCATTATATTACTTTGCTGTTCCTTCAACACTTCTTCAGGGGAAGGCGTTCTCATTTCTTCCGCTGCAGGTGGGGTTTGCACATCAGATTTTAGATTCCCGTTTGGAGAGGGCACCCCTCTCACCAACTCCTCCTTACCAGGGGTTCCGAACTCATTCTCCATCTTATTCTCTTCTCTTCTTCACACCCTAATAATTCAGTAGAAGGAATAATCCCTAACCAATGTCAGAAACTGCTGTCGCAGAAGGAAAATTGGCCCTGAAACTCAGAAACCCCTAAATGGAATAGAGTACAGAAAGAATATTTATGAATCAACACAGCAGCTCAGTTGTAGCAGCCTTGCCCTGGTATGAGGATGGTCGTGAAGAGAGGAAAGAGGTGAGGTGGGCTACTTATAGGCGGGAAAAGAGGATTGTGAAGGAAGAAAATAAAGACGTTGGAGGAAGCATGGCTGAATGATCAATTAGGTGTGTAACGGTCGTCTGCTTCGCTGGCCCAAAAGCAGAGCAGAATTTCACCAAACCAACCATCAATATCTTGTCATTACTAAATCCCTACACGCCCCAGCCATGCGATTGGTTACTGGATGTAGAAACTATATAGCAGAGGAGACCGACTATTCTAACGGTAAAATCTTCTTCTTTCTCTCTAAAAATTTGACCTTAAAGGTATATGCCTACCGAGTGTTTTTGGCTGCCATGTTCAATTTGCTAGATAAAGCTAACTATTAAAATCAAGCATATCACAACTTAATAAAAAGCTATTAACTATTAAAAACTAGAGCAATCCATGTGGTTTGAACCCTAGAGTTACTTTAAAAAAAAATAAAAAATAATGTAGCTGTGACCAACTCTTCTATGTAACCAAAAAAAACAAAACAAAAAAATTATGTGTAATCTAATAAATTTTAAAATAACTACAGACAATACTACCATGTAAATAGCTATTAAAAAAAATAATTATTATTTATTCTATATATAAAAAAATAAAATTTAAAACAACTCAAACCCTTAATCTTAATTTTATTTAAATTTTTATTTTATTACTTTTATCTTTATTTATACTTATTGATATATAATATTATTTTTATTACATAAAATTTAAACCTCCAACTTTTAACATAGTTCCAAAATTTCCACCATTGGTATTTAGGCTTACGAGGGCGACAGAGCTTCGCTCTCCTTAGCTTTACTTTATAGTAGTTTTTTATATACTAAAAATTTATTTTGAAGAAATTTTCAAAGTTAAAGAAAAGATTATTCTTTATAAATTTTAAGATTGTTGGGTAAAGTGAAGTTAAGAGAGCTTTCAACTCTTCAGCATCAAACCAGAGTAGTTAATTGGGAAACACTTGACCGCTACCATCCAACCTATCCCTTTTTAAACATGTTATGGTTTGAACCTCGAAACTTCCCAAAAAGAGACTAAAACCTTAACCATTGCATCAATTTTATAGACACTAAACATGATTTGTTCACATCATACGAAGGAATTGGATTCGACTTGCCCTCCCTATAGATTTGCAATTCTTTTTAAATATATTTCATATTATATATAAGTAGAGCTAGGGCAAACTTTTTTTAAAAATGAATAATCTTTTAAGAGTTATATTTTTGCATTGAGTTGTTCATTCGAGACGACTTTTATGCTATATTGTATGGAATTTGAAAAAATTTGAAATAAGTGGTCATTTGAAAGAATCCAAGTAGTATGGAAAGAAATATGATCATGTGAAAAGAATCGTTTTAAACTATGGCAACATTAGGGCAATTTTTTCTTGAAAAACATCTCATATTTTAGGAGCCATTTCTTTTCAAAGGGTTATTTGATTCAATTGTGAAATTTGAAGAGCTTTAAAATGAGCGGTGGTCATATGAAGGAATTTGAGCAGTATTGAGGGAGATATAACCCTATGAAGCAGGGTTATGCATAGCAGCGAAAAATTTGTTATTTGGACGAAAAATAGCATTTTCGAAAATTCAAATTTGTGAAATTTTGGGGACTTGAACGTCAACCATTTAGCCGAAAATTTTTGGGGAAAAAAATTTTTAGGTGTCGGTTCGTCGTGCTTTGATGAGAGTATCACAGTTATTTTAAAAAAATCGCAAGTGATCCCGTTTAAATAGAGTACCCTTTTCACCCTAAAATTTTAAAATTATCCCGCCCAACTCGCTAAGTATACCTTTATATATAATTAACACCCCAGGGATACAGATTCCTTTTCGAACCATGTTCTACACCCGACGAATATATCGACCCAGTTTTGTAACTATCCGACACTGGTTCTATACCCGTCTGACACCAGTTCTATAACCGTTCGACACCAGTTCTATAACTATCCGATAATAAGTTTAGAACCGGCTGGAACCATTTTGCAAACGAACCATGTTCTGCAACTGGTAAAACCGACCATAACCACATTGCAGTCAGAACTTGTACTGCAACCGAGCGAAACCATTTGCAAGTGGAACCTGTATTGCAACCGAGTGGACTAAATTCTGCCTTCGTTCGGAACCACGCTGTAGTTGGAACTTGTACTACAATCGGGCGGAACCATTTGCAAGCGAAACCTGTATTGCAATTGGATGAACTAAATTATGCATCCATCTGGAACCACTTTTGCATCCAAAACCTATTCTGCTACCTTCTGGAATAATTTCTACAACCAAAACCTTTTCTACTACCGGATCCTATTTCGCATCAGGCGGATTTTCGAAACCTGTTCTGCATTCGGACCTCATGCTACACCAGGTTCTCTGTCACTGCTCTGCTTACCATATTTTTTTCTATTTTGCCATGTTCTGCATGTTATCCCCTATTTTCTCTATTTCTGTTAAAACTCTTTATTCTTTAAGAATAGGTAAACCAAAGACATTGTGATTCTCTTTCTAGTCCACTTTGTACCATAATCTTATATTTTTCGACATGTATCTTTAATGATTTTATGTTTCTCCAAAGACATTTTGATTCTTTGTTTCTAGCCCATTTTGTGCTATACGTATCTCCAGTTATTTTTTGCATAAAGAAATTTTTTATAAAATGATTTCAATTTGAATATTTTTTGCTTTCAATAGAAAAAGAACCAGTGGCATAAACTGATAAAATCACAATAAAGCATGGCAGGAAACAAGTATGTATAATCTACCACCCCACTATTTGTTTATTCTATTTACAATATTATCTTAAGGCCTAGTGAAAGTACACCCTCTTCAACATTTTATTACTCTACTAAATTGAAAAATAATTTTCTTACAAGTAAAATGTCACCCAATGATGGAAAGAAGGGGGCCAAATCTTCTGCTGAAAAGAGTATCCTCAAATATTTTAGCCAAACTTTGAAATGCAATGAGGCAACGACATTAATGCAAATTCAAGGTATAAATAATTTTTGACTTCCCAGTATGTGCTTGATTGATGATATGGATATTAATAATAACGTACACAAGATTGGATATCAAATCTATAATGAATTATCTTTCATGTTTCATGTAGAAACAAAAGATGATACATTGGAAGGTAGTAAAGAAAATTCTAAAATACATATAAGGAACTACTAACTATGTTCTAAATTCAAGAAAAGTTATTAGTTCCACTTACTATATTGTACAAACATAAATTACACAGGTTGCATTGATGATCAAAAATCCACTTGTGGTTATATGTTCTTTCAAGGGATTACACCTATATCATAGGAAGTTGAAGAACACAAGCTTATACTAAGAGGGGGGTGAACATTATAAGATAAAACTTTTCTCTTTTCTTTCCAAAACAATAACTTCAAATAATATCAAGGCAATAATGAAACAATACACAAATCACCATACACATAAGAGACAAAGATTTTACGTGGAAACACCCTCTCATAATAGTAGCATAGTGAGTATTGAGTATTTCAAGTGTTTATGAGGAAGAATACCATAATAGTAGTATAGCGAGTATTGACTTTTTTGTGTATTTTTTTAATCCATGAATCAGGGTTATGTATAGTGGCGAATATTCACAAATTGGACGAATATTAGGATTTTCAAAATTGGAAATTGGCGAATATGAGGACCCTTGACGTCGACCCATTCACCTAAAATTTTTAGGACCAATTTTTTCTTAGGGTCAATTCACCACAATATATATCCAAACATAGGCATATTTGTACTTGTTGGAAAGCTCTTTTCAAGATTGATCTAGTGGTGGTATTTTTATGAAGGTATAAGATGATTTAATAGGTCAAAAGTGACCCCAAATATGACCTTCTATTTAGGGCTTCAAATACCCCAAATTTCGGTTTGAAGATGCTTGATTTGATTTTTTTAGGATTCTCCATGATTCACCTTGATTTTGATTAGGATTCGCCATTTTTTTATAAGTACATTTTGAGTCCAACCCCTTATGCATAACCCTACCAAGAATGATAAAAAATAGTATGGTATGCTACTATGCAAAATACCCTATCGATCCTAATATGCCTCCACTTGAAGATATTCCCCAATAAGAAATGCCTTCTAATAAAAATCCCCTTGAAAATGATATCCAACAAACACTTGAAGACAACCCTCGAAATGACATTACAATTAAAAATAAAAGTGATAAATCAAAATCATTACAAGCTTCATATGAATCTTCAAGCAAAAAGTCTACAAAAAGAAAAACATCTAATTAGATACTTGGAAGGATATTTAAGAATGAATGGGCAGAAAGATTTCTCTGGTTTGAGCCTGTCCTGAATGAGGATAACCAAATCAATGAAAAAGAATGTAGATGCAAAATTTACAATTTGAGACTTGGTAAGGATCACATGCTGTAAAATAGGATTGATACAATTGAAAAACATGCTGAAAAATTTTATGTAAAAGTTATAAAAAGTAATGGTGAAGTTAGTAAAGAAGTAAAGTGGAAGGATGCATCAAAATGTATGCATTTAAGATATGCTATAGAATATGAAAATCACTTAAAGCAACAACAATATCTTGTTGAGAAAGGTGGGACAATTGCAGCCCAATTTCATAAAATTCAAAGGACCATCTTAGCTTCAAAAAGTATGCAGTTTGTTATTGTTTTTAATATTCTCAAGAAAGGTGTGCTTTAAGCATCGTAAAAGGTTTAAAATGATTGTGGCATGGTGGTTATAGGGGCGGACTGTGCAAGGATCTATGTGGCGGCTTCTAGGGCGGACAACGCAAAATACTGTGGCAGCCATAAAAAGCTGGACAGCCTGCCCGGATTCGTGACGGCTATCGATTCCACCATGTAAATTCAATATATATATATATATATATATTCTCAAGAAAGGTAGACCAATGTCCAATTTTATGGATTATAAGCAGTTATTGCCCCTATTTAATGTGCAAAACCTTTCTAATTCCCATTGGTCAGATCGAAGTGGTTGGGAAATGGTAAAATATCTATCTTTGGTTGAGAAGGAAGACCTAAGGGAGCAAGTAAAACTTGGAAATTTTATTTCACTCTTTATTGATGAGGTAACGATTGTGGATAACACATCTTTGATTTGTATGCATGTGTACACATTTCAAAATTATATAAGAAGACCACTTTTGTTGGGAATACATAAGATGTTGGAAATTTCAAATGCAAAAAACATTTATAATGTTGTTGTCAATAGTTTAAAGAATATTGCGGGAATGAATGATATAGACATAGCAACAAAGTTAATTTGTGTTGGAGATGATGGTGCTACTATTATGCAAGGTCACAGGTCTGGTCTTTGTGTTCGACTCCAAACCACAACTGCCCCATATATGATTCTCATTCATTGTATGGCTCATAGAGTGAATCTTGCATATAAAATCGTGAGCACATTTGTAAATGTTGTTAGAGTGGAAGACCTTATTCGTAAAATACATTCTTATGTCTCATTCATCCCAAAGAGGTTTTCAAAGTTTCAATAGTTTGCACTAGGAGTTACAGAAGGAAAAAAATTATTAAAAGATGTGGATACAAGATGGATTTCACTGTATCAACTTGCTCAAAGATATTTTGCATAATATCAATCTTTAACAGGGTTCATGCATGCAAATCGTAGGATAGTAGATAAGGCAAAATATATGTTATTCCGTTTGACTGACTTCGAAACACTTTTGACCTTATGTGGTATTCTTCTAATGTTACAAAAAATGAACAAATTAATTAAACTTGCACAAGAGAGATCCATCTATATCATTGATTTCATGAGGATGAGAAAATAAATATGCATGGTTATTGATACATTATGTGTCTAAAGCAGATTTTTCAAAACCTTTGTTTGATAGTTGGAATACATTGATAAACTTGAACAATCCAAAAAGCTTTTTGAATTTTGATATCAATGATCATCTTTGTATTAATGTTCATGGAAAAATGGTACCACTTTATTGTTTTGAAAAGCAATCAAGTATAGTTGTGGACAATTTTGAAGAAGTTCTTGTTACACACAATAGATTTCATGTTATTGTACATAAAATTAAGTGTAATTTGTCAAAAATAGCAAAATATTTGACAAGTGAGATAAGAGAACGATTTTAGAGAAATGAGTTGCTTGAGTCTATGGGTGTGGTTAACCCCATGTTTTGAGGTCCTTGTACTGAATACAATTCTGCAAATGAGTTGTTTATTAAATATATGGGTAACCTCATTAACCATTTAAGTAAGACTATGAATGTCAATGGTGTTGAAACTTAAGGTATACTCAATAGTGATCTTCTTAAAGAACAGTCATCATATTTTGGAAGAACAATGGTTGTGCAAACATCACTTATGACAAGTGTCCACGAGATTGGTTCCACTACACGTTTGTGGCAAAAATTGTATCCAGGTATAGTCTTACAAGATACACTAAGTGAATAATTTCGTTTATATGAATTATGTGAAACAATGATTTTGGGTTCAATCGAAGATGAAAGAGTTTTCAGTGTACTTTCTTTTGTTAAATCTAAGCTCTACAACAAACTCGATAAAAATTTAGAAAATTATTTAAGAATTTATGTGTCTTCATATCAGTTGGATAAAATTTCGTATGACAGAGCTTTGGCACACTAGAGTTCCTTGGCAGATAGAAGAGGTGCAGTGAATACGATCGATAATTATGATGATGATGCTTTCAGTGATCAGATGGTGGAGACACATTTTTGTTATGCTTCATAATGATTCTACACAAGCTAATATGTTTCAACTACCTTAATGATAAGTATTCCATGATTTCATTGACAATGATAAACACGAATTGATTTGATAGCAGATTTCTCAATATTGTTTTAGATTTATGTGATTTCAAAGAATTGTTGTTTATATCACGTTATTGTTTTAAAATTACATGTCTTATATTTTTTTTGCGATTTTTAAAATTGTATGTTTATGTCTTAGATTCTCAACTCTCGTCATTGATAAATCTAATGTTTCATGTTTTAAATCTTATTATTGGTATATTAATGTTGATTTATATTGTTATCTATAATGCTTATTTTGTTTGAAATGAACATAGAGAATAATATTAGCCAGAAATAAACTAAAATTGCAACACAATTTTATAAATGCAATCAAACTATGAATGAAGCAAAACACAAAATGAGATAATTTCATTTTTATTAGTTCAAATATAAATATATTACATCGTACAAAATTGTTGACTATAGTCAACTTAATAGCATATTACATTTTCAAACATTTGATTGGTGCTTGGATGCTTCACTAGTGGTTGGAGTTGTCATTTCTTTTCCTTTATCAGCTTCTGTGACACTCTCTTCTGGCAATGCTCCAACTCTAACAAGGTTTTCACATACTTTCAGAATACTTGACACCAATGCTGCTTCTTCTTTGTTTGGATCTTCAAGTATTGTTGGAAGCGATTCTTTCATTTTCTCAAGCACCTTATCCGGATCTTCTTTGATCCTCTCCCTAATGTATTTTTTTAAACGATTGTTTTCTAATATTTTTGCCTGCATTTTCTTTTTCATTTCCATTGCATTATTCAAAAATGTCTTCGCTCTATGAATATTAACGTCCATGCTCTTAACCTGTGTTTTCAAATTTTTAAAATTTGACTACAAAAACAAATTGAAAACATAATTCAAAAGGGTTATATTGAAATTATTACATATTTTCAAGAAATATAAAAAATTAACTGCAATAGAAAATTGAAATACAAAAAAAAATTCTTACCTCAACCATTTCTCTTACAGCCTCAGCAACTGCAACCTTGTCCTTATCGAAAGCCCATTGGTTGTAAAATGCTTGGGCTTCAGCATTAACATTTTCCAATCTACCAATAGCAACATTTAACACATCATCATCATAAATAAAATAAGATTTAAATGATCCTTATGTAGCCTATTTTAGCAAGCCATCAAGCTTTTCTAGTTCAATTTTCATAATTTTTATATCAAGTATTAATTTACCTGATAAGGACCTTTATCCGATATTTCCATTCTCTCATCTCCTACAAATATTTTGAGCACAACTTGTTTAATTGTTACTTTAGTATTTTCAGACATTAAAATATTTTCATTAAAATTTATAATATCATCCTCAGTTTGAGGACCTTGAGGATGAGGGATGTTTGCTTGAGCTGATAGCACTCATGTCTGCTCAACTACAGGGGCTTCTCCTTCTTCTACTATATCTCTAAGCACATATGTTGCCTTGAAGCCTATAATGTTTCCCTGCAAAATAAAATCATCATCAAGATGAATATTGTCCAATCCCGCGGTTGAAACTTCAAGTGCTTGTGAATTTGTTGAAAATGTAAATTGTGACCATCCATGGTCACAACTTGGTGTTGGCATGTGTGGTCTCTATGAGTGTGAAAACCCACACCCAAAACTTTGTGCGGTCCCCTATGATCTTTGTGCAAATAATTATTTTCCAACATGGATTTGCCCTCGCATTGGCGTAGGTTGTGGCTGTCGTTGATGTGGTGGAAGCGATGGCTATGGTGCGAGTGATGGGTGTGATGCAATCAATGGCTGTGATGGAGGCGGTTGCGTATGTAACCTCTCACTTGTCTATTTTGAGAATCAACTGAAAATAGTCAAAAATATTTTGTTACAATTTTTTCAAAAAATAAAATACATATTCTTAATTTAAATTAACTACACATATTTACCTAAAGACGATGAAACATGTTGAATTTGTATTCCAATGGGGGAGGGGTTGACCATACTAGATTCAGCCTACACATTTTTTGCATATCTAAGTGTACGAGAAACCCCATGAGTAGTAGCTTGCCTAGAACATTTATATGATCTCTGCAATTGTGTCACCTCTGAGCCCGTGTATTCAAAATCTCCAATTTGTTTTGGCCTATGACCCCTATTGGTAGCATCATGTTTACTCTTTGTATTATCTGCCTTATCCTGCATATAGATGAAAAGAAAAAAAAAATGTGATAAAATATAAAATAGTATGTCAAGGTCAAAGATGTAGTTATTACCTTCAATTCTTCAACTGACATAGCAATGGCTTGTAGTTTTGCATGTACTACAGTAGGTACAAGATTAGTTTACAAATTGTGAAAACACTCATAATAGAGTGCTAAAATAAAATTAACTGTGCCCATAATGGGATGTGTCTTGTTGGTTTCCATTTGAACAGAGTGTAACTCAGACCTAATTCGATCTGAAATATACGTGCACCAATCAAACCTTTGATTGTTCTTAGATTGAACAATATAAGCAAGTGCCCAAAATGGAAGTATCGGTCTTCCCATAAAAATGAGTCTGGATTGGAAGAACTCGATAATGGCCTTCAAAGTTTGATTGTTAACATCATTGATTGATAATCCTCTTTTGGACTTGGCGACAGAAGCTACAAAAACAAAATTAGATTACAATTTACAAAATTGAAACTTTGAACATTAACAAAATATAATTAATAAGATTCATACCTGCCAAATCTTCTTATGACAGACCGTACTTGTTTTCAAGGTGTGCTTTGTCATCTGGAGACAACTGCAACCTCATGGATACTTGAGGAAAATCAATGAAAGGAAGACCTGTCAATCGGTTAATGTCTACAGAGGTGATGGTGAAAAGTAGATTTCTTTGCGTACTTTGATTTTCAACGTAGCTCTGTCATGGTCATAACCTGCAATTATATTTTGTAGGAGGAATTTATCTATTCTGAATTATGGCATTGAAACTAGGGTTGTCAAACCCACGTTATTGAGCCATGCAAAGTCCATACCAGGGGTTGTCATTAAATCTAAAAGTATTGAGCAAGAAATATTCTTGAATTTTGGTGTAGAGGGGGTGGTCATCATAAGAAGTTGGAAAAGAAAGAAAAAGGATTAGGATTTGAAAGTTTTTTGGAAATGTTAGCTTTGGTTGTTGTAGTCGTAGAAACAAAATGAAAAAAATGATAGTTGATGCCCTTTTATAGATTGAAAAAATAGGGTTGATACGTGGCAGCATTGTATTGGACATGCAATATTGCAAAATGAATGTGTGACACGTGGCTACCAAATTTTTATTTGCACCATGACCATATTCTGCATGAGGCCTCAAAATCGGATCTTATTCTGCTTTTGGTGTAGGATTGGATCCTATTCTACATCCGATCGAAGATCAGATCATATTGTGCACCCAGTCTGAGACAGGATCATAATATGCATCAACCTCGATACTGATCGAAATACTACATTTGAAATACTACATCTAGTTCAACAAGGATCCTTCTTTGCATTTAGTCACTAAACGAATCATTTTGTGCACCCAGCCCAGGACTGGACCAATTTCTGCATCCATTTTGAAATCGAATCTTTTTTTGCATTTGATCGATGACCAGAGCATATCATGCACCCGGTCGGTGACCAGGTCATATTATGCTTTCGGTTCAAAACCAAACTATAATATGCATCTGTCTGATTTCTGAATTCTATTTTGCATTTGATCGATGATCGGATCATGTTATGCATTTGATCTGTGATCGGATTATGTTATGCATTCGATCTATGATCGGATCATATTTTGCTTTCGATTTGAGACCGACTCATGATTTGTAACCTGGTTGGCATCATCAAAACTCCTTTTCACTTGATCTGGTCATAAATTTGAAATTCGTAATTTTTGCCTATTTTTTTTTTAAATTAAGGTCATTCACCATGCCACCATACATGTAGTTGGCCAAGATTTGTCGGGTTTTTGCAAAAAATTCACCATTTTTTTACAAGCACCTTTCAGGTCCTACCCCTTATGCATAACCTTGCTATGAAGTCAACCATCCAGAATAAGGGCAATGATAAATTTTCAAGTCATGAAAAATAAAATTACAAATATCTATTAGCTAGGGCTCAAATTATGGGAGGAGCAATGGAGGGCTAGGGCATCAACGAGACAAGATTTTGTTTGGGTACAAAATTTTTTAGCTAAGTTTTTTTCCCTTTCATTATCTTAGAAGTTTTGCATGTAAATTATTATAGGTTAATTTTCAAATAATATAGTCGTTATAGGATGTACTAGTAAATTTTAGTAGATTTTGAGTTATAGTTTTGTAGACACGAAAAATTGACCCAGTTTAGTGGGCAATCTTCCCTAATCCCTCTAGGATACCCCTTAGAATTTCCTAGGGCAAGGGTAAATCTTCTCCCCCATGTTTTGCCTTTTTTCCCTCTATGTGAAATCGCGCTCACCCTTGATGGGGTGCGACTTCGCATAGGTAAAATTGTGGTCGACCTTGACAAGGTGCGATTTTACATTTTTAGGGTTTCTTCTAAGGAAACCCTAATTTTTTGGGTTTGGCATATTTCACGTCGATCCTCATTGGTTTTCCTACCTTTCTCGCCTTCAGATCCGCTATATAAGGAGGGTTTGAATTCACTTTTCATACATGGTTACTCATGACACAATTTGAATTTACTACATGCTAATATTTGATTTCTCACAAAGTGTTCTTATTTTGGTCTACATCCTTCTTCTTCTTTGCAAGCAAGTTAAATTTGGAGTGTGAAGTCTGATTGGTTTTCTACTGCATTGGATTTTTTATTGTTGTTGCTCGCTCTTGGTGGATTGGTGTTGAAGCCCTAAGGAGAGATCAACTATTTGGGAGGTCTCAAACCCTTTTGTCTACTTCCTCGCTCTCTACTAGGTGAAAGAACTCTGTTGCATGTCCATTTTTGTTCGTTGCATATAGGACTAATCATCTCGTTCTAATCTGAGATGTTTCATCTCACTTCGATGAAATTGTGCTCGAGTCTCTATGGGGCATGATTTTGCCTATGTGTTATCTTACTCGCCTGTTACGGGGTACGATCTCGCCTGAGCCAAATATGGGGGCAACTTGTTGTCCTAGAATTTACCATTACATTCTAAGCTATATTTAGAGCTTGATAGTACACTTTGTTCTGTGATTTTATCATCTTATTATGTTGTATTGTATTATGTTTGTTTTCTTCCAAAGGTCGATTTCTGCTTTTATTTATCAAATGTCAGCTAAAAATACCTAGAGGGCTTGATTGTTGCACCTCCAAACACTGTTGTACAATGACCTAAGTAGGCCACCTAATGCTAATCATATTTTTCAAGTGTTTATCAAGTTATCTTGTAGGAACATAAATTATTGATAGCATTGGATAAACGAGATAAAGGCAAAGATCAATCACGAAATAAGCTAAGTGTTCTGATTAGTATTTAGGTTTTTTGTTGAGTGCTTTATATTTCTATTGTAAACCCTAGATCTGATTTTAAAGAAATATATTTAATTAATTTCTAGGCATTTGAAAGATAAAAAGCATATAGTGTGCACTTAGGGTTAATTATGTTTGTGCATCTCTTCTTGAGCCCTTGCTTAAAGATTGTTTGTTTATAACCCTAGGTTTAGAAAAACATTCAAAGGAAGAATCATTCTAGGGTTAGCTCTTGTATTCTTACATTATGTATTTCTGCATTGTCTTTTATCTTTTTATAACATAGATCTAGAAAGGCCAAATCTAGGTGTTTGTCTTGAATCGAATACATCAAATATTCTTGAAAACCAGAGGACTTGGAGCGAGTCCTTAAACCATTACTGGTGAACCCTTCCCCCCTAGCATCAAGTGTAGAGAACAACATACCTCGCGGTTCAGCCCAAATGCTTTCTCTTATGGATCCAGCTTTTGGGAATTGTATGCGATAGGGAAGTTTTTCTCCTATACATCTTTGGTGAACCCGATGTGAACACCTCCTTTCTTTTTAAAATTTTTTAAAGGAAGATCATTAAATTTTTTTGTGTGGTTGAAAACCTTAATAACATCTTTAAAAATATTTTGTTTTTGTTAGCATTCTCATCTATCCTTTCATTCTTCTAATGGGTCCCATCCTTAGAAGTCAGCAAAAGCACCTTGAATCTGATTATGTTCCTCCTTAAGATGATCATATTGATAGAGAGGATCCTAACATAGATCTAGAAGAACAAGATAATATGGAAACCAAAATAATTTTTGATCCTTATGAAGGCCCTAATGGTGGGTTTGTCTTTTCTTCGTTTGAGCGCATTTGAGGTTTTATAAAAGCTAATAAGGATAAGATATTGGAGGGTATGGAGCAGGAAGCTCATTTCAAAAGAGGTGAGACTCCTCCACCCCCTCCTCCAATAATTTTCCCTATGCTTGAACAAAATAAACCCTTGCCTAAATCAATGCATCATAATAATGTGAACCAATTTGTTGATACTATAACAACCACCAACATCGGAAGGAATCTGTAAGCTCCTCCAATTAGTAGTGTTACTCAAAAGTGTTTTCAATTTCTTCCTCAATCCTCTAATCTCAACACTTTTTCTATTCTACCAAATTTTAGTTGTCCATTTTCATAAGGTGCTATATATAATATTAGCATTCATGCATCCAAATTGAATCAAGCATTGGTTCCTCAACACACATATACTCCTCCTTTAGGGAATCTAGGAACAATACATAACAATAATACAAAAATGCAAAATTTGGCAAATATGGTCAAACAATTGGTTTCAAAAGTTGAGATGATTTAGCCTTCAAGTTTTACTTACAGTTTTAAGAAAATATGTAATCATCCAATGGATCCTGTTGTTGTTGCTAGGCCTTATCCTAAGCATTTTCCTATGCCAATTTTACCTATTATAACGGTATAGAAGATTCAATTGGGAATTTAAAAAGATTTAGAATAGCTTGTCATGATCTCATTTATGATGACATGTTGTTACTTAAAATATTTCCTAAGAGTCTTGGTGGCATGGCATTAGAGTGGTATTATCGGTTACCCAATTATTCCTTGAAGAGTTTTGAAGAAATAGCAAAATTATTTGTTCAACAGTTTGGTGCTTATATTGAAAAGGAAATAACAATGAAAGATGTGTATAGCTTGAAATAAAGTAAAGAGGAAAGATTTTCAGAATTCTTGGCTCATTGGAGAAGTTTAGTTGGACATTTAAGATATACTTTACCTCCAATGGATATGCTTGATATATTTATTGGTAATTTACAAGAACAATTATCTTATGCATTAGAAACTACTACTATTACATCTTTTGATCAAGCAATTGATTTAGCAAGAAAGGTAGAACATGCCCTTATCAGAAGAGGCCAACTCAAAGTTAAAGAAGAGAAACTTACTAAGTCTCAACATAAGAATAGACATATAGGAGGTGATAGTGGAATGGATAGTACGTCTGTTAATAATGTTACAACCTACAAAATATAGTACTTCAAAAACCTCCACAAAGGAATTTTACAAGGCTTAATATGTCTATGGAAGCAGTTTTGAAACAACTTTTAGAAGACAAAGCAATTGAGTTGCCTCCTATAAGAAAACCACACACTACAACTCATTGGTATAAGGTAGGTCAAAATTGTGCATATCATAGAGTGGAAGGACATTGGACAAATTCTTGCAAGAAGTTGAAACATATGGTTCATGATTTAATTGATGCAAGGCGTATTGAATTAGGTAATTCTCAGGTAGTGAATAATCAAGTACCTATCCAACAAACGGTGACTACCAATCAAGATATGGGAATATTTAAAGATCCATTGCTAAAACATAATCAACAAGTAACAAATTAGGTGGTTCATTAGAATGAGCCTCCTCCCTATAGTAATATGGTTGGCATGGTTGGAGTAACTACAAGAAGACAAGCTCAGACTCAGCATCCTCAGCAAGGATGGAATTTTGTATTACAACCCGGATCACTTTTGAAGAATAATTAGAGAAAAATTTTAGATATAGGGACTCCACCTATTGTATTGAGATCGTAGCCTAAGGTTTCATTTGATCTTCAAAAGCAGTTGGCTAGTACTCCAACAAAGATATCAGTTTTAGAGCTCTTGCAAACTTCTCCCAACCATAGAGATGCTTTGATGGAATTTTTAAAGCAACAATCAGTTACCTAAGATATTTCTCCTAATGCTATAGTTGATGTTATAGGTTCTCTTGGGATACATCACATATCATTCTTGGATGATGACAAGCCTTCCTCAAAATTGCAAGAAGATTCTTCACTTTACATTACTACACTTATTGGAGATAGTTTTATTAAGAGAATTTTGATTGATAATGATTCTTACCTCAATTTGTGTACATATCAATTCTTTCAAAAATTTGGATTAAAAGAGGAATATTTAACAAAATTTGATATCATTATAAAATCTTTCAACAATGAGTCTCAAGAAGCTTGTGGTGTCATATCTCTTCCCCTTAAGGTTGGGTCTAAAATATTAGATACTTTGTTTTATGTGGTACATTGTCTTGCATATTTTAATCTTCTTCTTGGATGATCTTGGATCCATGCAATGAAGGTCATCCCTTCTACTCTTCATCAATGCCTCAAGTTTGAATTTAAAAATCAAGTTGTCACCATCCCAAGTGATCCTCAACCATTTGAGTTTTTCTTAAATGTATAGCAAGCTTGATCTAAGTTCAAAATGTGTCCTATTTTTTCAATGGTTTCTCCACATTCCTCATCTCATATATCAGAACAATTTCAAATTTTAAAATAAGTTAGGAACACATCTCAAATTTCTCATCTCAGGATCATGATAATCAATTTCTTCAATCACCTCTTCTAGATCTAGCCAGCCTACCACCATCACCAAGAACCATGGGTTTGCTCCATAATAAAGGTGATGTTGTACACATTGACATGTGTACATTTGTCTTCGTAGGAATTGCCTTCGAAGAAAAGATATGTGGTAGCAATCCCTCTCCCTTTGAGTGTTCTTTTGTTCATTGTTACATTTCCAATGACTACCCACTTCCTAAATAGATCCTATCTATATGGGATATGTAGGTAAAGGTTTGGGGAAACAACAAAAGGGCATTCAAGAGCCTTTGGATGTTGAGATCTGGCTTGGGAGATGTGGCATAGGTTTTATACCTAGTAAAGACCAACCTTTATCATTTGACAATGATGTTCATCTTATGACTTATGTTGAATATCTAGATTATCAAAAGTCAGGAGTGGATGATGAGGATGATGGTCCCCCTTATTCTTTTGAGATCTTGTTTTGCAATATGATTGATTTTGTATGCTCTAAAAATAAGCCTTTTGTTTTAGAAGTAGATCCTGCTTGGTTGTATTATAATTATCTTTATATTAAAAATAATGGGTTTGTTTGCAAGTGTATTGATTATCGTGCCATGACCGTTAGAAAAAGAGCCATGAAGGAGGTTCTTTGTGATTTTCATCATTGAGATGACTTACTTTTTGGGGATTTCTTTGAGAAAACAGTTCATGGAATACTTGTTTTTTATCCCAAGAAAGGCAACGCTTAGATTTTGTGTCAACTTTCATTCTGCTTGCTTAAATTAATTAATTAAATAAAACAATAAAAAAATAATAAAAGCAAACAAAAATTGCATCAAATCAATTAATTATCATTTAGCTATGCATTTGCATTTACGTTGCATCAATTTGCTTGTTCATATTGCATGGTTGCTTGTCATCCTTTTGCATATGCTTGTCTGACATTTAAACAACTTGTATGCTTAAATGTCATAAATTACATGATTGCTTGTTCATGATTGCTTTATCATATAGACTTTGGGGATCTTGCAACAATGGCATGTGATGATACATAGTTAGGTCGTAGTTCACATGCATTGCACTCTCTCTAAGGTTCTAATGCCTAGTAAGATCCCCACCTAGGGTTTCTTATTTAGTTTTCTTTCTTGCTTTTCTCTACTTTTTCAAGTTCTATTAAGGAGAGGGGGAGAGGGCCTTTAGCCTTTAAAATAGCCAGGGAGAAGAGAGCGAGAGCGCGGCCCGCCCGCAGTTCCCACCTTTACCCGAGGTCCTTGAGATAAGCGCTCGACCTGGTTGTCGAGGCTTTCCTTGGTCTTAGAGGTATTGAGATTTTTTCTTAGATAAAGGATGCTTTTTTATTAATATTTCCTTGTCGCTTCTCTGTTTTCTTCCTTTTTTTTGTCTTCCTTTGCTTTTGACAAGGAGATACATATACTTTATTTCTCAAAGTTGTCTTCTCTGCACATTTGCACACACTCACCATATTGTTTTTAAACCCCTATTGGGGGTAGCACTCACCTAATATATTTTATCCTTATATATTACACCCCACATGGGATAATTATACATCCTAGTGGGTATCTTATCAGATATGATATTCTATCAGGTTATACTCCCTTTTGACTCAACTGGCTCAACACCCCATTATAGGATGAGCTCCTTATCCATTTTCAGCAGACCTAGGCATACATCCTAGTGGGTAATCATCCCACAATAGTCAATTAGTGATCAACCATCCATAGTGGGTCAGATTCCAACGCCTCATCCTTGATGATGCATTGTTTCTAATTAGATCTAAAACTAGATTCATAGATATATCTCTTATATAAATAGGATTTAATGATTTATCTAATTGATCCCCTAATATTATAGTAAAATATATTGTTTTTAATAGTTTTAACAACTTCTAAAATGTTGCAAAAAAGTTGGATATATTTTTTATAAAATTCAAAAATGAATGTTTTTCTATTATATTTTCAAAGTTTAGGTCATTGGATAATGTTTCTAACAATGATTTGTCAATGCATTTAATATGATTAATGCAAAAGCACATCATAAGAATGGGCGCAGGTTGAATATTGACCTTCCTCCTATCTTTCCCTATAATATTATACCTAAATCCAATGTAGACACCTACACTCATGGATCTATAGAAATATATTGGTGACAATTACTGTAGAATTAATTGCTTTTAGTTGTTTAATAGCTTTAAAATGATACAAAAAAAATTGGATATATTTGTCATGAAATTCATGATTGAATGCTTTTCTTTCATATTTCCATAGTTTATGTTTCTGACAATGATCTATCAATGCATCTAATATGATCAATGCAATACCATAGATTGAATGTCGAACTTCCTCATATCTTTTCTTATAATGTTATATACCTAAATCTAATGTAGACACCTACACTCATTAATCTATAGAAATTTATTGGTGAAGATTATAAGGTTCCCCAAAATTAATGGGGGTGTTTCCATATTAATTTCTAAATCTAAGGCTGAATTGAAAAAACATGTCAAAAGAAACCAAAAACACTTGCAAAAAATAAAATACTTTCACAAAATAAAAGCACACAGAAAATAAAAGCAAACTTGCAAAAAATTAAAATACACTTACAAAAAAAAAATACACACTTATAGAAATTGATATGCTTCCTTTTTATAAAGAGACTATACAAAAAAAATCATTAACTTATAAAGTAAAAGACCTCAAATATGAGTAAGTTTGAAACAAATCCAACCAATTTATCTAGAGATAACAACCAAAATAAGTTGGTAAACATTCTAACTAATTTAGATCTAGTCAAACTAATTGGGAACCAATCTCAACAAGTCTTATTTCCATCTAACTAATTTGGATCTAAACAAATTAGTTGGAACTTGATCTCAACAAATTTGATTCACATCTAACTAATTTGGTTTCAATCAAATTAGTTGGAAATCAATATCAATTAATATGAGTGAGGAGTCTTCAAGTGGAGAGAGGTCCACCAGTCAATGCAGCAGAGAGACAGTCTTCTAGAAGATCACATAGCCAGAGCAGAAGGGGAAAGAGTTCTCCTGTGGAAGAGATCCATGAACTTGAGATTAGGGGATCAGCATCTCCTTTGGACAAAGATCTATAAACTTTGTAATTGGGAGTGATTCCCACAGATATTGATTGAGAAAGTTTTAGTAAAATATTTTTTTCGTGGAGTAGCCCACATTGGGTAAACCACGTAAATTATGGTGTCTCCATTGTGTATAGTTTTTGTGCATTGCTTTGATTATTGCTATTGATACTGCTATATTTACACAACATAATATTGAATTGGAAGAAAAAGTAAAAAGTGGTCTTATACTGTTCACCCCCCTCTCAGTATAAGCTTGTGTTCTTCAATATTATACCTAAATCCAATGTAGACACCTACACTCGTGCATCTATAGAAATATATTTGTGACGATTATCGTAGATTTGATTACTTTTAGTTTTTTAATAGCTTTAAAATGCTACAAAAAATGTTGGATATATTTTTCATGAAATTCATGATTGAATGCTTTTCTATCATATTTTCATAGCTTATATTTCTAACAATGATCTATCAATGCATCTAATATGATCAATGCAAAATCACACCATAAGGATGACCATAGGTTGAATATCAAACTTCCTCATGTCTCTTCCTATAATGTTATACCTAAATCCAATATAGACACCTACAGTCATCACTCTATAGAAATTTATTGGTGAGGATTATAAGGTTCCCCAAAATTAATGGGGTGTTTCCATATTATTTTCTAAATCTAAAGCTGAATTGAAAAACATGCAAAAAAAAACCAAAAACACTTACAAAAAATAAAATACTTTCACGAAATAAAAGCAAACAAAAAATAAAAACACACTTGCAAAAAATAAAAACACACTTACAAAAAAATAAATACACACTTATAGAAAGTGATATGCCTCATTTTTATAAAGAGGCTATAAAAAATAAATCATTAACTAAATAAAGCAAAAGACCTCAAATATGAATTAGTTTGAAACAAATCCAACCAATTTTATCTAGAGATAACAACCAAAATAAGTTGGTAAAGATTCTAACTAATTTGGATCTAGCCAAATTAGTTGGAAACCAATCTCAACAAATATTATTTCCATCTAACTAATTTGGATCTAAACAAATCATTTGGAACTTGATCTCAACAAATTTGATTCACATCTAACTAATTTGGTTTCAATCAAATTAGTTGGAAATTAATCTCAATTAATATTATTTCTATCTCTAAATTTATTTGGGAGTTGTTTAAGCTTAGATATTTTTGTTGTCAAATTATGCTACAAATATAGAAACCTTCTCGTAATTGATCCCATAGTCGATCTCAAAGTTGATCCTATAGTCGGTATCATAGTTGGTCTCAAAGTTTATTCAAAAAGAGGTCCTAGAGTTGGTCTATGACACTACAAACTTTTGCCATAACTGATTTTTCAACCTATAAGCCCTACAAATGCTCTCTTATTCTATTCTATTGACATAAAATATAAACTACTCTAAACTGCACATGTAAAATTCACATCATGATTACAATATATAGTCATAAAATAGCATTTTAACATGGAAGATCATGTCAATGGTCATCCTAAAGTGTGACATTTTTGTGACTCATCATAGGGTTGCATCTTTCTTTATGCAATATTTTTGGTGTGTTGGAAATCATCATATTGTTTATCGAAGGTCACCCACATGGAAATGTGATAATTCACCTTCCATGAGTTAGGTCATCTATATGGAAATTTGGTGATTCACCTTCCATGAGCTAGAAAGTGCATATTAAATGAGAATTACATATATATAACTTGTCCTTTTTTGTTTTATCTTCTATTGATGTGTCAAATTGCTAGAGATGCATTTTGGGCTATGAAAATCTAAAAATAGAAAATTCTTATTTTCCTATATAAGGTGGAAGAGGAGTTTTGAAAGGAACCAAAAACCTTTTTACAGAGGGATTTTGAGTATCCTGAAACCTTTAACAGGTAAAAAGGATCTCAAGAGGACAGTGCCAAGAACTACCAAGATGAGAATCCATAGGAGAAGCCAAAAATCCAACTGCTAGAAAGAGAGATCAATCTCTAGGAGAAGGAACTAACGCACACAAATCAAGGAGAAGATCAGCAACCACCCAAACGATCCTAGCACCAACACAAAATTAAAAACTTTAATAAGCCCGCTCAAAATTTAAAATTAGCATTGAAAGAACTTCCCACCCAACCAAGTGGGAGCAAATTTGAATCCAATGGGTAACCACCATCTCACTCAAAAAGAAAACAAAAAGGATTTTCCTGCTCGAAAAAAGAGCCCAAGTCTTCAGCTAGCAGGATAACAAGGAGATCCATCTAGAGTTTCTAAAGAATGGAGTCCCGCCAAACTCACACAGATGAAACAACAATAATCCTCAAAAGCAGATCAGAAAATTCTTTGGTGCTTGTGGTTGCCAATCCTAAAACCTGAATTTTCATCCAAAGATTCCCTAGGAACATTTTCTTTGCCAAAATTTGAATTGTAACCATGATGGTCAAGACCAGTAGGCCTAGAACTAGGGATAATTAGAGGCCTACCCACTTTCTACCCACCAAAACTAATATTTCCCTTTGCTCGATCCCTTGTGATGGGACCCAAATATTTCAAGCCTTTCAACTCTTGAAGAGTAGAATCTTGCTCTTCTAATTTAGACTCAGAAAGGCCTAGACCAAGCAGCAAGTACTCATTCACAGGAGGATCAACTTCAAGTGCTACAAATTCAAAAGGATTCGTTGTCAAAGGATTCAACTCTGGTATCGAAGATACCACCTTCGAACCCACTAGAGGATCCATATTGGCAAATGCTTCCTTAGAGATATGCTCTTTAGAGGATAAATCCTCCATCGGTGCAACAAAAACATCTGGATCAGTAGTCCCCAACTTTTGAACCTCCAAGATCTTATTTTGTTCCTAGGATAGCAAGCAACCTTATGGCCATAACATTTGCAATCAAAACAAAAAAAAGGTTTATTTTCATATTCTATAGTTTGAATCATCGTGCCCATATCCGAGATCAGCTTGATAGAATCAAGAAGCTCAGCGTCCATATCCATAATAACACACATTCGAAAGAATATCATTCTAGACTTTGCTCTGGTAGCAGCATCAATCATAATAAATTCTCCCAATATTTTGATATTGTCTCTCAAAACAACTTCATACCATAAATGGAAGGGGAGTCCTAGTAGCTCGACCCAAATGGAAGCAGTATTATTTTTTTGAGAATCAAGGTCAAAGTTTATTCCCCATATATGAAGAAAAATACTTCTCCCAAAAAACCAAGGGCCTCCACCAAAAAGTTGTTGGAAATCATCCACCATGAATAATTGAATTAGAAACCTCTTGGAAGGGCAACCAAATCCATCTACCATTTTGGAGACCACTTCAAAAATGCCCATCTTTTGATAGTATCCATGTCAGGTCTAGAGTTTCCCTACCAAAGAAAGATCTTCTTCACCCATAGTAAGCTTTAAAAGATCTTTCGAGATGGTTAAGGACCTCTGCTCGGGCTCAAGATCAAACTAATAGTCAGGAGAAATCTCTTTCTTTGATCCATTTGAGACAATCATCACAAAGGAGATTTTCTTAGCACAAGAAGGTGAAACAAAGCTTTGTAGACCTAGGGGAGATACCACATTAACGAGGATTTGACCTCCAGACTTTAACTCGATATCAGGAACCACCTCAAGAATCAGCTCCACCTTAGCAACCACCTCACTACCCACAAAAGTCTCCACTCCATCATTTGAGACTTTCCCTCTATAAGAGCCATCCTCAGAGGGAAATTTTTGAAATTAGATCATTCTTTTAACCCCATTCAGGAACCAAAATTTTCTCCACAACCTTAGGTGTGGCACAATCCATACTTCCTCTAAGTTCGTCCAACTTCCTCAGAGCATACACGACAACGTCCTTCGAACCAATAGGAGGCCCAACCTGTGAGCTTGGAGGAGAGACACCCGACCCAAAATTTAGAACTAAATATGACTTTTCAAGCAAGACAACGATTGGTAACAGATTACCCATTGACCTAGAAGATGTTGCCCCCACGTGAAGACCTAAAGGCTCACCCGAGCCAAATATTGACTGGGAACTACACAAAAAGGAGATTGGACTCGAGGACACAGATAAAACAAAGATAGGCTAAGGAGTCACCAACTCAAAGGATCGAACAAGAGGAGTTGGGTCAATGCCAATTCCTATGGGTTCTTCAAAAACTTGAGCCTCCAAAGAATCTTGCAAACACCTAGCAATAAGCATCTCGTCACGTCATTTGGCATAATTAAAACTCAAATTGGAGATATTTTAGCTCTTATTAACAAAAGCATCCGCACCTCCACTTCTACCACCATAAGATCTCCCTCAACCTCTCGCCCTCTCACATCCACGACCTATTGCCATCGCCTTAGTGTCCTCCCTCAAAGAGTCATAATATTTTAGGTAAATATTTTATTTTGCATTTTTTAAGGCCTTTAAAGAAAGTTTTCATGTAGTTGTTAGCAACCTTGCCTATGATAGGGTTACCTGTTGAAATTATTATTCTCCCTTTAATATTTCCAATGATGATTGAATGGATCAAAACAAAGTCTTGAGCTCAAATTCACACCCCTAACAATGTGGTTAGGATCAAAAAATAGGTTTTTGGGTTTTCTCAAGCATAAATTCATGCCTAAAATATGTCACATGTCTAGATCACAAACAAAAGTGGAGCACAAGGAGCTTAGATGTTTTGAAATTCCTTTCGACTTATTTCTAATCAATTATAGAGAAACTCTAGAGGCAAACCTGGTAAAATGGTCAAAACCACTTCAAGGTTGGATGAAGGTCAATGTTGCTAAGGTATCTAGGGAAAACCCTAGGCTATCTATATGGGTGTTATGTGTAGGGATGATCAATAGAATCCTCTTTTCTTTTTCAAAGGACCTCTTGTATATCACATTAAGAGTTATGTGCAAGCTATGGCCATTATATTTGACCTATAAGAAGCCAAAAGAAGGAACATGGATCATTTTATGGAGTCTAATTCAAAGATCTTGATTGATAAGATAGATTCTCTAACACTAATTAGAAACAGTGAATGATGATAAAAAATATAGTCAAGAAAATATGTTCAAAACAAAAATAAATAAACATTTATTTTTTTCACATAGAGGGAAGAAAAGCGGATAGTTGACTAGCTAGCAAAGGAGGCTTCACATCAAGACAAATGGGAAGAACCCTTGGTCCTAGAAAGGAATAATGAAAGTATTGTAGATTTACCAACACTTTTAGCTTTTCTCCAAGAAGCTATTATGATAATTGAAATAGAGCAAATAACAAACAATCTAAGATCTTTCTTTTCATAGAAGAGCAATAGAAATTGAGACAAAACAACACAAAAGGAATTATGAAAATTTGGATTGCAAACTCAAATATTTCTCAAACATGCAATCAATAAACGACACCCATCTTCTTATGGTTCAACCTTATTGTTTGGCTCAAGCAATAGTAGTTGTTAACACTTTGCCATCCTCCAAATGAATTCGACAACCCATTAATAGCAATAGAATGAGTGTATGTTTCCTTTTTTGAATTTTCAAATTTATGCTAAAGTAGTTTTTAGAAAGTCTATGTTTTTAGGATTATAGAAGAATGTTCCATGTTGCATATCTAGTCTAGTATTCTAGAAACTTTCTTATTTGCATAAAAAAATGATTAAACTTGACTTTTAAACCTATATTGGGATCGGATTGTTAAACCCACCTAGACACTATCGACTATGTGGTGGATGTTGATTAATAGTATTTCAAAATCATGTAGAAAAACTATATTTCTCTCTAAAATTAATAAAATGGCTTAGTTTTTCCCCAAAGAATGTGATTAGTACTTTTGCATACATTTTTGTTGAACCTGAAAAAACAATTAATCCTAGAGAATCATGAATTATCCAACAAAAGAATTATAACATATGAAATTTATATAACCAATTGATCTTAGATACATCATACATCTACACACCATTCCAATGTTTAAAGGCTCAAATTATACATCCATATTTTTCACTTGATGCTTTCTAGGAAACAACAAAGCCGACAATAGATGCTCTTGTATCATGAGTCATTTAAAATTTATCAACACAATAAGTCAAATAGAATAGTTTGTTTGTAAATATGAGTAGAGGCTTACTCTATTCATAGCCAAACCAAATCAAATGTTCAAAGGAATATTTTTAATTTTTTTAAGCCACAAATTGACATGTAGTCAATGCTTTCGAATCAATAGGAAAATGACATACCCCATATTGACTTCTATTATTATAATGCCATATCATGAATTGTATAAGAAATTTACAACATAAGAAATGTTTAAATCTTGCAATTATTGATAAATGACACAATTTTTTTTGGAATATTTCATCTTTAATACCTTAACAAAAGCAAGGAGAATTGCATTTAGAACAGGGCCCGCACAAGTGTAAATCACCTTAAAGTAAAGATATATGTAGAATTGAGATAGTTAAATTATTGTTTAGGCACGAGACAAGATAGTAGAATATCTAGGTGCCTAGAGTGCTAGAAGATCAAGGTCAAAACTTTAACACCCAGCTAGATTGCTCTATTCCAATGTTAAGACAAAGTAAGTATTGGACACTATCTTTATACATATTATTATATGGCTACTTACATCGATCTATCAACATTATGTTATCAATTTTGTTGACAAAATGGCCAAGGTTACTCACTTATGTCCCATGTGAACCACCTACAATGTTTTTGTTATTGTTAGGGTATATGTGGATGACACTGTAAAATTGTATGGACTCTCTATGACCATTATATCAAATAGGGAACCACTATTCCTTTCAGGATTTTAGATCACCTTTCAAGAAGGTTTGGGAAACAAGATCAATTTTAGTACAACATATCACTCATGGTTTGATGGTCACACAAAGAGGATAAATCAAAGAGTGAGAATCACACTACGTAAGACACAAATTCAATCACTCACACACACACATCCACAAGTTTCTTAAGTGGTTTGATGGTGTCATATGCTCTATAACCTTATTACATCCCAAGCCTCATTGGAGGTATATGACAATAACCACTTATGGTTATTGTTGCGGAATAAAGGCCCCTCTATTTATTACGTGGTCACTTGATGATGTCATTGTGAAGGGGAAGACCTCGGATCCTCCAAGAAACATTCCCTAGCCTATTATTAAATGGTCTATGATGACAATTGCATATGAAGAGAGATGCAAATAGATATGGTTAACACCCCATAGATAAGATAGAGATTGGTTGTTGACCAACAGAAGTTGAAAGGCTTTTATGTGTACTTGCAAAAAGTTGTTGCCAATTGCATAGTCGATTGTAAATATTCAAAAAAATAGTTCATCTTAAAGGAAGGGGAAAAACATTTAGATTCAATAGTTAACTTGTGGTGGAAGTAGTGCCAAAAAAAACACTACAAGATTGAAATGACAAGCATAAACACATGATTAGCAATTTAGAATAACATTTTTGTGATTGTAATAATATATACATAACATAACCACATCACTACCTTTACAAACTAAGTGTTATGGTGAAGACTTGGGTATTCCAGATAGAATGTTCAAGCTACGAATCCAAATGGAGGTAAGGTTTGTACTCTCATTAGGTGGATTGCATAACATGAGTTTCCTCCGTACATACTAGATTAAGTATGACATAGTCTAAAATGTATGATGCTCATGAATCATTCAAGTTAAATTTACATAATAAAAAACTTACTATTTTTTATATGCATCAAATTAATTATTTGAATGACTTGATTATGCCTCCATAAGACCAAAAAAATGGCATTATTTTCCCCAAAGGCTATATGGGCATGCTAATCATCACATGCCCACTATAAACCTTTTAATGGTATCCTAACAAAATTTCCTGGAAGATAAAGGTGTGCCGCTTACACTAAGTATCACCATTACGACATGGCAAGTATAATTCAAGATAGATCAGAAAGAGGGTATTGGTGTCCTATTTATTGATGCTAAATTTAGAACAATATCAAATCAGACATTGCATTGTACATGTGCCTTTCCAAATTGTAGCACTAATCAAATTAGATTTCTTGCTGCTGATAAAGTATCCCCTCCAAATTAAGGGTTCTACATTCTTTACAAATCAAAGAATATTAAAAGAAAAAAAATGCTGATTTCTTATACCAAAACATTGTAGCTGCATCATGCATGTGCCTTTCCAAGATGTAGCACTAGTCAACTCGGATTTATTGTTGCTGGAGTATCATCAAAAAATTTATGGTTCTATATTCACTTACAAATTAGAGAAGATTAAAGAGAAAAGACTAGGCTTACACCAAAACATTGTAGCACATATATAACATTTAAAAGGAAAGCTCTCTAGAAGATTTAATTCCCTCCAAGTGCAAGGATTGCTATCTATTAGTAGACTTCGATTGGAAAGTACTGTTGTATCTTGCCAACTTTTAATTAACAATGAGCAACGCAAACATCAGGAAAATATATTTTGTTATTGATTTAAGGTTGTTTAATCTTTATCAAATTTCAAAAAAATTGGTGAACAATAAACTAATTTTCATATAAAATGATCAAATCGCATGAGCTCAAGTGGCCTAAAACATGGACTTTCAAGAAAGAGAGTCAGGTTCAAATCTATGGTCATGATGTAATATGAATGTGGTCAATTTCAATCTCATACAACCAATTAAAAATGTATATTGACGAGTGTTCTTAAACTTTTGCATGCAATAATTGTAATGAATGCTGTTTCTTTTTAAGAATTGTTCCAATACCCAGAAAAAGTAGTAAGATGACTATGACTCATTTTACTAGGTTATTCTTTAGCAATTATTCATAACCCAAAAAGGCATGGATATCTATGACTTAATGGCAATAACAGGATCCAAAACCTGTTATCCATCCATTACATTGTGCAGTTACTATTACAAGATCAAATTAAAATTATGCCACAAACACTACCTACTATGTAACACTTGTTTCTTAACCAAATATGAGTTGACCAAGCTTTGCCTGCAAGACCTAATATACAATCGATCTAAGACTAATGAGACTTGTAATGTTTGTTTTGACAGAGGTTTGTCCATAATAAAAATCAATGCTTTTTTTTCCTGTTTACCATGCCATTAACACAGTAAGTACTTGATTGCAAACCTCGCCAACTTTATTATAAATAAAGGCGTAGCAAAACATTTCCAAATACTGTTTGCTATGTTGTAATATTTCAGCACAGTTACTAGTCCCAAAGATCTAAAAGGCAATCAAAAGCAAATGTTTCATGTAGCATCCAAAGCATTTAAACAGATGGTCAAACTTCAAAGCTACTTGCTTTGTATTAGCGAAGGCAAGAAATAGTAACCATATCACTGCGTTCATGACATTGTATAAAGGCAGTGTTCCACGGGGACGCGTCCCCCCGTTTCCTGCGTCCCCCAGCACGGGGGACGGCAAGGGGGACGTTTCCCCCCGTCCCCCTTTTTGGGGGACGGCTGGGAAACGTCCCCGAGACGGCTGAGGCCTATGGCCTCCCGTCCCCGGGACGTCCCCTTTTTTGGGGCGTCCCCGAGGACGGCTGGGCATCTTTTAGTGGTGCCCAGCCGTCCCCGGGGACGCCCAGCCATCCCTAGGGACGGTCTGAGCATCCCCAATGGGACCCAGCCGTCCCCCACAGCTGGGTGTCCTCACCCAAAAAAAAAAAAAATTAATAAAAAAAAAGGTAAGGGCTCATTGCTTTTATCCCCTCTTGAAACTGTTAGTGAAATACATAAATTTAAGTACATGCAACTTTACCCTAATTGTGGATGTTTCCAGTAAATCACTTTTTGGGGCCAATTATATGGTAAGTTGTTATTTTCAATTTCACCATCTGGCTTTATGTAGTAGATTGAACTATTTGTATCAGACGATCAGTTGCTTTTAAGTATGAAAATATTTAAGACGTTCCTCAGAAGTATTCATATGCTAAAATTCAGCATATTACCCACTGTTATTGTTTAAAGTGGATTCTGGGCAAATCAATAATTATAAGAGATTAATTCAGCTTGGTACGCTGCCTAGTGCTTATTGTAGGCACATCAAGAACTACCAGAGATTAATTCAGCATTATACATCACCAGCTTTGCGATTAGTCCCTCAAACAATGGGAGGGGTGAGACAGTCTTTGTTTGAACATTGGTGGCTGAAAAAGTGATGACTGTTATTACTTAAAATGATGACTGTTTGAACATTGTTTGCACTTGATATCCTTGGCTGAAGCTTCAAGTTATAGTTGTTGAACTTGAAACAATTAAATGGCTGCACTTAGTAACTAATATGAATATCCTAATACCACTTATGTGTTAGTAACTAATATGAATATGAATGGCTGCGCTTACATAATTGATTACTAATATGAAATATCATTTTTGTTGGGTGTAGAATTCTGAATGTGTAGATTATTCTAAATTTCTAAAAAAAATCAATTTTTATAGTATTATACCAGCCGTCCCCGAGCCGTCCCCTAAAATCGGCCTGCCGTCCCCCGCCATCCCCGGAAACCCGTCCCGCCGTCCCCCAGGCTCGTGGAACCTTGTATAAAGGTAATATAATTCCACAGCTTGTATGTATTTTGGCTAGCAAAAGCACCCTATGCATCAAAAACATTAGACAGACAAAATTTCATAATATTTTATACTGCTTCATTTAAGAAAGTACAGAAAGGAATGCTGAACAAATTTGCAGACGAAATAAATCATTTGGAAGCACATTCTTTAAAAAAGAAAATATTTATACATCTAATTGTGTTATCTGCTTCCTTTAAAGTTCAGGAGATCAAGCATGAATTTATGTGTGTTTTAGTTCAAATGTGGCATGTACCTTCTATTCCAGTTGAAAGTGCCAACACCTTGGCGTAGTTACATATTAGTGTTATTCCTGAGCTTTTTATTACAAATTCAAACCTTTTGTCCAAAACTTGCTCAAATAAACATGTAGATCTATGTCAATATTGTTCTTTTGATGGAAAACATCATTATTGCTTTCTCTCCCATAGGAGATCTTTCATCAACCTATCACAATAGGACACCACATGTTTATGTGAATAAGATGACAAGGTTATATAATACTATCCAAAAGAATCTCCAACACTGGATGTGAAAAACCACATCCAGAACTCCTACATAACATGTATTATCGAATATTTATATCTGAATCGGTGATGACATGTAAACTGCTAAACATACAATTTGACCAGCAAGTCTAGTTATGCAAAAAATCTATCACCCATCAACCATCCCTCGATGGTATTCTTCCATTAGTTATATTCTTAGTTATATTCTGTATACTTTGCATCCCGTGAAAAATCTATTCAAATAGCACCACTTTAGCACTGATGAATCAGGAACCTCAAGATGTCATTAATTGCTCCTTTTGCATGTTGTATTAATCCTTTTTGCAAATGTCTGTGACACTAGCAAAGGAAAAGCTATTGTTGCATCACAGTGAACCTGCTCCACACCATAACAAAACATAAGCATTTTGAAACTGTCTACCAGAAAATGAGTCCTACCATACTTTCAGAATTTGCATGAACTTGAGAAACGCAAAGTCACATATGTTAAGATGGTTCTATCCATAAAACAAAGTTGCTCACTTGACCAAGAAGTATGAAAAAGGGAGTACCTTGACAGGAGTGGCAGAGCCTCTTATTTTACCCCATGAAATAGCTTCATCTGGTCGTGCTCCAGAATCACTTCCATCAAATTCTTGTGCAGTGTTAATAAAAACAGCAAAGTCAGCCCCATTCCGCATCATATTAGCATTACAAATATGGTGCTTTGGCATACCCCCTCCAAGAATTATCATGCCTGTCTTACGGGGACTGGCATGAACAGCTTCACCATTTATGGCTCTTATGTCTGCAGTCATTTACCCCAGGGATGGAAATAAGTGATCATTACACCAACAACATTTTTTAAACATGCTGGAGATTTGCATGTAAGATAATTCTAGAAATAGAACACTTCAAAGATAATTAGGAGACAAAAAATAAAAATATGGTTGAGAATTAATAGAAGAGTAGAAAGTTGTCCATGGGGTTTCGAGCAAGCAGTAAGAAGTGAGGAGTTTCAAATTCAAACCATAAGTCAAGGTTTTAATCTTATGGGTGAACTTCAACATTTTTTGCCCATTGGATTTGAGACAAAGTGGTGGCGAGTGAGAAGTTTCAAATTCACACCATAAGCCAAGCCAAGGTTTTAATCTTATGGGTGAACTTTAACATATTTTGCCCAATGGGTTTGAGACAAGTGGTGGGGAGTGAGAACTTCTACACCATAAACCAAGGTTCCAATCCCATGGGTGAACATTTAGCATTCATTGTATGGCATAAGCAGACCTAATGGTTCAGGATCGAGTACTCCAAATAGGAAATCTAAGGTTTGAATCCAAAAAGAGGTATAGTCTACACCAAGTTAATTTCAATAGACATAATATAGGTGGGGCCTGTCTAATTTCAACCCCATATAAATTTTTGTCCATAGCATTGTGGAGAAAAGCACAAACTAAGTTCAAATCCTTGAATTATGATGGACACTTGGCTAACATGGATTGTTATAACCATAGTTAGAAAACTCGCCACTATCCTGCAATTTCTTGGGCGGCAAGTTTTCTTTTTTGGTTTCTCAATGCCGCACAACTCATTGACTCGCAAAGATTTCTCTCGCAATAACTCACCAATTTCTTGCAATAATATCGACACTCCACACAGAATTATAGAAGCGGGACGAACTTTATTTTAAAAAGGCATTTTGTCACTTTTTCTTCTCTATGGCTGTGTGGACATTAATCTCAGAGGTCAAAACACTGAATCTAAACCATTTTTCGAGATCATATCAGAGATTTTACACTGTTTAAAGGAGATTTTGATCATTTTCTACAGATTTCAGAAGTTATTTTTTCAAAAAACTAGGGTTTGTTAGGTATTTTATTTTATTTTTCTTTTTGTTTGTTCTTCTCAAGCATGTAGGCTAGGCCCTAGGGCATTAGATTACTTACTTATTTCTTTTTTTCCCCCTCCCCTTTGGAAAAATAGATGGATTCTTCGGGTGAGGTCCATGGAACCGTTGCGGGCAGCAATGATCCTCCTTCAAGTGCAACCCAGCCAACCCCTTCAAGTGCAGCCCCAAGTCCAAGCCCAACAAGAGACCAACTGTGAAAGCATGGGGTTCAGGAAACCTTGTCGAATCAAGTGTTTTGTAAACACTGCAAAAAGGACATGCAAGGAGGCATCCATCGCCTCAAATACCATATGCTTGGGCAACTATGGCATGATGTGGACCCCTGCTCGGGAGCAGATGATTTGATTAAAAATAGGGTGAAGGTTTGGTTGTGTAGCAAGAAGGCCAAAAAAACAGAGCACAAAAGGACAAGAGCTGCAATGGGACATGGAGTGGGGCCTTGGGCCTCTTCTTATAGGGATGAGGCCGAACTGGAGGATGTTTATGCCATGGCAAAAGAATGTATTCTTAGCCCTCGCATCTGGCAAGGCAGTACTAGTGGGAATGGGAGAAGTGCAACTGTTAGACGAGGCTCCAACAAAAGACAAATCACACTTCAGAATACCACATGGGGGAGGGATAAGGCAAAGGATGTAAGGACAGCCGCAGCCAATTTTTGGTATTACTGCAACATTCCCTTCAATTGTGCGATAGCCCCTATTGAGAAGCCCTAGTGAGGGAATTGAGCAAGGTTAGCAAAGGGGTTAAGCCATCTTCGACAAAAGATTTTAGTGGACAATTGTTGAAGGAGTGTGTCATCAACACATGTGCCCTTGTAAAAGAGCAAAAGCAGGCATAGAGGACAAGGAGCTGCAGCATTTTTTTCGATGGATGGATGGATGCAAGAAACCGCACATTCTTGAACCTCGTGGTGGCTTCAGGTGGATCCATGGTCTTCCTTCCTAAAGTCAGTTTATGCCTCAGGAGAGGAGAAGAATGCACCATTGTTATTCAATTTGTTGGAGGTTGTGCTAGAAATAGGAGTGGAGAATGTTGTACAGGTAGTGACAGACAATGCAGCAACATATGTATATATGGTTAGACTTCTCAAGGAGAAGTACCCCTTAATTTTTTGGAGCCCATGAGCTGCCCATTGCATCGACCTCATGCTTGAGGACTTTGGCAAAATGACATGGGTGAAGATCGTGGTAGAAGAGGCAAAGAACATTACACAGCTTATATATAAACACACATGGGTGCTCAGCTTGATGAGCAAGCATAATGACGGAGGGAACATTCTTCGCCAAGGGATCACTCAATTTGCCTCTGATTTCATCGCTTTATAGAGACTTATGACGACATCACCCGCTTTGAAGCAGATGTTTGTGAGCAAGAAATAGTATGCCTCACCATTTCATTCAAAACAAGAGGGGCAGCAGATCTGGAGGCAAGTTTTTGATGATTCATTTTGGGTGAGTGTCCAAGAAATTCTCAAGGTAATTGCCTGTTGAGTTCAAATTTAAGTTTTAAAATATTATTTGTACTTGAAAATTTTAGTATTTCTTTTTCTAAATTTTTAGTATTTATTGTTCAATTGCAGGTGACAGAACCCTTGGTAAGGGTTCTTCGCCTCATAGATGGTGAAAAATTGGCAATGGGTTATCTATATGAGGCAATGGATAGAGCTAAAGAGGCCATCGAACACTATTATGGTGGCAACCAGCACAAGTACAAACCAATTTGGCACATTATTGATAAGAGATGGACGAGGCAACTCCATCAACCTATCCATGCCACAAGGTGCTTTTTGAACCCCAAATTCTTTTACATTAGCAGCCTTAGAAGTGATGAAGAGGTCTAAGAGGGTTTCTATACTTGCACAGAGAAGATGATAGATAGCCCTGCCAAACATCACGTCATCCATGCCAAGTTGCAACTTTATAAGGCCACATAAGGGAGCTTGTTTGAATCCTCCTTCACTAAAGAAGCAAGGTCAACCTTGCGAACAGGTAAAATATTTGAACTTTTAAAGTTTAACATTTTTGTAATTTTTTTGTAGTTTACATTCTTGTAGTTTACAAATGTAAATTAATACTTTGAAAATAATCTAGCTTGTAGATTTATGGTGGGAGGACTATGGTTCCAAAACACCTATTCTGAAGAAGATGGCTCTCCGCATCTTGAGTCAGCCTTATAGCACTTCTAGGTGTGAGCGCACTTGGTCTATTTGAGGTTGTACACACCAAGAAGCGCAATAGGTTGATTCAGAAGCGCCTCAATGACCTTGTGTTTGTACATTACAATCTTCAGCTTCACATCAGACAAGTGGAGGTTAGCGAATCCTATGAGGCAATTGAATTTTGGCTAAGCTAGATCCACTATCTAATTGGATTGTCGAGAGTCCACCACACACCGAGTTTACTGCAGAGGACATTGAGGCACTTGAGAAGGAAGCGGAACATTTAAGAGGATTGGAGGAGATATACCATGATATACCATACTCGAGAAGCCTCCAATTCTTCCACCTGATCAGAGCCAAGGCCAACCATCTAGTTTGAGGGGGCGGAGGTGAAAACAAATAATAGTATAAAAATTGCTTTATATTTTGAAATGTTGCATTTCTATGATGTATTTGGTTGGATTTGATGATCATGAACTGTAATTGTACTCTTTTTTATGGATATCTAATATAAAATCAGCTTTTTTGCTCTCCAATTGTTGTTTAAAATGTTCTTTTTAGTTGCAAAATTTTCTTCGTTTCTTTTCCGAGTTTTCCCGAGTTGTCAATAAAACGTCCATATTTGGGGTGTCGAGTTTAATGCAAATTGCAAATTTTCCAACTATAGCACCACAATCATGCGGTTCATTCAAATTGAAATACCATGACAGTGCAGTCTAACATGTAATACAGTAGGGACCCATTTCAACTCCATACAACTTTTTTTTCTTTTCCTTTTTTTTTAGAAGTCCCAAGACATTGTGGAGCAACTGTTAATGGGATATATCAAATGGCATTAGTTCAACTGGTTAAATTCCTACTTTCAAGAAGGAGACCCATGTTTAAATCTTGCCAAGCTATACATTGATAATGGCCAAGCTGCGATGGAAGGAGCGATGGTGGAGGCGGAGAGCAACAAGGGTGGGAGCAGGATCCAATAGACAGGGCCGACGCAAGATGCAGGGGAACCAGGTTCAGGTAAGGATGAGGATGGGGAAGCAGGTTCCCGCGGGATGGTGCATGTGGGGCCTTAGGACAAGGAGCCCCCCGACAAACCTCCTGTCGAGGGCCCCATCCCTAGGAGCCCTAGCAAATCCTCCTATGCCCAGATCAACTCGAGCGAGCCGATCCTTCCCAAAACGTCAAGCACTAAGCTATCCCCGGTGGGAACTGATATCACCATCCCAACAGAAGTTTTCTCTAACTACATATCTGGGGCCTCCTATTCCCTTGTCGAGAAGTTCGTAGGAGGACGTCCAGCCATGGAGACCATAAGGCGCTGGACCTTCTCCAAATGGAAAACGACAAGGAATATGGAAATTATAGCCCTCTCAAGGGGTTTCTTCATCATCAAACTCAACAACCGAGACGACACCAGCTGGATCCTAACAAGAGGGCCCTCCCCCAATCCTACGCGTACCAAATCTCCCCCATAGGGCCTCCACCCATAGGGAGTTGACAGGTGGCTCTCTTGGCCAAACACGCGTGAAAAGTTTTCACCAGCAACCAGACCGAGTGGGTCCACATAATCAAGAGGAAATATCTCCAAAACCATCTCTTTCTAAGTGACCAACATCCCCGGAACGGGTCGGCATTTTGGAAAGCCTTATCCCAGGCCAGAACCTCATTCAAAAAGGCAACAGATGGATCCCGGGTGACGGGAGCACCATTGACTTCTTGGGGGACAGATGGCTTCAAGACGAACCGCTAAGTGGACAGAGACCTGCAGATCCTCAAGCCCTCATTGGATGCCACCAAAGGATGCAAGGTCGCCAACTTCATCACCAGGCTCACCGGGAAACCTGCATGGTGTCCCATTGAAGATGTCAGGTTTCCCCTCGAAGTGGCCAACCTCTCCTCCTTACTCAACACAGTTTTAATCCCAACAGGAGAGACAGGGGACAGGCCCATCTGGCAAGGCACTGACGACGGCTCCTTCTCGGTTAAGTCAGCCTACTCCCTCCAAGAGACTTCCTAGGCGACCCTCATCCCGTTCAACCTTGTGTGGAAAAAGAAGCTCACCCCCAAAATAAATTTCTTCTCTTGGACGGCCATCCTGAACAAAATTCTTACGATTGAAAACTTGGCCAAAAGGGGATTCATGATACCAAACCGGTGCTACCTGTGCCTGTCAAGCTGGGAATCTACTAACCACCTGTTTACCAGCTGTGCTTTCTCCTCTGAGGCCCTCGATCACTTGCTGCAATCCTTCCACATCTAGTGGGTCCAACCCAGCTCCATCATAGATCTATTCTCCCAATGGCCTGATCCCTTCCACCACACCAAGCTCCGCTCCCTCTGGACCCTCTGCCTCCACCACCTGATTTGGCAAATCTAGCTGGAGCACAACAGCAGAGCTTTCTCTTCCACCCCCAGGGACCCCTTGGCCGTGGCGGGCAAAGCCATTGTCTAGGCCTTTGAGAACATCCGCCTCTTTCCCGCTTCCCCATCCATCCCACAGGCGAGCGAGCTAGCCCTGCTCTGCTCTATGGGCATCCCCGAAGATGTCCCGGATCCCCTTCCCAAATCGAACCCTAGATCCAACCTCAGGTGGTCGGCGCCTGGGAAGGTTGGGTCAAGTTAAACTTCGATGGGGCCTCCAAAGGAAATCCATAGCAGCCTCGTCAAGGGGTCTCAAAATTTGGAGAGGTAATTTTCCCAAAGACCTTTCCGCTGCGGCTAATCGGGAAAAGACCAAATGTCGAGATGCTAAGTCCCAAGATGTTGTTTCCTAGTGTCAAAGGGTCGTGGGCCACATCGATTCAAAGCAAGATGATGGGCTCTCCCCCAATCCTACGCGTACCAAATCTCTCCCATGGGGCCTCCACCCATAGGGCGTCCCCATGCAAGAGGTGGTTTCTTCCCGACGTTTCCCCTACCCCTCCGCCAGCTCTGGCCTATTTATTCCTCTCTGGTCGGGTGGCAGTGTCTTGCGTCGTCCTCTCCTCTCTGAGCCCTATCTCGGTTCTGGCCTGTGCCCCCTTCCCCTGTAGCCCCCTATGGCTTCGGCCTTCCCCTCCCGCCCTGATGGCTGTTGTGTATGTAGAATCGAATTCCCTCTCCATCAGCGACACTGCCCTTATTTTTATGAACGCGAAAGGGCTAATCCCTTTTATGCGCAAATTTTCAAGCCCCGACAACGAAATAACCAAGGACTTTGTGGCATCACGACAGAACGGCGAAGTCAAGGTCTCCGCGGTGTTCACTTCAGGCTCTCGCGGGAGCTTCTCTGCGAGATTACCGGCCTCACTGTTGACGGGCGCTTCATCAGACGAGACAAGCATAATTGGGAGGAGGAGCTCGAGCAGTTCCCGGACAGAGAGAAAGGCTATGGGTGGGACAAATCAGCTCTGTACCACTCAGCCCTGCCTCCCCCTTGGAATGAAGCCATCGTCCCCATCCTGCAATTCATCACTTGTGATGACCCTGAAAAGTCCCTCCGCAGTTTCCACCTCAGCTTTGTTAACCACCTTCGAGACTCACGGCAGATTTGCATCCCTGATTACCTTTTGTACTCAATTTCGATTTCCATCGAAAAATCCCAAAAAACCCAAGCCCAGCCCATGCACCAAGGGCTTCTAGCGGTCATCTTCCGCCACATAGTGGCCAACCGCCCCCCTCCCCGGGAGGTTCCCCCCTGTCGTTTGTAAAAATATAAAACACAGAGAATCCTCCAAAATATATAAGCAGGCATTCTGGGTCATTAGACAAATAAAGCGTAATGAGCCCAAATATTTATTTATTTTTTGCTACAAAAGAGAATCAGTAACTACTCCATTACATTGGCCAGGTTGTGGGTTCAACTCCAATATACACCATCAGTGTCTTCACGGAAATGGGTTCGGCTTGGGCTATTTTATCTATTGGTTGTAATCAGAATAGGGAGGAAAGAAGAATGGTTGTCTTTTCGAAACAGGAGTGGCTCACCTGTAAGCTTGGGCTATTCTGTTTATTGGTGTAAGCAGAAGAGATTCCTTTTGGCTTTCTAACAGGAGTTTAATTGTCAGATCTGTTTCATCGTATGTTTGATCTCAGCATCCATTAAGTGAAATTCTGTGTTATGATTATATGATTCACTCCAGAATTTAGATTTCAGATTTTTGAGTTTTTTTAACAGCTTGAGCAAGTTTCAGTTTTAGATCTTCAGAGGTTCATAACATGCAGAATTTGATATCATAGTTGCAAACAATTAAATGCTCGCAATGATGGATTGGGTATAGTATCTCAAACATAGTGATCACATCTAACAGTTTTCAATGTTTAAAAATGCTGGCACCTACAGATTGCCAACGGTCATCTCAAATGGTGGAGAGGTCATCAATATATGCCTCACCAACCACCACCTTCCCAGTAAGCATTACTAACCATAGTAACCGTTGATGGTTGTAGAATGTCAACTATGTGTAGAATGTGACTACCAGCCCACCCCCTATAAATATTCAGTCATGAAATGTAAGTGGCAAATGAGAGCCAACAGAACATAGACCATACGTTGATAAACTCGCACAAACAAGTACAAGGGTTTCCTAGAATCTCAATCACAATTTGGAAAGGCATCGTCTAACTCTTTGTGCTTTATTTCCGTATCTTTTCCTGTATATAAATTGATGGTTCAAGTGTCCAACCACTTTCTTCGATACACAAAAATTCCTTCAGATTCCTCAAAATTCCTGAAACGGCTAGGGAGTTTCAGCAGAAAAGGGGTCTACCCCGACCCTTAGGAAATCACCCTACCTATCCCTTGTAAAAAAGTTCTATAGTTGATTTTTCTTGTTTTCAATTACCATTTGATCCTCACACTTTCCAATGAGTTACAAATGTAAAAATTCCCTTGTGTTAAAGGGCTATGAGGCTTACCAACATCCAATACATCTCTGATTGGGTCTTGGAAGATCGGAACCCAGTGAAAACCTACATGGCAGTCCCCATCACGCCATAGCATAGAAGCAATCACCCCAGCCCATACACTAGCACTGGTTCCCTTAAACCTTATTCAGGTTGATCGAAGGAATGGCACACCGCCCTGGTTTTGTTGCCGAAGTCCCGGGAGTTCAGAAAAACAACTCAGTACTGGTGGCATTCCCAGCAGATCTCTTTGCCCTCCTACCCATACAGGTATTGGCTCCATTATCAAAGTTGTTATATTTTGTATAATACAACCTCCAAATTTGCTACTCGAAAAGAAGACAAAACAAATAAGTTACAAGAAACTCTGAAGGCCTGTTTCTTAAAGTCTTGGAAATTTAACTTCCTACAAGTGCTAGCTATACTGTACTATAGACTTGTATTTCACATATTTCATAAAATTCAAGAACTATGTCTGCCACAATGCTAAAATGTTGTACATCATCAATGATACACTGTCATAGTAAGATTAGTTGATACTAGAGACCTGTCTGAATTATAATTTGCATACCTTGAACTATGTCAACAACAAGCCCTGGATTGTGGTAAGAGTGGAAGTACAGCATATCTCCCAACGAACCATCAGTTAAAGCTGGACAAAATACTGCAATACCATTCTGAAAAAGCAACAAAGCAGAAACAAGGAGTAAGTGCTGTTTATTTGATATTTTATCAACACTTGTTAAACTATATTCTCATAATACATTGCATGCCACCTTAAAATCTATTCCTCTTATTTTCAGCATGCCTTAATTTTGCCCTTTCCCCAAAGCCTATGTTAAACCAGTAGCAATTTTAGTCAGAGATGACTCAAACACAATTACACTAGCATACAATGTTGATCACAGTTAAATAACTCCTAACCATTCCAGCAGGCATCAACAATAAAACTGACCTAAATGTAAGGCATAACTATAAAAGGAAGTCATCTGCAATGCAATGCCATCCATGACTCTAAACCTCCAATCAAATTACCTGCAGCTTCTCCCCTCCCCAAGGATCCAGACTAAATTAAAGCGAGTGTGGTATTTCCATAACTCACTTAAAGAAAATATATCAATATATGATATCAACATTGTCACGATATTAAACAAAATCAAATAGTTTTTAACTATATTAAGCATTGGTAGGGATTGAATATACAATAATCCAGAATTTATGCACACAAACCAGAAAAGCATATGCATTTGCAATGCTCTCCACAGTAAACCAAGTATGCCAAGATACTGAGAGGTCTATCTCCTTGCACACAGACACATATCGATTAAAACCTATTGAACCAGTGTACTCAATGACACTTAAAGGTCACCCATAGAGGTTTAGATCAAGTGGTAAGGGGCAAAAAAATTCATGCCATAGACCAAGGTTCAAATCCCATTGGTGAACCTTAACATTTTTTGATCAAATGGCATTAGCTCAACCGGTTATATTCCTCAACTTTCAAAAAAGAGACTTACGTTTGAGTCTTATCAAGCGATACATGCATAATTGCCAAGCTTTTGTAATTCCACTATGTGGTCATGTTGTAATACGAGTGGGCCCTGTTTCAATCCCATATAACCGAGGCAAAAAAAAAGACACTGAAAGGTCACCAACCTAAAAATCCAGAAACTACATGTCTATTTAATTAAATAAAATACATAGGGAAAATGTTCCAAAAAGTTATGTATTGTATGCCAATTTTAAATCTTTCATTTGATCCCACTGTTCCGTTTTAACTCCAAGCGAAAAGAATTACAAATCTAGTGAAAGGCTTGAGAACATATGTGCTTACAAAACCAAAAGAATATTCTAGTACTCTTGTTGCTTCAGACCAGAGGAATTACTATTCTTATACTACACAATTCCAGGTGTCTGAACATTGATAGTGCTGCTACTATAGCGACTATATTGAAGTTTATATCGAAATGGGGAATGCATAACACATAAAGTAAACACCCATTATCAACATAGTGTATGAAGTCATCATTTAAAGGCTCCGCCTTCAATCTAAAATAATTAATTTAAAAAATGATAAGAAATAAATTGAATGAGATCATAGCATCATGTCTATTTAACTGAAGACCATGAACACCATTGCAAGTTGAGTGCTCAGAATACCTAAATTTAAAAGAGCCAAAAGTTAATTAGACACAAAGAAAGCAATGTCAAATGTTATGCACTCTATTACCCTCGCAAGGATAATGTACATGAGCATTAAAGACTTACAAGTGACGAGGGGAAGAAGATTTTTCAATAAGAAAAGAAATATCAACTCTGGCTACCCAAATGACTGGTCCCTTACTATTCATTCATAAGTACGATAAAATGTCTTTACTACTAAACATATATAATGTTTCATATCCTTTTTTTTGGAGACCTGCAAAGCTCTTGAATTAGACCTCCACTAGAACTGTTCTCAACAGCACACATTCCCTCATCGTCTGCTTCTCTTGATATCTAATGCTTATGCAATCATACTATTAAAATTTATTGTACAACTTTTTTTTTATCAGAAAGACATTTTGTTGAATTGCTCCATTATGAAATTTCTTATGCGTTAATCCAATGCAATCCATTTTCCTTCGTAAAAAGACCATGCACAAAATGAAGGAAATGCAAATAAAGAGGTGACTGAATCCATAGCAAGTAAACAAGTATGAATGGCAAAAAAAATATTCCTGGGATAGCCAAAATCTAACTGAAAAACTGCAGTAAAATCCATCTGCATATTATATTAAAGTCACTCTGGGTACAGTTTTATAACAGTAGACATATAATAGTATGTTTCTCTCTATTCTTCTGAGTGTAACAAAAGATAAGAATAATAAGGTCTCAAAAGTCTGAATAATCTCAGCAACTCTTTGCCAAAAAATGATTTATTGAGCATGGAATTTTTGCCATGTTTCTAGCACCCCAAAACCAGTAAACATGTGGTTTCTTCTGCTTAAATGATTAGTGCTGGTTGCATTTAAAGCAAATGGCAATTTTGGGTGATTTTGACTGGACTGAATATGTTTTGCTCCAGTTTCTTGGTTTTTGTAGCAAACCCTTATATGGAATAAATCTTCACATCTACTGGTTAAATATTTCTCTCAAGCATATTCTATTAAGGCTTGATTAGAATCATATAATTAAAAATCACCTCACAATTGATTTATTAATAAGTGTGATGTATGTGGTCCCAAAGATCATCGTGGATCCCTTAGTTTTTGTAGCAAACTCTCACTTCTTTGGTAAAATTCCTTGCATCCACCAGCTAAATATGCCTCTTAAGCATACTGTATAAAGGCTTGATTCGGATCATATAATTAAAGGCCACCTAATAATAGACTTATTAGTAAGTGTTAAAGGAGGATTAAGGTGTATGTTGTTCCAAAGGTGGTTGTGGATCCTTAGGACTATCAAAAGCAATGAGCCACTATGATGTTTGAAATGTTACTGACAGACAATAAGATGAGTGGATATCACCAACCCCTTTAGATAGGATTGTTTTTTGTTTCCTTTGACTTATGGAATGCATGAATGATTTATTTTTAGTATGTTGAATTTCCATTCACACTGTCTGCCAGTTTGAGAATCAATTTCCTTCCTGCAAATTGATTTATTGTTTGTAGAAGACAAATCATCACCAAAACCGTTTTGTGATTAAAAGCATAATAATATGTCTTTGTTCAACTCTGGGAATCCCTGTATTGGCAAATTTTCGATCATTCCATTCAGCCGATTAATGAACTAGTTATGAGTAGACACTAATAAGAACAATCAGGATTTTTCAGAAAACAAGTAGCAAAGTAGAATAAACAATACATTTATTTATAAAAAATAGAAGTGAAAAGTTGGAAACTGTTATTTGTGAAAATTAAAGTAATATCAAATGAGGAAAATGATAAATATCCAGAAAAGCTGCAATTACAGTGATTTCAAGCAAGCCAAAATTCTAATGGGTTAATAAGCCTTCAAGAATCCTATAAAAAGAGTTTGGGGATCTTTTCCACAGTCAAGGCTGAGTAATCAATAGAGAGTGTAACGATGGTTTTTCAATGAGTTTACACAGGTTTTTATGAGGGTTCCCAGTCCCCTCATACTCAGTGGGGTTTGAGCCTTAAACCTCTCAAAGAGAGGCGAAGAATGCAACCATGGTTACATTGCTACTGGACAACATTAAAGTTTGAGTTATAGGACAACAATAAGGCTGCCAAATAGATCCTGAGCAAGCGGAATTATTTCAGGGAGATTCCCAGCTTAAGTTAGTTATCTAAAAGAATTTTTTGTGAACATTTGATTATATGATACAGCAAAATCCAAGATAGGCTGTAGTGATGGTGTCGGTCAATCCACTTTGAAATTTTATCAGATGTCCAAGACTCATTGCTGATGAAACAAAATAAAGTGGGGAATAGATTGAACTGGTACTCAATAGAAAATATGATCAGACAGCAAAGTGTCATATAACGGAGGAATTGCTGAAAGATCCTTGCAGTTTGAGAGTTTGCATGTTGCAGATGTTCCAGGAAGCATTTAAAAGGTTTTCAAAAGTTGAGTGTTTACCTCACCGTCACTCACTGCACATAATTTGTTGCTGTTTGAGTGCAGGCCCTGATCAAAGTTTGAGTGCTAGGCGGGTCGAATGAAAGGTGAATCACGATTGTTTGGGCCATGTATGTAGTTCACATAGCATTTTCAGTGTGACAATGAAGATGTAACATGGTGCAGGGCATCTGTTTGGGAGACTTATGTGGGTTTGCCTAAAACCAGTTGAGACACAAATAGCAAAAGCCCCATCTCATCTGGGGCCTACACTTTTATGGCCATGGATCAATAAACCCTAAACAATGCAAACAATATTTTACAAGGGACAAAAAGATGCATCTACAAAGCTGCAACATTGACCTCTATCTTTTCCTTTCAGAAATCGACTCCAACATCCATTACCAACTAGGTCTGAGGTGTAGACCAATTGGTGCAGCGAAACCCCATAAGGGGGACGGACGCCCAGGGTTCAAATCTCAGGCCTCGTCAGACTGAACGCTTGTCCCTTTCCTGGTGCTTTCAGCGACGTAAAAGGTTTAAAATGAATGTGGCATGGTGGTTATAGAGGCGGACTGCACGAGTACTGTGTGGCAGCTTCCACGGCAGACAGCGCAGAATACTGTGGCGGTCATAAAGAAGGACAACCTGCCCAGATCATCGTGGCCGGTACCAATTCCACCATGTAAAATCAAAAAAAAAAAAAACATTCATTACCAACCTTACCCATCCTGACCCACATATAAAGATAAAGGTAAAGCTAACTCTTTTCAGTCATGGCTAAACAAGCAAGCCTTTAGGGTGTATGAGAGTAAGCAAGGGGAATTTCTCAATTTACTTTATATTAGTAGTTCAATTATGTACCTCTTTGGGTTTTGACTCTTTGACCATTAAGTAATTAGAAACATATCAAGATATTTTCTCTGAATCCTAAGCAAGGAAAATTAAACTGTGGTCCAATAGAACAGGTAATGGCAAAGCTTATACAATCCAACTCGCACTGAAAATTCATACCATTGGCAGTGATGAAATTGTGCAATTGTAAAAAGAAGCATCCTTGTTACCTTGTATGCCCAGTAACAATATGAATCTGGATTATTTATTTCTTTACCCAGACGAGCAATGATCTTTGATGGTGTCCAAATCACACCCTACAACCAGAAGTATGCATCAGTATACAGGGTATCTAATTTTGCACTTCCAATAAAACCTAAAAACCATAGATCAATGAATCTTAAACAAAAGCAAATATAATAATAGACACAGTGCCTAGAGAGGGCATTTATACGATGAACACAACCTTAAATATCATGTATGTATTGCAAAAGGATGAGTTAAACATCATGCAGGAAAATATATCTTTTGTTCTCCTCAAGCACTAGCTCCCCAGGAACTTGCTTGTTTTAACAAACTGGGTCATTTTCCCGTTAAATGGCACCTCGTTTAAGTCCTTTCTAATTATTTTAGTAATTTGTGACTTCAGTCTTTCTTCTCTTCCCTGTATCTTACAAAGAATTTGCATCTTGCAAACAAGGGACTCTTGAAAGTTCATATTTTCTACAATGTACAAGGCATCAACATGTTTATGAGTTTGAGACTAATGAGTTTTGCTGTCAATAAAGGTGAATATCAACATTGATAATGGACCTTGGTGAAAGGTTGAAGACAGGCCTGACAGTTGTAGTAACTGTGTCGGCATGATTTAGACAAAGGTCAGTCACCAAGATAGAAGAATGATATTCTAACACCTGTACTGCTGACATTATCTGGTTAAAATGCAAATTTTGCTATTTTACTTTGATTTGTTATCCATGGATGAATGCACTTGTCAAGTAACATGGCTTCGATTCGTATGGATGGATGCCAATTGGCACTTTAATAGAGAGGAGCTACAAAACTGAATGCAATACCTATTGTTGGATCATGGGTGATGCAACAGAGATTGCCACTATGTAGGCACTTTGTCCTCTATGTGAACAATAACCATGATTTACATTCAGAAGCCACAATATCTATGTGAAAAAACATGATAAATTTGTTCTTTGAAAACTGTTTGTAGATGTTCAGATATTACTTTTACAACTTCCTATCAGAATCAAATTTCTCCTGAGTCTTGTCTATAATTTTATTTTTATTATGGGTCTGGTTAGCAGTCAAGTGCCAACGTTGATTTAAATTATAGGTAAGGCTAACAGAATTTTTATAATTACACCCAATGAGAATTACTCTGAAATATCCTTTAGTTTTAGAAGTGCCTCTCTCACCCACTCCAAACCATCAAAAAGCATATTACAATTAATAAGATGTAGACGAAGAAGATGCAGAAAGTAACCAAAATGGACAACACAATCAAATTACAGAATGATAAATTGAAAATAAAAAAGGTAGGGGTTTGATGAGGAAAAACTGCTCTGCTAGGGTTTGGGTCTACCGTCATTCGTAAATGGCTAGCTCAGTTGCTATTGAGCCGGCTGGGGAGAGCAATGGCGCCAGGGAAGCACCCGAGAAAGTTTATCCCGAAAGTGTTTCACAAGGTAAGAGTACTATCCCTGCTGTTTCCATTCCCTTGCATGAGTTTCATAATGCTTGCCACTGGTTTGAGTCACATACCCTTGTCGGGTATTTCCTGGGTAGAATTCCCAATGATACCCTCATTAGGTCCTAGGTGCAACAAGTTTGGGGTCCGCATGGTGTGATAGTTGAGAATGTTCAGAATCTCACCAAGGGTTATTTCCTTTTTCGCTTCCCTGATCCTGCTCAAGCTCAAAAAGTGTTAGCCAAAGGTCCCTGGACGGTGAGAAATTCCCTGTTAATTTTGCAATCTTACACTCGTGACTTCACAGCCAGTGACCAAGCTGAGCTGGAAGTTCCTATGTGGATTGAGTTCCCAGGTTTACCTATCCCCTTTTGGGGTTTTTTGCAAATGCTCGCCTCTTCCCTCGGCAAGTTTGTATGTCTTGAGCCTGAACAATTTTTCTCAGCTCGCCCTACCAAGCGGGCTTGTGTCAAAGTCGACCTCACCAAAGACTTGCCGGATTTCATAGATATCCAAATTGGTGATACCTCTATTAGGCAACCTGTCGCCTATATCAATTTACCGAATACTTGTTATCGTTGCCAGTCTGCTGCTCACAAGATTCGAGATTGCCCGCTGATGGAGTGGAAGTTCAAACAGACCCAACCCCCCTTGACTGCCTCGATAGCTCAGTCTAACGGGGCCCAGAAATGCCAAGGCAACTGGCAAACGGTTACTACCCATAAAACTCGTGCTTCTAAGCACTCTGAGCAGGCCAATCCCTCTGTGCAGCCTACTCAAACCAGGCCCGTTGATACCCAGGTTATGCAAGCCCCCACTAGCTCTGTGCAGTCTTCTAAAGCCATCACGCCGGCTGTCGTTAACATGCAGCCCGCCATGCAAGTTGTAGGGGTCCCGAATGCTACTCCGGCCGCCCCTGTAGTTACTCAGCCGCCACCTTTTTCAGCTTCTCTTTGGGCCTCGATTGTTGCGGAGGCTCGTCCCACGGCGGCACCCACATACTCCACGGCTGCGGAGGAACAAGATTTTAAAGTTCGTCGTTCTCGAAGCCCCTCAAGGGACAGCTTGGGCCTGAGCTTTGACAAGCGTCGCCAACTGTCCTCGGGCAAGGGTAATTTCAGTGGAGGCGCTAATTCCTTCAGTTCACTTCGGGGCCTAGGTGATTCCGAGGATGTCATGGATATTATGAATCCTGACAAGTCCTCATGCGAATTGTGCTGATGAAAAACTGACCAAAGCCCAATGCTTGAAGCATAGAGTTTGTTCAGGTCTGACTATCAGAGGCAGCAGAGGCCGCAGCTTATGCGCAACATGTATTCTACCAAGCATTTGCTTGGGAAAGGAGGAGTTGTCCCAGAGGTAGAAGAGGCCGCAGCTTACAAGCAACATGTATTCTACCAAGCATTCCAAGCTGAGTCAGCCAGGGTCCTCCTCAACGGACTCTGGTTGGCAGTAATGTAGATGAAGGATGGACTGCCCCAATCTCTTCTGGCGCCTGGCAGTGTGTCAGCGAGGAAGATAACTTTTGTCCCTGATCTTTGTTTATTGATTATGTCTTGGGATGTTTGTGTAAAGATTGCTCGCAACAGCGTGTAGTAATGTTTTTTTGGACTCTGTTTAAATTGGGTAGGTGGTGTAGTAATGTTTTTTTGGACTTTGTTTTAATTGGAGAGGAGGTTTGTGGGATGTGCTATGTTTTTTTTGGACTCTGTTTTAATTGGGGGAGGTGGTGTAGTAATGTTTTTTTGGACTCTATTTTAATTGAGGAGGAGGTTTGAGGGATGTGCTAATTCCACCGCCCTTTTCTATATGATTAATCTTAATATAAGGTTTTTTCATTCAAAAAAAATAAACAAGGTACAGTGCGTTGTTTTCTTTAGAGTCCAATGTATTGTGAAGCACCAGCGAAATGGGGTGCAATTGTACATTATGATGGGCACTCCTGCTAAAAAGCAGCCCGTGGTAATTTGAGTTGTTGTAATATCATTGTAATACCATTGTTAAACTTTGAAATGATGTAATTCGGGTGTAATAGATTTCAGTTCCACATAATTGAATTTTAAATTATTTAAAAAAGGTTTTATTTAAGGTTTTAAGTAGTTCTCGAGTGAAAGAAAATGCACTAGATTATTTTCATTCATGCTCAAAAAAAAAAAAAAAAAATATATATATATATATATATATCACGCATTCAGTTATCTTTAATATTCTATGCAGTAGCAGCATGCATATATAGAGCAGAAAACCAAAGCATGAAAAGTCAAAGGCGCAACTTGGCATACTTAGATTCAGAGTTGAAAAAGGTACCTCCTCTTTTTGTTCCTTTAAAAGCTCGTCAAAAATAGGGATAATCCAATCTTCAAATTTGCAATAGTTTTCATTGGGCACCAACAGATTTCCAATTCGATTCAACCCTTTTGATCGCAACTGCGCCCCAAGAAGGGAAAAATCGTCGGTATACATTGGTGCTAGGCATTTGATCAGGTCTTCTTCCACTCCTCCCGATGTGGTCACCAAAACATCAACCTGTACACATTTCTCTGCCATCATGAATCCAACCTCTGTTACCAAACTCTAAAATGGGAAAGGTAATAGCAAACCTGTACCAGAAACCATATTGCGGAGAAACTGAACTGTCTTCAAAGATAGGTTTCAGTGTTCTCCCTAAGGTAATTGCCACAAGGGTTTTGTTAAAAATAGAAAAAGGGTAGGGTTTCCTCGTATGAGTAAATTGGGGTTCTTACCATGTGGTGCTGTACCAAGAAACGAATTGTGTCTCGAAGACCCGACGATATGAGGTTGGAGGTGAAGCCGAGAAAGATTTTACAGGCGACAGAGTGTCTGAAGGCAGGGTCTCTCTCTTCGTCGCTGCAATCTTCGGCAAGCGGCTCGTCGCTGAGCTTCCAGTCGAGCATCTGATTCACAACATCAACGGCCTGCCCGAGGTGGGAAGCCTGGAACCCCGTTGTTACCATTGACTGAAGAAGTTGGTCGTAGTCGAGGCCATTGTTACAATCGTAGTCCCTCACTTCTGCGCGTTTCCCGCTGAGACTCTCCGATGATTTAAATGCAGAGGCATGCGCTAACGAAGGGAATTCTTCTATTTTGTCCATCAGTGTGCCTTCCGAACCCATTCTGCCTTCTCTTCTCCACTGTATGCTGCTATTTTCTGATGCTTCCCAAAAACCGTTCTTCCTTTTTGCACTCACACCACACACACATTCATACTGTATTCGCTGTTTATATATATAATTTTATTTTATATTTTTTTAATAAAAATAAACCGTTAAACAAATTAAAGGAGCTATATTCCTTTGAAATTATATTTTTTAAATGTTAAAGAGCCTCACATTAATAATTTAAATTTTTAGTATATTTTTTAAAGTTTCACTTAATATATTATTGGGTTTTCCCGGGTTAGGGTCCATTGCTAGAGACAAAGATATAATCATATTGACAAAAACACATGAACACGATGGATGTAGGACTCCAGAATTTGTGGGATACAAAAAAATAGCAATATGGAATAAAGCAACAGAAAATGGCAAAGGGCATGGGGTATTATGGTTTTAATAAAAGAGGAATGGGATAGGGTCATTAAAATTGAAAAACAAGATGAAAACAAACAGTACATCTGGATAAAGATCCTAAAAAATAAGTCAGTTATTAGCATAGCAGCATGTTATTTTGCTCCCAAGAATTCTAAATTCTATACAGTAAGTTGGGGGAGATTATATTAATTGGAGATTTCAATGCAAGGACAACAAATAAGCAAGCTAACATTCTAGAAGGTAACGAAGATATTGAGATTAATCCTCTTTGGATGCCAGAAGAGGAAAATCAACAGTGGGCTAGAACTTCAGAAGATGAGCATGGGGCTATCACGCAATATGGAGAAGAGTTGTTAGGTCTCTACAACATATACAATTTGATTATTTGCAATGGGATGAACAAATGGAAAAATTCAGGAAAGTATACATGCAAAACATATAAGGGACAAAGTGTAATAGACTATGTAATATGCTCACAAAATTACATACCAAAAATAGAGGAGCTAGAAGTGGAAGATTCTCTAGTGGAACTTAAGTCGATCACAACCCAATTGTTATGAAACTTTGAATACATGGAGACAAACCAAGGGAAAAACACTTGCAAGGCAATCAAAATAAATATCCTCACAAGGGAAAAATTCTCTTAACAGATAAAAATCGGCAGAATTTTAGAGCAGTATTAAATAATAAGTTACAGGAAAGGGAAGAACTACATCACAGTAGTAGAGATTATAGTAAGAGTGAATGGTTAATGCACATTATTCAAGAAGCTCTAAACAAATGCAAGAGAGCTAAACCTAAAAAGAAAGAAAGGAATAGCTTCCCAACCAACCCATGGTTCGATGAAGATTGCAAAAAAATGCGAAGATTACTAAAGGAACCAACGGGTAAAACAAGAGCAAACAAAAAAGCATATGAGAAATTGGTAAGGGCAAAAAAAAAAGAATACACTAGAACAAGGAGGAAAGAATTGATTTATTTAGGGAAGCATGAACCAAAGAAATTTTAGAAGGAACTAAGCATGAAAAGGATGCAAACTAAAAATAACATAACAGTTAATCAGTGGTTGGAGTATTCAAAACAACTGTATCAACGTAGTAACCAGCAGGAGACACCCCCTACTATCATTGTCAAGAAAGAACTTTTCACAATTGAAGACATTATTCAAGGGATAAAAAAGTTAGCAACTGGTAAAGCCCATGACATAGACAATCTTCAAGCAGAGCATATAAAATGGGGGTAGATATCTTGGCACTACAAATCAAAGAAATTTTCAATGAGGTCATACAAAATGGCTTCCCTACCGAGTAGACAACTAGCTTGACCATTCCTTTGTTTAAAAGTGGAGATGTAAATAATCCCTCAAACTATCGAACTATCATGATCAACCCTCTCTTTTCAAAGTTGTTTGGGAGTATGATAGAGCGTAGGATCAGCATATGGGCGAGAAGAAAAGGGAAAGAGAGCAAAGGGGCAAGCAGGTTTTAGGCCCAAGCACTCAACTATTGATCATTGTATCACGCTCAGACACATAGTGGAAAAAATATGGGACAAAAAAGAGGAGGCTTTTTGTTGTTTTGTAGACTTCAAAAAGGCATTTAACACAGTTCCAAGGAAAAAATTATGGAGCAGAATGGAAGAGCTAGAGGTTCCAATTCACTACAGGGTAGCAGTTCACAGACTATATGAGCATGTAAAGGCTAGAATCAGAACACGGGAAGGGTTATCTAAATGTTTTGGTAGTGACATAGGTGTCAAACAAGGTTGCCCTCTATCTCCGACCTTATTTGGGTTGTACATTGACAAGTTAGAAGAATGTATAAACAACTTTGGGGGAGAGGGTGTGCATTTAGCCAAATATGTGGTAAAACTCCTCTTGTATGCAGATGATGTAATTCTTGTGGCCAAAATAGCCAAAGATCTAGAAGATCACCTTCAAGCTCTATAACTCTTTTGTAAAGAAGTTGGGATGCAGGTGAACACGAGAAAAACAAAAATTATGATTTTTTCAGCAAAAAAGAAGAAGCAACAACTCAAATTTCAGTTTGCAGGAGAACCGCTTGATGTAGTAGTAGAATACAAATACCTAGGCATTGACTTTCATGACAAACTTAATTGGAATTCATGTAGGATGAAAAGAACTCAAAGTGGTTGGAGAGCACTATATGCACTTCAAAACAGGTGTAGGAATGTCGAGTTGTGGGACTGGAAGACCACCAAGGTCTTATTTGGCCTACTTGTTACATCGGTTTTGTTGTATGGTTGCGAGGTGTGGGCTAGTGGCACAACAAATGCAAAATGGAGGCAAATAGAAAGGATTCAAAAATATCTAATCACAAACTTTCTCAAAATTAAGGCCACAACCCCTTATGAAATTATTCTAGCTGAAACTAGAATGTTCCCTTTAGAAGCAATTGCTATGACCAAGCTGTTATGTTACTTGAAAAAAACAGAAAACATGACAAATGATATATGGCCTAGGGCAGCGAGGGACGAAGAATTGCATAGGCGAAAGAATACGTGGATGAAACAAAATAAGAAATGGATTAAACGTTGGGAAATCAACATAAATGAATGCCCAAATGTCAACAAAGACATAAAAAATTATGTGAATGAAAAGTTCAGAAGTGGAATGTGGAAAAATGCGAGGAAGACAATATTATATTGCAAATTTTAACCCAACGTATGACCACAAGGAAAAAGCGTATATAGGCGTTGAAATCAAGTGGAAGGAAAAAATACTCATTGCTCGAGATAAGGACTAGCTCTCATAGGCTTGGATGTGAAACATGGAGATGGACAACACCCAAAGAACAATGGGAAAAAAGGATATGTACTCTATGCAAAGACAAGGGCAGTAGAGACAAAGGAACACTTCATCTATAAATGCTCGAGTTTTTTAGATATCCGTGACAAATACAAAGAAACACTTGGGAACGAGTTTATGACAGATTTATTTGAAGACAGTAAAATAAAAAAAGTTGGAGAATTGCTAACACAAATCAGCAGGAAAATGAACAACCTTCTCAAAGATATTAAAGATCATATGATATGATTTGAGTAATTGTACTTCCATATTTGAGGTCCCATAGACCATATTTGGGTCTCGCAGACGTAATTAAAATCTTTCATTCATTCAAAAGTAATTTATAAGTCACACAAATAATATTGGTAATTTGAGTATCCAAAAGAAATACCTTTAATTTTTTAGAAGTTGCATTTTATTGATTTTGTATTTACTTAATTTGTTAGGGATTATAAAAACTTCTTAATTAATATATAGATGCAAGTTTGTTGTAATGGTAAGGACTTTGGTTTTTTATTGAAAGGTCTAAAGTTCAAACGGGAATTGGATCCCTTATAAACTTATTCAAAAAAAATATTTAGTTAATATAATGTGAAAACCTGGAAACAAGCATAAATGTTTAAGGTTCAAACATTATTCATAACCTAGTGTTGTAGGTGAGTTGGAGAGGAGAGGAAAATCCTCCAAGAGAGGTTCCAGGTTCAAATCTCCACCCTACCAAAAAGCTAAATTGGGTATCCAAAATCCAATTGATAATGTTGGTGTCGGCCCTGCAAGGGGTTTTTTGTTTTAAAAAAAAAACATTATTCATAAATGAAGACATTATTTAAGGGATAAAAAAGTTAGCAACTAGTAAAGCGAGTGACATAGACAATCTTCAGGCAGAGCATTTGTAGATATCTTGGCACCGCACATCAAAGAAATTTTCAATGAGGTCATATAAAATGGTTTCCTTATCGAGTGGACAACTAGCGTGACCATTCCTTTGTTTAAAAGTGGAGATGTAAATAATCTCTCAAACTATCGAACTATCATGATCAACCCTCTCTTTGCAAAGTTGTTTGGGAGTATGATAGAGTGTAGGATCAGCATATGGGCAGAAGAAAAGGGAAAGAGAGCAAAGGGGCAAGCAAGTATTAGGCCCAAGCACTCAACTATTGATCACTTTATCACGTTCAGACACAGTGGAAAAAATATGGGACAAAAAAGAAGAGGTTTTTTTGTTGTTTTGTAGACTTCAAAAAGGTATTTGACATAGTACCAAGGAAAAAAATATAGAGCAAAATGGAAGAGCTAGAGGTTTCAATTCACTACAGGGCAACAATTATATGAGCATGTAAAGGCTAAAATCAAAACACAGGAAGGGTTATATGAATGTTTTGGTAGTGACATAGGTGTCAAACAAGGTTACCCTCTATCTCCGACATTATTTGGGTTGTACATTGACAAGTTAGAAGAATGGATAAACAAATTCGGGGGAGAGTGTGTGCACTTAGCTAAATATGTGGTAAAACTCCTCATGTATGTAGACAAAATTCTTGTGGTCAAAATAGCCAAATATATAGAAGATCACCTTCAAGCTCTAGAACTCTTTTATAACAGCCAAAGATCTGGAAGATCACTTTCGATCTCTAGAACTCTTTTGTAAGGAAGATGGGATGCAGGTGAACATGAGCAAAACAAAAATTATGATTTTTTCAGAAAAAAAGAAGCAACAACTCGAATTTCAGTTTGCAGGAGAATCGCTTGAGGTAGTAGTAGAATACAAATACATGGGCATAGACTTTCATGACAAACTTAATTGGAATACATGTAGGATGAAAAGAACTCAAAGTGGTTGGAGAGCACTATATGCACTTCAAAACAGGTGTCGGAATGCCAAGTTGTGGGATAGGAAAACCACCAAGGTCTTATTTGGCCTACTTGTTACACCGGTTATGTTGTATGGTTGCGAGGTGTGGGCTAGTAGCACAACAAATGCAAAATGGAAAAAAATAGAAATTATTCAAATATATCTAATCACAATTTTTTTCAAAATTAAGGCCACAACCCCTTATGAAATTATTCTAGCTGAAACTGGAATGTTCCCTTTAGAAGCAATTGTTATGACCAAGTTGTTATGTTGAAAAAAACAAAAAACATGAAAAATGACAGATGGCCTAGGGTAGCTAGGGAAGAAGAGTTGCATAGGAGGAAGAATACATGGATGAAACAAAATAAGAAATGGATGAAACGTTGGGAAATCAACATAAATGAATCCCCAAATGTCAACAAAGACATAAAAATTATGTGAATGAAAAGTTCAAAAATAGAATGTGGAAAAATACAAGCAAGAAAAGACAATATTATATTGCAAAGTTTAACCCAATGTATGACCACAAAGAAAAAGCGTATATAGGTGCTGAAATCAAGTGGAAGGAAAAAATCCTCATTTCTCAAATAAGGACTAGCTCTCACAGGCTTAGATGTGAAACAAGGAGATGGACAACGCCCAAAGAACAATGAGAAGAAAGGATATGTACTCTACGTAGCACAGGAGGGCAGTAGAGACAGAGGAACACTTCATCTATAAATACCCAAATTTTTCAAATATTCATGACAAATACAAAGAAACACTTGGGTACGAATTTATGGCAGAGTTATTTGAAGATAGTAAAATAAAAAAAGATGGGGAATTGCTAACCCAAATCAACAGGAGAAGGAACAACCTTCTCAAATATATTAAAGATCATATGATATGACTTAAGTAATTGGACTTCCATATTTGAGGTCCCATAGACCATATCCAGGTCTCGCGGACGTAATTAAAATATTTCATTTCAAACAGGAATTGGATCCCTCATAAACTCATTCAAAAAAAATATTTAGTTAATATTATGTGGAAACCTATACTAGGGGAAAACCTAGTACAGCGTAAATGTTTGAGTTAGTTAATATTATGTGGAAACCTATACTAGGGGACAGCCTAGTACAGCATAAATGTTTGAGGTTTGGTTCTTCTTTGGGAGATCCAAGGTTCAAGTCACGAAGTGTGTGTTTATAGGTTAATCCTCTATTAATAAATTTAACTCCCAACCTTACGAGAGATCATAATTGAAATAGATATACTCAATCCTAAATGAAATCATAATTAGAATAATGAAATAAAATTTCATACTAACCAAATATATATATATAGTAAACTTAAAACCTCCTCTTATCTAAATCATAATTGAAATAAATACACTCAATCCTAATCGTATCAATTCTTTAAAAAATATATATATTGCAAACCTAAAACCTCCCCTTTAAAGATCTAAGGTTTATCCACCCATATTGGAATGTTGTATGCAGCCTTAATCCTTTTTATATTCAAGGAAAACCATAAGTTCATTCGTGTTGTATACAACTCATACACACCTTTGAAATACTTAGAGAGAACAAAAGAAAGGATTTTAATGTCTATAAACAATTTATAGGAGTATAAAGATTTGTTTAATCCAAATAGTTTGAATTATTATTTTTTTATTAAATTATTTTTGACTTAATTTTGTTGTAAAAATTTAATATTTTATTTTTTAAATAATTAAATATATATATTTTATAAAATTGTTTTTATAAAAATTTGTGTTTTACCTTAACATTTTTAGTTTGGAAGGATACGCAATGGTTTAGACTTTGGGTTCCGATTTGTAAGACCTAGGTTCAAACCACGACGTATGTAAAAGGAGATAGGTTGGATGGTAATGGCCAAGTGTTTGTTGGTTGGTTGTTCTAGTTTGATGTTTTAGAGGGTTGGGTGTCATTGACTTTGTTTTATCCAACGGATTAGGGTTTATAGTGGCAACTCACAATCCAATATTTGGCAAAGGTATTAGAGATTCCTCTATGTATAAAAAATGTGTATCTAAAGTCAATATAAGTTTTGAATTTTAAATTAAAATATATTTTAGCACTATCTCCAAATTATAATAGGTGCATATTCTTTCTTTTCATTTCTACAACAATCAATGTTAGCCCTTACCCAAGCTACAAATATCTTTACTCTTCATTTCATATTTACATTTATATATGATTTTTTATGTTGCTCATATATAGGGTTGAACTCATCAAAATTGTGTGTCTTATTTCTTTCTTGTTCTTTTGTTTATATTTTTACCTTGAATTTTCCATTACATAGGCTTTTATGTCCTTGTTGTTTATTTAATCAAATATGTTTTTTTTAAAACTGGTTATATGGGATTGAAACGAGTTCCACTTGTATTACATCATCATCATATAGTCATATTATTATAGCTTGGCTATTATACATGTATCGTTAGCAAGATTTGAACTTGGTTTTCTTAGATGTTGATGAATTTAATCAATTCAGCTAATGTCATTTGATTAAATATGTCACTTATTTATCCATTCAATATTTTATTTCATCTAAGTGTTTTTTTTGTTTTACCTTCTCTTACTATAATATTAGGACACTTATTTACATTCATTTCTTCAATATTTTTCAATTATACTAAAGGACATATTTCTACTATATCATATTAAAGCTATTGTTTTGAATTCAAGCACTTTTGGTCCTCTCTATTTACCTCCATTTCAAGTTCAATGTATTTGTTGCCAATACTTCACACTCATATAGAACCACTAACACTACTAATAATATAAAACCAAAGAGTCTTCTAGCCTCATAATTCTATCTTCTTACGTCTATTATGCAATGCAAAGATGCTCTCCAATGTCCTATTATCCTTTTCAATTTGCATGTTGTCCAATTAAGATTGTTATTGAAATCTACACCAAGATAATTGTATTTTACTACTTCTTCTACAAGATCCTCTTCAAATTATTTGTGTGTGTGGTCTACCAGCAAGGACACCACTTGCATTATTGGTGATGAGAACTAGGTTCAACCCCCACGACGGATGTGTATAAGAAGTATTGATAAATAAAAAAAGACCCTTTTCAAATTGAAAGATTAGTTATTTTCTTTGGTTTTGGTTAGTGAAAATCACTATTTTGGTTTTGTTAATACTTGCTTGGCAACTTCTTTGTAGAAGTGTTTTAAGGTGTTCAAATGTTTTCTTAACCCTTGTATTGTTCTTACAATTAAATGAGATCATTTGCATACAAAAGTACCTTCACCACATATTTGTCCATTTGGATACCTTCCCCTCCACTCACATTTAATCATTTTTATAACTTAATATAAAGACCAAATAAAGTTGGGGTTAACAAACATCCTTGTTTAACTCTTATGACACTTCCAAAGCATTATAAAAAACCTTATCTTTTGATTTTGACTTAGAACTCTTCATCGAGTCTATGGATTATTCCTTATATTTTTTAGTAAGCCTAATTATTCCATTATACTTCTTGGTTTACTTTAGGCACTCTGTCAAAAGCAACAAAAGCAATAATATGCATCCTCTTTTACCTCCTATATTTTTCAATTATATGTCTCAATGTGATGCAATGATCTATCATTGAGTATTTTGGCCTAAAATTTACTTCTCTTTTTTTCCTATTTTCTTCCTTGTTGTATATCCACTTGTTGATTTTGCACTCAACCATACTATCAAATAACTTAACAATTAGAGGATTATCCATTATGGTTTTGTAATTTGAAGAGTTGTCTATATCACGACTTTTTAAGAGAGAGATAACCAAATTTGTTGTCCATATTTTGGAAAAGCATGGTAGATGACATCATTAAGTTAATGTCAAATCTAGGGTGGCATTTGTAGGTTGTATGGACTAGGAGGGTTTTATATTATAGGTTTTCAATATTGGGCTCCTAAACACACTTGTAGAAGGTAAACAAAAGGAAATAACACTTTGTATGTTGACCTGATTAAATTCACACCCACATTTGCAAACTTAAATAAAAATATGCTTGTAGAATTAAATTACTCTCAATTGCAAAGTTGAGAAAGCACAAATACAAATTTATAAAGGAATTAAATATATCAGTTCACTATTAAATCAGCTTACAAGCTTCTGCTTGATGACAAGGATTTTGTCCTCCAAAAGGACTTAGTTTGGATAAAAAATTTAATTCCAAAAATTTAAGTCTTTTCATGGCTGGTTATCCAATAAATAATTCTAACCATTGATAATATGATGCGTAAAGGTAATTGTATCACTAATCATTGTTATCTATGCAGGGCTAATTGGGAGACCATTTATTACATTTTCCTTGAGTGTCATTTTTCCTTGACTCTCATAAGTAGGGTTTTTCAGGCCTTCAATATTTCTTGGGTTAAACCAGCCATCGTACTTGATTTGTTCTTCCAGTGGCCTTGCTCCTTTTCAAGCCAAAGACTTAGATACATGTGGAAAATTTGTCTCAATCACTATCTTTGGCTGGTGTGGTTAGAAAGGAACCACAAAGTCTTTAATGAGTCTATCCATGATCATCAAACTATCATTATCAGGATCCTATCCTTTGCCAACGAGAATGTGAACCTTATCCCTTTTGATAGTCGTAAACCTCATCTACAGGAGACCATGATTGTTCAATATTTAAGCTTAACCTTGTTAGATGAGTTTGTGCCTAGGGTGGTCAACCTCGAAGACAATATTAAGTGGTCCCCACCTTCTACGGGTTGGTTTAAGCTTAATTTTGATGGAGCGGCTAAGGACAATCCTGGCAGAGCAGGCGCTGGTGGCATTGTGCAAGATCATAATGAGAATATGATGCTTGCATTTTTTGAATATTTGGGAACAAGGACGAACAACAAAGCTAAAGCTAGAGCTATGTGGAGAGGGCTTCAAATGACTCAAGACTTAGAAGGCAATTTGATCTTAGAAGACTCTATGCATGTTATAAATCTCCTTAATAATTTGAAAACACCTCCTTGGAGGATTAAAATAATTGTTGAAGAGGATAGGGTCCTTTTCCAGGGAAGACAGGACAGAAAAGCCCAACATATCTTTCGAGAAGCTAACAAAGTTGCTGATAAGCTGGCCAATTTGGGTGTCGATGGTGACATAATTTTCAAATGGGAACACGGTATCCCGAGTGAAGTAGAGGAGCTTATTCAACAAGAATGCCAAGAATGATAGTTGAATTTACCAACAGGGAAGGCACTGTAAGTTCGAAGGCTATGAGTATTCCCATCTCAATTTTGAAATGGACTCAATAAAAATTATCCGAGTTGTCAGTCTTGGTGGATGTTGCTTGGAAATACCACAAAGACTAATGGGGACAATCACATATCAGATAACATGGCTCCTAGTTGTCTTAGTAATTTGAGGTTGGTTGATAATCACAGGGTAGTAAAGAAATGACAATATAATACTTCGAACCAGAGCCACATGGACCACCAGATAGCCATCGCCATAAATCTAGCCAGCAGGTTCACTTCTCCAAGGCTGATTGGCCAAGACGAGATGTAGTCCTAAAGCATGTCATATATGGAAGAAAGCAATTACCAAATAATTATTAAGAGTAACTATCAATACAAAGCTTGTGGGAGTTTTTTTTAGTACTTTGCTATGTGTGTCTGCAACTTTTTGTTTCTCCATTGTTTCAAGGAAGGGATCCGTGTCTGTTTATTTTTTTGTAATTATGATGCAGGTGTGTTTTCTTAGGGTATACCCAAAATGTTGTATGGGAAGTTTCTTTTTGATAACAAGCTATGTGCCTTACCGGATGTAATGGCTTTGGCGGCATGTAGATTTTACATATATAGGATCCTTAGTAAGGACATGTTCATCAACAACCCTGGGCTGATTTTTGTAAAAGGTTCTGGGTCAACCTGTAAAATCCGGTATTAATGCTATAGTATCTTATCTACCAAAAAATATATATGAGAACTCATAGATTTGAAATGCACACAATTATAGAATTAGGCTAAGCAAATATTGAGTTATAAAAGCAAATCAAAATTTTATCCTTTGTTAATAATTTTTCTTCCCGGGAAGTTAGTATTATTACTTTAATGAGCCTAGCAATGTATACTAATCAAAATAGAATAAACCAAAAATGGAATAGCATACCTAGAAAGAAAAGAAAAATACTTTCACCTCGTTGTGGAGTGGACCCTTATTGGTAATGTGGAAAGGATAAACTAACTCAGGACAAAATAAAATTTTGCTACTAATTTTATTTACTCCTAATGGAATACATAATAGAGACTCGAGTCTTAGTCAAATCACTCTACACAATAACTAAACCGTAGCTCTAAGAAAATGAAGATTCTTCTGAAGAGTTTTTAGAAGTCAAATGTTCAAATCAAAGCATAATAAATTAATAGTCAATAGTCAATAATCAATAGTATTTTCATTTACATATACATACATATCAATACTAAGGAGAGAATAACGAATATTCAAGTTACAAGGATGGACAATCAAGAATTAGACAAGGAAAATAGTTTAATTGGTGACTAAACTAGTCAGAAAAATTTGTTAAACCAGTCCAACGATAGGTATCGCAATATCAACTAATTTGCCTACTTGTTCAATCTATTTCTTGTTGGAAGGTTTAAAAAATAGGAAGCCTGTATTTGTTGTAGTCACCATGGTTGTGCCTAAAAAAAAAACCATAACATCCAAAAACTATTTTGCCTATTAATTGATGTCACTAACGTTTTAGATGATCACATTGCCTTACATGTTGATGCCATCACATCTAATGTTGTGTTGTCATCACATCCAATATCGTGCTAAGAAAATATTTGTTTATTATCGTCATCACGTTCGATGCTCATTGTGTCCAGTGCTCATCAAGTCTAGTCTTGCATTGATAAAGGTGTCATCTCTAGTGTTGGTCAATGCATCTCCTTTGGAGCTTAACACTACTTAGCATCTTCGATGCTCTAATGCTATCCTCAAATCTACAAAGTGCTACCATGCTTCACCATGCCATAATAGTTATTGATTAAACACTAAACTTGACATTTCTACTCCTAAAAAACACATAGCTAAGTTCTATTAAACTTAGTACTATATTTTCCCAAATTATTATGCTTAACTATTATACTTGTGCAATGTATAGTCTAATGCATAGTTAAGTGGAATAAAAAGATGCCAACATATGGTACCAAATGAGGCATTTTAGAGCCTCATCACTTCCCCCAACTAAAATCAAAGCATATCCTCATGCATTTTCATTTTTCAACATGGCACTGAGATCAATTCAGATGTATTGACAGCTACAAATTTACAATTCCATAGATGGTATCCATAACCAACTTTCGCCATCCACTATTTAAAAATTTCTTTACTCCGATTCATTAGAAAATCAAATGAAGGAATTGGAGTTAAAATGAGTGGGGGTCTAAATCACAACCATATCCATCTAAAGCTCAAGTCTTGAATAAGTGCAATTACTACTTAGGCTCTACAATAAGGCCAATTCAAAATAGGTTTCTACTTCCTCAACTATACACTCAATTATTTCCACCTATGGTGACAAGTTATCTTGACCTCATTCAAATGTGAATCACAAAAATCGTTGAACTCTTGGATACATTCATTTAACTAAATCACATTTTATTCTCTAATATGTGCTTTGCTTACAATGTGAAAATGATTATGAATTACTGTATCGAATATAGGAAATTGAAACGTATCAACAAGTCTACCTCCTATTTCCTACTCTCATATTTTGTTACCCTATTTTCCCTATAAATATAATTGCACAGGGTAGACATGAAAGCCTATAATTTTACATCTTCAACACAAATGTTAGGGTGAAAGTGTGTGTCCTTACGCATGGCATACTTATGGATATAGAATTCACATAAAAATTTTCTATGTTTTGTGCTACTATGGTAGTATGCATCCAAAAATTTATCAACTATCTCTAATTGGTGATTCAAACCATAGTATAATCACAAGAGTTTCCATATATAGACTTGCTCCCATAGGAACAAAGTGTAAATTCATGTTAGATATCCACATTCAATTATTCTTTCTGCAATTTGATATGCATAGTCAAATTTTACCTATAGGTTTGCAAATTTCCATTGTTGAACCATTTTCTCCTACAATGTTTTGTTTTGCTTTTCATGACCCTTGAGAACTTGAATCCTCTACTCCAAATAATGTCACCATTTTTTTCATCATGTCATGGTTGCATTATGGTTGTCCAAGGTGACCATATTTGGAGGAGTTAACCATTGACCTTGGAAGTTCCTAGGGTTCATTCTATGTTCCTTGTTCTTGCATGGGTTGGGCTTCAATAAATTTAAATACTTGTTTTGGTCATTCTAACATGTCTCTATATTTTGTGGTTATTTATAGAGTGTTTACATAATCTAGTACAATTCCTTGCACCTTGTATTCATGCTCAGTATTTTATTTTGTCTCTTCATGTTAATTAAAATCTTCTACCAATTGTGCCAAGGTTTGTCGTGGCTACTCGAGAGCTTTTATATAACTCTCTTTGATTTCCCTAGGTATCTTTAGGGCTATGATCTAGAATTATTATCGATTCTGAACCCTCAATTTAGCTATCTACTCATGAAGCTATGTTAAATGAGTATTTGTCTCCTATAGTAGCCTTTACATGGTTACAAATTTTATCTACAAGGTCCAAATAATTATCTTGGCATCCTCTAAATCTAGCTTGTTTAAATTTGTGTCATCCTTCCTAAGTTACTCTTGGTGACTTCATCATTTACTAAGGACTTCTATGAAACAAATTTGAGGGGTTTAGCCTCTACTTACATGTCATTTAGCTAGTATTGTTGACCACTTTCATTATGGGAGATAGGATGTTGTTGATCTTCAAGGAATTCCTCTCCTTCCATGACCTACCTAGTTCCTCTTATTAGTATTTCTCCTTGTTAGAGTATACTTGTTGCTGGGTGGTTGGAGGATCATCTTCATTTTTGCTTACTACCTTAACTTATTGTTATCCTCTACCTTCAAGAACCTGTTATTGCGGAGGTGTTTTACCATTTTTTGACCATGTGCACTCCTTAAGTCTCTACTTGGTATTGGAGGGTCCTGGTTGTTCTAAAGCTCCTTGTTCCTTTAAAGCAATTATTGAAGGTATTCCATTATTTGGTACCGTGAAGTATCATTGTAAATATTTAGATTAGGAGAGTGTTTATTATTTTTGTAGGTCTCAAGTTGTGAAGAGTGTTTTTGTGTCATTTGTGTGAGTATGAGTTGTAAGTAAAAGGTGTCAAGTGAGAAAGTAGAGAGTTATTTGTGCAAGTGTCAAATGTGTAAGTGAAGATTCATATGTATGATGTATCAAGATGTGAAGTAGGAGGTTATATAATCATGAGAGACTTTGTCATAATATAAGGCATATGAAAGGTTGTATCTATCGTAAGTTAGAGGAGAGAAAAAGGTACGAGTATTGATATACATTGATGATAAAGCTCCATTCTATGTGTGGGATGACAAAAGGGTGCATGGGGGTGCTAGCCCCAAATACGTTCCCTCAAGGGTTATCCACACTCAGATGAGAGAGCTTTGTTGGTAACCCGTTGTTTTGGACTATGTTTTGTGTGCAATGTCTTTGATGGGGAAAGATTCAGGTACACCAAGGGTTTATAGATTCCCTAATCTAATTTTATGTGTTAAATTTGATAGACACCTAGGTTCTATCCTAGGGACTAATGCATAATATACTGATGCAATGCACTATGAGAATAAATATGCAGAAATACAAGTGTTATTTTATATGCAATTTTGCTTTTGATGGTCACTATCTACGCTATAGAAATAAGCCTTTCTTTTATTTTTCTTTTAAAAACAAGGGTACAAGGAGGATGTAAAATACAATTTATCCTACATACAACTCCTATATGCAATTATGGTAAAATGCCTGAGAAACTAAAATAAATAATTACACTAAAGTTCTTTTAGTTTTTCCTTCTTATATGTGTGTTAAAAAGATGAATAACAAGTAAATGATAAGCAAATAGCCTATGCTAAAAACTAAAATTTGGAGAATCAAAGGTACCTACATGTTTTGGTATTCAAAGTAAATACATTGTTTGTATGCAAATCTGCTACCTAACAAATATACCTCCTAAAAGTCCTACAAGTAGAAAATTCAGCAAAACCTATAAAACAAATTAAAAAAAAAGATTATGATTTGAGATCCCGCTAAACAACAAGAAGGTTGAAACTTCCTTATTGGCATAGTTAGGCCCCATGTTTATGAATAAAATCAAAGTATTTTTGCCTTGGATGTGGATGTTGAAGGATATATGGAAAATATGTCATTCAAAAATCCTATAGCTGGTAAGTTTGTTAATATGATATAATTAAATTGATAGTAGATAGAGCAAAAAATAAATATTAAGAATTCTACAAAAATGATGCCTAGATATGGGTTTGGCTAGGCTGGATGCTGAGATGACTAAAAATTTGAGGTTTCTTAGATATATCATGAATATATCGACTGTAAGAGTCATAGCTGGCATATTTGCTCTTGGAGCTAAAAATGTAAGATAACATTAAACCTATGAAAGTGAGGATGTGATTATCCATAGCGAATGCATCACCTAAATCAGGTATAGGCAATGAATTTATTTAAGCAGACAACAAAACAAAAGTCTAGTTGTGGGAGGATTATGGATGTCTCCTATTGGTGTTATAGGGATCCTAACAATAGCTTTCTATCATATTATCCTCTTGATATACCTATAAAATCGAAAGGAAAAACTTTTAATAATACAATGGTGATTAGATCTAGATAAGAGAAATAGAGGAATGCATGTGACATAATTCAATTATACAATCATTAAGAAAAGATAAACAAAGTAACAATGCTTAAAAGAAAGATATCATTGGGTGTCAAATACGAGATGTCCCCTTTCCTTCCTTTGAATCCCAAATCATTTGATGACTATATAAGAGAATTTTGGTAGAACTTCATAATGCTTGAGTTGGTTTTGATTTTAGCAAAGTTTTGGCACTAGAAATTCGTCTTTGTTAATGCCAACCCAAGGGGACAATCTATAAAAATTGGTCCTCTTTGGGTTTCCCAAGTGGGAGGGGAGAGGTGGCTAGCATTTTGAATTGGGTTAACTAGTGGTAGGGTTGATTAGTTTTTGATGTAGCATGCAATCAACTTTCCCTTGATTTGAGGTCATTTTGGGCAAGTGGGGAGAGTGGAAGGAAATCCCTCACTTTTCTCCCTACTTACCAATTGCCTACAGTGATAAAAGGGTGGACAAACAAGATTTGTACCCTGAATGACTATTATAGGCATAATTTAGGCTTTTATTTTTTGGATACAAATACGTCACCTATATGAATATGCCTTTGACCATATTTGCAACTTTAAATATTCATGAATTTGATTATTAGAGGTCAAATTCGATGAAGGGTTGGGGATTTTGAACCAATTGCAAATATGCTAGATCAAAAGAGTATTTGTTTTCTAACAAATTTGCTTTTAGGCAACAAGTTTACCACTATTGGATTTTGTTTGCAAATTTTGAAGTTGAGTCAATGCTATGGTTTATTTGTTCCTTTTGTGGGTTTGCATTAAGTATCAGTTTAAAAGAGGTGGTTTGATTTTAGGTATCTATAGTTACCCCTTTTTTATGCATTTATATTTTTAATAAATGCATAAAAAACAATTGTACATGCTTCTAATTTTTAGAAAGATGCAATGAATAGACTTTGACTAATGAATATGGGGTAAAACATATAGAGAAATCATTTGTAGGCGAAGCAATTATTTCTCAAGATTTTACTAGATAATTTTCTTGTTAAGATTGATGGAAGGTTTAAATTGAATTTTGCCCCTAGCCTTGGTTCCCCTTAAAATTTTTGAGGGACATACTAGGGTCATGAAGGAACTTGAATGGGTTGGGTGAGAAGTGACTGGAGAAAATTTTACCAAAATTGGGATAATATAGTGCAAAGGGTGCAAGCATAAGTCATTTTCACCATACATGAGAGAGGAAAAGGGCTCTATAAAAAAATCTAGGGTTTTACAAAATGGCTTAATAAGGACGTCCAATTCATAGATTGGACTTAGTATGCATTGGTGTAGTCCTAGGTGGGGCCTAAGGACATGTATGAACCTTTTTTGTCAGCTTTTTTTTTTCTCTTTTTAAGTATGTGATGCTATGATCGTTGTATTCACTTTACGTGACATGAATATGTTGAGGGAGTGGCATATTCATATTTTTGCAGTTCAACAAATTCATATTTTTCTGATGAATTCGCTACTCAACAAATTTGTGTCTAGTCGACAAATTTGCTAAAGGATAGGATTTTGAAAAACTGATTGATTTTTATGGAGAAATTTAACTCTATTGTTATTTTTCTAGGTGTAGGTATTAGATTTTATGGAGTGTCGAGAGCGATGCCCATGCACTTTATAGTCAATGATGGTAGCTATGACATCAACAAGTCAAGATGTCCTAGACGTGTTGTGTCTATGATATCTAGCAATGATGCCTACCATCAAGCTAGACCATGCACTTTTGACTAATCTTGTAAAGAGGTGGTATTTAGAATGTGCCACATTCCTTTTGTTGACTAAGGAAATGACAATGACATTGGAGGACATCTTGAGGATTCTTTGGGTACCTGTTTGAGGTGCCCAAGTATGGATGAACTATAATTAGGCTTGAGCAATCTAAGGGCTGACCTGTGGCCAATAATTTGAGCTAAGGTAATATGATATTGACATCAATACCATGTATCATGTGGGATTATTGGATCAAATTACAACATTATTATGTGTTATAATTTTAGGCTTGTTTATAGAAGAGGATGTTGCACTAGGGATTGTTTGAGATTATCTTTTGTATGAGAGATAAGTAGATATAGTTTTCTTGAGGTCCATTTATCTTATATAGGCTATACCAAATCCTTCATCTTGCTGCCTACAAGAAGGGTAAGATTCAATTTTGTTGCACTCTCTTATAGATTTGGGCACATGAGCATATAGCCATCAGATAGTTGATCAAGTTACTTATAGTCCTAGTTGGCCTAGAGTTTTGGCTAGTTTTAGGTGGGATCATGCCCATGAGATTGGTAGGAGAGATTTTGGAGGGGTTAGGATGGCATCTTGGTGGGTCATCGATGACCTACAATCATACCAGATAGTGTGGTCTCCTTAGAGAGAGCACATAGGATGGGTTGAGGATGGTGTTAAGTTAGCTACGGTACAAAAGATTAAATGGCTATGAGGACAAAATAAAGAGTTTGAGCTTTATTTCCTAGATAAATTTTTAAGATAGTTTGTTCTTGTTTAGGGAATATCTATGATGGGAGAGTTTTTGTTCCAATGAGTTACTTGAGAGAGACAGAGAGGATTTGGTGACCTTTCGATTCTCGAGAGCTTAGCATAGGAGGATATGGATGATTCTCCTATTGTAGATCCTAAGATCAATGATGTAGGGTTGATCTAGGCTATCTCTAGTGGTACCGTTAGATTTTCTTGCATAAGTTACACCAATGATAAGACATCTATATATGGTCCCTAGGTTGAGTAGGATGGCTCGTTGTCATGTCGAGATGTCACAAGAGAGACTATGATGGAGGGTGAGATATGGATTGACACAATCATAAGCATTGATTGTGCCTCTCGACTCATGATATTGGGGTAGGAACCAATAGGAAAATAGAGGAGGCATCCTAGCAAAAGAGGGATGCTATGATGAGGACTATTACAAGGATAATTAGACTAGGCATTTGCAGCACAAGATACAACTCTCATGGAGAGAGACTAGGTCATATCGAAGAGAGATTAGGCTCAGGCGTAAAGAGATCAATTGAGGACTAAGCATGATGATGTCATATCCAAAGTGGTTGCAACTAGGGCTATGAGTAGTGATGTACCTATTAGATTTATATTCAACTAGTTAGATAATATTCAAGCTTAATAAACTATAGAGGTGGTGAAGAGTGCATATTATAGGTCAACTTTCTACGTAGTCATTCCTTTGGATCAGAAGCAATCATCTCCTTCGAGGATTCAATATCATTCCTACTCTAGAACGAGATCACTAACATAGCCTTCACAACAGTCTATTCAGCTTCCTCCCCAACCAACTGAGGGTGGGTCAGAGACAGGGATAATTATGTAATATTTTTTATTTTAAGAGTGGCGCAAGAGCATCTAATTTTTATGAGATGCTTTAGCCAGCTGATAGGATCTAAGTTTACTAGTTTTGGTAGATTGTGATACATCATGTCAGTTTGATAGTAATATATAAAATTTATTTATAGGTTCATGATTGTGTTTATATAAAGTTGAGTAGATGTGACGTGAAAAATTGTCTAAATTACATGAATGAGTAAATATATAACATGAATAATTGGTGATGTTATATGATGGATATTATGTGTCTGGATGAGTAGGAATTTGTTCTTAGAATTAATTTATATTTTTTTGCCACATTAATTTTATTTTGAAAAATTCCATACATTAAAGGTTTGATGGTCAAATGACAGTGTGAAAGATATGTATGACAGGGAAAATGTTAGTTGATGAAGAGGTGTATAATTGATTTAAAGGATAATGGATATGTGAAACATGATTTGGAAAAATTTGAGTAATTACATTGATGTTACGATCAAAGTTCAAAATAAATTCAATAAATTGAAACATAATTTGATTCCGAGTTTTGGGAGAAGAGTTATGTTAAATGATGTTTAAGAAATACTCTTAGTATGATTTGTCATGAATTAGAGAAGGAAGAGGTATTTTCCACAAATTTATTTTATTTGTGAAAAAGAAGGGTTAGGACCAACATCCGGTCATGAGCTAAAATGAAAGCTTCTTTGGAAACTAACTACTATATATTATACATATCAATTTGGAAGACTAATTGAATAGCACATTACAAATTGATTTATTTATGTTGTCAATAGACCCTAAGTGGTGGCCATTCATCCTAATAAATGGAAAAACACTGAGGTGACTACAAGTGATAGTGTTTTTAGGCATTCCATACCTAGGATAGTCTATATCCTATAAAATATATTTTTGTTTGTTGTTAAGCAGTGGATCTTCTAGTTTGATTATTTGACAAGCACTTAGGCAAATTGTTGCTTTTGTAGGCAATGGATTCACCTTTTGATGTTTTGATTGTCGATATCTAGATATAGTATAATTTTTTTAAATAATTTATATCCCTATAATACAAAGTTTTTGGATACTTTATGTCCATATGGTATAGTACTTTGAATAGTCTATATCCATATGATATAATGTTATGGATAAACTATGTCCATATGATACAATGCTTTCATTTTTGTTGGCTTTGGATAATTTATGTCCTTATCGCTAGATCTGGACATTTTATGTCCTTGTTGGATTTGGACAATTCATGTCCTTATTGTTAGATTTAGATATTTTGTGTCCTTATTGTTGATGTTAATGCCCTCAATTTTAGGGCTTATTTAGATAATAGTTTTATAATAAAGTATTGATAGGAGACCTTACCATCAGTGGTATTGATGTCATAGGATTTTTATCATTTTGCGTATTCATAGATTGATCATCCCAAGTGCTTTGTAATATTTCTAAGGAAATGTGCTTTCTTTGTCCATCATCTTATTCACCCATAAACTAGATGTAATGTATTTGTCTAAGATTTTTGCTTGAGCCCTTCATTAGGGCTCATAAAAATAATAGGTTATTTTTGTTCCATCATCTAATGGGTCCTAATAAGAGGGCTCAAATGAAGAAGTTGAGATGATTTAATTTTAAAAGGTTAAAGCCATCCATTCGTGTGACTAGGATATTGACATCATTTGGCAAGTAAAGGATAGTTTTTGAATTGAACTAATTTCTTGTTCTTTTTATTGTTTGATGCATATATGAACCAATTAATGGAGCAAAAAACTACTACAAGTATGCAAACATAAAAATCAGTTTGTATTTTGTTTATTTTTTGCTAGCATTTAGGACTCAAACTCTATAATTGTATGTATAGCTTGGATTCTATGTTACATCTCAATGATCGTCTATTTGATTCCCTCTCATGAAAACTCTTTTTGTGAGTATAACAGGGTTATGTTGATTTTAACAAACAAGTTATTACCATAAAAAGAGTGTTTGAGGAGTCTGGGATAGAATTAGGGTGATTTAGATCATGATTTTATTCACCCACAACAACCTAACAAATAACACCCTATATGTGCTAATATTTGTTAAAGATGTTGCAGGACAAAATCGATGAAGTAAATCGATGTGTGATGCTCAATCATACTAAAATATAGTTGAAGGTTACTATTTCCTGCTATGGTAGTCTTTGTTTAAAAAAACATCATAGTCATTTCAATGATAACATGTCATATTCATAAACAAAGACCACATGGAGAAACATCATACAGGAAGATCATGTATATTTCTCAATCATGCAAGATCATTCTAGAATTTTTATGAGTAATTCTAAGGATGTGGATCTGCTAGCATTAGAGACCTACGCAAATGTAATTCAAATGAATGTTATCCTAAATAGTGGCCATCATCGCCTCATTATAGAATCCATTGATTCCATATGCATACACAATCAATGTAGGCATGCAACATGATAGTAATGATTTGATAAATAATATATGAGTAATGTCTCAATGCTCTTGAGTAAAGGAGGAGAAACAAAAATTATTCCTTGTAAAATGTTTTCACATCTATAAAAAATATTTGAGCAAGAAATAATTCTTGTTCTCCACCTCCTCAAAAGCTATGATCTTAGGTCCTTTTCAAGGAAGGAAGATGACAAGGAGGTCACTTCATGTTTATGTTATCTTATCAAACACAAAATGACCTTTGCCATCCCTTCCTAAAAAAAGCTATGTTGTGCAATATAACTAGAACCCGCTCGCACACAATCCCTAGTATAATATAAAAAGGTAATTGTTGTATCTCGACAAGTGATATGTAGTCTATGTAGATGTGCAATCATACAATTGTGCAAAATCAAGCAAGGAATGCATCATGTACTAAAATTATTGATGATTAGAATGTTTAGAATAATTTTTTTTTATTTTTATGTTTTTAAAAATTGATGATATGTAGGGTTTTTAGTGATTACACTTCATCATATTTCCTTGATTTAGTAAAATAAGGAGGTTTTATGATAATTATGATAAAGGCTTGTAGTAAGATAGAATTTTTTATCTAATTATCCAATATCATTAGGTGTTTTAAACACTTCGTCATGTATTGGGTAATCATATTTCATTCATTCATTTTAGGTATAATGATAATTGGTAAATTTGAATTTATGATAAATCCTTATACCAAGGAAAAGATTTGAAAAATCGTTCCTTGTTCATTAGGGGTATAGGAATGCTAACACTTTTAAGTGTCAAATGATTCTATCCAATATTTTATCTGGATATAAGAATGAATCACAAATTGAATATATTTTTTACATATTGATAACATCATGTTTGTTATTAATTAGATTTATTATAGACCCTCATATCAAAGAAGAATATTTGATAGAATCATTTCTCACTCGTTGGGTGTAAAGGTATGCTAATGCTTACCAAGTGTTGAATGATTCTACCTATCATTTTATTTGGATATAAGAGTGAGTCATATCTTGATGAATAGGGTGTTTGAGAAACAATAATTTATGAGATGTCAATGAAATTGAAAATTTTGATAGATCCCTATATAAAGGATATTTTTTTGATAGGATTACTCAATTTGAATGAATGCTTCAACTTCAAGCATTCACTAGTCATTATATAATCTTATCACCAATGTTTTTTAGGTATAGGGTTAAGTCAAAATATAATAGAATTATGAGAAAAATCTTTGCCTAGGACGAGACTCGCTAGCTTAGATTACCATTTTATATGCCACCTTTAAGTTGAAAATGTAGTATCAACATCATCGAGTGCTAACAAGTCAGAATAAAGAGAAGATGCAAATTGAGATAAAGAAGATATTGGAAGAAGTGATGAGTTTGTCCATCCAAAGGAGTCATCAAAGAGATTTTCTACCTTAAGTAAACTAAGATACAAATCTATGATACAATCTATCTTGATTGGTATCATCACTAGTCACGGTGAATTGTCTTGAATCCATATGCAAACAACAAGCATATGAATACAAGCAAGTGAAATTATCATTCTATTATGTAACAAGCAAACACATGATCAAGAAAATCAATTAATGTAAGTCCTCTAGATATTTTAGAATCTAGGATAAGAAGCTAAGGTGTTGATTTGTAGTCATGTCATGACTAGCGACTACTATATGCCATCAAGACCTTAGCTTCCTTTCTAGAGTCCAAAAGATCAAAAGGACAAAAAAATATTTTGAGAAAGTCGTCGATGAGGTTTACTAGCTTAGTGATCTACTACAAGTACAATGCAAGTAACACTATTTTCTAGCTAGGATCATCATTGCTTCATTGTGGAATGTCCCCTCATGACTCTATGGGACGAATAGGCAAACACAAGCAAACATGTAATTTAGGCATATGAAAGCAAGAAAAAATGTTCTATAGAAAATCATGCATACAATCAACCATGCAATCAAGCACATGAGCAAGAAAACATGCAAATTCAAGCATAATATCTTTTTAAATACATGATATTAATAGGTTATTTATGTTCATTACCATCTAATGTTGCCATGTTGTATGTTCCTGACCCATATTTTGTTGTTATGATGAAGGGACCTAACCAGTTGGGCTCAAATTTATCCTTAAGGTATTTTGAATTAGTGTTTTTCTAGTTCTCCTTAAGAACCAAGTCTCCTACTTCAAAGAAATGAGGTTGAACTGTCTTCCAAAAGGCTTTCTTAAGTCTTTGATGATACACTCGTAAGTGTTGTAAGGCATGAGTCTACTTTTCATCAAACAAATCCAATTGGTTAAGATGCGCATGGTGATATTCATCGCCAACCAATACATCAATTAAAAATATTCTAAGGGATGGAAATTCTAATTCAAAAGAAAAAATGGCCCTAGTACCATAGACCAAGGTATTGGGTGTAGCTCCATAGAGGTTCTTATGATGGTGCAATATGCCCATAAAGTGGGATATAGCTGTAAATGCCATCCCTATCAATTTTGCTTACAAGTTTATTTAAAATTTGTATTAATTTCTTATTAGAAGCTTTGGCTTGACCATTGCTTTGTGGGTAATATGGTGTCGACCATTTATATTGAATTTATAATTTAGCATAGAGTTTGGCTAAGTCTTTATTTTTGAAAGGAGTGTCATTGTTGAGATAAACATATTAGAAATGCCATATCGTGATAATATCTGATTTAGTATAAGCTTCAAAACCTAGAAATTAATATAAGAGGATAAGGGCGTGGCCTCTACCCACTTGGTAAAGTATTCAATTATGGTGATGATGAACTTATATCCATTAGATGACATTGGATTTATTTTCTCGATAATATATAACCTTGAAGTAGAGAAGGGACAAGGAGATGTGATCAACAGAAGCTCTTGAGAAGGCGCATAAATTAGGTTATCATGCTTTTGATATTTGTTGTATTTATGTACATGATTATGAGTCTTTCCATGATGATCAATGATAGACCATCCATACAAGCTTTTTAGTGATGGCACTTCCATTGAAGTATCCCCTGCATACCCCCTCATGGGCATCTTGAATGATTATTTTAGCTTTGTCTAAATTTAAGCCTCTTAAAAGAATGCCATCAAATATTCACCTGTATAGGATATCTCCCAGCGTCAAACTTAGCTATAATGTATATTTTATGACTTAACATATAATGCCTCAACTTTTGAGAAGCAAAAACCATTGCCAAACACATATTTTCCAAATGGGTATAACTAGTTTCATAACTGATGAGGGTTCTACTAATATAGTAGACAACCCTCTGTGTTGATCATCATATTTTACCAATATGGCACCTAAAGCATGATTATCATCGTAATGTACAACAATAGTGGGTTAAGGGGATTGGGTGGAATGAGTACTAGTGGAGATAGTAGGCATGTTTTTAAGGCATCAAAAAACTTTTAACATTTCTCATCCCAATTGAAATCAATCCTTTTTCATAATAGCCTAGAAAAACATTGACATGTATCTACTAATTGGGATATAAATATTTGAATTTCTTGGAGTTTGCCTTGCAAACTTCTAAGCTCGATTATTGCTGATATTTTACCAAGAATCTACCTTAATGCCTCGTCTAGACATAATAAAGCCTAGTAATTATTGAATGTTAACCCAATTTTACACTTGGAGGGCTTAAGACAAACCTTGTCCTCTTTGAGCCATTCAAAAATTTGTCGTACAGTCTTTAACATGATCTCCTCTTTTCATTGACCATTCAAAAATATCAACATAATATTCCATGATATTGTGCATCATATCACAAAAGATATATGTCATGGCACATTGATAAGTTGCATTGGTGTTCTTCTACCCAAAGGGCATAACTCCATAGCAGAGGGTACCCCAAGGAGTAGTGAACATTGTTTTGTGACCTTATAACCAAAAAATTCATCCATCAAGGATAACATTTTGCAACCAAAAAAAAGTTGCTATCATGTCTATGCTTGGACAATGAAAATCATCCTTAGGAGAGGCTTTGTTGATGTTGTAAAAGTCTATGCATACTCACACAATGCCTTCTTTCTTGTCAACTGGGACTATGTTTGATATCCAATTAGAATAGTCAATAAATTTTATAAACTTGATTTCCAAAAGCTTTTAGAGTTCATCTTTGACCAACAAAGCAACTTTAGGGTGCATATTTCTTAATTTTTGCCTCATCAGCTTAATTTTAGGCTTAACTACTAAGTGATAAACTACTAAGGATAGATCTAATCTAGGCATGTCCATATAGGACCATGCGAAGATATCATAGTATTCCACCAAGAAATTTGTATACTCTTCTCTTTCTTCTAAAGTTAGGATCTTTTCTAACTTTATCATCATTGGATTTTCATTTGATCCTATCTTTAATTCTATGGTCTCCTCTGTTATGATATTAGATTCATATTCATAATGTGGAGGGGTAGACATGACCCCGAGATCCTGAATCTCATTGGCTTAAAGTCCATTGCTCAATGTTAAATGATTATGAGGGATGTGTGTAGGTCTTTCAATAGAAATATCATCATAAGGAGAGACATTATTGCTATTATCCCTAAGAGGAGAGTGGGGTAAAATTTTCACCTCACAATAATTTATGTGTAATGTTGATACAAGATCTACCATCGATTGTGATGTACTATTATCTTCTTGTAATAAAGATGATATATGATCGTTATCGAGTCTATCATTGGAATCCTGCTTGATCTCCTCAACGGGTTCAATGCTTATGGTGTTAATTTGTGTGTATTGCAAAAGAGATCAAAAAAGGAAAGGAAGAGGGTCACTTTCCTCATCTTCATCCTAGTCTATAAATACTATAAAAGTTGCTTCTACTTGAGGTTTTGATAAATAGAGACACAAGTCTTCATCATCACTTTTTGAAGAAGAGGAAAATATCATCTCATTATAGTTGGAAAAATATCCCAACCAACAATGTTTGGGATAAGTTTTAGTTTCTAAATGCTCTTTAATGCCTTGTTCATGAAGTCCTAGGCCCTTTCCCTTATAGCTAAAGTTACAAAGAATTCAATTGGGGATAGGGTAAATATTAGAAATAAAACATGAGGTATATCTTTGCTCCATCGATTGTGGATTAGTTCCACATATTATCTCTTCATTTGTTGTTCCTAAATATACAAAGGTGCAAGTTCCTATTTGCATGATTATTCCTTGCCTGGAAGGTAACCCAAAATCATGAGGTGACAGGGGTAACCTAACTAAGTCTAAGGTTTATAACTCATTATACCGATTATTTAGGTTTTTATTATTTATATCCTCAACATTTTCTTTACCTTTTTCATAGCTTGACTATTGGTTCCTTCTTCTTGGTTGGTGCTCATTTTCTTAGGTGAGTCAAACCTTAAGGTATTGTCTATGAAGGTATGAGAAACACTCAATGAAGGGAAAATTTGAGCTTTTGGGTTTTTTAATTGGATATTTTGGCAATAGGTAAAGGGATCATGATCAACTACTATGCTATACAACTTGCTCTAATATTCAAATTTGACACATTGATGGTAGGTTGAAGGGAAAACCTGCATTTCATGGATCCAAGGTCATCCTAAAAGAATATTATAGTTCAACTTGTAGGGCAACACATAAAACAACGTGTTTAAGATGCGAGGCCTCACTTTTATAAGCGAAACTATAGTTTTAGTGACTTCTCATTCTTCATTGTCATAAGCCTTTATGACAATGTCTGACTTTTCTAAATCTTCCTTATTGAGCCCTATTCTATGGATAAATCTAAGGCTACACACATTGATTCATGAACCATTGTCGATGAAAATCCTTTTAATGGATTGCTCCCCAATATTGCAAGTGATATACAAAGGTATCTCTCCAAGCATAGAGGCAAGTGGTATGTCATCCTTAAAGAAGGATATAGTTGCATGGTTCATGCTAAGTGACCCTACCACATTAGCCAAATCATCAGGAATAATATTTTAGGTACTATTTTTTTGCTTAGAAGATTGAACATGTTCTTTCTATGACTTTGAGAAGTTCATAAGAACACCAGTATGGATATTTTAGCTAGTGTGTCCTCTAATTGTTGTTGAAGGCTAAAAGATTTCTTTTCTTGAGATTTTAGAACCAAAGGTGGTTCTTTAGGAGTAGTGGTATGTCTAGGCTACAAATCCAGGGTAGTTTCAAGAGGTGGTTTAGAGGTTTGGTCCTTTTCTTTGGCTTTTTATCTAGTTATAGTGCTAACATGAATCATCCCTACCATATTTAAATCTAATGGAGGGACGTTATTATATTGCATTTTACTAATAATATTTTGTTCATGCTTAGGTAAGGGATCCTGGAATATCTCCAAATCTTGTTTAAAAGATGCTATTTGTTTAGGACTATCGACCACTAGACGACCTTCATCAATGAGATCTTGTACCACATTTTTAAGAGCGATACACTTGTTTGTGTTGTGATCGTTAGTGTGATGGAAAATGCATTTTTGGTCAGCCTTAAATCAATAAAGCTTTTCCCTTTCAGGGTCATGCTACCTTATAGAGGGTAGATCTATCATTTTAGTATCCAATAGTTGTGTCAACATAGAGGATAGAGATTGGTTTAACCTGGTAAATTTTATAGGAGGTTTCTCCTAAGTTTTATCTAATATTAACTTATTCAATGCTACCTCAATACTAACATTACCTATTTTAGGATTACTATTGGGACTAGATTTAGTTACATCATTACCCACAACATGTTTGTTTTTATATTATCCTTTAGTGTTTGAAGAGGATAGCTTCTCATAATATTTCTTAATTTTTAGTTGCCCTCTACATTAAAGGGTAGCTTCCATTTATTTTTTAAGATCAATCACATCATCAAAAGATACAACATGAGTAATCTCCAAAGGATATGGTAAATGTTCTTGTAAATTTCATATAAAGATGCACAGTAGTTCCCTAAATAGGGTAGAAAAAATAAATTTTCTAACTAATGCTTGCCATTGAGGTAAGAATTTATTGAGGGATTTATTTTTACTTATTTCAATTGACATAGATCATCAACTATATATTTTTCTATGATATAAACAATAAAATATTGCATGAGCATATTAGCCACATCAATTTTTTTTTACTGAGTGGTGAGGTAATTGATAAAACCATTCCAAGGCCTCACCATCAAGACTTGTGGGAAAGATCTTAAATAACATCTCATCATATTTGATGTCATGGCATGCAACCCTAAAAATTTGAAGGTGCTCTATAGGATCACCTTCTCCCTTACATAAAAGGAACTTTGGAAGCATAAATCTTGGAGAATAAAATTTACTTGTCAAATTAGAATCTATAGGTTTATTGCAATAATCTTTGTAAGAATACTTTTTAGGTATGTCTCCTTACATAGAGGCTAACTATTGTTTGAACTTAGAGTTTTCCTTTGCTAACTATTCTAGCCTAGCATTTATATCCTAGAATCTAGGATAAGGTATTGATGGTACTATAGGTTGAGACTAAGGATTGACTAAAGGATAATACTAAGCACTTGGATGGGATGATCCAAAAGGGATCGTCATGTTATTAATTCTAGGGTTACATTGGAAAGACATGCTAGTAAAGAGAATGTTTATTAGAATAGACATGATATATAATGGATTGGAAGTAATCACATTTGATGCATGAGATATACTAGGAAGGACATCTACATGTTGAACGTGTGGATGACTCATGTGTTGAGAGAGGGTTTAGCCTAAATGGATATATAGGGGGAGTTGTAGATCCCATTTTTTTGAGGATGGGATACTTGATGATCTCCCTCATAAAGTTGTGGTGATGATTGAGTCTCATTGTTGAGCACTCATGGGATTTGATATAGATTGGTTCATAAGTTCCAAAAGGAGTTCTTTCACAATAGAGTGGAGAATTTCTTCTATCTTAAAGGTAGCTTCCATGGTTTCTTTATTTTTTTGTAAGAAAGTAGCAATATTATCCATGGATTTGAAACTACCTCTCGTTATTAATTATGAATAGGAGAAAGAGTTTTTGAAGAAGGAGATTCTTACTCTTATTTCTCAAAGATTGGGTTTTCAATCAAAGTTTGCTTCTCTAGAAGTTTAGATGAAGCACTTGGATTTTATGCCACTTGTCGTGCAATATTTTGAGTGATATAGGGGGGTTTAGACATGGTAAAAATAGGGGAATTGAATTTGTTAAGTTTTATTTTGAGAGTTCTTACAGTAAAGAAAAATATGTTTGATATCCTTATGTCACCTTGGAAAGACAACCCTCCTTATGATTCCTACTAGCCCCCCGTAATATACTAGCCAAGGGAGATAAACCCTAAGGTTTGTACATTGGGGTCGTTAACCTTCCCCCAATAGGACTAACAACTGGTTATGTTCTTATTATCTTAATTTAATTTGATTTATCTAAGCAAACAAGATTAAGTGATCTTGATTAAAGTGTGATTTATTTTATCTTGATTAAGTATATGGTTTTAAATCAAAAGTTTTGGATAGGGATCTATGTGATGTTCATGTTAGGTTCTCAAAAGACGTGGGATGCCAAAAGGGTGCATGAGGGGGGGTGCTAGCCCAAAATGCATTTCCTCAAGGGTCATCCACACTTGGATGAGAGAGCTCTAATACTAACATGTCATTATGGACTATGTTTTATGTGTAGAATTTATCTTTGGCATGGAAAGATTTGGGTTCATCAAGGGTTTATGGATTCCCTAATCTAATTTGATGTGTTAAATTCAATAGACACCTAGATTATAATCTATTCTAGGGACTAATGTATAATATGTTGGTGCAATGCACTATGAGAACAAAGATGAAAAATACAAGTGTTATCCTATATGTGATTTTTCTTTTGATGATTATTATTTGCGCTCCAAAAATAAGCCATTCTTTTTCTTTTCTTTTGAAAATAAGGGTACTAGGAGGATGCATAATACAATTATCCTAGATGCAACTCCTATATGCAATTTTGGTTAAATACGTAAGATATTGAAGCAAATAATTGTACTCAAGTTATTTTAGTTTTTTCCTTGTTATATGTGTGTTGAAAAAAATTAATAGCAAGTAAATGATAAGCAAACAACCTATGCTACAAACTAAAAGCTAGAGGATCAGAGGTACCTGCCTATTCCAATGTTTGGAGTGAATATATATATATATATATATATATATATATATATATATATATATATATATATATAGCAAATTTTCTACCTAAATGAATATACCTCTTGGAAGTTATACAACTAGCAGATCCATCAAAAAATATAAAACTAACAAAAAAAGAGGAAGAATATGATTTAGGGGCCTACCAAACAACAAGACGATTAAAAATTTCTGATTGGTACAGTGAGACCCCTTTTATGAACAAAATTAAAATAATTTGGCCTTGGATGTTGATGCTAAAGGATTTGTAGCAAAGACACTAGTTGGAAATCCTGTAGCTAACAAATTTTTTAATATGACATAATTATATTGATAGTAGATAGAGCAAAAAAAGATTAAGAATATTGCTAAAATGATGCCCAATTATGAGTCTAGCTAGGCTGGATGCTGAGATGACTAGAAATATGAGGTTTCTTATATAGATCACAAATACATCAACTATAAGAGTTACAACTGGTATATTCACTCATGGAGCTAAAAGGTAAGATAACATTAAGCTTATGAAAGTAAGTATGTGGTTATCCATAGTGAATACACTGTTTAAATCTGGTATAGAGACTAGATTTATTTAAGCTGATAGTAAATAAAAGTCTAGTTATGAGGGGGATTGTGGATGTCTTTTGCTGGTGTTGTAGGATTCCTAACAATAGCCTTCAAATACCTCTTAAGATACCTATAAAATTGAAAGGAATAACTTTTAACAATACAATGACAATTAGATCTAGATAGGAGAAATAGAGGGATGCATGTAACATAATTAAATTATGTAGCCATTAAGAAAAGTAAAACAAAGTAACAATTCTTAAAATAAAAGATATCACCAGCTATAAAATACAAGATGCCATCTTTCCTTCCACAAAATCCCAAATCATTTGATGACTCCGTAGGAGAATTTTGGTAGCACTTTTTTATGCTTGAGTTGGTTTTAATTTTGGCAAATTTTTGGCATTAGAAATCAGTCGTTGTTAATTCCAATCCAAGGGGCCAATTTATAGAAATTGACCCTCCTAGGGTTTCCCAAGTGGGATGGTAGAGGTGGCTATCATGCAAACTAGACTTACTAGTGGTAGGTATGATCAATTGTTGATTGCACCTTGTAATCAACTACCCCTTGATTTGGAATTATTTTGGGCAAGTGGGGAGAGTGGAAGGAAATCCACCACTTTCCTCCCTACCTATCAATTGCCTACGATGATGAAAGGGTGGACAAGTGAGATTTATGCTCTTTTTGGTTGTTGTAGGCTCAATTTAGGCTTTTATTTTTTGGACATGAATATGTCACCTGTACGAATACCCCTTCGACCATATTCACAACTTGGCATATTCATGAATTTTACCATTATAGGTCAAATCTAGTAGAGGGTTAGGGATTTTGAACCTGTTGTGAATACACCAGATAGAAAGCATATTTATTTTTTAGCAAATTCGCTCGAAGGCAGTGGATTTTATACTATCAGGTTTTATTAGCAAATTTTGAAGTTGAGTCAATTACTATGGTTAATTCATTTCTTTTGTGAGTTTCCATTAAGGATCAATGTAAAAAATATGGTCTAATATCAAGTATCTACACTATGAAACAAGTATGATGTATTTCGTTTATCAAAAAAGATTTTAATTTTGTTAGGTATTGATATTATTATGGTATGAGACTATGTGAATGTGATATTATGATCATGAAAAATATTAACCAATGAGATCTGTAGGTATATTTACCAATAGTGGTATCAGATCCATCTTCGTGAAAGTCATCTTGGTTCAAATCTACTCTAGTTGAAGAGTGAGAAAAAAAATATTGGTGAGAATTAAGAACGATTGGTAGAAGCAGAGAGATTGAATAAATGAAGGAAAATATTTGGAAGATGAAGAAAATTGTTGATGAGCTACTAGAGGAGAGATTTGAGGAATGCAAAATTGCTATGAAGGAAGGATTACAAAAGATATTGAACATGAAGGAAGAAGTTGAATGTAAGAATTTGAGAATATTGGAATATAATTGGAGAGGAGAGGAACATGAGTTTATTGAGGATATATTGAAGGTTTGAGAGAACATTTTTTGGATAATTTACGAGAATATTTCTAGTTTACTACTAGATATTAGAGAGTAAGGATTGCATTAAATATGGAGAACAAGTTTTTTGATGTCTAAGCTTGAGAAGATTGTTTATAAGAAAGGAAAGTATCTACGCCTAGATTGTGTGAGGAAAGTTAGCTTGCAAAGCCTAATTTGGAGAGTGAAGTTTACCTATGTCAAAAAAAGACTATATTTGAAGAATGAATACTACCTATATTGAAGCGACTGATATGAAAAGAGAATATTTCCTGCATTGAGAAAACGAAGAGCACTTGTGTTGAATCACCTAAGTTGAAAAGAAAATAATTCTTGATTTGGAAGGAAGAGACTACTTGGGTCAAAATGAGGAGACTACCTAAGACTAGAGTGCTTGATTTAAGTGTATTCGATCCAAAAAGGAAGGTCTCTAAGGTGAGAAAATAAAACACCTGAGTTGCAATAATGCCTACGAAGGAAGACAACTATGATACATCAGAAGAAGTAACGTTCAACATTGAAATATTACCCTAACACACAGAAAGAAGTTGCCACGTGTGCGTGCTAATAATTTAAATGTGATAGATGAGATAAAAGGTATAACCACATGTTGATTATGGATTAAGCACATATTTACGGGTATATTTGATTTAGTTACTATTTGGGGGAGATATAAGGTAAAAATTTATTTTATTAAGGAATGAATGAATGTTTGGAGACATAAGGGAATTAAAAATTGATTTGAATGGAAGTTTAATTCAAATTAAGGTTTGGAGGAAGAGATTGTCAAATTGAAAATTTGTGAATTGAATTTACGATTGGGAGATATAAGAAGCATTGATACAATTAATTGATATTTGAAATTTGAAACTGGTTAATATGATGAGAAAAGTAACAGAAGAAATGATTTAATATGCTTTTTTCAGAGAATAATGAAGAGATGTCGAAAAAGCTAAAGCATTACAAACAACATCTATTTTTTGTTGAACAAAGAGAGATTCCAATAAAATTGAAGAAAAAATTATCTTTAATTGTCAAAGAGAGAAAAGATGAAAATTTTACATTTGGCAATTATCTGCATTCAAAAAATTTTGAAGCAAAAGGAAATTCTAAGGATGCTATTATACTACCTATTGATATCAATATGATAATATATATGATAATACTTTTGAAATCTCCAAATAAAAAAAACAAAAAGAGTTGATCTTGAAGGAAAAAATAGTGACAAAAGATGTCAATTGAAACATAAATAATTTATGACATATAATAGCAAATAATCTTCTCCAAGAAACACATTTGGTAGAATGTACAAACAATATATCAAACACTGAACACAATTATTCAAATACTCATGAAATATAGTATTGTGATGACTTCTCATAAGGATGATAGATATCAAGCCAGAAAAAATATATTCAATGTTTGAACATAAAGGAATATCAAAGTTAACAACAAAGGATGAAGACAGGATGAAGAAAAAAGACAAATATTGAAGGCAAAAGCCTTCATACCAAATAATGTAATATAGGGAGTGTTGGAGGTATTACATTATTTGATCCCTTGAAGCATCAATTTAAATATTTAGATTAGGAGTGAATTTATTATTTACGTAGGTGTCAAGTTGTGAAATTTTTTTATTTATCATGTGTGCAAGTGTGGGTTGTAAGTGAAAGGTGTCAAGTGAGAAAGTGAAGAGTTATGTTTACAAGTGTCAAGTGTGAAAGTGAAGAGTTATGTTTGCAAGTGTCAAGTGTGAAAGTGAAGAGTCATGTGTGATGTGTCAAGATGTGAAGTAGGAGGTGATGTAATCATGAGAGACTTTGCATAATGTAAAGCATATGAAAGGTTATATCTCTAGTGAGTTAGAGGAGATAAATTTTTTGGAGTATTGATATATATTGATGACAAAGCGCCATGCTATGAAAAAAGTTTGATGTATTTTAATTCAATAAAGCTTTTTACTTTGTGAGATATTAATGTAATTATGGTATAAGATTATGTGAATGTGATAGTACAATTCTAAGAAATATTAACTTGTGATATCTTTATGCATATTTGCCAACAATAATATAATTTTCCCTTTTTTATTTGTCTTATTTGATTTAGGCGACTTTGGAGTATCATATGGTTTTTGTTCTTGAGGTCCTTTGGATGACTTTGATGCCTTTGGTTCAATGTTGCTCTTGGCCTGCAACTTAGCAAATCTTACTTGTCTTTGGCTCCTCTTCCTTTATTCTAAAGACTTAGACACTTTAGGGAGTTCTGATGTCTTAGGTGGCTATGGTGCTTTAGATGCCCTTAATGCCCTAAATGTCTTTGATGGTTTATATGCTCTAAATGATTTGGGTGCCTTGGACTACTCAAAGATATTGGGTGCTTCTACAACCATGGATTTTGATTGCATTTCTTAAGAACCACAAGCACTTTTGTTAAGAAATTTTTACCAACTTCTCTCACTTATATTCCTAGTCCCAAAATATTGGTGGCAAATTAGCTTAAATAACCCATGATGTTTTAACATGCATTTTTTTGTCTAGAATTTAATGGTCATATCTTAAAAAATAGAATTTAAATAAAAATTCAAATTGATTAGAGAGTCGAGTTTTTTCTTACCGTGACATAGGTGGATGGGAAACTTTAGATGCGAGCCTGATAGTACTATGAATTGCCCATCATAGGTAAAGAAATTCACTATCCACATGATGATAGAGTCCTAGGGTTGCACTAAACTTATCCACTTCAAACCCTTGCACTAGTTATCATGGATATCGTACTCTAGTTCTGGGTCTATGTCCTCTCTAAACTGGGTAAAAAATTTGAATATCGAACTGTTACACCTGAATCTTCTAATAATCCTCTTATAAGATACACCCACCACCATGTTAGCATAGCTTAATTATGTTATTTCATTATTTATTTAGGTAGCATCTTTTATTGTTAGCATGCATAATTGGCGACATCTTGTTTATGATCATCTTCTAAAGATGGCTCAATATTTTTAGCGCCATATTGTTAGATCCACTTTATGTGGCCTAATCAAGGACACACTTGTATCATATAAGTTTGGATTAATACAATGTTTATTGTTGATTTTGTCTATATGGTATCAGAGCAATATGCGCTCCTAGCATAGTGCTTGAGATGCACTCTGAGCATTTGTCATAGCTAGCTAGAATCTCGAGACCAGGTCATTATGCACGATTCACGAGGCACTTATATCTGGCACGTAGGTGGACGTGTGGATGAGACTTCGACTAACTAGCAACTATGAACACATTTGTCAATTTTTTTTGCATAGATCCCAATACCATGTTTCTTTAGTTTGACCAATCTACTACCAGATCTGGTGAGTCTGACTACATATAACACTGTCAAATCTATCATATCTTGCACAACATGATCCCTCAATGATCAAGATCTATCTCTAACAACCAACTATCGATCTCTAAATGAGATTGATGCTCATAGTGATTAGGCACAAATCCTAAGCAGAGCTGATAAAATCTAACTACTACACTAGAGGACAAAAAACCAAGAAGGACATGTGGTGTCGATCTGTGAATAACATGCATTTCGAGGCTGACCACTAATGTGGTACTGCTAACTAGGCAGGCTACTAACGTGGCACTATAGATCTAACTCATATTTTGAGGCTAAGCTAGCATTGATAGGTGGCACGTTACGATTGGTAGTTCTTTCTAATGTGGCATTGGCTCATACATGTGATGTGATGGCTTCTCGGTTGGTGTGCATGGCAAAAGGTCATGTTGATTGATTGCCCATAGGCAATCGACTATACAGTGGTGTGAACCTGTAATTATTTAGCAAATTTTCATCTGCACTACGAGATAATTGAATTTCAATTATTTTTTTCTCTGTTCATGGATGCAAAGTCAATAAACTGGAGGTATCTTCCTCCATCTTCAGAACAACACTTTAGCTCGATTGGTGATTTGGGCTATAGTTAACACTCCCATGTGGTTGGGAGTTCAACTCATGGTGGCTTCCAAATTCCTTCTTTTGCTCCATGGCTTTTGAATTACTTCTTTTGTTGCAGATTGGGCGGGCTCTTTGCTTGGATGGGTCCCAAAGCCTAAAGTCAATTTTTTGCTGAGGAGAAGTAAGGTAAATATATTTTTTTGTTGCTTTTTTTATTTTTAATTTTTTAATTATTTTTTATTAATAATTTAATATGTTATTTTGCTTTAAAGTTTATTTTAGGCCCATCCTACTTTATTTTTTTTTTAAGCAAAAGAACTATTTTTATTATTAAATTTTAATCTTTTTGCAACCAAATAAAAAAGGAGCAACCACATTTCATCCTATTTTTTGCAAACTCAAGGGGAGGAATTTATTCATGCTATTTTTTAAAAAAATTATCAAATCAGGATAAAAAGGGGGGAATAGTGAGTTATTTTTTCAAATTTGAAAAGGCAATTTGGCATTGTAATTAGGTGCATTTTTAGTAGCGATCGACACCTAAAATTTCATTTTTTGTGGGCACTTTTTGTTGTATGTTGCATTTACATTTCCATTTCTATTTTTGCACTACAACATTAAGTAAAATCAAGCACAATTAAGTCCCCAAAAATTGAACCCATCTGTGCAAATTTATTTGTATCGCAGTGTTCAGTATTTATGATACCTTTGGACCATACTTGCAGGTAATGCTATCGTACTTTGGGCTACTGTATCTATCACCTAACATAGATGCAATAACGATGTCTGAGATTTTCTCTATCAATCATCAGGGAGATATAAGTTTACCATTTTGTTATTTTTTTCACTCCATTTACTACCCTAATCGTTATTGTTGTTAGACGTAAATCCTGACGAAGTGCTTTCCAAAGTGTTTAGAAGAAGTTACGCCCCACGCATGAGGAAAGACCTTCTATAGTAGGTGTCATAAAAAAATGATTCCCTTTCAGTACTGCCTATGTACCACTTATTATTTTTATTTCATGTACTTATAGTCTCCCTCACGTAAGGGCGGGTATATAGAGAGGATCGGTACAACAACCTAGCAAAAGTATAAAGAAAGGGGGACCATTTGGAGTTATAAGGAACCCTCATTATGGCCGCTATCCACAAGTACCTGACATATTCTTAGTTACTTAAAGGTTCCAATTACACACCATGGAAAACAAAGATGAAGGCTATTCTACAAATGGAAGAATTGTGGGATGTTGTTTTTGGCATGGAAACAAGACCTTCACCATCAACAAACACAACTCAACCTACATGACCAACTACAAATCAGATTGCATTTGACAAGAAATATAATAAGGCAAGAATGCTTATCTTGTTTGTTGTTCCATATGAAGTTCAACCTCACATAGCTGACACAAAACATGGTAAAGAGGCATGAGATGCCCTTACAACCATATATGAGGTTAAGAATGAGTCTACCATTCTTCACCTTCAATCTCAACTTCATAGTTTGAGTATGAAGCATGGAGATACAGTTGAACTATTTCTTTGCAGAGTGGCTAAGTTGAAGTTAAAGTTGAATTCCTTGGGAGAGACTGTAGACGATAAGCTCCTTACTTTAGTAGTTATAAGAGCTTTACCTAATTCATACAAAATGTTGATAACTTCTCTTCAAGTGTCCCAAAGAAAATTTACCTTTGTTGAGTTGGTCAATATGCTTCAGGAAGAGGAGGCTTGCCAACTTCAAAGAGATGAAGCTTCTAATACAACCCTCTATTCCACCAGGAAGGGTTCTAAGAAGGGTAATTTTTAGAAGGGAGGAAATTATTCCAAGTATTCCAAGGGAAAACAACCTTAAAAAGCGAAGATATATTTCAAGATTTATGACAAGGATACCCATGACACAAATAGATGTTGGCACAAAAACAAACAACCTAAGAACAAGGGCCATAACAAACCACATAATAAAAACAAGCAACCCAAGGTGAATGTTGTTGTTGAAGAATCTAATTCCAATTCTGAGTGGGCACACAAGGTGTTCATGACTACCACAACCTCTAAGCAGAATGATCTTGTATGGTATGTTGAATCTAGTGCCAGTAAGTACATGACTAACGATAAATCATGGTTTGAGACATATGAAGCCAAGGAAGGAAAACCCATCACTATTGCTGATGATAAAACCTACAAGGTTTAGGGTGAGGGTATAATTTTAGTATACATTCTTAATGGTAAATGTTAGATTGATAGAGTCCTATATGTTCCAATATTGGTGAAAAATTTGTTGTCAGTCACTCAAATTCTAGATAAGGATATGGTTGTTGTTTTCCATGTTGAGGATGGAAAGAAGTGTTGCTTTATCACCAAGAGGGGTAAACACATTGCAACAGCTTCATACAAGCATGGCTTGTTTGCATTAGATTCTATCTCTACCCCTCATGTTGCCATGATAGTATCTACAAAGGAGGTAACTTCACTTTGGCATAAGAGATACATATATTTAAGTTTTGGATATTTACTTAAGCTAAGTAAATATGAGATGGTAAAGGGTCTTCCCTCCCTTTCCTCTACATTGCCAGTGTCCTCTGATTGCTTGGTAGGAAAACAATATAGAGTACCATTTGAAAAGAGCTCTACACAAGAAAAGAAACCTCTAGAGTTAATTCACACCGATCTGTGCGGTTCTTTCACACCAAATAGTTATGGGAGGAAGAGGTACTTTCAGTTGTTTGTAGATGACTACTCACGAGAGATGTGGGTTTTCTTTCTTCATATAAAATTTGAAGCCTTTAATTACTTCTAACAATTCAAGAAATCCATTGAAAATGAGTCAAGGACTTCTATAAAGACCCTCCGCACAGATCAAGGGGGAGTTTACCTCTAAATATTTTTTTCCATATTTGACTACACATGGGATCAAGAGACAACTCACTATTGCTTATACTCCATAGCAAAATGGAGTTTTTGAGAGGAGGAACCATTCCATCATGGAAATGGTTCGTTGTATGCTCATAGGAGCCCATATAGAGCAACAATTTTGGGTAGAAGCTATCACCACAACAGTTTACCTATTGAATAGGGCACCCACAAAGGCCCTAAAGGGAATAACTCCATATAAAGCATGGAGTTGTCGCAAACCCTCCATCTCTCATCTACGTATCTTTGAATGTAGGCTTTTATGAACATACCAAAAGATAAAAGGAAGAAGCTAGATGAGAAATATTTGAAATGTGTTCTTCTTGGGTATGGTGAGCACTCTAAGGGTTATCAATTGATTGATCCTTTTAACAAGAAGATTCGTATCAGTAGAGATGTTGTTTTGATGAGGCTTTCACATCACAAAACATATCCGATATATACCTATATTTTGTTAAATCTAAAATTGAGAAGTCTCCTTTGGCACCTCATATAAGAGGACCATCTTATTATTCACCATAGAAGAATATTCCTAAGTGGTATACGAGTACTATCAAAGACTCAAAGTTATCCACACCACCAGATTTTACTTTGAATAGACATTGTACTTGCAGTATGGCTTGAAAAGATAGAGCATCAATAGAGACTACTGAGGTTGATGATCTTTGTCAATATTTTGAGGAGCTTTCAGTAGATCCAGAGAGAGAAACTGAGGATATGGACATGGATGATGATAGGGTTTTTATGACCTCACTTGATGAACATGAACCCGCAACATTACAAGATGCCCTTAGTGAGCCATAATAAAAGGTTGCTATGGATGCTGAGTATATGTCTCTGAAGAAGAACAAGACTTGGAAGCTTGTAGATCTATCACAGGGAAAGAAGCCCATAGGTTGTAAATGGGTGTACAAATTCAGGTATAATATAGATGGTACAATTGATAAGCACAAGGTTCGTCTTGTTGCAAAGGGCTATGCACAAAAGGAAGGCATCGACTATGAGGAAACTTTTGCACCTATTGCTCAGATGACAACCATTCAAGTTCTTTGTGTTATGGTAGCATAGTACGGGTGGAAATTACATTAGATGGATGTTAAGAGTGCCTTTTTGAATGGTGATCTCTAAGAGGAAGTCTATATGACACAACCTGAAGGATTTTAAGTGGAATACCAAGAGCATAAAGTGTGCAAATTAGTCAAGTCCTTGTACAATTTGAAACAAGCTCCTCGAGATTGGTATATTAAGATGTATGATCACTTACTGTAGCATGGATTTAAGAGAATTTTGTCAGATGCAAACCTCTATTTCAAGAAACAAGGTTCTAAAATAGTGTTACTTGTACTCTACATGGATGATTTAATTAATAGGTAGCTCAAAAACTTTGATAACTATTGTCAAAAGTGACTTGTACAAATCTTTTGATATGATAGATATCGAAATTCTCCACTATTGTTTTGACCTGGAAGTGAACTAGAAGAAGCACCAAATCAAGGTGTCACAAAAAAAGTATGCCAAAACATTGTTAGAAAAGTATCGCATGATTGATTACAAGCCAATGGCAACTTTGATGGAATCAGGGCTTTAGTTATCGCGGTATGATGATTCACCTTAGGTAGATGGTACTCTCTATTGTCAATTGATCGAGAGTCTTATATATTTGATAAACACTAGATCAAATATCGTGTTTGCTATCAACTATCTTTTGAGGTTCATGTAGGAGCCTAAGGTCACTCACTAAAAAGCAATAAAACGTGTTCTTCACTATGTCTGTGGTACTATTGAATATAGCCTAGAGTACAAGAAGAATGATAAATTATTCTTGCAAGGATACACGAACTTCGACTATGCTGAATCACATGATAATCAAAAGTCAACTTCAAGATATAGTTTTTTTATCTTGGATTCGATCCTGTCTCTTGGCACAATAAGAAGCAACAGGTGGTTGCTATTTCATATACAGAGGCAAAGTATCACATCGCACATGAAGTCATGTGCGAGGTGATACTTTGCCTCTGTATATGAAATAGCAACCACCTGTTGCTTCTTATTGTGCCAAGAGACAGGACCGAATCCAAGATAAAAAAACTATATCTTGAAGTTGACTTTCGATTATTGCGAGGTGATATAGTTGCATCACATCTTAACAAGTATGGGTCGTCCATCCAAATCTCCAATTCACTTGTTCTGTGACAATTAGGGTGTTTTGAACCTCGTTAAGAATCCAATGCATCATGAACGAACCAAACGCACTGAGACACTGTCATTTCATTCGAGACAAGGTTCCAAGGCATCACATTTAACTTTAGTACATTCCCACCAATCAACAGGTTGTGTACATATTTACTAAGGCACTTACACATGTCAATTTTGATTTGTTTCACAGCTCCCTTTGTATTGAAAAATAATGTAATAAGGGGGTAATGTTAACATAGATTAATTATGTTATTTTATTATTTATTTAGGCAACATATTTTATTGTTAGTGTGCATAATTGGTGATATTTTGTTTACGAGCATCTTCTAATGATGGCTCGATATTTTTAGTACCATATTGTTAGATCCGCTTTATGTGGCCTAATCAGGGCTACACTTGTATTATATAAGTTTGGATTAATACAATGCTTATTGTTGATTTTTTCTATACACCATACTCTACTGCCCACCATCTAGGACCGAATGCTCTCTATAATGTTGCATCTCTCTATAAACTCCCTATCATAGCCATATTCATGACTCCCTCCATAGGCACCCTATATATTGTATACATCCTCTAGTGTAAAAATCATTTTCTTCATAAATAAATGGAAGGTGTTCCTATCTGGATCCCAAAACTCACATAGTGTTGACATATAGGAATGGTTGTAGTGGATAGTCACTATCTACACCACTCCATAAAACCCTATCTTATACAACCAATTCATCATTTATCATCCACACCTCCCTCAAATCATCCAAGAACAACCAAAATCAATATCTCGACTACACATGTTTGACCTAACATCATTCACCAATATCATATTTCAATGTAAAAAAAAATTGATCTGTACAATTCATACATCCATATTGCTCTGTACGATTGGGTCAACGATGGTAGATTTGGCTACCCATTTATTTGAAACATACCCCCTCAAAAATTTTCTTGATCCCATCCAAAAATGAATAAAAATGCACAATTACACATCTTAAGCACACACACATATCGAACAATGTATCACCAAATAAAATAAACAAAAATACACAACACACATACAACCATGCAAGCCCCAAATCCATTTTCCATTTACCCCACACAATGCTAACTAGCCTACCATGCTTCTATAATTTCATTTCACTAATAATTGGGCCCTAGGGTTTATTTTATTTCTAAAATCCATAAACTTGGGAAAAAACCATCTTACCGACACTACACACCCTCCAACACCAACACTCGCCATACCCTTGACCATATTTTTGATTTGTGTTCTCGATTCGACAATGTTTTGCTTCACATATTCACCCTCACCATTCTCCTCCTTTCAATTATCCTCACTCACACTATGTAAATGAGGAGTGTACCCCATGATCATGCCTTTATAGGCACATGCCACCCAATCGTACAAACAAGTATGCTTGGTTTAGTTTGTTGGATGTGTCTCATCCTTTGTCGAGGAAATACCATACGGTAGGCATGAGATGGTAGGAGGAGCGAAGCTCCTCATGAGGAGGGCGAAGCCCTCCTCGGGGGTGTCGGGGGAGGTCCGGGGGGGCGGTATTGTGCCCATTGTATTCTAATACCACATAGTGGTTTAGGGTTGTGAGAGTTTCCTTTATATTTTATTGTAATGTCCCATTTTCGAGCAAGAAAGGAAAATAATAATATCAAGGAGGAGTGGCTCTTGTTTTTCTAGAGTAGCCCACATCGGGTGAACCAGGGTAAATCTCGTGTGTTATATGTGCATTATGTGGTGTCATTTATTCTAAGTTATTTATTTTTGCATTATTTTTGGAATAAGTTTTTGTAGATCTCTTCATAGTTTGCACTCCTTCATATGATAAAAAAATTGCTTCCAAATTTTTCCATGCACATCCAAACTTTGATCTTTATCAATTTCTCACATCATCTTTGACACCTCTATGACAACTTTATCAAGCGATTTGTCATTTTTTTTTACTTCTTCACCCATCAAATCATCACTTGAGGGGGTAGACATCATACACTAAAGCCGCTTTGTGCATGATCAATACTCAAACACTCAATCTTAGAATTTATGTTTATTTAGGAACCTTTGCCTAAGACTATCACAAGCCCTCCTTTGTTGGGGCAAATAAAAGCAAAATTTATCTTCTCAATCAAACACTAATCCAATCAGATTGAGTATGTTATATACTAGTAAATACAGGCTTACTCACATGTGTATGCTTCATCAAGGAAACCAATGAAGCCCACCAAAGCAATCATGAGTATGCCTACATAGGGCTGACCAGTCTACCAATCCGCATGATCTCATCAATTTGTCAAAGGAAAAGTTTTAAGGATACTTATCCCTTCCACAATTGGGGCATCTTACATTGAACATGAAACAAGAAAATCTTGCATATATTCCCTCAACAATTATCATGGTATGATAAAGGCCATAATTAATCATAGTCAATCACACCATAATATTTTAAATTTTCATAAATTTCTCTCAACACTTATAATTTTCATCATTACTAACCACTATATGATCATGCAATGATATTTTTATCAAGTGTTTTGTTGTTGTTTTTCTCTTCTTAACCCATCAAATCGTCTCTTGAGGGGGTAGACATCACACACTAAATATGCCTTGCGCATGATCAATATTCTAACACTCAATCTTAGAATTTATGTCTATCCAAGAACCTTTGCTTGAGATAATCACAAGACTTCCTTTGTTGGGGTAAACAAAAACATAATTTATCTTCTCAATCAAACTCCAATCCAATCAAATTTGGTATGTTATACATTGGTAACTATAGAATTACTCATGTGTGTATGCTTTATTGAGGTGACCAATCTAGTCCATTGAACTAATCATGAGAATGCCTACATATGGCTAACCAGTCTACCAATCCAAATGATCTCATCAATTTGTTAGAGCTAAAGTTTCAAGGATACTCATCCCTTCCTCAATTGGAGCATATTACATTGATCATGACACAATGTAATCTTGCATCTACTCCCTCAAAAATTATCATGGCATGACAAAATTTGTAATCAATCACAAATCATAAATTCATTTCTCTCATAATCAACCATTTATCCAATGTCATAAGTTTTTGTACTACATTGTGTCTTTACATAAGGTAGTACAAAAAGGGGCAAATGTAGACAGCTAAAAGTTTCACTTTTATCCAATCCCATGCTAATGGTTGATTAATTTGCAAACCCTTAAAATTTGTATAATTTGCCTAAGAACACTATTCATATTGCTTAAGCCCCCTTGGCCACTTAAGCCCTTTCCAATGCTTAGTCCCTGGTCACCATGCGACCACCCCTCTAAGCCCAATTTAGGGACACCTCACCTTAGTCTACCCTTTGACTAGCCTAGCTTCCACCTAAGTCTAGCCTACTCTAACTTAACCAGGGTAGACCTAACCCTTGGTCAACCCTAAAATCATGGTCAACCAAACCTTAGCCTAGCTTCCACCTAAGCCTAGCCTCCACCTCACCTTGGTCAACCCTAAACCCATGGTTAACATAACTATGGTCAAACCTTAACTCTTGATCCCCTCCACATCCCCATGATATTTGAAGACCTTTTGTATTAAGGCATTCAAGGTATTAAAAGCATGGATGAGTCATATTCCACCATGCTATAATGAGGAGAAGACTTTCATGTACCATACATTTACGAGCAATGGCTCACCCATGCTCATTTAATACATGTGGATGGGTGGAATACACTATAACAATTAAATGAACAAAAAGAGATTTGATATTGGTATTAATAAACTGTCTTTTACAAATTGGACTTTTGCGATTACAATTGACCTCCCAAAATGAAGGATTTTCCTTTGCAAATAAGTTCAATGGTGTCACAAGTTATATCCTTGATCACATAATAGATTATAGGAGGGTTTATAAGGTATGTTTCTTGACCTCCTAAGCCTCTATGTATATCCAATACCTGCACACAAGCTCATAATGATAACATCAATAGCATATGTGGGGCCTTTCAAGATGAGGCCCAAAATCATGAAAGAGGGTTACAAAAGCAAATAAAATGTTACAAAACTTTACAAAATCAAGTGCAAAAGTTACAAAACTATATGAAATACCTAAAAAACCTGATAAAATACCTAATTTACCTTTATGTGTAGTCAGTGGTTGATATGGAGCCACTGCTTGCCTTTAGGCTCAACTACCCAGGGTGGTTGGCTCTCCTGTGTAGCTACCCCAGGCAATTGTGCTCTTGTGTAACTACCCAGGTTAGTTGATCTATATTCCTCCAAATGGAATAAAAAATTGTGGGTATCATAATGTAGTTGTAAAGAACCTACATTAAAATTTGTAGGGCAATCCAAATATGGATGAGAAAGTTATGTCCAAAATAGTGAGGGTGGTTTTGGCTCCAATGTGGCCACCCTAGGCAGTTTCCTGTGCTCCTATGTAGTTGCCTAGGGAGTTTGTGCCTTTGTATAGACACCTAAGGAAGTTATGACCATTATAAAAAAAAAAGGTTTCATTCCTATATCCAAGCCTTCCTGGATTTGTTTTGAGGCTTTTGCTGTAGATCCGATGTAGTTTTGGATATTGATGATGGGTGTGGTTGCAAAACAGTGATTAGTAAACACTTATAAAAGGCTCCATGATTGAAGCCTTCAAGATATATGAATATTATACTTGCAATCACAATGTCAAACACATACACAACAACATTGAATGAAATTTGGGTAGATTTTCATTATCATTTTATGTACACCCCTTGGTGAAGTGAAATTGGGGTTTATTTGTAAAGTCTCCCATGGATGGAGGAGAGTGATGAAAGTGAGGGAAGGAGATGGGTTACAAGTGTCTTGGGTGAGGGAAGGAAGGAAAATTATGTTTCCTCACTTGGCTGGACAAATGTGCAAGTTTCCTTGTTTGGGCTATGATACCCTATGACACATTATGACATTCCATAACACCTTATGACGTGCCATGACGCATTATGACGTGCCTCACTAATACCTTTTTGTGGAGAGATTCCTCACCCATAAAAATAACATTTATCATCAATGTTCTTGGGTGGAGGAAATCCTCACCCAAATGCATTAAATGAGTTTAGAATGTGGAGGAAAGAGGGAAATTAAATGCCAAATAGATTTAGGTGGATTAGATTTAAAATAGCAAAGTGGTCCCATGATGACTATGGATAGGCGTAGGAAGGGACTTAAGTGGTTCAAAGGGGTTAGAATAGTCAAAATTAATAATTTATAAGGTTGCAATAAATTAATTAAAATAATTGCACACATTAAATATTAATATACTATTGCAAAATTGACACTTTTTAGGTGTCTACAATATTTATGAGGGATGGCTCATCCATACCCATTTAAAGCATGTGGATGGGTGAGGAATTCTCTCACCCAAAACCATTTATGAGGTATGGCACACCATGCAACCTTAGGGAACATTTCACTAGACACCTCAACCCCCAACCTTGGCCAAGGTTATAAATAGTAGGTCATTTTCACCATTTCTAAGAATATGATATTCACATATCCAAACTCTGTAGAAATCCCTCTAACTCTAAGTGCATTCAACCATCACTCACCATCAACTACCATGGATGCCCACATATGCTTATTGACATTTTTTTTGTTTTGTAAGTTAATTGAAGAACACAAGCTTATACTGAGATGGGGGGGGTGAACAGTATAAGACCTCTTTTTACTTTTTCCTTTATACTTCAAAACAATAAAGCAATATACCCAAAGCAATATCAAAACAATTCACAATATCATCCACAAAGTGACACCAATTTTAACGTGGTTCACCCGGAATGGTCAGGCTACGTCCACAAAACTTTTCTCTAAAAGTTATCTCAAAGTTCTTTGGGAATCCTTCCCAATTACAATGTTTATGAGCCTCGGCCCAAAGGAGATACCTTCCCCCAATCTGAATTTATGAGCCTCTCCTCAAAGGAGATACCTTCCCCCAATCTGAATTTATGAGCCTCTGCTCAAAGGAGATACCTTCCCCTCTGCTCTGGAAATGATCCCTCAGAAGATCAAATGCCTCTACCTCTTGCCGACACGTGGAACTCCTTTCCATCGAAGACCTCCTATCCTCAATGCTTAGCCTAAGAGACCTTCGCCTTCTATGATCACGTCCACAACAGCTCAACAACTCGTACCAAATACAGTCAGTCGGTCTAGTACAAGTCTTCCTTTGTCTGTCAGATATGTCCAACTCTTGAACAAATCAATCCTCTACATACAAGCCTTCTCAAAGACTTGCCAAATCTGTCCTCAGGTTCTTCTCAAAGAACCACTGCACCTCTGTCCTCAAGTTCTCTGATAGAACTATCAAACTCAGCTCACAAGTCCTCTGCTAGGACCTGTCCAAATCTTCTCACAAGTCCCCACCGAACCTGTCCAAAACTGCTCACAAGTCCCCACCGAAACCTGTCCAAAATTGCTCACAAGTCCCCATCGAAACCTGTCCAAAACTGCTCACAAGTCCCCACTAGAACCTGTCCAAAATTGCTCACAAGTCCCCACTGGAACCTGTCCAAAAACTCAACAAGCTCACCAAGAAAAACTTTCTTAGTAGGAAATCACAAAGTGAATTGTTAGAGACCCAATGTGATTTGTCAAACTCATAGAAGCATAAAGAGAATTGTTAGAGACTCAATATGTTCTATACTCAAATCCCAATCTCAAAACTCAACTCAAATCAACTCAGCTCAATCTCAATCTCAAATCTGAAAACTCAACTCAATATCTGAAATGGATAGGATAGAATGAAGTTTGCATTTATCAAGAACATGAAACACAACCCAACAATTGCCAACCATGCAAGATCTCATATAACAATGATACTCATGTTCTTTCCACAACCAAATAACTTTTCTCAACCAATCAATCTTTCACAACCAAATACTCTTTCACAACCAAATAGGGCTTCAACAACAATGCTTATCAACAAGGCTTAATCAAACAACACCATTCAACTCAACATCAACCTTGAAGCATTCAACCAATCATCACAAGAAAAGGAAACAAGTAGAAATCCTTTTCCCTCCAAAGATATTTGAACAAAACAACCACCAACACAATATCACCAAATGCAAAGAATAACTTGCTCAAATCAACTCAATGGAGTAAGCCCAATATCATGAATCAAGTAAAGCAATAACTTGATCAAACAACCTCTATGGAAGCAACTCAACCATCAAACTCAAAACAGCCAACCAAGGGTTCCACCAACTCAATGCAAGTAGCTAGACTCACAAATATAAACCCTAGTGCACAAAGCTTCCACTATCTCAAACCAAAAATTATGCATTCACCAAAAACTCTCCTTAAGGATAACAATGCATAAGTAGTCTTCAACAAACCAGAAAATAGGATTTACACCCAACCAAAGGAAACCTAGTTGAAAACCTTTTCACTCCAACATTATTTCAGAAAAACATACACCAATCATACTCATAAGAAAAATGTGCCCATACCCTTTTTGAAGATGAATAAGCCCTTGAAAATCTACCACAATTAATAATTTTGATCTTCCCTAAAAATTATTAACTCAACATTGGCATGTCAAAATAACTCAACCACCATGGCAATTATTTCCCCTTTAATTTTCAATCCAACTATAGCAAAAATATTAAGCTTGCATTCCTTATACCTCCCAAAGCTAACTTTATAAAACCTTAGCAAGCAAAATATTAAAATTTAATTGCCACTCTTTCTGCAAAAATTGGAGCGCATACCTTTGGTAAATATCCCATGAATTTCGGAGTGCATACACTACCCTCAAAAGGGTCTTCGACGATTCGAACCGCCGACCACCATGCTACTAAGTCCTTTGACCACGCCGCATGGGCTAGGAGAGCCCATGTGAGGGAGAAGAGAATTCTCCGTTCTTATCACCGCGTGCGCCTCCTCCTTGGTGCCAAGACCAACCCGTCACACCTTTGACCATGCAACGCTTGTCTTCCTCCTTCGCTGGCGCAGGGGCTCCGATGTCAAAAATGAAATGCTCAGGGATTAATTATCGAACTCTTGGCCAAACATAAATGAATTCATTTGCCTCATTTTATATGCACTTTGATGCATTTCCAAACACGTCGGCTGAATTCGAAAAGTAATTTCGAATTTAATCGAAATTGCTTTCTAAAGGGTTTAAAAACCCTTAAGATAAATTAAAAATAATTTCTCCCTTAATTAATTAAATAATTAATTAATTAAAACCTTGAAGGGTTTTAAATAATAATTAAATAAATAATAAAGAGAACCTCCATTGGTTTTAATAAAAACCATTTAACTTGGTTTTAATGAAAAACCCTTGCCAATGGAATCTCTCCGGATTCTCTTGGAATCTTCCACCTTTGAAGCCAACACATCCTCTTAACATTAATGCCATTTCCTTTTGACATCAATGACAACTCATAGACAAGAAGCTAGGATCTCAAACCCAAAATTGCCAACAATCTCCCCCTTTGTCATTGATGGCAAACCATGCTTCTCAACAACATAGAGACTCAACATAAATAGCTCCCCCTGTCTTGAGGCTCTCCCCCTTACTCAAATCTCTCCCCCTTTGTCATCAATGGCAAAGGGTCACCTTTGGGGCTCGGGACTAAGAATGAGCCTCTTAGCTTAGTCCCTCCCCCACCTCCCGATGAGGTGATTAATTCTTGGGTGGGAGTAAAACTCCCATTAGGCACCGATCATCATCAACGTCTATAACTTCCTTGTCGGGCCTTCTCTTGAACTCTTTGTCCATATTCCTGTTCCTGTTCCTGTTCTTAACCATGCCTTGATCCTTGGACCTGTTCATACCACTATTTCTGTTCCTGTACCTTGGAATTTCAGCTCTACACTGTCTGATTGTGTGACCTTCATTGTTGCACTTGAAACACTTGACGATGTTGTTTCTCTGAGGTAAACCTGATCTTTGAATCCACCAGTTTTGACCAAACCTGTTTTGACCAAACCTGTTCTGACCAAACCTGTTCTGACCAAACCTGTTCTGGCCAAACCTGTTCTGACCAAACCTGTTCCTGTTATTTGCCTTGCAATAAACTGCCTTGTGCCCAAACTCGTTGACAAGAGTAGCAATACCCTTGAAAGTAACTAGCACTTCTAAAACTGTCATTTACCTCCTTCACTTGAGCCATGCAATGTGAAGCCATGTGACCAAACTCGTGACAAGCAAAACATCTCGCCTTGAAACTTTCCTTTAATTGACCTCTTAGGTTCTGAAAACTTCTTCTTCTCATTCTGAATTCTGTTTTCTATTTCTATGCATCTATCATTCAAGGACTCATGATCTGAAATACTTTCCTCATCGGAACTCTCTTCCTTTTGGAGTCTCTTACTAGACTCTCCAACTTGTTCCTTGTGTGGCTTAACAAAACCAAGGCCTGTTTTATCTCGTTGTCTTTCTTTGACCTTTGATGAGAGACTTAACCTTTTTGGAGCTATCTTGAAACTAGTAAAGCTTATCCTTGTACTCTTTAGTTTCCTCTTTCAAAGAAGCCATTTTCTGTTCTAACTCACTATACTCAAGAACCTTAGACTCTAACTCATCCTTGAGTTCTTGTGTCTTAGCTATAGAGAAGTCAAGACTTTCTATAAGATCATCTCTCTCCATACAACATTCATCTAACTTATCCTTGAGTCTAGCATTCTTCTTTCTTTCCTTTTTCAAAGCACTAAGAGCACTAATAAGTTCACCTTCAAGATCTACTTCACCTTCCTCTATATCTTCTCTATTTGTTTGCTTTTTGAATCATCAAAGCCTTTTTTAGATTTCTTATCACTAGAGGTGCTACCCTTTTCAAAAACCATACATGCATCTTCCTTATAGTTTTCTGAAGCATCCTCATACATACTAGAAACCAAATCATTATTTGTGCAATCATCCTCAAGGTGACCAAAATTTCCACATCTAAGACATTTCATGATAATGAATCTATGTTTCGGTTCTTCCTCTTTTTCTCGATATGAACAACATCTCATTTTCATTATCACTTGAAGAACTTTCACTATCACTACTAGAACACTTACTTGCTTTGTCTAGGTAGAAACTCTTCTTGTGCTTGTGAGAATACCTCTTTCCTTGATTGTTGTGCTCATCTTTGTTTTTCCTGTGATGCTTGTGCTTTTCAGAATCCTTGCTCTTAGAATCCTGTTTATCTTCATCACTTTCATTCTTGGGAACAGTACAATCAGTAGCATAATGACCAAACTTTCCACAATTGAAACATCTTATATTTTTCATACTTTTGTGCTTTCTAGAGAACTTGCCTTTCTGTCTGTAATATGCCTCTTCATCACTAGAAGACTCATCACTATCTTGAAGCTAGTTTACCTTTGGAATTCTTGGTAGCCTTGAAAGTTGCCTCTTTCTTGACATCAACCTTCACTTGAGTTCTCAACTCAAATGCTGCAAGTATACTATGGAGCTCATCCTTTTTCAACTTATCCAAATCTTTAGCTTCCTCAATAGCAAAAATATTTTCACTAAATCTATTAGGAAGAGATCTTAAAATCTTATCACAAACATCATTTTCAGCAAGCTCAAGACCTAAGTCTTTCATGGAGTTAACAACCTCATCCATACGAAGCATGTAGTCACTAATATTTTCATCATCATTCATCTTGAGTTGTTCAAACATACCTTTGAAGTGTCTCAACTTGGCCTTTCTGACATTTGTATCACCTGTATGAACCACCTTCAACTGTTTCCACATTTCACTAGTTGTCTTGTAGTGAATCACTTTGGTGAGATCTGCTTTTCGTAAGCCTTTCAGGATTGCATTCATTGCTTTTGAATTGTTGTGATGTAGGAGCCTTTCTTCTTTAGTATTAGGACCATGTACAGGAATAGTGTACTCATCTTCAATTACTTCCCATACCTCATTACCAAGTGCCATTAGATGAACCTTCATCCTTGCACTCCAAAGACCAAAATCTGACCCATCAAGAATAGGTGTTGCATTGCCACTTGAATAATCCATTGTGTTCTTTACTAGCTTTTCCTTCAAGTTGTTAAACTTTTCGAAGGCACCCGCTCCGATACCAATTGAAGAACACAAGCTTATACCGAGAGGGGGGGTGAACAGTATAAGACCTCTTTTTACTTTTTCCTTTATACTTCAAAATAGTAAAGCAATATACCCAAAGCAATATCAAAGCAATGCACAATATCATCCACAAAGTGACACCAATTTTAACGTGGTTCACCCAGAATGGTTGGGCTACGTCCACAAAACTTTTCTCTAAAAGTTATCTCAAAGTTCTTTGGGAATCCTTCCCAATTACAATGTTTATGAGCCTCGGCCCAAAGGAGATACCTTCCCCCAATCAAAATTTATGAGCCTCTCGCTCAAAGGAGATACCTTCCCCTCATCTGAATTTATGAGCCTCTCGCTCAAAGGAGATACCTTCCCCTCTGCTCTGGAAATGATCCCTCGGAAGATCAACCGCCTCTACCTCTTGCCAAGCACGTGGAACTCCTTTCCATCGAAGACCTCCTGTCCTCAATGCTTAGCCTAAGAGACCTTCGCCTTCTATGATCACGTCCACAGCAGCTCAACAACTCTGTACCAAACACAGTCGATCGGTCTAGTACAAGTCTTCCTCTGTCTGTCAGATCTGTCCAACTCTTGAACAAATCAATCCTCTGCATACAAGCCTTCTCAAAGACTTGCCAAATCTATCCTCAGGTTCTTCTCAAAGAACCACTGCACCTCTGTCCTCAAGTTCTCTGATAGAACTATCAAACTCAGCTCACAAGTCCTCTACTAGGACCTATCCAAATCTGCTCACAAGTCCCCATCGAAACCTGTCCAAAATTGCTCACAAGTCCCCATCGAAACCTGTCCAAAAATGCTCACAAGTCCCCATCGAAACCTGTCCAAAACTGCTCACAAGTCCCCACCGGAACCTGTCCAAAACTGCTCACAAGTCCCCACTGGAACCTGTCCAAAAACTCAGCAAGCTCACCAAGAAAAACTTTCTTAGTAGGAAATCACAAAGTGAATTGTTAGAGACCCAATGTGATTTGTCAAACTCATAGAAGCATAAAGAGAATTGTTAGAGACTCAATATGTTCTATACTCAAATCCCAATCTCAAAACTCAACTCAAATCAACTCAGCTCAATCTCAATCTCAAATCAACCTCAACTCAATATCTGAAATGGATAGGATAGAATGAAGTTTGCATTTATCAAGAACATGAAACACAACCCAACAATTGCCAACCATGCAAGATCTCATATAACAATGATACTCATGTTCTTTCCACAACCAAATAACTTTTCTCAACCAATCAATCTTTCACAACCAAATACTCTTTCACAACCAAATAGGGCTTCAACAACAATGCTTATCAACAAGGCTTAATCAAACAACACCATTCAACTCAACATCAACCTTGAAGCATTCAACCAATCATCACAAGAAAAGGAAACAAGTAGAAATCCTTTTCCCTCCAAAGATATTTGAACAAAACAACCACCAACACAATATCACCAAATGCAAAGAATAACTTGCTCAAATCAACTCAATGGAGTAAGCCCAATATCATGAATCAAGTAAAGCAATAACTTGATCAAACAACCTCTATGGAAGCAACTCAACCATCAAACTCAAAACAGCCAACCAAGGGTTCCACCAACTCAATGCAAGTAGCTAGACTCACAAATATAAACCCTAGTGCACAAAGCTTCCACTATCTCAAACCAAAAATTATGCATTCACCAAAAACTCTCCTTAAGGATAACAATGCATAAGTAGTCTTCAACAAACCAGAAAATAGGATTTACACCCAACCAAAGGAAACCTAGTTGAAAACCTTTTCACTCCAACATTATTTCAGAAAAACATACACCAATCATACTCATAAGAAAAATGTGCCCATACCCTTTTTGAAGATGAATAAGCCCTTGAAAATCTACCACAATTAATAATTTTGATCTTCCCTAAAAATTATTAACCCAACATTGGCATGTCAAAATAACTCAACCACCATGGCAATTATTTCCCCTTTAATTTTCAATCCAACTATAGCAAAAATATTAAGCTTGCATTCCTTATACCTCCCAAAGCTAACTTTATAAAACCTTAGCAAGCAAAATATTAAAATTTAATTGCCACTCTTTCTGCAAAAATTGGAGCGCATACCTTTGGTAAATATCCCGCGAATTTCGGAGTGCATACACTACCCTCAAAAGGGTCTTCGACGATTCGAACCGCCGACCACCATGCTACTAAGTCCTTTGGCCATGCCGCGTGGGCTAGGAGAGCCCACGTGAGGGAGAAGGGAATTCTCCGTTCTTATCACCGTGTGCGCCTCCTCCTTGGCGCCAAGACCAACCCGTCACACCTTTGACCACGCAACGCTTGTCTTTCTCCTTCGCTGGCGCAGGGGCTCCGATGTCGAAAATGAAATGCTCAGGGATTAATTATCGAACTCTTGGCCAAACATAAATGAATTCATTTGCCTCATTTTATATGCACTTTGATGCATTTCCAAACACGTCGGCTGAATTCGAAAAGTAATTTCGAATTTAATCGAAATTGCTTTCTAAAGGGTTTAAAAACCCTTAAGATAAATTAAAAATAATTTCTCCCTTAATTAATTAAATAATTAATTAATTAAAACCTTGAAGGGTTTTAAATAATAATTAAATAAATAATAAAGAGAACCTCCATTGGTTTTAATAAAAACCATTTAACTTGGTTTTAATGAAAAACCCTTGCCAATGGAATCTCTCCGGATTCTCTTGGAATCTTCCACCTTTGAAGCCAACACATCCTCTTAACATTAATGCCATTTCCTTTTGACATCAATGACAACTCATAGACAAGAAGCTAGGATCTCAAACCCAAAATTGCCAACATTAATCCCAATTACAAGTATAGAAGACCACGCAATGCAGGAAGGAGCTATAGAAACACCAAAAGAACCTCTGCAACATAACTTTCTTCTATTTGGCTAACATAGAGCCAATCATACAAATATGTATGATCAAAAGGATCATACCTAAGGGTATAATCCTCTTAAAGGGTATATTTCAGTTCAAAACCCTGCAACAGACCACCAAGCCAAGTAAGTAACACTCTTAATATTTTATGTTACATTTAATCACTTTCATCATGCAATAGGCTAGTTTCATTTGGTCTTTTATCTTCTATTACAAGGGGTATAATTGAGATATGACCCCAAATGCTATTAACCATTTTGTTGGGTTATACAGGTTTAGAGGACCTCTTACAACTAACAATGTCTCACACACAATAAGTCCACTCCTTTTGAGGATCCTATGGAAGACCCTTGGTGTTGTTAAACTATTCATTGGAAGAGTGCTCCCTTCTTAGGAGACCCATTTTATTGCCTATGAGGTAGTCTTGTAAAGAAAAATGACCAATCTTGTAACCCTTTATACTTTTTAATATAAACAACATATTTTTCATAGTGTTCATTATCTGTTGATCATGGTGGAACATAGAGGATGGGGATGGTAGCAGAGAGAGAGATACAACTCGAGCAGATAGAGAGTGGTTATAACAGGATAGAGATATAATGGTTGTGACACTAGAGAGAGCCACAACAAAGATGCATAGTTTGTAGGGTGAGCGAGATGCCATGGAAGTAAAGATGGCCAAAATCCAAGAGGAGGTAGGAAGTTGAGGGTACAAAGTGCCAAGATTGAGGACTTGTAACGATTGTGTGATGATGTTGAGGCTCTCTATGTATAAAAGAGGACAAAAACAATTATTTTGGATTTGGAGATGGTAAGATGGGGTTTATTGATTTATCATATTTATGATCTTAGTCTCATTCACATTAATGATAGAGTCGAAGGAGCACATATTTAGTTGTTCTTATAGTGCCTTGAGTTGTGTAGGCTACAACATGATAGGTAGAGGGATCTGCTTGAGAACAGGGTGGAGAGGGGATGCAAAGGAGCATTGAGGAGGCTTCGAGGGTGAATGAGGGGAGTGGGAAGAATATCAATGGGTAACAGGGTTGATGTTGTTTTTTGGTGTGGTAGATGTGCCACTTATTTTGTATGTTTTGTATTGTACATGTATGGGATGAGGATGATATGTATAGTGTGGTAGGTGATGTAGCCTATGGGAAATTTTGATTATGTACATGTTATTTTTATATATGATATATATGATAGGTATTTATGATGTTGCTTTGATGATTTGATGTGTATTTATTGTGTATGATGTATAGTTGTAGATATGATCATGTAGTGGTGTATGTTGATTTGATGGATGGTATCTGAAATGTAGAATTCATTTGTTATTTGTTGATGTTTAGGAATGACAATATATATGTTTGAAAAATGGATTGTATGTACATTTGATGTGTTCTTGTGTAGTCATTTTTTAGGATGTATGCATTGGTATTGATAATCTCAAATGGTTGAGTTAATCAAGGACTAGGTAATAGTTGCACAGGATATGTTAACCTAATATGAGATAAGTAAACATGCAATGTGTATGTGGAATGCAAAGCTAATAATGGATGTAGGTAGGTGATGCAAATGATAGTGTGAATATGCATTAGACAACTATGTATGATGATGTTAAATGACTTACTGATTGTATAATGTACTAATGATATGAAGAGAATATTTTTTATTTACAAAACTAACTATGATGTAATCCATTTCTTCTTCCAAGTGACTTTGGATGTTAGAAGAATTTATAGAAATTCAAACACCATAGTTTGAACAATCAAACTCATCTATTTGTCAGCCAATGTTTGATAGAAATCTGGACTATCCTAACTAGAATTAAGCCTATCATGAACTAGTGTGTGTGTGTAATGATGTTCATTTATCCATTTTGAGTGAGGTTGGACTAACCAATTATAAACTATCCAGTATAAAATAGCTCATCCACAAGATACAATGGTATGTACAAAATAAAGTTGCTAACGTGATAGACATGTCACGACTTGTAAGGCATACTCCATTGCTAGACAAGCATCTATAGACCTGATGGAGGTTATCTCCATAATCCATAAATGTTGCTCCACTGCCAAACAAGCATCTATAGCCCCGATGGAAATGTATAAAGTGCTTGAGAATACCAAGAACAAGTTTGATAGTTCTCTTTTTTTCATTTGATTTTTTTGGTGGTTCTATTTTTGCTTTGGTTTATATATATTTTTTACAACTTGTTCTATTTTGTATCCTTACGCTTGGATTATGCAAATGATAGGATGAGTAGGGGAAACCATTCACTTTGTGGTAAGAGTAGGCAAGGTTTTGTCCATCCTAAACTCAAAAATTACCTAATTTTTGATGTGTGATTGGTTCATAAAAGAACTCAAGTCAACCAGGGGAAGTGTTGAAATCCTTTAAAATTTGGTAACATTCAACAAAGGTTGATTTGATCAACTAAATATGATTGAATGATAGATGAGATTTCTTTGAAAAAAGTCACCTAAGAATAGGGTTGGACATCACTATAGTTGTTCTAACTAGTGTATGTTTATCTTCTCTTCTTTGTATTTTTATGATTTTTTTATGTTGTTGTATGCAAGATGATGGGTGCATATGGATGAGCTAATTGACATGACAATGTGACAAAGAGCAATGCAATATGATGATATGCATGATGATGTGATAGGACAAAAATGCACATGGACATGGATCAATGTATACGACCAATGTGTCATTGAGTAAGTAACCCAAATGCTATAGGTTAACGCGTATGCATGCATTCAATAGTTTAACTCAATCATCATATTAGGAGGATTTTTTTGATCCATAGTTGAATAAAATAAATGAATTAAATATCAATATTTGGCAGTATCAACATTAATAAATAATGAATGGGAAACATGAATGTTCATGAAAGAAATATTTAGAGACAAAAGAAAGTAGGTTAAAAGAATAAAAAGGAAGAAAGAAGGGAGCAAATGAGAAAACAAGAGAAAGGAACCAATCAACGGTATGTAGCCACTTAGGTGACCCAAGCAAAAAAAAGCAGGAAAAAAAAGAAATTTAAGAAAGAATGAAAGAATGGGGAGAAAAATAAGAAAAAGGGGTGAGAAAAAAATTATTCGAAGGTATGTAGCCGTTGGTGCATGACCATACAACATCAATAAGAATCTGATGGATGGCATGAGAAAAGCAAAGGAAAATCAAAAGATGTTAGAATAAGAGAATACAAATTGAATTGAATTGTTAAATTCTTAAGTCACTTGTGTTAAGTGGCTAAATAAAGCATGAATGAATTTGAGCATTACTGTTCAATGCACTGTTGTTGTTTTGATATTGAATGTACTAAAATGTGAAAGCCTTGGTTGGTGGTATTAGGCATAGAATACATGAAGATGGATGATATTGGGGGGGTTAGGTTCCTCTATCCCTTTGAAACTAGCTTAGGGGATACAAACTTCCCCAAATACAAAATTGGGTTGATTATAAAGAGTATTAACCCCCCCCAGTCATGAAAGAGATTTGAAACACCTATTCTAAAAAAATTGACCAAAGGGTTTTGGTGCCTTTGCTAAGATATTTTAAAATAATTATTTGCTTGAAAGGGAACTTGATTGTGCACTTGAAGGGAGACTTATCTATTTTTTATGCACTTTAAGGGGTACTTGTGTGTTTACTTTGTGCACTTGAAGGGGTATTTTATTTTTTTGTGCACTAATTGACCCGATTATTTTAGTACCATTAAGGAGCAAAATTTGATTTTTGAAGCTTAGGAAAGAGTGCAACATTTAACAAAGGACACAACATTTGAACCTAGGCAATTAAGTTGTGAAATTGAGGCAAAGGGTAAAACCTTTGAATCTAGCAGTTGAGTTGTAATTGAGACGTTTAGTGACATCATATTGAGTAGATGAGAGGCGAGGGAATTGAATGTGGAGATAGGGTTAGCTCCCCTGAAGGTAAAATTGGTTGGAAAGAGGGTGAAGTCATCCAAATAGAAAAATGGTTTGAAAGAGGGTGAAGTCCTCTAGTCATGAAATATTGTTTGAAAGGGAGTGTACTCCCCTAGTCATGAAATTATTTGGAGGGGGGAACTACCCCAATCATGAGAAATTGGTTAGAAGGGGATGAACACTCCCAATCACTAAATTGGAGTGAAGGAGATGAAAAAATGATGATAAAAAGAAGGTGAATGGAGAAAATAAGGAAAATAAGAAGCAACCAAAGGTATGTTGTTGGGGGATATCATCTGAGAGGTTAGTGTTTGTTGGTAGAAATATTAGTGTGACTAACATCTTGGTAAGAAGTGCGGCCATTGACACGATGAACTTGTCAGGGTACAGATGTATGTTTTAGGTATCAACTTGTGGATGTTGCATCTAAGGTTGAGGTAATGGATTTGGGCATATACCAAGATTGGGATTGAAAGATGAGATGGAGTTGTCCATTTGTATTTCTTCTTGATAGATAATATTGTAGACCAGTTGCTTGAAGAAGCAACAATTGTTAATATCATGTCCTTGATGGTGATGATATACACAAAATTGATGCTCATTATAACCTTTTGGTTTTGGTTGGTTGGGATAATTAGGTCGAACATCATGCAATATAATATGCCCTGTAATATGCAACTTCTAAAAACTATTAGGCAACAGTTCAGAAATGGGAATTATGGTATGAAGTTGACGACGAGGTTTCATGCGAGGTTGGATAGGTGGTGTTAGAGCAACTGCTTTCCTAGGTTGTGGAAAACCTCACCATTGAGGGTGAATGATCTATTATGGTGGGGTTGCTATAGAAATATTTATGGCCAGATTATGTGTAGGTATATGACATCTACAATTGAACAATCATAGCTAGAGATGTTTGAGGTGCTTTATGATATGTTGCATATCCATTGAAGAAGGTGTTGTTGACGCTAGAATGGGGTTGACATGGATGAAAGGAGGGGGAGGGGTCAATTGATATAGATAGGGATATTAATATAGGTAATATGAAGGAGGGGGAAAAGGGAGACAAGGAGATTGTGAAATGCCAATTTATGGGCTCTTTGGGATGAAATTCGAGGTGATGAAAGAAGAGGTGGAAGACATGGCCTTTGATGGGGAGAGGGATGATAGGAGGTGGATAGATACAAGGAGGAGAGAGTGGTTATCTTGTGAGGAATCATGGAGGGAGAAGTATGATTAGCCTGACATCATAGATCATGCTCGTATGAAGAAATTCTATCACGTAATATGCTAGGCGAGTATGAGCTATACAAATAAATGAAAGGATTCTAAGAATGGGTGGAGGTGGTTTTCTTTGAGTTCCCTGATGAATTGGTTGAAGAAGAAGAGATCATAGGAGAATCCTCCATAGCTAGGTGTGTTGGCTCTTAAGATTAACCTTGGGTGAGGATGGTGATTGAAGGATGAAAGTTGTGAAATTAGGTTGATAGGACAACTTGGCCAATAGGGGTGTTTGCCTATGTGTTTTTGATGTTATTGGATTTATATATGTTACAATGTATTCAATCGTACTTGTTCGTACAATCATAATGATTGTACATGTTTGTACAATCCTATGAAAAATAAGTGATAGAGGTAAAAAATGGGAAAAGCAGACATAGGAAGGTTTTGGACATATGACTCCATTTTTGTGTTTTTGAAATAATTTTGTAACAAAAATTTAACTAATCAAATTGATAATGTTGCAAACAACAAGCACATTTTTTTAACGTGTTTGTGGGTAGTATTGTGGTTGTGATGTTGACTAGCTATGTAGTTGATGAATGGATTCTTTGTTATTTTGCAACTTATCAAATTTTGTAATGTTTTTATTTTTTTTGTGTTTTATGATTTTGAAAATCCTAGAATAAAGAAAATGGGTGATTCATACACTCTATGAAGGTGTGTCGATTCACATTTTACTACAACACCCAAAGGCATGCGAGGAGTAACTATGCAACAACAAACAACTAGCTTCTAATGATGGATATGGCTTAGGGTAACCAAAGAGGAGAATATAGACCTCTTATAAAAGAGTTAGCACTGTCTAAGACCTACGTAGGCCAAATGAGCTTCTGCTTCACCCTAAAATAGGCTTTGTAAAAAAATAGTTGCTTACTCATGAATTATGTATAGCCCTATGAAAAGAGGTATCTAATCCTAACCTACCTCAAGTACTCTCAAGGGTAGGGAGCCTTCTCGTGATAAAGTATAGAAAAATGCTTATGGGGGCTACTATGATGACTAGGGTGCGATTCAATGGTTGGAGATGAAAGCCAATGTCATTGATCTTAATTGGTGGTTGGTGATGAAATCCAATATCACCAATATGTGTGAAGTGTGCAAGTGTGTGTGGTTGAATTTCCTCTTTAGAAAATAAAGTGCAAAAAGAAAACTAAGTTATGCCAACAGTGAAAAGAAAATATCTTTAACTTGATTGAGATGAAATTTGTATTTTGAAATGAAATCTAAGTTAAGCAAGAGATTAAAAATATGCTTAAAAAATGAGATCTATGCTAGAAGCATACAAATAAGAGAGCTTATTTTGATTGATATGTAGGCTGAGATGTGCTTTATTGTGAATCTATTTACACTATCCAAGATAGACCAGTTAAGGCTATGACCAGATGCCTTGTAAGAGCTTTGTGTATGAGACAAATCAAAATTTGTTCTTAACTCAAGAAGAAAAAAATTTGAGGCTTTCTCTATGCCTTATGCAAATGTGTTAAAAGATGTTCTAATGCAAATGATAAACAAAAGAAGATATATGATCTAATTGTAGATGCAAATTAAACAACACCTAATAACTAAACTTAAACAAATGAATAATTAAAGCAAGATAAACACATATGATTGTACATAAATAAATTTTATTTCTTGATATTACAACCAAATATGCCCTAGATTGGAGTTTTTACAAAGCTTTATTGCTCAATACAATAATCTCAATATGTTAGGGTTCTCCAAAACCCTAACCAACAAATCAAGGTGGTGTCTTCACACTTGATCAATCCCAACAAAAGTGAGTGAGCTTCAGATATCCTTTGGTCAGACCATTCTATCTTAAACAACTGCTCAATACTTGTGTATCTCTAAACTTACACACAAAGAATGTCATAACAGGAGTCGTAGTAACTGTGAGGGCTCCACTATGTGAGACCCTTAGAAATCAATAAAAATCCTAAATGCAGAGTAATAAATTGCATAAAAATATGGAAATAATGAAAGTAGATTAACAATAAGATATTTACCTTGTTGAACTTGATATTTTTTGATCTGTAGTCCTTGTTGCAGGAAGAAAAAGTGTGGATGCCCTAGCAACACCAAAGGGCTTCACTAGTCTTCAATAGTGGGTTTTGAAACACCCGTGGGTACTCAAAAATAGTACAAAAATATTGTGGGTGCTTGGAGATGGTGAAAAGCACCCAGAGATGCTTGGCAATGGAAGGAAATGCCCATAGGTGCTCGACAGCTATAGGTATTACCCGAAGGCATTTAGGATATGAGGTGGAGATCTACAGAAGCAGATCTCGCTGAGCAAAATGGGTGGTAATGGATGCAGAGGCTAGGGAAAGCAAATATGAATGACAAGAATGCTTGGATGCTCCAAGGCAAGCACTTAGGAAATTCTTGGATTGCTTAGGCATCAACTGCTTGAGAAACTCAGGGGTTGATCCATCAAAATGACCTCCATTAATAATCCACACTAGGGTATGTTAGGGTACTAGCAAAACAAATTGTGTGGCTCATATTAAAACATATCAGAGGGTGGATATTAATTATGGGTGCATGGCATGGTTTAATGTGGATGAATGGCTAGGATTAAGTCCAATCAGATGACTAAGAGTTATTTATATATATAATATTTACATATAATTATATATAAAATATAATATTAAAATATTAATATTAAACATATATTTAACAAATATGCCTAAATATATAAATAAATGGGTAAAAATGGTGGGAAGACCTAAATGGATGACAAGTGGCTAGATTTTGGTGTCTATAGATACCCCTTTTTGTACTGCATTGCATGAAACACAATGTAGTACAAAAACACAAGACACTTGCTTGGGCTAGGTGTAGAAACAACTTTCTCTTGGGATGGAAAAATGAACTTGAAGATAAAAGAATTAAAGAATTTGGATTTATGTAGCTTACCCCGTCATTGACGAATGAGTATGCAGATGAATCTCATGAGCCAATTGAAAAAAATATGTGCAAATTATTTGTGGATGATATGAATGATGTAAATGTGATACCATTTTTTCCCCAATGAGGAGAGGATATTGGTGGAAAATTTGGAATGATTGCATCTATTTTTGCCCTAATATATGAAGGGTTTTGTGAAAATGTGATGAAAATGTCTCTGTTTTTGCCCCAACAGATGAAGGGAGTTTTTTTGAGTGTAGATGCCATGATCATATAAGATGTATCTCGTTGTGGTAAAGTCAAAACCAAATGTGTTTACCCAAAATTTGGGGTGATTCTATGCTGCTGAAGAATGTGCCTTTAGGCATCATTGATATGCAAGGATGAATATGCAAAGATAAAAATAGTCAACTTCGGAAGGCCAACTAGTGACTATCGGATAATTCCTATGATCAAAACCAATCACCCTAGCTAAATCCAGTTGCCATGATGACTATTAAGGAGATGTGGAATGATGAAATGTGATTTTTTCCATGTTTTAAGCCCCACAAACTAGGCCATCAATGACAACTTTTGTGCAAATTGTTCTTGGCAAGGTTTCACGCAAAATTATGAAGTACCAAATGTGATTGTGATTTCGAACAAGGAGATATAGGATGATGATAATAACCAAGTGTCCTTATGGTAGGGTATTCACATTGCCAAATTTTATGGATGCAAATCACTGCAATCACCAATTATATAGAATAAGCCACTAGATACAAGGTTCACTCGAAATTTTTTGAACTTGGAAAATATGCAAATGTTATGATTGATGATTGAAAATGATGTGGAAATGAAGTATTAAATGATTTGGTGGGGGTAAGCCACTATTTTGCATTGATTTAGCCTTTTGAAAATTTTTATGCCAAAAGTTGATTGCTATTTTCAGCATGCACAGATGTCTGTCGGTGTTTGGGTGCTTCACAAATGCCCCAGTGTGCTTCAATGCACCAGGAAATGCCCATGGGCACTTCAAGGCACCTGAAGGAGCTATAAACAACTTGCAAGGTGAAAATGAAGTTCATTTGTGTGTTTGTGAGTTTGAGAAGCTACATCTTGGAGAGTTGGGTGAAGTGGAGTGGAGTGAGGTGAAGCAAGTTGGGTGCGGAAGCTATGGGGATGGAGGAAGTGGATGCAGGGATCAGAACTAGAGCTAGAGTGTGATTTGCTTAGGTAAGTCCTTTCATTGAAGTTATCTTTGTTTTTGTGCAAAAAAAATTATGTTTTTGTGATTTTTTAATAATTTATTTTTGTATTGATAAATGTTTTGTGTTGTGTTGCAGCTTAGGATTTTGGAGGCTCGACACTAGTTCTCACCTCTCGCCCTAGGATGAGGAAGACATTGGTGAATGATAAGTGGGATTTGTTGAAGGCTATGAGGCTAGAGGAGGTAGCCTGCATTGATGTGGTAAGGGTGGATGAGGGGCACCTCTCAGCCTTGGTAGAGAGGTGGGATCCAGAGAGGGGGACCTTCCAACTTCCTACTGGAGAGGTTACCATTACACTTAAGGATGTATACTGCATCCTCAAGCTATCAGTGGAGGGGGTTCATGTTGAGGTTGGACGCGATCAGGGAGCAAAGATAAAGAAGATTTTTGGAGATATCTAGAAGAGTGTGAGGGTGGAGTGTGGGGGCATTCCATAGTTGTCTATGTATGTGGAAAAGGAACTGGATGCCCTTCGAGTTTTGGTAATATTCGTGTTGGCCAACATCGTGGTTCCAAATAGTACCGATTGTAGGTTCCCTTGGAACCTCATAGGGTTGGTGAATGATATGTTGGCTACCTCATAGGTGTATGCATGGGCTTTTGCCTTATTGGTGCAGGTGTACCAGGAGCTGTATGAGGTGAGGATGTGGGGTAGGAAGGGATTGGGTTGCAGCTTACTGCTATAGTGTTGGGGATGGGAGCATTTTAGCACGGTTCAATTAGAGGTCTATTGAGGCTTTGGATGATAGGTTGATGGAATATCATATTCCACTTCTTGATCCTCCTACCTCCTTTGTATCTGAGGTTGCTAGGCATAATGAATCTAGGCATAGCTCTAGGTCTAGGGCTCCTTCTAGGTCATAGGGTTACTCTTAGAGGGCTTAGCTAGTTCTTGGATGCACTTTTTGTATATGAGCCTTGGTGCTCCATTGTATGTAGCCTTTGAGCACCCGTTGTACATGCGATATTTATACATATATATACATGGATTTTACTTTTGTGTTATTTTTTTGTGTGAATGCTTTTGTGTGGATGCATTTGTGTGTATGGATGATTAATGCATATGATATGGAATGCAAATATTCTAATGATCATTTATAGTTTAGATTTTTCTTGGCCATGTTCTAGTGTTGTTGTTTAATAAGGGGCACCAACTTTGTGTCTTGTGGGGTGTATGAATCATGAAGTGACATGGATGTTGACATGGAAGAAGATATGGATGTTGATATGGAAGAAGATATGGATGTTGATATGGAAAATTGACTATTTTGCAAAGACTCAAACATACTAGTGGCATCAAACAAAATTACTAAAACTACCTAATTCCTTTAGGACAAAATGTGTGTGCAATGAATTCATTTAATGAATCAAGATGATGGTAATGACTCAAGGCAATCAAGAACCTTGTGTGTGTAAGTGAGTTTATTAACTCATCTTGAGTAAATTGGGTGTGACCTGTTATGGATGAAATCATAAATCTAGCTTGTTCATATGTGTGGTCAGAGGTATTTTTTAAAGAGACGTGTCGCATGAGCGTACTCCACTACTAGCCAATCATCTATAGCTTCGATGGAGGCTAACTCCATAGTCCAAGGCTTTTGATATTTCAAGTTTTGGGGATGACTACCTAAATGGAAATTTAGTATGATCCTTACAACCTAATGATCAGTGGTGTGTGATGTAAAATATTTATAGCTTTCAGGAATCATATTATCAACCTAAGTGTGATGAGAATTATACCCTATCCTTACTAATTTATCTTTTGAATTTGGAAGCAACTGTGATAGTGGTGAAAACTACTATTTTGGTGGACTATGTTGCATGATGGGACAAGTGAGAATTACCCTTTTCACTTCGAGGTTCAAACCAAGTATGGTGTTATCTCTCTTTGACACAAGATTTTTTTAAGATGTGAAATTGTGGTTGGTTCAAGAATTTTTTGGAGTCAATACCGGAACTCAAGATTTTTTTTTATAGTGAAGATGTGTAATTGTCCTAAAAAGGAACTCGACATGTATTTGTGGTTTGCTTAAAACACTAGGAGTGGCTGAGTGACCGAAAACACCTAGGAATTATGGAAATATGAAGACAAATGATAATTTGGCTTGGTGGAATATTGTGAAAATGATGTTTTATCTAAGATTAACTTAGTCAATGCTACATCAATAATAACATACCTATTTTAGGATTACTATTGGGATGAGAGTTAGTTACACCATTACCCACAATATGTTTGTCTTTTATATTATCCTTTAGTGTTTGAAGAGGATAACTTCTCATATTATTTCTTAATTTTTAGTTGCCCTCTACATTAAAGGGTAGCTTCCATTTATTTTGTAAGATCAATCACATCATCAAAAGATACAACATGATTCATATCCAAAGTATATGGTAAATGTTCTTGTAAATTTCATATAAAGATGCACAATAGTTCCCTAGATAGGGTAGAAAAAAGAAATTTTCTAACTAATGCTTGCCATCGAGGTAAGAATTCATTGAGGGATTTGTTTTTACTTATTTCAATTGTCATAGATAATCAACTATATATTTTTTCTATGATATACACAATAAAATATTTCATGAGCATTTCAGCCACATCAAATTTTTTTGACTGAGTGGTGAGGTAATTAATAAAACCATTCCAAGGCCTCACCATCAAGACTTGTGGGAATGATCTTAAATAACAACATCTCATCATATTTGATGTCATGGAATGCAACCCTACAAATTTGAAGGTGCTCTATAGGATCACCTTCTCCCTTATATAAAAGGAACTTTGGAAACATAAATATTGGAGAATAAGATTTACTTGTCAAATTAGAATCTATAGGTTTATTGCAATAATATTTGTAAGAATACTTTTTAGGTATGTCTCCTTAAGTAGAGGCTAACTATTGTTTGAACTTAGAGTTTTCCTTTTATAACTATTCTAGCCGAGCATTTATATCCTAGAATCTAGGATAAGGTATTGATGGTACAATAGGTTGAGACTAAGGATTGACTAAAGGGTAATACTAAGCACTTGGATGGGATAATCCAAAAGGGATCATCATGTTATTAATTATAGGGTTACCTTGGAAAGACATGTTAGTAAATAGAATGTTTATTAGAATAGACATGATATATAATGGATTGGAAGTAATCACATTTGATGCATGAGGTATACTAGGAAGGACATCTACATGTTGAACTTGTGGATGACTTATGTGTTGAGAGACAAGAGGGTTTAGCTTTAATGGATGTATAGGGGGAGGTGTAGATCCCAAATTATTTGAGGATGGGATACTTGATGATCTCCCTCCTAAAGTTGTGGTGATGATTGAGTCTCATTGTTGAGCACTCATGGGATTTGATATAGATTGGTTCATAAGTTCCAAAAGGAGTTCTTTCACAATAGAGTGGAGCATTTCTTCTATATTAAAGGTAGATTCCATGGTTTCTTTATTTTTTGTAGGAAAGTAGCAAGATTATCCATGGATTTGAAAACTACCTCTCATTATTAATTATGAATAGGAGAAAGAGTTTTTGAAGGGGGAGCTTCTTCCTCTTCTTTCTCAAAGATAGGGTTTTTAATCAAATATTGATTCTCTAGAAGTTTATATGAAGCACTTGGATTTTATGCCACTTGTCGTGCAATATTTTGAGTGATATAGGGGGGTTTAGACATGGTAAAAATAGGGGAATTCAATTTGTTAAGTTTTATTTTGAGAGTTCTTACAGTAAAGAAAAATATGTTTGATATCCTTATGTCAGAAATGCAACCCTCCTTATGATTCCTACTAGCCCCCCAAAATATACTATCCAAGGGAGATAACCCCTAAGGTTTGTACATTGGGGTCGTTAACCTTCCCCCAATAGGACTAACAATTGGTTATGTTTTTATTATCTTAATTTGATTTGATTTATCTAAGCAACCAAGATTAAGTGATCTTTATTAAAGTGTGATTTATTTTATCTTGATTAAGTATATGGTTTTAAATCAAAAGTTTTGGATAGGGATCTATGTGATGTTCATGTTAGGTTCTCAAATGACGTGGGATGCCAAAAGGGTACATGAGGGGGGGTGCTAGCCCCAAATGCATTTCCTCATCCACACTTGGATGAGAGAGCTTTAATACTAACATGTCATTATGGACTATGTTTTATGTGTAGAATTTATCTTTGGCATGGAAATATTTGTGTTCATCAAGGGTTTATCAATTCCCTAATCTAATTTGATGTGTTAAATTCAATAGACACCTAGGTTATAATCTATCCTAGGAACTAATGCATAAGATGTTGATGCAATGCACTATGAGAACAAAGATGCAAAATACAAGTGTTATCCTATATGTGATTTTGCTTTTGATGATTACTATTTGCGCTACAAAAATAAGCCATTATTTTTCTTTTCTTTTGAAAACAAGGGTACTAGGAGGATGCATAGTACAATTATCCTGGATGCAACTATTATATGCAATATTGGTTAAATGCGTAAGATATTGAAGCAAATAATTGTACTCAAGTTATTTTAGTTTTTTCCTTGTTATATGTGTGTTGAAAAATATTAAAATCAAGTAAATGATAAGCAAACAACCTATGCTACAAACTAAAAGCTAGAGGATCAAAGGTACCTACCTATTCCAATGTTTGGAGTGAATATTCCAATGTTTGGAGTGAATATAAGCAAATATGCGAATTTGCTACCTAAATGAATATACCTCTTGGAAGTTATACAACTAGCAGATCCATCAAAACCTATAAAACTAACAAAAAAAGAGGAAGAATATGATTTAGGGGCCTACAAAACAACAAGATGATTAAATTTTTTTGATTGATATAGTGAGACCCCTTTTTATGAACAAAATCAAAATAATTTGGCCTTGGATGTTGATGCTAAAGGATTTGTAGCAAATACACCAGTTGGAAATCCTGTAGCTGACAAATTTGTTAATATGGCATAATTATATTGATAGTAGATAGAGCAAAAAAAAAGATTAAGAATATTGCTAAAATGATTTCCAATTATGGGTCTAGCTAGGCTAGATGCTGAGATGACTAGAAATATGAGGTTTCTTATATAGATCACAAATACATCAATTATAAGAGTTACAACTGGTATATTCACTCATGGAGCTAAAAGGTAAGATAACATTAAGCTTATGAAAGTAAGTATGTGGTTATCCATAGTGAATACACTGTTTAAATCTGGTATAGAGACTAGATTTATTTAAGTTGATAGTAAAACAAAAGTCTAGTCATGAGGGGGATTGTAGATGTCTTTTGCTGGTGTTGTAGGATTCCTAACAATAGCTTTCAAATACCTCTTGAGATGCCTATAAAACTGAAAGGAAGGACTTTTAACAATACAATGACAATTAGATCTAGATAGGATAAATAGAGGGATGCATGTAACATAATTAAATTATGTAACCATTAAGAAAAGTAAAACAAAGTAACAATTCTGAAAAGAAAGATATCACCAGCTATAAAATACAAGATGCCATATTTTCTTCCACCAAAGCCCAAATCATTTTATGACTCCGTAGGAGAATTTTGGTAGCACTTTTTTATGCTTCAGTTGGTTTTGATTTTGGTAAAGTTTTGGCATTATAAATCAGTCATTGTTAATTCCAACCCAAGGGGCCAATTTATAGAAATTGACCCTCCTAGGGTTTCCCAAGTGGGATGGTAGAGGTGGCTATCATGCAAACTAGACTGACTAGTGGTAGGGTTGATCAATTATTGATTGCACCTTGTAATCAACTACCCCTTGATTTTGGATTATTTTTGGCAAGTGGGGAGAGTGGAAGGAAATCCACCACTTTCCTCCCTACCTATTAATTGCCTATGATGATAAAAGGGTGGACAAGTGAGATTTATGCTCTTTTTGGTTGTTGTAGGCTCAATTTAGGGTTTTTTTTTTTGACACAAATATGTCACCTGTACGAATACGCCTTCGAGCATATTCACAACTTGGCATATTCATGAATTTTACCATTAGAGGTCAAATATAGTAGAGGGTTAGGTATTTTGAACCAGTTGTGAATACACCAAATAGAAAGCATATTTATTTTTTAGCAAATTCGCTCGGAGGCATTGGATTTTCTACTATCGGGTTTTCTTAGAAAATTTTGAAGTTGAGTCAATTGCTATGGTTAATTCATTCCTTTTGTGAGTTTCCATTAAGGATCAATGCAAAAAATATGGTCTGATATTAGGTATCTACACTATGAAACAAGTATGATGTATTTTTTTATCAATAAAGCTTTTAATTTTGTTAGGGATTGATATTATTATGGTATGAGACTATGTGACTGTGATATTATGATCGTGAGAAATATTAACCAATGAGATCTATAGGCATATTTACCAATAGTGGTATCATATCCATATTAGTGAAAGTCATCTTGGTTCAAATCTACTCTAGTTGAAGAGTGAGAAAAAAATATTGGTGAGAATTAAGAACGATTGATAGAAGTAGAGAGATTGAAGAAATGAAGGAAGATATTTGGAAGATGAAGAAGATTGTTGATGAGCTACTAGAGGAGAGATTTGAGGAATGCAAAATTGTTATAAAGGAAGGATTACAAAAGATATTGATCATGAAGGAATAAGTTGAATGTAAGAATTTGAGGATATTGGAATATAATTGGAGGAGAGGAAAGTGAGTTTATTAAGGATATATTGAAGGTTTGAGAGAACATTTGTTGGATAATTTATGAGAATATTGCTAGTTGACTACTAGATATTAGAGAGCAAGGATTGCATTAAATATGGAGAACAAGTTTTTGGATGTCTAAGCTTGAGAAGACTGTCTATAAGAAAGGAAAGCATCTACGCCTAGATTGTGTGAGGAAAGTTAGCTTGCAAAGCCTGATTTGGAGAGTGAAGTTTACCTATGTCAAAAAAGACTATATTTGAAGAATGAATACTACCTATATTGAAGCGACTGAGATGAAAAGATAATATTGCCTGCATTGAGAAAACGAGGAGCACTTGTGTTGAATCACCTAAGTTGAAAGGAAGAGAATGCTTGAGTTGGAATAAGAAACTACCTGGGTCAAAATGAGGAGACTACCTAAGACTAGAGTGCTTGATTTAAGTGTATTAGATCAAAAAAGGAAGGTGTCTAACGTGAGAAAAGAAAACACCTGAGTTGCAACAATTCCTACGAAGGAAGACAACTATGATACATCGAAAGAAGTAACGTTCAACATTGAAATATTACCCTAACACACAGAAAGAAGTTGCCATGTGTGCGTGCTAATAATTTAAAGGTGAGAGATGAGATAAAAGGTATAGCCACATGTTGATTATGGATTAAGCACATATTTACGGGTATATATGATTTAGTTACTATTTGGGGGAGATATAAGGTAAAACTTTATTTTATTAAGGAATGAATGAATGTTTGGAGACATAAGGGAATTAAAAATTGATTTGAATGGAAGTTTAAGTCAAATTAAGGTTGGGAGGAAGAGATTGTCAAATTGAAAATTTGTGAATTGAATTAACGATTGGGAGATATAAGAAGCATTGATACAATTAATTGATATTTGAAATTTGAAATTGGTTAATATGATGAGAAAAGTAATAGAAGAAATAATTTAATATGCTTTTTTCAAAGAATATGAATAGATGTCGAAAAATCTAAAGCATTACAAACAACATCTATTTTTGGTTGAACAAAGAGAGATTCCAATAAAATTGAAGAAATTATCTTTAATTGTCAAAGAGAGAAAAGATGAAAAATTTACAACATTTGGCACTTATCTACATTCAAAAAATTTTGAAGCAAAAGGAAATTCTAAGGATGCCATTATATTACCTATTGATATCAATATGATAATATATGATATTACTTTTGAAATCTCCAAATAAAAAAAAACAAAAAGAGTTGATCTTGAAGGAAAAATTAGTGACAAAAGATGTGAATTGAAACATAAATAATTTATGGCATATGATAGCAAATAATCTTCTCCAAGAAACACATTTGGTAGACAATGAATGTACAAACAATATATCAAACACCGAACACAATTATTCAAATACTCATGAAATATATTATTGTGATGACTGCTCATAAGGATGATAGATATCAAGCCAGAGGAATATATTCAATGTTTGAACATAAAGGAATATCAAGGTTAACAACAAAGGATGAAGACAGGATGAAGGAAAAAGATAAAGATTGAAGACAAAAGCCTTCATACCAAATAATGTAATATAGGGGGTGTTGGATGTTTTACATTATTTGATACCTTGAAGCATCAATTTAAATATTTATATTAGGAGTGAATTTATTATTTACGTAGGTCTCAAGTTGTGAAATTTTTTTATTTGTCATGTGTGCAAGTGTGGGTTGTAAGTGAAAGGTGTCAAGTGAGAAAGTGAAGAGTTATGTTTGCAAGTGTCAAGTGTGAAAGTGAAGAGTTATGTTTGCAAGTGTCAAGTGTGAAAGTGAAGAGTCATGTGTGATGCGTCAAGATGTGAAGTAGGATGTGATGTAATAATGAGAGACTTTGCATAATGTAAGGCATATGAAAGGTTATATCTCCAGTGAGTTAGAGGAGAGAACATTTTTGAAGTATTGATATATATTGATGACAAAGCTCCATGCTATGAAAAAAATATGATGTATTTTAATTCAATAAAGCTTTTTACTTTGTGAGATATTGATGTAATTATGGTATAAGATTATGTGAATGTGATCGTACAATTCTAAGAAATATTAACTTGTGAGATATTTAGGAATATTTGCCAACAATATTATATTTTTCCCTTTTTTATCCCTCTTCTTTAATTTAGGTGATTTTGGAGTATCAGATGGTTTTTGTTCTTGAGGTCCTTTGGATGACTTTGATGCCTTTGGTTCAATGTTGCTCTTGGCCTGCAACTTAGCAAATCTTACTTGTCTTTGGCTCCTCTTCCTTTATTCTAAATACTTAGACACTTGAGGGAGTTATGATGTCTTAGGTGGCTATGGTGATTTAGATGCCCTTAATTCCCTAAATGTCTTTGATGATTTTGATGCTCTAAATGATTTGGGTGCCTTGGAATACTCAAAGATATTGGGTGCTTCTACAACCATGGATTTTGATTGCATTTCTTAAGAACCACAAGCAAATTTGTTAAGAAATTTTTACCACCTTCTCTCACTTATATTCCTAGTCCCAAAACATTGGTGGCAAATTAGCTTAATTAACCCATGATGTTTTAACATGTATTTTCTTGTCTGGAATTTAATGGTCATATCTTAAAAAATAGAATTTAAATAAAAAGTCAAATTGATTCGAGAGTCAATTTTTTTCTTATCGGGACATAGGTGAATGAGAAACTTTAGATGCGAGCCTGATAGTACTATGAACTGCCCATCATAGGTAAAGAAATTCACTATCCACATGATGATAGAGTCCTAGGGTTGCACTAAACTTATCAACTTCAAACCCTTGTACTAGTTATCATGGATATTGTACTCTAGTTCTGGGTTTATGTCCTCTCTAAACTGGGTAAATAATTTGAATATCGGACTGTTACACCTGAATCTTCCAATATTCCTCTTATAAGACACACCCGCCACCATGTTAGCATAGCTTAATTATATTATTTTATTATTTATTTAGGTATCATATTTTATTGTTAGCGTGCATAATTGGCGACATCTTGTTTACGATCATCTTCTAATGATGACTCGATATTGTTAGCACCATCTTGTTAGATCCACTTTATGTGGCCTAATGAGGGACACACTTGTATTATATAAGTTTGAATTAATACAATGTTTATTGTTGATTTTTTCTATATGGTATCAGAGCAAGATGCACTCCTAGCATAGTGCTCGAGATGCACTCTAAGCATTTATCATAGCTAGCTCGAATCTTGAGACCAGGTCACTATGCATGATTCACGAGGCACTTAGATCTGGCACGCAGGCAAATGTGTGGATGAGACTTTGACTGACTAGAAACTATGAACACATTTGTCAATTTTTTTTGCACAGATCCCAAGACCACGTTGCTTCAGTCTAACCAATCTACTACCAAATCTGGTGAGTTTGACTACAACTGATATTATCAAATATATTAGATATCGTACGCAATGATCCCTTAATGATCGAGATCTATCTCTAACAACCAACTACTGATCTCTAAATGAGATTGATGCTCACAGTGATCAGGCACAAATCCTAAGCAGAGCTGATAAACTCTAACTACTACATTGGAGGACAAACCCAAGGACACGTGGTGTCGATCTATGAATAACATGCATTTCAAGGCTAACCGCTAATGTGGTACTGCTAACTAGGTGGGCTACCTACGTGGCACTACAGATCTAGCTTGTATTTTGAGGCCAAGCTAGAATTGATAGGTGGCATGTTACGATTGGTAGTTCTTGCTAATGTGGTATTTTCTCGATTGGTGTGCATGGCAAAAGGTCATGTTGATTGATTGCCCACAGGAAATTGACTATACAGTGGCGTGAACCTGTAATTATTTAGCAAATTTTCATCTACACTATGGGATAATTGAATTTCAATTATTTTTTTCTTTGTTTGTGGATGCAAAGTCAATAAACTGGAGGTATCTTCCTCCATCTTCAGCACAACACGCTAGCCTGATTGGTGATTTGGGCTAGAGTTAACACTCCCATGTGGTCGGAATTTTCACTCACGGTGGCTTCCAAATTTCCCTCTTTTGCTCCATGGCTTTCGAATTACTTCTTTTGTTGCAGATTGGGCGGGCTCTTTGCTTGGGTGGGTACCAAAGCCCGAAGTCAATTTTTTATTGTGGAGAAGTAAGGTATATATATTTTTTTTGCTTTTTTTTTTTTTAAAAATTTTTAATTATTTTTTATTAATAATTTAATATGTTATTTTGCTTTAAAATTTATTTTAGGTCCATCCAACTTTAATTTTTTTTTAAGCAAAAGAACTATTTTTATTATTAATTTAAAATTATTGATTAAATTTTAATCTTTTTGCAACCAAAAAAGAAAAAGAGCAACCACATTTCATCCTATTCTTTGCAAACTCAAGGGGGGGCATTTATTCATGCTATTTTTTGTAAAATTATCAAATTAGGATAAAAATGTGGGAATAGTGAGTGATTTTTTCAAATTTTAAAAGGCAATTTGGCATTGTAATTAGGTGCATTTTTGGCAGTGATCGACACCTAAAATTTCATTTTTTTGTGGGCACTTTTTGTTGTATGTTGCATTTACATTTCCATTTCTATTTTTGCACTACAACATTAAGTAAAATCAAACACAATTAAGTCCTCAAAAATTGAATCCGTCTGTGTAAATTTATTTGTATCGTAGTGTTCGGTATTTATGATACCTCTGGCTCATATTTACAAGTAATGCTATCGTGCTTTGGGCTACTGTATCTATCACCTAACATAGCTACAAGAACGATGTCTGAGCTTATTCTCTATCAATCATTGGGGAGATATAAGTTTACCATTTTGTTATTTTTTTCACTCCATTCACTACCCTAATCATTATTGTTGTTAGATGTAAATCCTGACGAAGTGCTTTCCAAAGTGTATAGAGGAAGTTACGCCCCATCCATGAGGAAAGACTTTCTATAGTAGGTGTCATAAAAAATGATTCCCTTTCAGTACTGTCTATGTACCACTTACCGTTTTGCTTTCATGTACTTATAGTCTCCCTCACGTAAGCGCAAGTATATAGAGAGGATTGGTATAACAACCTAGCAAAACTATAAAGAAAGGGGGACCATTTGGTGTTATAAGGAACCCTCATTATGGCCACTATCCACAAGTACCTGACAAAATCTCAGTTACTTAAAGGTTCCAATTACACACCATGGAAAACAAAGATGAAGGCTATTCTACAAATGGAAGAATTGTGGGATGTTGTTTCTGGAATGGAAACAAGGCCTTAACCATCAGCAAACACAACTCAACCTACACGACTAATTACAAATTAGATTGCATTTGACAAGAATGATAGTAAGGCAAGAGTGCTCATCTTGTTTGTTGTTCCATATGAAGTTCAACCTCACATAGCTGACACAAAACATGGTAAAGAGGCATGGGATGCCCTTACAACCATCTATGAGGTTAAGAATGAGTCTACCATTCTTCACCTTCAATCTCAACTTCATAGTTTGAGTATGAAGCATGGAGATACAGTTGAACTATTTCTTTGCAAAGTGGCTGAGTTGAAGTTAAAGTTGAATTCCTTGGGAGAGATTGTAGACGATAAGCTCCTTACTTTAGTAGTTATGAGAGCTTTACCTAATTCATACAAAATGTTGATAACTTCTCTTCAAGTGTCCCAAAGAAAATTTACCTTTGTTGAGTTGGTCAATATGCTTCAAGAAAAAGAGGCTCACCAACTTCAAAGAGATGAAGCTTCTAATACAACCCTCTATTCCACCAGGAAGGGTTCTAAGAAGGGTAATTTTTAAAAGGGAGGAATTTCTTCCAAGGATTCCAAGGGAAAACAACCTTAAAAAGCGAAGATATATTGCAAGATTTATGACAAGGATACCCATGACACAAATAGTTGTTGGCACAAAAAAAAACAAAGAACAAGGGCCATAATAAATCACATAATAAAAACAAGCAACCCAAGGTGAATGTTGTTGTTGAAGAATCTGATTCCAGTTTTGAGTAGGCACATAAGGTGCTCATGAATACCACAACCTCTAAGCAGAAGGATCTTGTATGGTATGTTGAATCTAGTGCCAGTAAGTACATGACTGACGATAAATCATGGTTTGAGACATATGAAGCCAAGGAAGGAAAACCCATCACAATTGCTGATGATAAAACCTACAAGGTTTAGGATGAGGGTATAATTTCAATATACCTTCCAAATGATAAATGTTAGATTGATAGAGTCCTATATGTTCCAGGATTGGCGAACAATTTTTTGTCAGTCACTCAAATTCTAGATAATGATATGGTTGTTGTTTTTCATGTTGAGGATGGAAAGAAATTTTGCTTTATCACCAAGAGGGGTAAACACATTGCAACAACTTAAGAAAAGCATGGCTTTTTTGCATTATATGCTATCTCTACCCCTCATGTTGCCATGATAGTCTCTACAAAGGAGGAACCTTCACTTTGGCACAAGAGATATTGGCACAAGAGATATGGATATCTAAGTTTTGGATATTTAATTAAGCTAAGTAAAGATGACATGGTAAAGGGCCTTACCTCCCTTTCCTCTACATTGCCAATGTGCTCTGATTTCCTGGCAGGAAAATAGTATAGAGTACCATTTGAAAAGATCTCTACATGAGCAAAGAAACCTCTAGAGTTAATTCACACCGATCTGTGCGGTTCTTTCACACCAAATAGTTGTGGGAGGAAGAGGTACTTTTAGTTATTTGTATATGACTACTCACGAGAGATGTGGATTTTCTTTCTTCATCTAAAATTTGAAGCCTTTAGTTACTTCTAACAATTCAAGAAATCCATTGAAAAGGAGCCAAAGACTTCTATAAAGACCCTCCGCTCAGATCAAGGGGGAGTTTACCTCTAAATAATTTTTTGCATATTTGACTACACATGGGATCAAGAGACAACTCATTATTGCTTATAATCCATAGAAAAATGGAGTTTCTGAGAGGAGGAACCATTCCATCATGGAAATGGTTCCTTGTATGCTCATAAGAGCCCATCTAGAGCAAAATATTTGGGTAGAAGCTATCACCACAATAGTTTACCTATTGAATAGGGCATCCACAAAGGCCCTAAAGGGAATAACTCCATAGAAAGCATGGAGTTTTCAGAAACCCTCCATATCTCATCTATGTATATTTGGATGTAAGGCTTTTATGCACATACCAACATAGAAAAGGAAGAAGCTATATGAGAAATCCTTGAAATGTGTTATTCTTTGGTATGATGATACCTCTAAGGATTATCAATTGATTGATCCTTTGAACAAGAAGATTCATATCAGTAGAGATGTTGTTTTTGATGAGGCTTTCACATCACAAAGCACATCCGATATATACCTAGATTTTATGGACTCTAAAATTGAGAAGTCTCCTTCGGCACCTTAGACAGGAGGACCTTCTTTGTAATCACCATAGAAGAAGATTCCTAAGTGGTATACGAGTACTATCAAAGAATTAAAGTTATCCACACCACCAGATTTGAATTTGAATAGACTTCGTACTCGTAGTATGACTTGACAAGATAGAGCAGCAATAGAGACTACTGAGGTTGATGATTTTTGTCAATCTTTTGAGGAGCTTTCAGTAGATCCAGAGAGAGAAATAGAGGATATGGATGTGGATGATGACAGGGTTTTTATGACCTCACTTTATGAACATGAACCCAAAACAGTACAAGATGACCTTAGTGAGCCATAATAAAAGGTTGCTATGGATGCATAGTACATGTCTCTGAAGAAGAACAAGACTTGGAAGCTTGTCGATCTGTCATAGGGAAAGAAGCCCATAGGTTGCAAATGGGTGTACAAATTCAAGTATAAGATATATGGTACAATTGATAAGCATAAGGCCCATCTTGTTGCAAAGGGCTATGCATAAAAGGAAGGCATCGACTATGAGGAAACTTTTACACCTATTGCTCGGATGACAACCATTCAAGTTATTTGTGCTATGGCAGCATAGTACAGGTGGAAAGTATATTAGATGGATGTTAAGAGTGCCTTTTTGAATGGTGATCTCCAAGAGGAAGTCTATATGACACAACCTGAAGAATTTGAAGTGGAAGGCCAAGAGCAGAAAGTGTGCAAACTGGTCAAGTCCTTGTATGATTTGAAACAAGCTCCTCAAGCTTGGTATATTAAGATGTATGATCACCTACTATAGCATGGATTTAAGAGAAGTCTATCAGATGCAAAACTCCATTTCAAGAAACAAGGTTCTAAAATAGTGTTACTTGTACTCTACATGGATAATTTGATTATCATAGGTAGCTCAAAAACTTTGATAACTGTTGTCAAAAGTGACTTGTACAAATATTTTGATATGACAAATCTCGAAATTCACTATTGTTTTGACCTGGAAGTGAACCAGAAGAAGCACCAAATCAAGGTGTCATAGAAAAAGTATGCCAAGACATTGTTAGAAAAGTATCGCATGACTAATTACAAGCTAATGGCAACTTTGATGGAATCAGGGCTTTAGTTATCGTGGTATGATGATTCACCTCAGGTAGATTGTACTCTCTATTATCAATTGATCGAGAGTATCATATATTTGATAAACACTATATCAGATATTGTGTTTGCTATCAACTATCTTTTGAGGTTCATGCAGGAGCCTAAGGTCACTCACTAAAAATCAGTAAAACATGTTCTTCACTATGTTTGTGGTACTATTGAATATGGCCTAGAGTACAAGAAGAATGATAAATTATTCTTGCAAGGATACACAAACTTCGACTATGCTGAATCATATGATGATCAAAATTCAACTTCAAGATATAGATTTTTATCTTGGATTCGGTCCTGTCTCTTAGCACAATAAGAAGCAACAGGTGGTTGCTATTTCATATACAGAGGTAAAGTATCACGTCACACATGAAGTCATGTGTGAGGTGATATGGTTGCACCACATTTTAATAAGTATGGGTCATCCATCCAAATCTCCAATTCACTTGTTCTATGACAATTAGGGTGTTTTGAACCTCGTTAAGAATCTAATGCATCATGAACAAACCAAACGCACTAAGACACAATGTCATTTCATTCGAGACAAGGTTCCAAGGCATCACATTCAACTTTAGTACATTCCCACCAATCAACAGGTTGCGTACATCTTTACTAAGGCACTTACACATGTCAAATTTGATTTGTTTCGCAACTCCCTTTGTATTGAAAAATAATGTAATAAGGGGGTAATGTTAACATAGCTTAATTATGTTATTTTATTATTTATTTAGGCAACATATTTTATTGTTTTTTTTTGAAAAATTTGAAAAAACTTGTATTAAAACAAAGATCAATTACAATTTGGGAAGAGACTCTTCCCAGCCAAAGTCAGAGAGAACACATGCTTACAATAGTAGAAGAAGATTTGCAATGGAGCCAAATATCCTGAACCATTAACTAGCTAACAGGGGCAACGACATGGTTAGTTGATGCAACTTGTCGTGATATCGCGACACTCTTTCCTTCTTCTCCTTTGGCTGCAAAAATGCAACATGTCGTGATATTGCAACACCTTTCCCCTTTGGTCGCGAAAATGCAACATGTCGTGATATCACGACATTTTTCTCCTTTGGCCACAAAATTGCAACATGTCGCGATATCGCGACACTTTTCTCCTTTGGCCACGAAAATGCAACATGTCGCGATATCGCGACACTTTTTCTCTCTTGGCCATGATGTAGCAACATGTCGCGATATCGCGACACTTTTTCTCTTTCGGCCGCGATGGAGCAACATGTCGCGATATCGCGACACTTTTTCTCTCTTGGCCGCGATGTAGCAACATGTCGCGATATCACGACACTTTTTCTCTTTCGGCCGTGATGTTGCAACATGTCACAATATCGCGACACTTTTTCTCTTTCGGTCGTGATGAAGCAACATGTTGCGATATCGCAACATTTTTCTCCTTTGGCCGCGATGAAGCAACATGTCACAATATCGTGACACCTTTTTTCCTTTGGCCACAAAAAAGCAACATGTCACGAAATCGTGACACCTTTTCTCCTTTAGCCGGAAAAATGCAACATGTCACGATATCGCGACACCTTTTCTTCTTTGGCCATGAAAATGCAACATGTCGCGATATCGTGACACCTTTTCTCCTTTGGCCACGAAAATGCAACATGTGAAATCGTGACACCTTTTCTCCTTTGGCCGCGAAAATGCAACATGTCATGATATCGCGACACCTTTTCTCCTTTGGCCGTGAAAATGCAACATGTCGTGATATCGCGACACCTTTTCTCCTTTGGCTGCAAAAATGCAACATGTCGCGATATCGTGACACCTTTTCTCCCTTGGCCGCAAAAATGCAACATGTCGCGATATCGCGACACCTTTTCTCCCTTGGCCGCAAAAATGCAACATGTCGCGATATCATGACACCTTTTCTCCCTTGGCCATGAAAATGCAACATGTTGCGATATCGTGACACCTTTCCTCCCTTGGCCACGACGAAGCAACATGTCGTGAAATCATGACACCTTTCCTCCCTTGGCCGTGACAAAGCAACATGTCATGAAATCATGACACCTTTCCTCCCTTGGACGTGACGAAGCAACATGTCACGAAATCGTGACACCTTTCCTCCCTTGGCCGCGACGAAGCAACATGTCATGAAATCGTGACACCTTTCCTCCCTTGGCCGAGATGAAGCAACATGTCGCGATATCATGACAACTTTCCTCCCTTGGCCGTGACGAAGCAACATGTCGCGATATCACGACAACTTTCCTCCCTTGGCCACGATGAAGCAACATGTCATGATATCGCGACAACTTTCCACCCTTGGCCGCGACTAAGCAACATGTCACGATATCGCGACAACTTTCCTCCAGTGATCGCGACGGTGCAACATGTCATGATATCATGACAACTTTCCTCCCTTGGCCATGACGAAGCAACATGTCACGATATCGTGACAAATTTCCTCCCTTGGCCATGATGAAGCAACATGTCGTGATATCATGACAACTTTCCTCCCTTGGCCACGATGAAGCAACATGTCGTGATATCATGACAACTTTCCTCCAGTGACCGCGACGAAGCAACATGTCGTGATATCGTGACAACTTTCCTCCAGTGATCGTGACGGTGCAACATGTCACGATATCGTGACAACTTTCCTCTAATGACCGCGACGGTGCAACATGTCATGATATCGCAAAAAATTTCCTCCCTTTGATTTTTCTTTGATCATTGGCTCAAGGACATTTCAAGACCCTGCCTAATCACCTCATCCTCAATAGCCATGTCACTGTGCAGTTGAACCCCTACCTCCTTCTCAGCACCCATCTTAGCCAAGAAGTCGGCGGCTTTGTTTAAATCTCTACTCACATAAACTGGAATCACATCATCTAAATCCCTCCATAATTCCTTAATTTGAGTGACAAGAATCCTCAACCTCCATGCTTTCAAAGCAAAGTTCCTCATGCAATCTAGAGCTCCAACCATTATTTGAGAATCTGATTCAAGTATTATCCTCTTGTGGCCCTATTTCACTGCCCAAATAGAAGCAAATTTGATAGCTATGGCTTTTGTTTCATTGTTTGTGGCTCTTCCCAAGCCTTGCAGTTCCAAATAGAGCACAGTTCCAACATGATTCTGGCAAACCACTCCAATTCTGGCTCTACCCGGATTGCCTTTTGCAACTCCATCGGTATTAATTTTAATCCAACCTTCTAGGGGAGGTTTCCAACTAGCTCTGTCCTATCCCTCTTGCACTTCAACTCCATCTTCCATTGCCCCAATAACAACTTGAGATTCCTCTTTAGCATAGACAACCACAGTTTCTGTGACTTTGCTCCAAATGACCTGCCAAACTCCATCTAACGAAGAAAAATTTTCTCTAAAAATTCTAGCATTTCTCTCCAACCACACTTGCCACCAAATAAAGTTTAATCCAAGTTCCCAACCAATACAAAGGGCTTTAGATTTAAATCTACCCCTCTTCCATATTTCCCAGATATTAATCCGATTCAAGTCACCATTAAATTGAATTTTATAATATGAGAACCATCTCTTCCAAATCTAGTGCGTGAAAGGGCACTCAAACATCAAGTGATCAGTTGTTTCCTCGCTCTTGTAGCATAAGACACATCGAGAAGGCCCGATGATTCCTTTACATCTGAGATTATCAAAAGTGAGAATTCCATTATGCATGAACTGCCAGGCAAAAAAGTCTACTTTCAGCCAACCTTTGGAATGCCAAATCTTTCTCCAATCCTCAACCTGATAAGTATGAGGGGGAGGCTCTGGAAGGATCTTGTCATATCCGTCCTTCACTATGTAGACACCAAGGCTCCCATAGCCCCAAGCTAATTCATCCTCCTCGTCTCTACCTGTGAGAAATCTTTCTATCAAGATTTTAGTCATGATGGGTGCCAAATCTAGAGGGATTGAAATTGGCCACTCCTCCAACTTCTTAAACTGCTTAAACTTATACTCCCCCAGCTAACGAGTGGTGAAATAACTTTCAATTTGGACCCATCCCTTGGTTTCTATGGCTATTTTTATTGGTTGCAATTCAAGAAATTCAACAATGATAGGTGGGTATTGATCCCATGAATATGTCCAAAATCGAGCCTTCTCCCCTCTCCCCACTTTCCAAAATAATCGATCTTTAACTACCTAAGATCCTAACTTGAGAGCTTGCCACACTAAGGATCCAGTGCCATCCAAAGAGAAACGGCCAACCTCATTGGGGTTAACATGTCCCAAATATTTACTAGTTAGGATTCTACTGAATAAGGAAGTTGGTTGGGAAATCCACCTCTAGTACAGTTTTCCAGCCAAAGATTTATTATTTATCTTGGATCTTCTCAGTCCCAACCCTCCTTTTACCTTGGGCTGGGTTACTTTGTCCCAACCAACTAAGGCCCATTTCCTCTCTCCTTTTACTCCTTCCCATAAAAATATTCTAGCCATCTTGTCCAACTCTTTCCAAATAGTATGTGGGGCAGCCAGGATAGAGAATTTATAAATTGGCATGGCCTGAATGAATGACTGAAGAAAAGTTAATCTACCCCCATAGCTTAACCATTTGTGAGACCAATGATTCATTCTATCCTTGATACAATCCAAAAGATTCTTCCAGATATCTATTTTTAGTTTTTTAAAATGCAAAGGGACCCCCAAGTAAACCACTGGGAGAGAAGTCCTTGTGAATCCCAAGATCTCTAGAACTCTGTCCTGAAGCCTTTGATCAAGATTGAGAAAGACCACTTTGGATTTTTTATCATTGATGACTTGGTTTGAAGCCCTAAGGTAGACATTAAGAGTATCTCCGATCACTCTTGCTTCCCCTGAGTCGGCCACTCCCACCAATCCTGTATCATCCACAAACTGTAGGTGAGTCAAAACTTCCTCACCCAGCTTGATACTTGTTAGGAAACCTTGTTGTCTTCTCCTCAAGAAAAGTCTACCTAATCCTTCAGCCAAAATGAGGAAAAGATAGGGAGAGCAAGGATCCCCTTGACGAAGGCCTTGAGTGGCTCCAAAAGGTTGCGAGGGAAGACCCTTGATTAACACTGAGTAAGTTGGAGTAGAAACACAACTCATGACCCATTCTATCCAATCCTGAGAGAAACCAAATGCTGCCATCATCTTTGACAAGAAACTCCACTCCACCCTATCATAAGCCTTTGACATATCTAATTTTATGAACATTCCTTTATTACCAGATGTTTGCATTGTATGGATTGCCTCCTGAGCAAGAACCACCCCATCCAAGATCTGCCTACCCTCTACAAAACCCCCTTGCTTTGAGGAGATAATGTTATGTAAAAGAGGTTTTAGCCGCTCAGCCATTACCTTTGTGATTATTTTATATATCACATTGCATAAGGCAATAGGTCTATAATATGAAATATGAACCCCCTCCTCCCCTTTTGGAATTAAAGTAATGAAGGTATGATTTAATGCTTTAAGCATTCTTTTATTACCTCTGGACTCCTCTATAACAGCCAATACATCCTCCTCCAAGATATCCCAAAAAGCTTGAAAAAACTCAATTGGAAAGCCATCTGGTCCTGGAGTTTTTTTGGTGCTCATTCCAAAGACCACATTCTTCAGTTCTTCTCTATCAATGGGTTTAAGAAGGGTCTGATTTTCTTCTTCAGAGATAATGGAAGGTATGACATCAATAACGTCGTTTTGAGCCTCTTCATCTTGCACCATACTTTCCTTAAATAGTTTAGAAAAATAATCCATTGAATGGGAATGCATACCAGGAAGTGTATCAAAGGAGTGTCCATTCTCATCTTGAAGAGCTTCCATGTTATTCATCTGTCTCCTAGCACAGGAGATCCGATGGAAAAATTTGGTATTTCTATCACCTTCTAATAACCAAGTGGTTCTTGCTCTCTGTTTCCAGTAGGTCTCCTCTTGGTTGTCAATGTCCTCAACCGCTTTATGCAAGGCATCATCCTCGGCTTTGAGCTGCTCTATAATTGTTCCTTCCCTAAAGTGTTTTTGAACCTCATCCCATCTGGCCACCAAAGGAGCTCTTTGGACCTGGAAGTCTGTCTTGTTAGCTCGCCTCCATTGTTTCAATTGAGCTTTGACATAATGAAGCTATTTGTGGAATCTAAACATTGTTGTCCCATAAGCTGGGCGACCTTCTTCCCACCACTGTGGAATTTTCTTTCGAAGTTCCTCTTTTTGTAACCAAAAATTCTCAAATTTAAAAGGTTTGTGATGCTGCCCTGTCTTAATCCCTCCCTCCAACAAAATGGGAAAGTGATATGAAACTGGACCCTCCAAAATCTAAAATTTTGTATTCCATTTTACAAATGCCTCCTCTGAAACCAAAAAATGGTCTAGCTTTACCTTCTTGCTATGTGGCTCCCTCCTCTTGTTAGTCCAAGTATAGTTGGTTCCAGGGCATTTAATATCCACTAAATGAAAAGTTTGGACTTGGGCAATCATAAGTCGATCCCCTGGGTCCAAAATTGGGGTTCCCCCTTCCTGATCTCTAGAAGATAATTTAGCATTAAAATCCCCAGCAATAATCCAGTCTAAATCTTCCCTTGAGATTCTCATGTTATGCACAACTTTCCATTGAAGCCTCTGACCATCAAGGTTTTGAGCCCCATAAAAATTTGTGATTAAAACATGTTCAGTTGTGACATTATTCCTAAAATGTGATGTGAGAACACCCCTCCAAGCTATATGTTCTATTGCAGTCCATTCTAGAGAGTTCCAAAGAGTAACAATCCCCCCTGAGGCACCTTGGGCAGCCACTTCCATATGACCAGCGCCCTTCCAAATTTTGTTAACTGTTTTACACATAAAATCTAATGACATTTATGTCTCCTGGATAAGCAAAAAATTTGTTTTACATTTTTCTAGGAGTCTTTGAACAACAGATTGATGGGTTCTATTGTTTAAACCCCTAACATTCCATGATTGTATAATCATTGGTTACCTTGAGAGCAGTACGAATCTATTGGCCTCACCGATCCTCCAGTGATCAGTTTGTCTCCTTGAACTGCTAGCAATTCCTTATTTGATTTTCTACCCACTCCTTGAGAGTTGCTATTTTTTGATCTCTTTTCCACCTGAGTTATCCCTAAAGTTGGCCTTTCTCTGTTCTTTTTTGCTATTCCCATGCTGACATCCTTAATTGTTGGTTGCTCTTGGTTATGCACTATCAATGCCCCTGCACTCTCTGACTGTGGTAACTCAGTGTACTCAATTACCTGTTCTATGACGGTGGGAGATGAAAGAGGAGCTTGAGCGTGGATGTTATTATTTTCACTATTCCCATCCACTCCTTCCATGAGTTGATCCTCTTGGTCCACTAGTGTCTTAAATATTTCATACCTATTGGCTGGCTTGAGTTGGGTTTGCTCTTTACCATTTTTCTTTTGCCTTCTCCTTCTTTTGGGTTGTTCAAAACCATCTCTCTGAGCTTCTTTACCCTGAGGAGTATTGGTTGGTTCTTTGTTTAGAGTTGACTTACCCTCCCTAGGAAGATTTGACATTCCTAGCGGAGCCTCCATTTTTGTGTTCAAATTATTTGGGCAAAATCGGGCCAAATGCCCGTATTTGTGGCAAACTCTACATCTGAAGGGCAGAGCCTCATAATCTAGCTATTGAATCCAAGATAGTCCTACCAGTTCAAGTTCCACCTCTACCGGTAGAGGCTGGCTAAGATCCATTTCCACACATATTCTTGCATAAACAACTGTGTTTCCTTCTATGGTGTCTTTGGAGACACCCAAATGTCTTCCAAGGGAGTTACCGATAATTTCCAAAACCTACTCACTCCAAAACTCCATTGGAAGAGCATACAAACAGATCCAAATTGGGACAGCCGTGGGTTCAATTCGAGGATCGAAACCCACTCTCCAGGGTTGAACAAATAACCTTGCCAGACCATGGTTCCTCTTTTCTGATTTGAAAGCCCTATTTCTATCGGCCAGAGAAGAAAAACTAACAATAAAATACCCATTGCTAATAAACCATAAAGAGTACTCACCATGAGGCTCCCAGTTTTGCTCGACCCAGGAATGCAAGAAATTCAGGGTAGGGCGAATACCCATGAATTTACAGATCAGATGGTGATTGGCTCTGTATAAGACTATTTCTTCGACCATCCTTGGCTCGATGACAATATTGGGCCTTAATTCGGACTACAGAAGGCATCCATTGACTCATTGGGCTGTTGATCTCTTTTTGGCATCCTTAAAGAGCATTTTAAGAGCATTTCTTTGTGCTTTGTCATTATTAGATGGAGATTTATCTTTTAACAAATCTGCATAAGAGCTATTTCTCCCTATAAGAGGATCTAGAGGAGTCCCCATTGGGCCCTCCTAGGGCAGCAAACTTGCCTTCAGATCCACAGTAACCAGAAAAACACTTCGGCAGCCCACCTGATGCCCTAGATTTTCCTTAGCTCTAGAAACCCTAGTTCATCACTTCCCGCCTGCTCGCCAACATATTTTATTGTTAGTGTGCATAATTGGTGATATTTTATTTACGAGCATCTTCTAATGATGGCTCAATATTTTTAGCACCATATTGTTAGATCCGCTTTATGTGGCCTAATCATGGCTACACTTGTATTATATAAGTTTGGACTAATACAAATGCTTATTGTTGATTTTTCTATACACCACACTCTAATGCCCACCACCTAGGACCGAATGCTCTCTATAATGTTGCATCTCTCTATCAACTCCCTCTCATAGCCATATTCATGACTCCCTCCATAGGCACCCTATATATATTGTATACATCCTCTAGTGTAAAAGTTATTTTCTTCATAAAGAAATGGAAGGTGTTCCTATTTGGATTCGAACACTCACATAGTGTTGACATATAGGAATGGTTGCAGTGGATATTCACTATCTACACTACTCCATAAAACCCTATCTTACAAAACCAATTCATCATCTATCATCCACACCTCCCTCAAATCATCCAAGAACAACCAAAATCAATATCTCGATTGCACATGTTTGACCTAACATCATTCACCAATATCATATTTCACTGTAAAAAAAAATTGATTTGTACAATCCATACATCTATATGTCTCCGTACGATTGGGTCAACGATGGTAGATTCAGCTACCCATTTATTCGAAACATACCCCCTCAAAAATTTTCTTGATCCCATCCAAAAAATGAATAAAAAATGCACAATTACACATCTTAGGCACACACACACATCGAACAATGTATCACCAAATAAAATAAACAAAAATACACAACACACATACAACCATGAAAACTCCAAATCCATTTTCCATTTACCCCACACAATGCTAACTAGCCTACCATGCTTCTATAATTTCATTTCACTAATAATTGGGCCCTAGGGTTTATTTTATTTCTAAAATCCATAAACATGGGAAAAAGTCATCTAGCCGACACTACACACCCTCCAACACCAACACTCGCCATACCCTTGAACATCTTGTTGATTTGTGTTCTCGATTCGACAATGTTTTGTTTAAAAAATTCACCCTCACTATTCTCCTCCTTTCAATTCTCCTCACTCACACTATGTAAATGAGGAGTGTACCCCATGATCATGCCTTTATAGTCACATGCCACCCAATCATACAGAAAAGTATGCTTGGTTTAGTTTGCACTCCTTCACATGATGAAAAAATTGCTTCCAAATTTTTCCATGCATGTCAAAACTTTGATCTTTATCAATTTCTCACATCATCTTTGACACCTCTATGACAACTTTGTCAAGCGATTGGTCATTTTTTTTACTTTTTCACCCATAAAATCATCACTTGAGGGGGTAGACATCATACACTAAAACCGCTTTGTGCATGATCAATACTCAAACGCTCAATCTTAGAATTTATGTTTATTTAAGAACCTTTGCCTAAGACTATCACAAACCCTCCTTTGTTGCAGCAAATAAAAGCAAAATTTCTCTTCTCAATCAAACACTAATCCAATTAGATTGAGTATGTTATACACTGGTAAATACAGGCTTACTAACGTGTGTATGCTTCATCAAGGTGGCCAATGAAGCCCACCAAAGCAATCATGAGGATGCCTACATAGGGCTGACCAGTCTACCAATCCGAATGATCTCATCAATTTTTCAAAGGAAAAGTTTTAAGGATACTTATCCCTTCCACAATTAGGGCATCTTACATTGATCATGAAACAAGAAAATATTACATCTATTCCCTCAAAAATTATCATGGTACGACAAAGGCCATAATTAATCATAGTCAATCACACCATAATATTTCAAATTTTCATAAATTTCTCTCAACACTAATCATTTTCATCATTACTAACCACTATATGATCATGCAATGATATTTTTATCAAGTGTTTTGTTGTTGTTTTTCTCTTCTTAACCCATAAAATCATCGCTTGAGGGGGTAGACATCACACACTAAATCTGTCTTGTGCATGATCAATATTTAAACACTCAATCTTAGAATTTATGTCTATCCAAGAACCTTTGCTTGAGATAATCACAAGACTTCCTTTGTTGGGGTAAACAAAAGCATAATTTCTCTTCTCAATCAAACTCCAATCCAATCAAATTTGGTATGTTATACATTGGTAACTATAGGCTTACTCATGTGTGTATGCTTTATTGAGGTGACCAATCTAGTCCATTGAACTAATCATGAGAATGCCTACATATGGCTAACCAGTCTACCAATCCAAATGATCTCATCAATTTGTTAGAGGTAAAGTTTCAAGGATACTCATCCCTTCCTCAATTGGGGCATATAACATTGATCATGAAACAATGTAATCTTACATCTACTCCCTCAAAAATTATCGTGGCATGACAAAAGTTGTAATCAATCATAATAAATCACAAATCATCAATTCATTTCTCTCATAATCAAGCATTAATCTAATGTCATAATTTTTCGTACTACATTGTGTCTTTACATAAGGCAGTACAAAAAGGGGTAAATGTAGACACCTAAAAATTTCACATTTATCCTATCCCATGCTAATGGTAGATTAATTTGCAAACCCATAAAATTTGCATAATTTGCTTAAAAACACTATTCATATTGCTTAAGCCCCCTTTGCCACTTAAGCCGTTTCCAACGCTTAGTCCCTGGTCACCATGCAACCACCCCTCTAAGCCCACTTTAGGGACACCTCACCTTAGTCTACCCTTTGACTAGCCTAGCTTCCACCTAAGCCTAGCTTACTCTAACTTAACCAGGATAGACCTAACCCTTGGTCAATCTTAAACTCATGGTCAAACAAACCTTAGCCTAGCTTCCACCTAAGCCTAGCCTCCACCTCACCTTGGTCAAACCTAAACCCATGGTTAACCTAACTATGGTCAAACCTTAAATCTTGCTCCCCTCCACATCCCCATGTGCATTCAATATCATAAATAATATTTGAAGACCTTTTGTATTAAGGCATTCAAGGTATTAAAAGAATGGATGAGTCATATTCCACCATTGAGGATAAGACTTTCATGTACCATATATTTACGAGGGATGGCTCACCCATGCTCATTTAATGCATGTGGATGGGTGGAATGCATATAAAAATTAAATAAATAGAAAGATATTTGATATTTATATTAATAAACTTTGTCTTTTACAAATTGGCCTTTTGCGGTTACAATTGACCTCCCAAAATGAAGGATTTTTATTTGCAAATAAGTTCTATGGTGTCACAAGTTATATCCTTGATCGCATAATAGATTATGGGAGGATTTATAAGGTATGTTGTTTGACATCCTAAGCCTCTATGTGTATCCAATACCTGCATACAAGCTTATAATGATAACATCAATAGTATATGTGGGGTCTTTCAAGATGAGGCCAAGAGGGTTACAAAAGCAAATAAAACGTTACAAAAATTTACAAAATCAAGCACAAAAGTTATAAAACTATATGAAATACATACAAAACTTGATAATGTACCTAATTTACCTTTATGTGCAGTCAATGGTTGATATGGAGCCGCTACTTGCCTTGAGGCTCAACTGCCCAAGGCGGTTGGATCTCCTGTGTAGCTACCCGAGGCAATTGTGCTCTTGTGTAACTACCCATTTTAGTTGATCTATATTGCTCCAAATGGAATGAAAATTTATGGAAACCATAATCTAGTTGTCAAGAACCTACATTAAAAGTTTTAGGGCAATCTAAATATGGATGAGAAAGTTATGTATAAAATAGTGAGGGTGGTTTTGGCTCCAATTTGGCCACCCTAGGCAGTTGCCTGAGCTCCTGTGTAGCTGCCCAGGGAGGTTGTGCCTTTGTATAGACAACTAAGGAAGTTATGACTATTATAAAAAAAAAATGTTTCATTCCTATATCTAAGCCTTCCTCGATTTGTTTTGAGGCTTTTTTTGTAGTTCTGATATAGTTTTGGATGATGGGTGTGGTTTCAAAACAATGATTAGTAAACACTTATAAAAGCCTCCATGGTTGAAGCCTTCAATCTCTCTGAATGGTATACTTGCAATCACAATGTCAAACACATACACAAAAAAATTGAATGAAATTTGGATAGAGTTTCATTTTAATTTTATGCACACCCCTTGGTGAAGTGAAATTGGGGCTTATTTGTAAAGTCTCCCATGGATGGAGTAGAGTTATGAAAGGGAGGGAAGGAGATGGGTGACAAGTGGCTTGGGTGAGGGAAGGAAGGAAACTTAGGTTTCCTCACTTGGCTGGACAAATGTGCAAGTTTCCTTATTTGGGGTATGATACCCTATGACACATTATGACATACCATAACACCTTATGATGTGCCATGACGCATTATGACATGCCTCACTAATACCTTTTTGTGGAGAGATTCCTCACCCACCAAAATGACATTTCTCATCAATGTGCTTGGGTGGAGGGAATCCTCACCCAAATGCATTAAATGAGCTTAGAATGTGGAGGAAAGAGGGAAATTAAATGCCAACTAGAGTTAGGTGGATTAGAGTTAAAATAATAGAGTGGTCCCATGATGACCGTGGCTAGGCGTAGGAAGGGACTTAAGTGCGTCAAAGGGGTTAGAGTAGTCAAAACTAATAATCTATAAGGTTGCAATATATTAATTAAAATAATTACACACATTAAATATTAATATACTATTGCAAATGTGATACTTTTTAGGTGTCTACAACATTTATGAGGGATGGCTCACCCATGCCCATTTAAAGCATGTGAATGGGTGAGGAATTCTCTCACCCAAACCCATTTATGAGGTATGGCACACCATGCAACCTTAGGTAACATTTCACTAGACACCTCAACCCCCCAACCTTAGCCAAGTCTATAAATAGAAGGTCATTTTCACCATTTATCAGAATATGATATTCACATATCCAAAATCTGTAGAAATCCCTCTAACTCTAAGTGCATTCAATCATCACTCACCATCAACTACCATGGATGCCCACATATGCTTATTGACATTTTTTTTTATTTTGTAATTTAATCCCAGTTACAAGTATAAAAGACCACTCGATGCAGGAAGGAGCTATAGAAACATCAAAAGAACCTCTACAACATAAATTTCTTCTGTTTGGCTAACATAGAGCCAACCATACAAATATGTATGATCAAAAGGATCATACCTAAGGGTATAATCCTCTTCAAGGGTATATTTTAGTTTAAAACCCTACAACAAACCACCAAGCCAAGTAAGTAACATTCTTAATATTTTATGTTACTTTTAATCACTTTCATCATGCAATAGGCTAGTTTCATTTGGTATTTTATCTTCTATTACAAGGGGTATAATTGAGATATGATCCCAAATGCTATTAACCATTTTTTTGGATTATACAAGTTTAGAGGACCTCTTACAACTGACAATGGCTCACACACAACAAGTCCACTCCTTTTGAGGATCCTATGGAAGACCCTTGATGTTGTTAAACTATTCATTGGAAGAGTGCTCCCTTCTTAGGAGACCCATTTTATTGCCTATGAGGTAGTCTTGTAAAGAAAAATGACCAATATTTAAACCCTTTATACTTTTTAATATAAACAACATATTTTCCATAGTGTTCATTCTCTGGTGATCATGGTGGAACATAGAGGATGGGGATGGTAGCAGAGAGAGAGATACAACTCGAGCAGATAGAGCGAGGTTATAATAGGATAGAGATACAATAGTTGTGACACTAGCGAGAGCCACAACAAATATGCATAGTTTGTAGGGTGAGCGAGATGCCATGGTAGTAAATATGGCCAAAATCCAAGAGGAGGTGGGAAGTTGGGGGTACAAAGTGCCAATATTGAGGACTTGTAATGACTGTGCAATGATGTTGAGGCTCTCTATGTATAAAAGAGGACCAAAATAATTATTTTGGAGTTGGAGATGGTAAGATGGTGTTTATTGATTTATCATATTTATGATCTTAGTCTCATTCACATTAATGATAGAGTTGAAGGAGCACATATTTAGTTGTTCTTATAGTGCCTTGATTTGTGTAGGCTACAACATCATAGGTAGAGGGATTTACTCGAGCGTAGGGTGGAAAGGGGATGCAAAGGAGCATTGAGGAGGCTTCGAGGGTGCATGAGGGGAGTGGGAAGAATATCAATAGGTAACAGGGCTGATGTTCTTTTTTTGGTGTGGTAGATGTGCCATTGATTTTGTATGTTTTGTATTGTACATGTATGGGATGAGGATGATATGAAGTGTGGTAGGTGATGTAGCCTATGGGAAATTTTGATTATGTACATGTCATTTTGATATAATATATATATGATGGATATTTATGATGTTGCTTTGATGATTTGATGTGTTTTTATTGTGTATGATGTATAGTTGTAGATATGATCATATAATTGTGCATGTTGATTTGATGGATGGTATCTTAAATTTAGAATTCATTTGTTATTTGTTTATGTTTAGTAATGACAATATATATATATATATATATTTGAAAAATGTATTGTATGTACATTTGATGTGTGCTTGTGTAGTCATTTTTTTAGGATGCATGCATTGGTATTGATAATCTCAAATGGTTGAGTTAATCAAGGACAGGGTAAAAGTTGCACAGGATATGTTAACCTAATATGAGATAAGTAAACATGCAATGTGTATGTGTAATGTAAAGCTAAAAATGGATGTAGGTAGGTGATGCAAATGATAGTGTGAATATGTATTAGACAACTATGTATAATGATGTTAAATAACTTATTGATTGTATAGTGTACTAATGATATGAAGAGAATATTTTTGATTTGCAAAACTACTATGATGTAATACATTTCTTCTTCCAAGTGACTTTGGATGTTATAAAAATTTATAGAAATTCAAACACCATAGTTTGAACAATCAAATTCATCTATTTTTCAGCCAATGTTCGATAGAAATCTTGACTATCCTAACTAGGTTTAAGCCTATCATGAACTAGTGTGTGTGTAATGATGTTCATTTATCCATTTTGAGTGAGGTTGGACCAATTATAAACTTATCCAGTATAAAATAGCTCATCCACAAGATACAATGGTATGTACAAAAGAAAGTTGCTAATGTGATAGACATGTCACGACTTGTAAGGCATACTCCATTGCTAGACAAGCATCTATAGACTTGATGGAGGTTATCTCTGTAATACATCAATGTTGCTCCACTACCAGACAAGCATCTATAGCCCCGATGGAAATGTCTAAAGTGCTTGAGAATACCAAGAACAAGTTGTTTGATAGTTCTCTTTTTTTCATTTGATTTTTTTGGTGGTTCTCTTTTTGCTTTGCTTTATATTTGTTTTGACAACTTGTTCTATTTTGTATCCTTAGGCTTGGATTATGCAAATGATAGGATGAGTAGGGGAAACCATTCGCTTTGTGGTAAGAGTATGCAAGGTGTTGTCCTCCCTAAAATCAAAATTTACCTAGTGTTTGATGTGTGATTGGTTCATAAAAGAACTCAATTCATCCAGGGGAAGTGTCGAAATCCTTTAAAATTTGGTAAAATTCAATAAAGGTTGATTTGATCAACTAAATATGATTGAATGATAGACGAGATTTCTTTGTACAAAGTCACCTAAGAATAGGGTCGAACATAACTATAGTTGTGCTAAATAGTGTATGTTTATCTTCTCTTCTTTGTGTTTTTATGATTTTTTTATGTTGTTGTTGTTGTATGCAAGATGATGGGTGCATATGGATGAGCTAATTGACACAAAAATGTGAGAAAGAGCAATGCAATATGATGATATGCATGATGATTTTTTATCTAATTGTAGATGCAAATTAAACAACACCTAATAACTACACTTAAACAAATGAATAATTAAAGCAAGATAAACACATATGATTGTACATAAATAAATTTCATATCTTGATATTACAACCAAATATGCCCTAGATTGGAGTTTTTACAAAGCTTTATTGCTCAATACAATAATCTCAATATGCTAGGGTTCTCCAAAACCATAGCCAACAAATCAGGGTGGTGTCTTCGCGCTTGATCGATCCTAACAAAAGTGAGTGATCTTCAAATATCCTTTGGTCAGACCACTCTAGCTTAAACAACCGCTCAATGCTTGTGTATCTCTAAACTTGCACACATAGAATGAAAAAATAGGATTTGTAGTAATAGTGAGGGCTCCACTACGTGAGACCCTTAGAAATCAATAAAAATCCTAATGCCAAGTAATAAACTGCATAAAAATATGGAAATAATGAAAGTAGATTAACAATAAGAGATTTACCTTTTTGAACTTGATATTTTCTAATCTATAGTCATTGTTACAGGGAGAAAAAGTGTGGATGCCCTAACGACACTAGAGGGATTCGCTAGTCTTTAGTAGTGGGTTTCAAAACACCCGTGCGTGCTTGAAATCAACAAAAAATTCTTGTGGGTGCTTGGAGATGGTGAAAAGCACCCAGAGATGCTTGGCAATGGAAGAAAACACCCATAGGTGCTCGACAGCGATAGGCAGCACCCGAAGGCATTTAGGATCTGAGGTGGATATCTACAGAAGCAGATCTGGCAGAGCAAAGTGGGTGGTAATGGATGCAGAGGCTAGGGCAAGCAAGGATGGATAGCAATATTGCTTGGATGCTCCAAGGCAAGCACTTAGGAAATTCTTGGATTGCTTAGGCATTAACTGCTTAGGAAACTCAGGGGTTGATCCATCAAAATGACCTCTATTAATAATCCACACTAGGGTATGTTAGGGTTTTAGCAACACAAATTGTGTGGCTCATATTAAAACATATCAAAGGGTGGATATTAATTATGGGTGCATGGCATGGATTAATGTGGATGAATGGCTAGGATTAAGTCAAATCGGATGGCTAGGATTTATTTATATATATAATATTTACATTTATTAAATATATATAAAATATTAATATTAAACATATATTTAACAAATATGCTTAAATATATAAATTAATGGGTAAAAATGATGGGAAGACCCCAATGGATGAAAAGTGGCTAGATTTTGGTGTCTATAGATGCCCCTTTTTGTTCTGCGTTGCATGAAACACAATGTAGTGCAAAACACAAGACACTTGCTTGGGCTAGGTGTAGAAGCAACTTTCTATTGGGATGGAAAAATGAACTTGAAGATAAAAGAATTAAAGAATTTGGATTTGTGTAGCTTACCCCCTCAATTGGCGAATGAGTTTGCGGATGAATATCATGAGCCAATTGAAAAAAATATGTGCAAATGATTTGTGGATGATATGAATGATGTAAATGTGATACTATTTTTTCCCTAATGAGAAGAGGAGATTGGTGGAAAATGTGGAATGATTGCATCTATTTTTGCCATAATAGATGAAGGATTTTGTGAAAATGTGATGAAAATGTGTCTATTTTTGCCCCAACAAATGAAGTTTTTTTGAGTGTAGATGCCATGATCATATAAGATGTATCTCTTTGTGGGAAATTCAAAACCAAATGTGGTTACCCAAAATTTGGGGTGATTCGATGCTATTGAAGAATGTGCCTTTGGGCATCATTGATATGCAAGGATGAATATGCAAAGATAAAAATAGTCAACTTCGGAGGGCCAACTAGTGACTATCGGATAATTCCTATGATAAAAACCAATCACCCTAGCTAAAGCCAGTTGCCATGATGACTATTAAGGATATATGGAATGATGAAATATAATTTTTTCCATGTTTTAAGCCCCATGAACTAGGCCATCAATGACAACTTTTGTGTAAATTGTTCTTGGCAAGGTTTCACGCAAAAATATGAAGTACCAAATGTGATTGTGATTTCGAACAAGGATATATAGGATGATGATAATAACCAAGTGTCCTTATGGTAGGTTATTAATATTTCCAAATTTTATGGATGCAAATCACTGCAATCACCAATTATATAGAATAAACCACTAGATACAAGGTTCACTCAAAAAAATTTTGAACTTGGAAAATATGCAAATGTTATGATTGATGATTGAAAATGATGTGGAAATGAAGTATTAAATGATTTGGTGGGGGTAAGCCACTATTTTGCATTGATTTGGCATTTTTTCAATTTTGATGCCAAATATTGATTGGTATTTTCAGCATTCACAGATTCCCGTCGGTGTTTGGGCGCTTCGCAAATGCCCCAGTGTGCTTCAATGCACTAGGAAATGTCCATGGGCACTTCAAGGCACTTGAAGTAGCTATAAATAGATTGTAAGGCAAAAATGAAGCTCATTTGTGTGTTTGTGAGTTTGAGAAGCTACATCTGGGAGAGTTGAGTGAAGTGGAGTGGAGTGAGGTGAAGCAAGTTGGGTGCAGAAGCTATGGGGATGGAGGAAGTGGATGCGAGGATCATAGCTAGATCTAGAGTGTGATTTTTTGAGGTAAGTCATTTCATTGAAGCTATCTTTGTTTTTGTGCAAAAAAAATTATGTTTTTGTGATTTTTTAATAATTTATTTTTGTATTAACAAATGTTTTGTGTTGTGCTGTAGCTTGGGATTTTGGAGGCTCGACACTAGTTCTCACCTCTCATCCCTAGGATGAGGAAGACATTGGTGAAGGATAAGTAGGATTTGTTGAAGTCTATGGGGCTAGAGGAGGTAGCCCACATCGATGTGGTAAGGGCGTATGAGGGGCACCTCTCGGCCTTGGTAGAGAGGTGGGATCCAGAGAGGGGGACCTTCCAGCTTCCTACTGGAGAGGTTACCATTACACTTAAGAATGTATACCGCATACTCAAGCTATCAGTGGAGGGGTTTCATGTTGAGGTTGGACACGATCGGGGAACAAAGATAAAGCAATATTTTTGGAGACAGTTAGAAGAGTGTGAGGGTGTAGTGTGGGGGCATTCCATAGTTGTCCATGTATATGAACAAGTAACTGGATGCCCTTCGATATTTGGTAATATTCATGTTGGCCAACATCGTGGTTCCAAATAGTACCGGTTGTAGGTTCCCTTGGAATCTCATAAGGATGGTGAATGATATGTTGGCTACCTCATAGGTGTAGGCATGGGCTTCTGCCTTGTTGGTGCAAGTGTACCAGGAGCTATATGAAGTGAGAAGGTGGGAAAGGGATTGGATTGCAGCTTGTTGCTGCAGTGTTAGGGATGGGAGAATTTTAGCATGGTTCAATTAGAGGTTCTATTGGCCGCAGGCTTAGGTAGGGGATAGCCCTATGCTAGGAGATGGGCAGTGGCATAGGAGGTACAACCAAGTTAGCCTATGCAGATGAGCCAGTGGTACCAAGATTTATGGGCTGGATTGACATCTTCCCAAGTGATATGGAGGCCATGGTGGGGTACCAGGTGGATAGGTGATAGAGAGAATCTATGATCGGTGAGGTAGGCTAAGTGAGTGGTTGGGAAATACTGGAATGAAGATAAATATATTTAGTTCTCAAGAGTGCTTTGAGAGTTTGGCCTGAGGTAGGGAATTTCATATGAGTCAATGCTCTGTAGGAGGCATCGAGAGGAGACAGGGCTACCATGTGCTGAGCCATGGAGGGAGGCTTATGAGGATGATGATGAGATAGATATCCTTGATGTAGATGATGTACAGACTACTACAAAGTACGATGCATGGTTTGCTACACAACTACCATGGGCATTGACTCGAGTAGCAACTGGTGGATATGGGGCTAAGGTGGAGGAGACCCATAAGGCTCCCAAGTGGTAGATGTGGCCTTCAATATAACAGTCAAAGGAGGACTAAGGGTGCAGTAAGGTAGGCTCTTGAGAGTGGAGGAGATGGTGGAGATGGGGATGATGTGGAGGAGACTTTGGATGGATCTCTACGTCAGAATGAGGAGGAGGGTGAGGCTAGAGTAGCAGGTGATAGAGTGGGATGAGATGGTGATGAATCAAGATGAGAGGATCAATAGGCTCCAAGTAGAGCTACTAGAGAGGGAGCATCATCATAATGTTAACATAGCACACCTTCAATATTGGAAGAGGTCTATTGAGGCTTTGGATGATAGATTGATGAAATATCATATTCCACTTCCTGATCCTCCTACCTCATCTGTATCTGAGGTTGCTAGGCATAACGAATCTAGGCATAGCTCTAGGTCTAGGGCTCCTTCTAGGTCACAGGGTTACTCTTAGAGGGCTTAGCTAGTGCTTAGATGCACTTTTTGTATATGAGCCTTGGTGCTCCATTGTATGTAGCCTTTGAGCACTCATTGTACATGCGATATTTATACATATATATACATGGCTTTTACTTTTGTGTTATATTTTTGTGTGAATGCTTTTGTGTGGATGCATTTGTGTATATGGATGATTAATGCATATGATATGGAATGCAAATGTTCTAATGATCATTTATAGATTAGATTTTTCTTGGCCTTGTTCTAGTGTTGTTGTTTAATAAGGGGCACCAACTTTGTGTCTTGTGGGGTGTATGAATCATGAAGTGACATGGATGTTGACATGGAAGAAGATATGGATGTTGATATGGAAGAAGATATGGATGTTGATATGGAAAATTGACTATTTTGTAGAGACTCAAACATACTAGTGGCATCAAACAAAATTACTAAAACTACCTAATTCCTTTAGGACAAAATGTGTGCAATGAATTCATTTACTGAATCAAGATCATAGTAATGACTTGAGGTAATCAAGAACCAATGTGTGTTTAAGTGAGTTTATTAACTCATCTTGAGTAAATTGGGTGTGACCTATTATGGTTGAAACCAAAAATCTAGCTTGTCTATATGTGTGGCCAGAGGTCTATTTTAAAGAGATGTGTCGCTACGCATGAGCATACTCCACTACTAGAAAAGCATCTATATCTCCGATGGAGGCTAACTCCATAGTCCAAGGATTTTGATCTTTTAAGTTTTGGGGATGACTACCTGAATGGAAATGTAGTATGATCCTTACAACCTAATGATCAGTGGTGTGTGATGTAAAATATTTAGAGCTTTGGGGAATCGTATTCTGAACCTAAGTGTGATGAGAATTATATGCTATCCTTACTAATTTATCTTTTGAATTTGGAAGCAATTGTGATAGTGGTGAAAACCACTATTTTTGTGGACTATGTTGCATGATGGGACAAGTGAGGATTACCCTTTTCACTTCAAGGTTCAAACCAAGTATGGTGTTATCCCTCTTTGACACAAGATTTTTTTAAGATGTGAAATTGTGGTTGGTTCAAGAATTTTTTGGAGTCAATCCCTAATATGAGATGTGAAATGTGGATGGAATGTAAGAAATGTAATTTTGTGAAACAAAGTGTATGCATGCAATTATTTTTAAATGAAATTTGTGCAAATGAAATACAATATTTTTGTGTATTAGCCATGTATATGTATATATATAAATAACATGCATAGAATGCTTTCAAGTGTATAACATTAAGGGGTTCGATTTCATCCTCTCCCTCTAGACTGAAAAGCCTATAAGTACATTTACCCACTTTTTGAGTGATAATATATGGATCCAATCAATTAGCCGTGAATTTATCATGAAGATATGACAATGCATTGGTGTTTTGCTGATTTTATTTAAGGACAATATCTCCTACTTGGAATTCACGTAGATGAAATTTGGTGTTATAAGCACACTTTAGGTGGTATTGATAAAATTTTAGAAGCTCTAAAGCATTAACCCACCTATCATAAAGAAGTGTGAGTTGGTCAAGACGTGCTTGTCTAGCAGTATCATCATCTATGAATTCCTACAAAGAAATTTACAAGGAGGGGGTCTCAAGATCAATAGGCATGATTTCTTTAGCTCCATAGACCAATGAAAATGGTGTTGCCCCAGTAGGTGTGCGGATGCTTGTTTGATAAGCCCATAATGCCAAGGGAATTTTGGTATGCCAATCCCTATGATTTTTGTTAACGAGTTTATTGAGAATAGAAATTAAGGTCTTGTTGGTAGCCTCAACTTGTCCAAGAAAACGGTACCCCATTTTGTAGTAGGTGATTGAATGACCTGCATTTGTCAAAAAATTGCGCAATGAAATGAAAAATTGATTGGATCTTTCCTTGTAAACTATGTAATTTTTTTAAGTTTTTTTGGGGAGGCATCTCCAAGATGGCCTTGACCTTGTTTGGGTCCACCTCAATGCCTCTTTTGGAGATAATGAACCCTAATAGTTTGCTAGAGGTGACACGAAAGACACATTTCTTGGGGTTCAATCTTAAATTATGTTCTAGTAGTCGGTAAAAAACTTTCTCCAATACACCAATGTGCTCTTGTCGAGTTTTAGATTTTGCCAAGAGATCATCCACATAATATTCGATAATATTATGCATGTAGTCATGGAAAATTAATGGCATGGCACATTGATAAGTGGCACCTGCATTTTTAAGGCCAAAGTTCATCACCTTGTAATAAAAAGTTCTCCAAGGTGTAGTAAATGTTGTTTTGTGTTGGTCATCAAGATTTATTCGAATTTGGTTGTATCCTAAAAAATCATCCATGAGAGAAAGCATTTCATGGCCATCGCAAGTGTCGACAAGAGTATTAATGTTTGGGAGAGGAAAATCATCCTTAAGACACACTTTTTTAAGATATAAAAAATCAGTGCAAACGTGTATCACCCCGTTAGTTTTACAAACTCATACCATAATTAAGAGCGACTCAATATAATCAATGGGTACGATGAAACCTACATATAGTAGCTTTTTGAGCTCTTATTTGACCAAGAGGGCAATGGTAGGATGCATCATTATAAGTTTTTGTTTGATCAGCTTAGCATCAGGATGCAAGGTGAGATAATGGACAACCAAGCTAGGGTCAAGACCAGACATATCTTTATAGAACCATGCAAAAATACCCTTCTTCCTCTTGAGAAGAGCAATTGATTGCTCTTGTTCATTTTTGGATAAGATTTTTCCAAGTTTGATAATTCGGGGATTATATTTGTCTGAACTAAGGTCCACATCGATGGTATATTCAATGGACATATGGGAACCTTCATCAAGTTGATGGGGCATAGGGATTAGATGATGTCATCTAAGATATCATAAAACTCCTCATCTACGTCTACCTGGAAAACCTCAGGGTTCAAAGGTGAAGGTAAAGGTGAGGGTGGAGGGGATGGAGGAATGTAGTTGGTTGAATCCCTTAAAAATTTCTTGGATAGGACAAACTCAGAAAAGGATGGAGGTGGAGAAATATGATCTATATCAATAAGGCTTATATCAATTGGAATTGGCTTTGCCAAATCGTATGGATTATGGATGGGAGCAAATAATTCAGCAGGATTCATGTTGACTTAAGGGAAAATGGAGGAGGCAAAATGGATGGGATGGATAGAGCCTACGAACCGATGCTAGGAGCTTAGTAAACCTGGAAAAAAACAAGAAACACAAATAAATGCATTTAACTTAGTTCAAAAAAGAAAAATATTTTTGTTTGATTTTTTATTTTTGTTTTTTTTCAGTGGTGAAAACCACTATTTTTGTTTTGTTTTATTTTTTTAGTATTATGTACATAAATTACAAGTTTGGATGATGATATGGATTAGCGAGATGAAGGTGGTGGTTCAACAATAGGGGAGGCACATTCTTGTGGAAGAAGCAAGGGAAAGATGGGCTCATGGAGGGGGAACATTTTGAGATAAAACTCATCTTGTTCGGTGTGGGGAGTGATGGGCTTTGATTCCTCTTCAGATTCATTTGAAATTATCGACATGAGTTCAAATTCTTCATAGATTTCATTATCAGAGTCATCAAGGTGGAGGGCTTCTCCTAAATTTATATTAAGCATTTGGAAGGCTTGTTCAAGAGAAGAGGTTGTGGAAAGTGGAGTGTAACTTAAGCCTAAACGGTCATGTGTTTATTAATATGGAACATCAATAATGTCATGCATTCTCTATTTGTGCAATCCTAAACCATGATCCTACCAATTAACTATGTGAACATAACAGAATGGAAATCCCGACATGTTTTGTATGTTGGTAGGTGTTGGTTCTTTAGGTTCTTCCAGGGGAGCTAGATTTTATGAAGAATCAATCCCCCATATACAAAATTTATGTTGTTGGGAGCTCAACCCATGTCATATAATACTCCTATGGATAAAAGTGGATCACATGGGCGATCAAAATCCTTAGTGTTTGGAATGGTGAGTGGTGTAACGGTTATGTCTTGGACCACATACTCACCAATACCAGGATTAGTGAGGTGGACCTTGACTTGAGATGATGTGGAAGGACATTGATTGGATAATGGATCAAATAATGGTGGAGATGAAGACGTCTCATAATCTATCAACTTGACTTGTGAAACGTTGGATGATGGATATGGATTGGATGGGGAAAGTTTTTGGATGGATTATGATGATGTGGATTGACTTTGACCAGATGTACATGTAGTCAATGATGAATATGATGGGGAATTGGTGATAAGGGGCTCCTTAGGAATTGGAGCTTTTGATGAAGAAATGGGTGAGATGGTAGATGGATTAGCTGATGGTGATAGGAAAATATGGGTGGAAGGAAGCATGGATTCATACGGATTTGAAATAAAATTATAATACTTAAATGGTTCGACATCCATTGGTATGTAATGTACTTGTACCTCATGAACGTATTTTAGGCATTGATGTAGAATGGAAGGGACACATATCATTTCCCTTATACAAGGTATTCCAAGGAGTACATTGTACGCCATGAATCCTTCCAAGATGTGGAACATAGTGTGCAAAATTTTGAGCTCCACTTTAATGGGTAAAAAAATAGTGCCAACTGTGGAACATAAAGCATCGTTGAATGCTTTTAGGGTGAAAGATGACTTGGTGATATGAGATGGAGGAAGTTTAAGATGATGAAGGGTAGACGTAATGATGATATTAATAGAGCAACCGATTTCAATTAGAAATATTTTTGAAAGACTTCTTGTCAATTAGGGTCATGATGTACAATGGAGGATCTACTGATTCCGATGAGATTGGCTTAATATCAAAGTCTTAAAATATAATGGAAAGCTCCATTCATGTTTGAATGCTCCCTAAAAAGTTGTTGAAGGAATTAGAATCTTGAGATTGTAATTCAATGGATTTTAGAATATTCATTAATGCCTCACAATGGGGGGGAGATTGTTGAATTAGTTCATATATTGACAATTTCGTGAAAACCATTTTTAGGCTTGTGGTTAACCGACTACTCAATGAGATGACTGGTCATGGAGGACGATTGATGGGAGGAATGGGGGGATTTGGTTGACTAGGAATATGAATTTATAGGGAAGCATTAGGGGAAATTTGAATGGGAGGTGATATGGTAGGTTGCAACACACTTGCTTGAGGTTGTTGCCTTGCATTTTATTGACTTCTAGTTACCACATGAATGGTACCTACAAAACCTTAGTATTGTTGGATATGGTTAAATTTATTGGGAGGAGTTTTGGTGTTAGCCCCTCCCATATTTGGTTGCACCTCCTCACGATGAGGAAGTGGTGTTTAAAAAATACCAAGATTTTGGTTTTGTTGAGCAAGGGGGTTGTCAAGCTTGATGGCCCCCAAGTCAATAAGGTCTTTAACTATGTCTTTGAATACATGGAAATTATTGATATCGTGCCCATTTTGCCTATGGTAAGGACAAAACAAATGTTCCCGATAATATTTTCCACATTTAGCGGGATCATCTGTTCTGATTTCGAGCAAGGAAGGTTTATTTATGTTGTACAACCTTCAAAATAGGGAAGCATACGACTCGGCCAAGGGGGTGTATTGGTGATTCTATCAGAAAAACTATCATTGGGGATGGTTCTCCATAGTTGAAACTGTGCTTTGCATGGATTGAGATACTGAAGGTAGGATATGATAGGCAATTTGTTGTGGTGGTTTTGCACTAATTGTTGTTGAGCCATTACTGGTTGGCTCATGACCACTTGATTGACATGATTAGGCTAATTATCCAGAGTGGCTTGTGTTGATTTTGATTGGCCAAAATAATTACTTTTGTATTGGCCCTTATTTTTCCATTCTTTTCTCCTAGGATTAAGTATGCGTTGTTGGATTTTTATTTCCTTGATGACACTGGCATGTGCTAGAGCTTCTTCAAATGAGTGATATATCTATAATTGAAGTATCCAAGAGATGGGTTTTAAAAAACTTTTGATAAATAATTTTATAAGCTCTTCCATTGGTAGGGTGAATGGCAATTTAGTAATGACAACCCTCCAACGGTTTCCAAAATCATAGATAGACTCATATTCATGTTATCTTAAAGCATAAACGTTGGACAATGAGACTTTATTTCTAACATTGAGGATAAAGCGTTCAAAGAATTGGTCAACCAATTGTTCAAAAGTATAAATACTATGACTAGGTAATTGGTTGTACCACTCTATGGCATATACACCTAATATTTGAGAAATTTTTTTAAGCATGAGAGCATTGTCATTTTGGATTCTAAAGCATGAGTGTACAAATGTGCTTACATGCTCTTTGGGGTCCTAAGTCCCCTTGAAATTATCAGACTTTGATATCGTGAAATCTATTGAATATGGTGGTGATGGTACCAAAGGATGAATGGGTTGGTTAATTAGCTAACGTAAGGTTGGATTTTGATTTGTCATACTTTGTTGTTGCATGGCCTTGATTCTAGGATCTTACCCAAGAATGTGGAAGCCCTGAATCACCTAATGATTTTGAGAAGGCATGCTAGAAAAATGTTGTGGGGTAGCTAGATGATGATGGAATTTATGATGTTGATTAGGTGAGGTTAATAGAAATTTATGAAGAGGAGATTGATGATGAAGATATTGAGAATTTTGGAATGGGGAAAATGCATGGGGATTATTGCTAGGTTGGCCTATGGGAATGGAATTGGTATGGTTTATGAGAATTGAATAGGTAATGGTATGGCTTGGTGGAGGAGTAGGGATAGAAACCACAAAATATTGTGGTGTCCATGATGGACCTTGGTTAATGAGGATGGTTTGAGTAGATTTTGGTAGAGGCTTAGGGTTCACTTGCACTTGTTATTGAGTGTATTGACATTTCTTGAGCAATTTGTTTAAATGTTCCCATGCTTCATGAATTTCTCTATAAAAATAGAATATGTGGACATAGATGGCATGGAATATGTGGCCAAGGTGTAAGTTATACTTGGCATGGTGACTTGGGAGGCTAAAAATTGTGAAGAAACATTTACATGTGCTTCATACAAAGGATTAGTGTATGTGGATGTGTATGAAGATGGGATAAAAGTCCTAGGAGCACTTGAGTATTAGGGAATGGATACATTAGAGGGAGGTGCAATTGATGCCTCAAAAAGAGGGTTAGTGTACACTTAGGTAAATTTGGGTGATTGGGAATGAGCAAGTTCCTGCTGTAATGTAGGATATTGACTAGGGAAATCATGAATGGACTCTAATACATAGTTAGTTGATTTGCAGATAGCCTCTACTTTGGCCATGTCTATGTGAGTGATATTGTGGCCAATGGATGGTGAAGATAATTTGGTTTGGGGAAGGGAAGTGTTGGTATACCTGTATGAAAAATCAGTAGTATGTACAATGTGTGATGGGCCCATAAACAAATCTGTTTGTGTCACACTTGGAGAATCTACCACTGAAGTGGCAGGGAAGGTGGATGAATGTTCCATTGAATTGTTTTGATTTAATGCTTTCTGTTGATTTCTTGTTAAGACCATAAGCAACTAAACCAAATAAAAATTATGCAATAAAATGAAATGCAAAATTGAAACTTCACAAAAATCAAATTAAGTCAAATCAATGCTAAGTTTTTTCAACAGATGTGTCTTACCTCATTTATTATCTCATTTTAATGTGAATTCATTTTTAGATTTTTATTTTGTGTGTTTCAATGTGCTAATATGAATTAGAAATGGGTGAATACTATGGCTTGGATAGGGCAACGAGATTATTGCTAGTGATGAAATCTAGCAAGTTTTCTCGGGGTAATCTAAGGTGTCTAGGGACGAAGATTGGTGGATGGAGATGAAATCCACCGTCACCAAATCTCAAGCAATAGATGGTGATGAAATCCAACCACTACTGTTTAACATGAAACATGAAGTGTGTGATTATTTGTAAAGGTTTCTAATTCTTTATTGTGTACATATAATGTTATAAAAATGACTACTTTCGATAGTCTAAATCAGAATCCAATATCCAGAATATCAATTTCTCTAAAGGATGTAAAGTACACCGCTTAAATCCCTCTTTGAACAGTAGTGCGTTTGTCTACTCCTCCACTTGGAATCACATAAATGCGGGGATACTTTTGGTATCTTGACATTGTTCTTATTTATACTTACAAAAATAGAAATCTCTAACCCTAGGATGCAAACTAATGTATGTGCTTGATAGTTCAAATGCAAACAATAATGCAGCACACCAGAAAATTAAGAAATATTTAAGCAAAAATGTGTATTGTGCAACTACATATGGATGCAACAGCTAATATAATACCTAAATTTAAACTAGAATGATTGTTTTTACTAGATTTATTAGTGATGTTATTTTTAATCCAGAAAAAGGAAAAAATGTAAAATCCTAGAATACATAAAAACAAAAAGTTAGGGTTTGATAGTAAACTTACAAAGAAGCCTACATTTTTGCTTTTGCTCTTTGTAAAATGTCTTTGGGAATTTCTAAAATGCCCTTGGGCATTTATGGATGACCATAGAGCATCATAGGGCATTCACACACCTTCTCCAACCTTCAGAAACTCTAATCCAGTGAAAATCATGCGATCTGTTCTTCTGAAAATCCTGCAAGATAAGATAGAAAACAATAAGTTAGTCAACAAAGTAAATCAAAATGAGAAACCCTTAAGGGGTCCCACCTTGATAACCATTTGTAGATGCAAGTTAAACAACACCAAATAACTAAACTTAAACAAATGAAAAATTAAAGCAAGATAAACACATATGATTGCACAAAAATAAATTTGATTTTTATTGTCGGGTGGATTCCTAATATTACAACCAAATAAGCCCTATATTGGGGTTTTTACAAAGCTTTATTACTCAATATAATAATCTCAATATGCTAGGGTTCGTTGAAACCCTAGCCAACAAATTAGGGTGGTGTCTTCATGCTTGATAGATCCCAACAGAAGTGAGTGGGCTTCAAATTTCCTTTGGTCGGACCATTCCAGCTTAAACAGTTGCTTAATGCTTGTGTATATCTAAACCTACACATAAAGAATTATAGAATAGTATTAGTAGTAATTGTGAGGCTCCACTGTGTGAGATCCTCAGAAATCAATAAAAACCTTAAATGCCAAATAATAAACTGCATACAAATGTGGAATTAGTGAAAGTAGAATAACAATAAGAGATTTACCTTGTTGAACTTTACATTTTTTATTGTAGATATTGTTGCAGGAAGATGGTGTGCGAATGCCCCAGAAACACCCGAGGGCTACACTAGTCTTTAGTAGCGGGTTTTGAAATGCTTGCGAGCATTCGGTAGTAGCAAAAAATGCCCATGGGTGCTCAGAGATGGCAAAAAGTGCCTAGAGGTACTTGGAAGTGGAAGGAAGTGCTTGAAGGTGCTCGATAGCAATGGGAAGCACCTGGAGGCATTCAAAATCTGAGGTGGATATTTTTAGAAGCAAATTTGGTTGAGCAAAATGGGTGGCAATGAATGCAGAGGCTAGGGCGAGCGAGGATAGATGGTAAGAATGCTTGGATACTCCATGGAAAGTACTTAGAAAATTATCGGATTGCTTAGGCATCAACTGCTTAGGAAAATTAGGATTTGAGCCATTTAAATGACCTCTATTAATAATCCACACTAAGGTATGTTAGGGTTTTAGTGACACAAATTGTGTGGCTTAGATTAAAACATATCGAAGGGTGGATATTAATTCTGGGTGCATGGCATGGATTGATGTGGATGAATGGCTAGGATTAAGTCAAATCAAATGGCTGGGATTTATTTTTATATATAATATTAAAATATTAATATTAAACATATATTTAACAAATATGCCTAAATATATATAAATAAATCGGTAAAAATTTTGAGAAGACCTAAATGGACGACAAGTGGCTAGATTTTGGTGTCTACACTAATGCTTGTGAAAAAAATGTGAAAAACCTTTTAACATGCAACCTAAATGATTTTAGTGTTTTTTTAAATACCTATAAACAAAAGCATTTTGTAAAATGCCCATGGGAATTTGGGGATTTTGTAAAGTAAGGCATGAATTTATAACATGACTAGGTGGTATGGTGCATTTAGACTAAATTTGAAAATAAAATTACAAATTTGGAAGGAAATGAATGTCTTTTGGATCAAAGACATAGGGTTTTGTAGCATTAACCTATGGTCTTTAGCTTATGGAATGTTGTTCGAAAGTTTGACAGGCTAGAATTCTAATCATATGGATCCCTACAGACAATTTTATTGTACTTATCCATATTATTGGGAGTAGGGGTGATTTTTTGAAGGTTCAACAATTGGTTTGTGGTTTGTGTGTTACAAAATCAATTTTTGTAAAGTTTCCTGCAATAGAGAAAGGTAAAAAGTTAAATTTTAAATAAAAATCTTACATGTAAATAAGAAATAACCTAAGTTAATAGATAGGAATCGCAAGATGGTATACAACCAAGTTTTGTGACATGTAAAGATAGATGGAAAGTGAGCAATTTCACCTTGGAGACACCATTTTGTAAGGTGGTTTAGCCTAGGAAGACAAGAGGGCAAGTGAGATAGCAATCTCTATGGGGAAAATCTATACCCAACTTACCTGCAATAGTGGAGTTGTTGTGGATTGTGTAGAAATTGGTACTTGAGTATTAGGGACCTAGCTTTTGGAGTGCATTGTTCAATCGTATGGACCCATATGATTATTTTGATCATACCCCTCTGTATGATCCTAGCTTGTAGACCAAAAAGGCTTCTTCTTTTGACCAGAGGTGTGATTTAGGGTTTTGGAGGATTTTATACTAGTTTTGAGGTACCTATAGCATAAAAAATTATAAATGTGTTAGTTAGAAGCTAAAAAAATAGCTTGATAATAACTAGGTGAGTTGGTACCATTGTGATTGCTAGAATGAACGCTATGGAAAACATGTAGTTTGCATTAACAAGTAAAAAGGACTACAAGATTGGTCCTTTTTCTTTACAAGATTACCTCAGGAAACAAAATGGGTCTCACAAAATGGGTCTCCCAATAAGGGAGCCTTCTTTTAGTGAACTATTTAACAACACTAAGGGTCTTTCATAGGATCCTCAAAAGGAGTGGACTTACTACATGCGAACCACTGTTAGTTGTAGAAGGTCCTCTAAATCTACATAAACTAATAAAAATAGTTAATATTATTTTGGGGCTTGTCTCAATTAGACCCCTTGTGATATAAGACAAAAGACCAAATGGAACTAGCCTATTGCATGATGAAAGTGACATAAAATAATAAAAAAGTGTTACTTGGCTTGGTTGTCTGTTGTAGGGTTTTAGACTAAAATATACTCTTGAAGGGGATCATACCCTTGGGTGCAATCCTTTTGATCGTACCTATCCATACGATTGGCTATGTTCTATCCAAATAGGAGAAAGTTATGTTGTAGAGGTTGTTTTGGCATTTCTTGAGCTCCTTCCTACGTCGAGTAGTCTTATGTACCTACAAATGGGAGTTGCTTACAAAAAATAAGGGGTTGTTAATAAGCACATGCAGGTCTCCATGGTTTTTTATGGTGAGTGATGGTTGAGTGCACTTAGTGTCTAGAGTGATTTTTATAGAGTCTGGGTATTTGGTCTGCTTCTCTTGTGACTTCTTTTCTCTACAACTTGCACTCTAATTTAGGTGTTGTCCACTTCCCATACTTCAATGCAAAATGATGTGCATTTAATGTTCTTCCTTATGGCACTCTCTAAGACTTTGATTATCCACCTAGTGTTGGATGGTTTCTCTTACCTTTGAATCTACTATGCTCCCTTCACTTGCATTATGTTCTTATTTCACGAATAGGCTTGTATGACTTATCTTTCATGCAAAGAAGATGTTTCACTTCCCTTGGAGTTACCTTCTACACTATGACACTTGGAAATGTATCTCTTTACTCCTCTTATGACTATATTCTATCCTTCCAAGTGGTGGTGCTTTCTCTTCTTTGTAACGCTTCTCTATTCTTCTTTGCTTAGTAACACACTACCTCCTTTACGTAGTGTGTTTCCTTTCCTTTGTAATGCTTCTTTACTCCCTTAGCTTGGGCGAGTATTGATTTTCATCTACACCTGGTAGTGAATTGTTTCTTTTCATCGAAATCCACTACTTTTAGTTCCTCTATACTTAATATCTTCATAACAACAAATGGCATTAGGTTTTCTCTTAATAAATTACTATTTTTGATATTCTTTACTTCTTTGTAACGTTGCTCGCTCTTGTATTTGGTGGCTCCTCCTTTAATATTGTGGTGCTATATCTCCTTGGTGACATTATGGTGGTGCTAATGGCACTTTTATTCCTTCATTCATGGTGCTATCCTAAGAATATCTTGCTAGTGCTTTTCTTGTTGCTATCTCATGACACTTAGGTGGTGCTTCGATGGTTGGCTTGTTTGATTTGGCTCTTTACTCAACTTTACACTTCACAAATAAGTATGCTCAAATCGACTTCCTTATTCAATCATAGATGCTCTAAATATTTAGCGTTAGCTTTTTATTTTAATATGAATTATTTTTATGTTTATTATCAAACTCAATGCTACCTTCTTTATAAACTTTGTCTTTGTTTGAGCTCCTTGAGTGGAGCTATGATGCTGTAACATTAGCTTGATGGCTTTATGGCAGTTATTCCTTAGGTTGTGGTGGCTCTTCCAAATTAGTGGTTCCCTTGGTGTAATAAACCAAGTCTAACTCACCTGTTAGTCCATCCTAGTCTAGCTCACTAGGTTCACAGGGTAAAATTTTTGGTTGAATTCAAGTCTAGGAAGGACATAAGATAATTTTTTTTTATGTAACTTGTTGTTCAACCAAAAATTTATTAGTATGAGGCATATCAAATCTTTCTTGAGAATATTGACTGTTGTAGATGATCTTCCAAGCAGATGATATTAGCCAGATCCCATAGAAGGTGCCTTTTTGTGAACATATCCTCTCATCTTCGAGTGAGGTTCACGATTAGGGTTATCCTCTAGGGCCCATAACACCTAGAGGGTGGACACTTACTCTCCCCATCCCTTAGCATGAAGGACTTGGGTTCCTTTGACCTAGTTGTTATCCTATATTTTCAAATATACAAGGGATTAGCATATTATGCCTTGTGCCTAGTTGAAAGTCCTAATTTCTAGGAGACAAATAGGGCCCACCATTACCCTGGTTCAAGACCTGGTATCACTTGTTATTGCATAATTAACGATGAGTTATCCCATACCAACCCATCATTTAGTAAACTAGCATCAGGTTATTGCTAGATAACTCCAAATCGTTCAAGGGCAAGAGATCTATCACCATACTACTCATTCAGTGACCTAGAGGTGACATCCTATATCGCGCCTCATTACCTGCCCATTTTGACCCTTGTCAAGAGTGTAACCACTCTTGAATAATAGTTATTCTACTTCCTATAACCATCAATATTGGGTGTTAATATTTGACCATCCTCCTCGACAATTATTAGCCATCCTTCCCAATGGTAGGATTTCATCCTCCTCAATGATAATGGTTTAAAGGTTTTATTCATCCTTCTTGATGATAAGGTCTAAGGAAGGGTTTCTAAGTTTCAATTTAAGTTTTAAAGTTATGGCTCACTCAAGTTTTGAAGGATGCCCTTATGAGAGTAGAAGATTTTATTATCATATATTAATTTGCATTAGTCAAATCATTCATCATTCCTATAGATAAAGAATGTAAAAAAACAACTTAAAGACCTAAAATTGTAAACAAAATACTTTAATTAAAATATTTTTCTTTATACATTATACTGAATTAATAGAGTTCGCCAATGGGAAACCCTTCATTTTATCCATAAGTATAACATATATGATAAAATAACTTTAAATGAGGAAATTAAAACATTTTATATTACTTAATACTTATTTTAACTAAACAAATCAACTTTGTTATAATAAAGGCATCCAGATACATCTCGTTAGAAGAGTTTGAAAGTGATTTTACTATCATTAACATTTTCTACATTCTTCCAAATTCATATATAATACACAACTTCTATTTGATTCAAGTAACTATTAAGCAATAGATTTTCAAATAATAAACAAGGGTAACGAAGTTAATTTAAAAAAACACATAAAACTATATTAAAGTTTTATATCAAAAGGTATTGCAATGTCACATCTAACCGAATGCATCCAATATATATATATACAAACAACTTGGGTTTGCATTAATTGACCAACAAAAGTAAAACATATTGTAGTTGTTTTATTCATTAAGTGTTTAAGGAAAAAACTTTAGCCATGGTTTTCTTTTAAATTATGTAGTTTCGCCAAGGTCTTTTGGTTCATAAATTATTTATTTTTTAGGATAGTTAATTAAAGTAAATAAGGTATATGCCTACAATGGATTATCATTTCCGCGATGGAACAAACGGTGCAACAAATTAAGTACCAAGGACATCAAATTACATTCCAAGGAATTACAACCCTATACTAGGGTGTCTTTGAATCACACATGCACAACTTAAATAGTCGCTCAAACTAAGATGGGTTATAATATCTATGTTTAATTAATTTTATGACACCACCGAAGAATACACTAGCCATGTTTTAAAACCTTTCAAAGCTCACTTAACTATCTATATAAATCTAAAATTTAACTATCTAAGAGTTGTAAGGATGGACTATTGTTGAATTTAAACGCCTTTATTAAAATCTAAAAAAATTGTGCTTATACACACACATATATATACTCACGATGATGAAAAGAAATTAAAGACTTATCAATACCAAGACCTTATTAGAATTTAATCATCTATAAGAGATTCAAAACTAATATCAAATGTTTAACTTCTATTGCACATGTAACACCTGACTAACAATTTCGTAATCAAAACAATTTGAAATTATATATTTTTAATGAAACCATCTACCAACATTTTAATTAATTCCTTCATTTACTTTAAAGTTACACAACTAATGACAGTAAAAACATTTCAATTTTATTGAAAGAAATCAACATTATACATTAAATAACTATTTTACCAACTAAAATGAGTTATAATTATTTATCTCCAGCTTCAAATCTCAACTACAATATGAAGATAATCAAATTTTATCTTGACGCAGGTAGCATATACTCTTATACAAGTGTCTAAAAACTGCGACAACACTAAGTTCAACACAACCTTACAAAATATATATGCTTCTATTAATTCGACAATTGATGTCTCTATAGACTAAAGGATTAAGAGTAAAACTATACAATAATTTTTATCTAAAGACATTGCTCATGAATCGTTCCAAGGAAGATATTAAAATAAACTTATTTTTGGTTCTATTTATCTTCGGCGTTCTCCCTAGGTAGCGCCCTACCATGGTATTGAATTTTATATATATTGCAGCCTTTGCTTGACCAAAACCCTAGGTGGATTTTAGAGCATTCTTGACCAATTCTATTGCTCAATGCAAACTCCCTTCATAGCTCACAAACCTCAGTTCAGCCTTCGAATAGCTCCAATATCGCTTTCGATGGAAATATTAGGATTAAGAGCACCACAAGATCAACACAACCCCATGCATAATGAATGCACATTATATTATTCTTTCCTTTTAATGCAGTATTTAACAATTCTACTTTCCATTTCATTTTCATCCAAAGAAACAAAAAAATTCGATAGCACACAGTATCGTTTTTGGTAAACACAAACTCACAACCAACATGTATCACAACACAACAATCAATTATTATACTTAGGGGATGATATCATTTCTATTTTCTTAATAGAAAACCAAGTAGAAGATTATAAAGGTATTTGTAGAGTCTACAATATTATATATTTTAAAACACAACAATAAGGTAATATATATATATATATATATATATATATATATATATATATATATATAATATTGGTATCTAAAATCTACAAATACTTTCATTACAACACACAGTAAAAGACACAAGATTAATCATTAGGTGGTATTATACAACATTACAATATTTAATAACATCATCCAATTCTAAGCACAATCAAGAGACAAAGTTTCCAACCTCGAACTTTGCTGATGATAACTCACAATGGTGACTCTTCATGAAGCAAACCTTCCATGCACTAGTAGAATACCCAGATACTCTGACTGACTTGATGGTTGTGCTCTTATCAGTATTCAATTTATAGAAATAAATATACAGCTTGAGTGCACATATGGCACCACATGCATTCATTTTCCTTCAAATATTTATCGAGTGGCACTTTCCACTACAGTCTACTAGAAGAAACATTCTCATGAAAACTTAATATATCTGTGCACTTGAAAACTATTGGAAACACTTATTCATTATATTTTCATGTTTTAATAATAAATAATAAACATTTTTATTTAAATAAATTAAAATTTAATTTAATATAAATTTTAAAATAAAATAAATCTTTTAAAATCAAATCTATAATTCATATGAGATTTTAATTTCAATGAAAACAAGACATACAAAACATAAACCAAACATAGTGCATCTATATGAATGCAAGTTTTCAATATATATATATATATATATATATATATATATATATATATATATATATATATATAGGGCTTCCATGTACCCATTGACCATGGTTTTTCCATCATATCCCTCCTTACCTCTTGCAGATAGTCCTTATATTTCTACTTGAAGGAGGGTACCTGTTTCCTATAGTCACAAATGCGATTAGCAATACCATTTCCTAAAAATAAAAATAAATGCAAGTTATTGTTTAAATAATATCTGTTCTAGTAGGGTTGTTACATCTGGTATCTTTAGACACTCTAAAATTTGCTCTATTTTGAGCCCTTATTTGGTCTTCTATTTGCTTAGTAAATCTGCCCTTATTCGGTTTCTTTCTGCACTTTTATAAGCTTGTAAAGAACAACATTTAATACTAATATTTTTTCCTTCTTATTTCTCATTTTCAAAAAAACTCTACCTTTGATATTTGTGTATTATTTTTGTAGATTTTAGGACAAGAATACTACCACCTTCTTTTGGTAGAAGAGTCTATTTTAACTTCCTTTCTCTGAATTTAATAAATCTAATATGGTGCTCTCAAAACCTTTATAATAAACTAATGTGAATTTTCGAATAATGAAACTTTATAGCACCAATATTGCATGCCTTTTGGACTCCTTTTGTAGCTAGTCTTCTTGGTGATTTGGTTCACCTATTTTCTACCCTGAATTTATAAAATTTATAGCTCTCCTTTCTACTCAATTGCTGCCTCAAACTTATCAATCTTGCAGCTTCAATTCCTTGTGCTTTGCTGCCCTAAACTTATCAATCTTGTAGCTCTAATTGTTTCCTTCTTGCTATCCAAAACTTATTTAATTTGCAGCTTCTAATGCAGCCAATTCCTCGTTTGTTTTAATGTCCAAAGACCTCTCCAATCCCAAAAATCTCTAAAATACAACTCTCTTTTCTCCTTCTAATGCTACCAAAATTTGTAGTCTTAATCTCTTAATTTGTTGCTCTAAAACTCTACTTTATTCTCCTTTATCTTGTTTTCCAAGAATCTCTTCTATCTCCTTAAAATTACTACCTTCTTTTGCTATCAATCCTTCCTTCAATTGGTTGTTTAAGGGCACTTCAAAATATGCTCAAATATTCCCCAAATTGCAACTTTATGTCACCTTCAATTTGTTGTCTTGTGACCCTTCAAATTCTACCTTGAAATTCAACAATCTTCTCCTTTGTAAATCAACCTTCAAATTATTTATGCCTGCCTTAAAAACTCTCAAACCTAGTGGTCTCTTGTAGCTTCTTTCTCCTCAAATCTTCTTGTCAAATTTTGACTTCAATTCTAGCCTCTTTCGTTGGTCTATTTCTCAAGAATTTGTATTTCTTGAGATCTTCAAGAATATTTTCTAAAATTTGATAAACTTCTTGCAAAATCCTTTTTCATTTTGGTATTGTTGTTGGATGGCAATAATTTTCCCAAATTCTTCTTTTTAGGAGCTACTCCTTCTTGCAATATTCTACCTTGAGCTTTCTTCAAATCTCCTCCAATGACCACTTCTTAAACTTTTCAATAGGGCTTATCTAGCCTTCTTATTTCTCATTTCAAGTTTGCTTGAGACCTTCTTATTTTGGGTCTTCAAATTTTAAAGCTTCTCAAATATTCAATAGGACTTTTCCTAGTCCTCTATCTCAATATTTAATCTTCTATCTTCCAAAAATAGAAGTTCTTCAATGGAACCTCTATCTTGGATCTCCTTCAATCTTCTACCTTTAATCTCCAATGGGGCCTTATTTCTTGGACCTCATTTATCTTCAATATGCAATTTTAATGGGGCCTTATTTCTTCGACCTCATTAATATTCAATGTACTTTTTCTACAACAAATAATTAATCCCTGCATGAGAAAATCACATAGAATTTTAGGAAATCAAAGATGAAATTCTTCTCTATCTATTGTAGGAAGCTTCTCAACTTTTGAGAACTATTTTTTTGCAACAAAAACTTAGACAACAACATGCAAATATCTAGATCTCTATAAATTTATAATCTTCACTAGTTATCCTTCAATCTAGTGGAAAGAGATATATGTTGAGTCCTAGTCTTCATGATTTTTCCTGCAATCGTGTGGAAATACTCTTGCCAAAAAGAAATTTTAGAAATTTTGAAAATGAGATCTCCCTATCTCCTATCAATCTACCTTGTGCTATGATACCAATGTTAGATTTTGATCATATATATTTAATGAAATGCAACCACAAGGACTAAAATGAGTATGCAATATTAAATATATGATAATGACAATATTCTAAGTAGGTAAAACTCATAAGGAAATTCTAAAATAACTCATAAAACTACCATTAATGAAAGCTCATGAAAATAGGATCTTCATACAAAATGTGAAGATCTCAAATACTCCATGCTTCATACAAGTTCTACATTGTATGAAACTTGTACTCTAATCTACTCTACTCTACTCTACTCTACTAAAATGATATGATAAGATATGATATGACTTGTATCTCTTTACTTGCTCACACAAATACCAATATATAATGGGATGTGACTCTTGGCCTTCCATATTCCTATGAATCTTCACCTTCCTATTCTATGGACTCATGTGCACATGGACTATGATGCACATTTACATTATTGAATACTTTGCACATTCTAATATTACTTGTGCATTTATTATATTGCATAAAGTAAATACTCAAACCCTAATATAAGATAAAATATTAATATAAATATGTACCCAAGGTGGTGCATTGGAATATACCAAATACTATAATACATTCCAACAATTAACAAATAGGAATCATAAGATGGTATACAACCAAGTTTTGTGATATGAAAAGATAGATGGAAAGTGAATAGTTTCACCTTGGAGACACCATTTTATAAGACGGTTTAGCCTAAGAAGGCAAGAGGGCAAGTGAGATAGCAATATCTATGGGGAAAATATATCCCCAAATTACTTGTAATAGTGGAGTTATTGTGGATTGTGTGGAAACTAGTACCTAGCTATTAGGGACCTAGCTTTTACAGTGCATTGTTCAATCATATAGGCCCATATGATTGTTTTGATTATACCCCTCTGTAAGATCTTGGCTTGTAGACCAAAAATACTTCTACCTTGGATTTGAGATGTGCTTTAGGATTGTTGAGCATTTTGTATTGGTTTTGTGGTACATGTAGCATAGAAAATGATAAAGATATCAGTTAGAATCTAAAAAAATAGCTTGGTTATAACTAGGTGAGTTGGCCCACCGTGATCGCCATAATAAATGCTATGAAAAACATGTAGTTTGTATTAACAAGTAAAAAGGGCTACAATATTGGTCCTTTTTCTTTACAATATTACCTCAGGCAACAAAATGGGTCTCCCAATAAGGGAACCCTCTTCTAGTGAATGATTTAATAGCACCAAATGTATTTCATAGGATCCTCAAAAGGAGTGGACTTACTGCATATGGGCCACTGTTAATTGTAGAAGGTCCTCTAAAAATCCAATAAAAATGGTTAATAGTATTTGGAGGCCTATATAAATTAGATCCCTTGTGATAGAAGATAAAATACCAAATGAAACTAGCCTATTGAATGATAAAAGTGACTAAAAGTGACATAAAACAATAAAAAAGTGTTATGAACTTGGCTTGGCTATCTGTTGTAGGGTTTTGGACTGAAATATTCCCTTGAAGGGGATTATACCCTTGGGTGCAATACTTTTGATCATACCTATCCACACATTGGCTATGTTCTATCTAGATAGAAGAAAGTTATGTTGTAGAGGTTCTTTTGGTGTTTTTGGATCTCCTTCCTGCGTTGGGTAGTCTTATGTATTTACAATTGGGAGTTGCTTACAAAACATGAGGGGTTGTTAATAAGCACATACGGGTATCCATGAGTGATGGTTGAGTGCACTTAGTGTCTAGAGTGATTTCTGTAGAGTCTGGGTATGTGGATGTCTTATTATTAGAAATGGTGAAAATGGCCTTCTATTTATAGACTTGGCCAAGGTTGGGAGGCTGAGGTGTCCCTTGAGGTGGTATGGTATGCCATGCCTCATAAATGGGTTTGGATGAGAGAAGCCCTCACCCATACACATGCATTAAATGATCAGAGGTGAGTCATCCCTCATAAATGCATGGAACATAAAATTCTTCTCATTATAGCATGGTGGAGGATGACTCATCTATGCTTTCAATGCCTTGAATACCTTAATGCAAAAGGTATTCAAATGTTATTTATGACATTGAATGCACATGGGGATGTGGATAGGAGTTAGATTTAATATTTGACCATAGTTAGGTTAACCATGGGTTTAGGGTTGACCAAGGTGAGGTGGAGGCTAGGCTAGTCAAAAGGGTAGACTAGGTGAGGTGGCCATGGGTTAGGTTGACCATGGGTTTAGGGTTGACCAAGGGTTAGGTATACCCTAGTTAAGTTAGAGTAGGCTAGGCTTAGGTGGAACCTAGGCTAGTCAAAGGGTAGACTAGGATGAGGTGTCCCTAGGTTAGGCTTAGAGGGGTGGTTGTATGGTGACCAAGGGCTAAGCGTAGGAAAGGGATTAAGTAGCCAAGGGGGCTTGAGTAATAAGAATAGTGATTTTAGTCAAATTATGTAAATTTTGTGGGTTTTGCAAATTAATCGACCGTTAGCACTACACAAGGATACATGTGATATTTTTAGGTGTCTACAGATACCCCTTTTTGTACTACGTTATGTGAAGACATGATGTAGTGCAAAAACTTTTAACACTATATTGGTGGTTGATTGTGGGAGAAATGAATTGATGATGTATAATGTGGTTGTGGTATGATTTATTATGATTGATTATGACCTTTGTCATGCTGCAATAATTATTGAGAGAGTAGATGGAAGATTGCCTTATGTCATGATCTAAGATGCCCTAATTGTGGAAGGAATGGGTATCCTTAAAAGCTAGAGAAACTATAGCTTAAGTTCATGGTTGCATTTAGAAGGAAAAAATTAAGAAGCAAGGATCCAAGGAGAATTAAGAAATAATTATAGTAGAGGAACAAGTTGAAAACCAAGAGAAGAATCAAAAGTTGAATTTATATTAATAACAGCGATAGATTCCAAGGAAGAAGAAACAACAAAGTCCATGGAAGCCCTATTAGTAGTGCACAAGGTTGCACCAAAATAAGGGCATAAGAGATAAAATTGTGAGAATAATTTAAAATAAATAAATAAATTGCTAAAGAATCAAAGACAACATAATACTAGGTTAAGGTTGCAACATATCAACACCCACACCACCCTGAGTGACAACAATATTGGAGGTATGACTTAAGGCATTAATATTATAGATCTACATGGAGTCATAAGGGCATCAAGTATAAAAAAAATTGGTAGAAAAAGCATAGTAGTTTTGGATTTCAAAGGGGTGCAATAGCATCAGAAAAAAACAAGATCAACTGTTCAAAATTTCAAAGTAGAGTAGAAGAAGCATGGAGTCAACATAGTAGTTATGAATATTCAAATGGCACAATGAAAACTTGGCATCATCGAAGACCACCACTAATCAATATTTCACTTGAATGGATGGATGAAAAATATTGAAAAATATCAAGAAGAAGGATGTTGAATATTTGTATTTACAAAGAAAATTGAAGAAGACCTAAAAAAATAATATCAAGAATTCAAACTTTTTTAAAAAAGTTTGTAGATGCGAAAAATTGACCCACTTGAGTGAGTCATTTTCCCTAGATCCTTAGAGAGACCCTCCAACTTGCCCAAAGCAAGTTTGGGCCTCTCTCCCCCTTCCTTTCCCTCCTTTTTCCTAGTTTCGATGAAATCACGATCGGCCCTTACGGGGCACGATTTCGCCTAGCTAGGGTTTTCTCTTAGAAAACCCTAATTTTTCAAATTGACCTCTTTGATGTCGATTTTCCCTTGGTTTTCCCACCCATCCTTGTTTCAAATCCCTTATAAATAAAGGGTTTGAAGCCTTATTTTCCTCTACAAGAAGTTTAAGACAAGTGCCAATAGAATCATAAAAGCAAGCAAGAAGTGCCTAATTGCTAAAAGTGCCAAGTGATTTATTGAAGCTTTTTAATCTTTGTGGAGTTCTCTTCTGCTGCATTGATTGTGTGTTGCTGCCCTTGGTGGATAAGTGTTGGAGCCCTAAGGAGGAGTCTACTATCTTGGAGGTCTTCATCCTTTTGTCTACTTTTTTCTACCACCAGGTTGTTTTCGCTCATTTGCATTCATATACTGTTAATTTTGCATTAGGGTATGATTTCATCAACATCAAAATTGTGACTGCCCTGTACAAGGATACGATTTTATTTGTGTCAAGCTTGGGGGTAGAAGTTCACCTCCAAACCCTAGATCTGCATTTCATGTTATATTTAGAGCATAATAGCATAATTTGCACTCTGTTCATCATACTGTTCTATTGCATTATATTCTATTTGTTCATTTTCCAAAAAGGTCAACTTTCACTTTTGCATTCTAAAGGTCAGCTAAAAGGACCTAGGGGGCTTGATTGTTGCGCCTCCAAGTATAGTTATATAGTGGCCTAAGTAGGCCCCCTAATGTTGATCATATTTTTTGAGGGTTTTATGAAGTTATTTTGTAGGATTGAAGTTGTGGGACATTGTTGGATGCAAGATAAAGCTTGGAACAACCACCGAATCAGATAAGTGCCCTAGTAGATCTCTAGGTTGTTTGTTGATTGCTTTCTATTCATTTTTGTTCAAAATATAGATCACAAGTAAGGAAAAGCATTTGATCAAATTTCTAGGCATTTGAAAGAATAAAAGCATATAGTGTGCATTTAGGGTTTTAACCTTGTTTGTGCATTTCTCTTGGACCCTTGCTTAAAGGCTTTGTTTTGCAATCCTAGGGTTAGTGATCATTCAAGCAAAGAATCATTCTAGGGTTAGCTCTTGTCTTCTTGCATCTTGTATCTTGCATTGTTCTTTCCTTTTTCATAGTGTAGTTTTAGAAAGGCCAAACATAGGTGCATGCTTAATTGACACATTCAAACACATTCCACCCCAGACTTGGAGCGAGTCCTAAAATCATTCCTAGTGAACCCTTCCCCTTGCCCATCGAGTGTAGAGTTATAACATACCCCCATGGTCACCTCGGCTCCCAATGGATCCAATCAAGAATCGTACATGGTAGGGCAGTTTTCCCCTCTACATATTTGGTGAACTTAATGTGAAAGACACATCTTAGTGGCCAAATTAGGAAGCCTCTTCCTTTGCTCTTCTTGAAAACTTTAAACAAGACCACTAATTCTATTTGTTTAGATTAGAAAACATTTAAAAAACATCTTAAAAATATTTTGTGTGCTTTTGCTAGTTTTTAGTTCTCCTCCTTCTCTACTCTATCCTTTCTCTCTCTCCTAATGGCTCCCAACCTTAGGAGTGGGTGAAGGCTTTTAGATTTTGATGAGATTTTCCAAGAAGATGATCAAATTGATAGAGAAAATCATAATCTAGAAGAGGAGGAAAATGAAGAGATTGAGAATGACCTTGATCCTACTAAGGGACCCAATGGGAACCTTATCTTTAAATCATTTGAACATGTTTGGAATTTCTACAAGCATCATAAGGATGCCTTGGATAAAGCTATGGAAGAGGAATCCCGACTCAAGGAAGTTGGAACATCTCATCATCAAACCATTTCCCCTTGAGATGTTCATAACAACTCCTTGATTGAATATTTGCATCATGGTAATCTTATTCATAACCCAACATATGCTACTACTATGACCACCAACATTGGAAGGATTCTACAAATTCCTCCAACTAGTAGTGCATCTCAAGATTATGTTCAATTTCCTCCTCATTCAACTAATCTCAACATTTTTGCTTCTGTTCCACCAATTGTTAGTTATCCTCTCCAGCAAGATACCACATATCATAATAGTATCAATACCTCCAACATGGGCCAAGTACCCTTTCAACAACCTACCTATACCCCTCCCTTAGGGAATCTAGGGGTATTGCACAACAACAATCCTGAGGTGCAAAGTTTAACTAATATGGTGAAACAATTGGTTTCAAGAGTGGATATGATTCAACCTCCTAGTTTCACCTACAACTATAGAGAAATGTGCAATCAACCCTTAGACCCTATCGTTGCCGCTAGGCCCTATCCTAAGCATTTTCCCATGCCAGTTTTACCTATATATAAGGGAACGAAAGATCCAATTGAGCATTTAAGAATGTTTAGAACAACTTGCCATGATATCATATATGATGACATGTTGTTGCTAAAGATGTTCCCTAAGAGTCTTGGTGGCATGGCATTAGAGTGGTATTATCAGTTGCCCAACCATTCTTTGAGGAATTTTGAAGAGACAACTGAATTATTTGTTCAATAGTTTGGTGCTTATGTTGAAAAGAATGTGACCATGAAAGATGTTTACATGTTAAAACAAGGTAAAGAGGAAAGTTTTTCAGAATTTTTATCTCATTGGAGGAGTCTAGTTGGATGCTTGAGATATACCTTACCTCCTCGAGACATGCTTGAAATATTTATTGGAAATTTGCAAGAGCAATTATCTTATGCATTGGAAACTACAACTATCACATATTTTGATCAAGCAATTGACCTAGCAAGAAAGGTAGAGCAAGCTCTTATCAGAAGAGGACAACTTAAAGTGAAAGAAGATAGGACCACTAAAAATCAGTATAAGAACAAGCATGTGGTAGGTGATGGAGTCATGGATAGTAGGCCTATTAATAGTATTGTTAACAACCTACAAAATATGGTGCTTAGCCAACCTCCAAAACCTCCACAAAGGAATTTCACAAGACTCAACATGCCTATAAAAGTGGTCCTAAAGCAACTTTTGGAAGCTAATATGATTGAGTTACCTCCCATAAGGTAACTTGATACCACAACTAATTGGTATAAGGTTGGTCAACACTGTGAGTATCATAGAGTGGAGGGGCACTGGATAAATTCTTGTAAGAGGTTGAAACATGTGGTTCAAGACCTGATTGATGCAGGATGCCTTGTTATAGAAGGTTCTCACCCACCAAAAATAATCAACCTCCTACTCAACAAGTACCCACAACTAATCAAGATATGGGAATATTCCAAGATCCTCTCCCTAAGCATGGGCAATAGGTAGCTAATCAAGTGTCATATCAGAATGTGCCACCTCCTTATGATAATATGGTTGGTATGATAGTAACAACTACAAGGCAACAAGCATAGAATCATCAGACCCAATGTTCTTAGTAGGAGATGAGTTCTTCAACCAATATTTCTCTCTTAGAACTTTTGCAAACTTCTCCTATTCATGGGGAAGCCTTGTTGAAACTTCTAAGACAACAATCTATCCCTCAAGATATTTCCCCTAGTGCTATGGCTAATGTTGTAAGCTCTCTTGGGATACATCATATCACATTCTTGGATGATGATATTTCTTCCTCAAACTTACAAGGGGATTCTTCCCTCTACATTACTACATTTATTGGGGAAACTTTTATCAAGAGGGTTTTGATTGATAATGGTTCTTCCCTCAATTTATGCACTTATCAATTTTTCCAAAAGTTTGGATTAAAAGAGGAAGATTTAACTAAATCTGATGACATCATCAAAACCTTCAACAATGAGTCCCAAGAAGCTTGTGGTATTATATCCCTCCCCTTAAGGTTGGACCCAAGATCTTAGATACCTTGTTCTATGTGGTATCTTGCCCTACATATTTTAATCTACTTCTTGGACATCCTTGGATCCATGCGATGTAGGTTGTCCCTTCTACCTTTCACCAATGTTTGAAGTTTGAATTTAAGAATCAATTTATCACCATTTTGGGTGATCCTCACCCATTTGAATATTGTTCACTAGTTGAACAAGCTCAATCTGATTTTCATCCATCAGATTCCTCATCTCACATAACTAAGCAATTTGAAAATCTAAATATGAGAGAGGAATCATTAATTAATATCTCATCATAGGATCAAGTCAATCCTTCTCATCAGGAGCCTCTTCTGAGGATATCTCATCAAGGTTTGGAGTGGAGTGTTGAGGATGAGGGCCCACCCTCTCCCTCTCTGTTAGTTGTAACCCCAAGGGAGTATGTTGAAGGTGACACTCTTTATGACATGGTTCATGAGGATGTCCTCCATGGTGGCATCTCCTTTGATGGGTCAGTCCCTTGTGTTGCATAGGTTGAGTCTTCTAGTTCTCAAGAGGACTTTGGTTCTATGTCTCTCGAGGACCTTGAGCAACTAGGAGTGATTCCTGCCCCACCTCCTCTTGAGGATGAGTCATCCATTCTCATTGAGGAGACCATAGATGTTAACATAGGTTCTGAGGAGACCCCTAGAATCCTTAAGCTAGGTAAAGCCTTGTCTATGGATGAGCAGGAGCAGTTGACCAATTTGTTAAGAGAATTTCATGATGTTTTTGCTTGGTCATATGCTGACATGCTAGGGCTTGATCCCTCCCTTGTTATGCATCATTTGGTAGTGAAGCCTAGTATTAAGCTTGTTAAGCAGAAACTTAGGAAGATGCATCCTAAGGTCACCCTTTTGGTTAAGGAGGAGCTCCAACAACTCCTTGATATTGGTTTTATAAAAGCTATCGACTATTCTGATTGGATCTCCAACATCGTTCCTGTAGCTAAGAAGGAAGGAACAATCAAAATATGTACCGACTTTAGGGACATCAACTTAGCATGTCCCAAGGATGATTTTCCCTTGCCCAACATAGATCAGATCATAGATTTCACTACCAAATGTGGGATGTTATCTCTCATGGATGGTTTCTTAGGATACAATCATATTATGATTACCCTTGAGGATCAGGCCAAGATAACTTTCATCACTCCATGGGGTACCTTCTATTGGAAAGTCATGCCTTTTGGCTTGAAAAATGTTGGTGCCACCTATCAGTGGGCTATGACTTATATTTTTCATGACATGATGCATGATATTCTCTAGGACTATGTGGATAATATTTTAGGTCACTCCATACATCGACAAGATCATGTTCATGATCTAAGGTAGATTTTTGAAAGGCTTCGACATTTCAAGGTTTACCTTAAGCCTGCTAAGTGTGTGTTTGGAGTCACATCTGGCAAGTTGTTAGGTTTCATTATTTCTAGGTGAGGTATTGAAGTAGACCTTACTAAGATAGTGACTATTACTGACATGCCTCCTCCTCATACCCTAATTGAGTTGTGTAGCTTGCAAGGTAAGCTTTAGGCTATTCATCGGTTTATAGCCTAGTTAGTTGATAAGTGTCAACCCTTTCTTAAGCTTCTTAAGAAAGATGTATTTCTAGTGGGATTTTGAGTGTCAAAAATATTTTGATGACCTCAAATGGTATCTCACTTCCTCACCTATTTTAGTTCCTCTTATGCTTGGTAAGCATTTGATGCTTTATATAGCTACCATAACTCATGCTTTGGGAGCCTTATTGGCTCAACATGATGATAAAAATAAAGAGTGAGCTATCTACTATATTAGTAGAACTTTGGTTAGCTATGAAACTAGGTACACCTCCTTAGAGAAGCTTTGCCTTGTCATAGTGTTCACTTCCTAAAAGCTAAGACACTACATGCTCAACCATAAGATATTGGTAGTTGTAAAGTTTGATCCTTTGCACTACTTAATGTCTAAGCCTCACCTTTTAGGTCGAGCTGCTAAGTGGGTTTTAGCCCTTAGTGAGTTTGACCTAACCTTCATAGGTTAGAAGGCTATCAAGGGTTAGGTGATCATTGATCAGTTAGCCTCTACTCCCCTAGAAGCTACCCATCCTTTGGTTGTTGAGTTTCTCGATGAGTGCTTCAATATCGAAGTTGAAGAGCTAGAGTCTTGGACTTTGTTTTTTGATGGAGCTCAATGCATGAAGGGTGTTGGTGCTGGAGTCATTCTAGTTACCCCACAAAAATAGCTCATCCCTTTTCCTTCAAGCTTCGTTTCTCTTGCATAAACAATACTATAGAATATGAAGCTTTGATCCTTGGCCTTAGAGTAGCTTTAGCCTTGCAGGTTAGAGTCCTTTCGATATTTGGTGACTCTCAACTTGTGGTCAATCAGATTAATGATGTTTATCAGACTCGAGATGATAAACTAAAGCCTTATAAGGAGATTGTCACCAAGTTGTTGTCCTCGTTCGATCGAGTAACCATAGAGTCTATCCCTAGATCCTCCAACTACCATGTGGATGCCATGGCTATTGTTGCATCCTTGTTTCCTTTGGAGTTGGAATATGATCAAGCATCGATTATCATTAGATAACTCTAGGAGCTTACATCACTTGGTTCTTGTCTTGTCCTATTAGATGTTTTGACCATCGAAGCTGCCCCATCTGAGCCATGGTATACTAACATATTTAATTTTCTTAAGGATGGTTTGATGCCTAATGGTTTAGATCATAATCAATGTAAGATTTTGTGCAAAAGAGCATGTTGATTCATTATAATTGGCAATACTTTATATCAATATTCTTTTGAAGGTATCCTCTTATGATGCCTTAACTTCGATGAAGCTTAACTTGCTCTTAGTGAGGCTCATGAAGGATCATGTGGAGGCCATTTTAGTGGCAATGCTATTGCCAAGAAGCTCCTTCGGATGGGGTACTATTGGCCTTCCATGGAGAAAGATGCATGTGACCATGTTCGATGTTGCGACAAGTGTCAATGCCATGATAATCTTGTCCATGCTCCTTCTCAAAACCTTCAAGTTATTTCTTCCCCTTGGCCATTCTCTATGTGGGGATTGGACATTATAGGGAAGATTAACCTAATGTCATCTGATGGTCATAATTTTATCATAACAATGATAGAGTACTTCACTAAATGGGTCGAAGCCATACCCCTAGCTATGGTGATTGGAACTCAGGTTTCCAAGTTCATCTTCAACCAGATCCTTTGTAGGTTTAGGATTCCTTCGATGATTATTTCTAATAATGACACTCCTTTCAAGAACAAGGATGTTCATAAAATTTGTGCTAAGTACAAGATTCAACATAGGTGGTCAACTCCATATTACCCTCAGGGTAATGGATAAGCCAAAGCATCCAATAAGTCTTTGATCAAGATCTTGAAGAAGTTGGTTTGTAAGACCTATCATGATTAGCATATCCAACTTTATCCTACCTTGTGGGCCTATCGTACTAGCATGCATACTCCCATAGGTGCCTCACCCTATGTCTTGGTATATGGGTCTGAGGTGGTGTTTCCTTTCGAGCTCGAGGTTCCCTCATTGTGCATCTTGTTGCAAGATGCCTCGATCAGTGATGAGTATCACTCAGATCATTTGCACCAATTGGAGCTATTGGATGAAAAGTGCATTCATGCCTTAGAGCATTTGCGAGCCTATCAGAATAGGCTCAAGCGATCTTACTCTAAGAAAGTTTGCAATCATTCTTTTGAGGTTGGGGACCTTGTCCTCAAGGAAAACCAGAAGAACACCAATGCTCGTTCCGATCTTAAAGGTAAGTTCTAGGCCAATTGGTTAGGCTCCTTTGTCATAATGACCAAGTTTGGCTTAGGTGCCTATCATTTAGCTTCTTTAGATGGTGAAGAACTTAAAGAACCAATGAACATAATGCATCTCAAAAGATATTATGCATGATCAATCATCTACATTACACATTGCATTTAGAATAGTTTCATATTGCATTTTGTTTGCTTGATCATTTTGCATGGTTGCATGTCATATTTTGCATGGTTTCCTGACATTCTATTCCATTTGCATTTCTTCTTGTCATAAATTGCACTTCTTCTTACTCATATTTGCATGATTGCTTGTTCATATAGATTCTTGGGGAATTTACAATAATGGCAAGTGATGACACCTAGTTAGGTCATAGCTCACATGCATTGCACTCTCACTAGGGCTCTGATGCCTAGAGAATCCCCAACCTAGGGCCCACCTTCATGCATTTCCATCATTTCATCCACTCATCTCTTTTTTCTTATTCCTTGACCTTGAAAGTTTTCATTGCTTATATCTCTCCAAGTCAAGGGATATGGTTCTCATTTTTCTCCATTGGCCTTGTCCATACACATTATTGCACACATCACACCCCTATCGGGTAGTACTCACTAATTCATCACTCACACACAACATACCCCATATAGGATAGCTTCATGGCCACATACGAGGGGTAGCCTCCATCTCGATCATTTGTGAGCATACATCCTAGTGGGTATCTCTTTCTCTTTTGTCCATATTAGCGAGCACTACACCCATAGTGGGTACAACTCCACCCTTGTCCATATTTGCAACTCCTATAGGATAGCTTCATGGCCACATGAGGAGTAACCTCCATCTTGATCATTTGTGAGCATACATCCTTGTTGGGTTTTCATCCTTTGTCTTCTTCTTTGGCCTCTTTGGAGTTTTGTTTCTTCTTTCACTTTCTCTTTCATTGTGTTTGCTTTACCTCTTTGTGTCTTGTCCTCATCCATTGCATTTCATTTTTGCATTCCACTCTCACTTTCATTTTAGCTTGCATTTTAGGCATTTTGTTAGTTAGATTCATTCATTCATTCCATTTAGTTAAGTCCATCATGCATTGCATCCATATGTTTGTACTCATCATTCATCATTAATTAAACATAAAATAATAATAACAATCACACATGAGCACACACTCATGTTTTTCCCTTTTTGCTCTCTTGTTCTTGTTTTCTGCTTTTCTTTTCTCTCTCTTCTCTCTTTTTTGTTCTTTTTCTCTTCTTTCTTCTGTATCTACCATTTTGAGTTTCATTAGGAATTTTGCATTCCTTTTAAAACTCGAGGGGGCACCCTAGCCTGAGAGGCATTAATGTCCCTAATGCCTCGATTTACATGTAAAATAAGAAAGTGTCTGGAATGACACCATTTTTGCACCACTTCTTCTAAACTAACCACTCCTTTTTTTGTTTGTTTTCCTCCACCCATAGGTGTCTACATATTTCTTTGACGCATTTATTAGGCCATAAATGCATCAAAGAGGGGAAAAATGTAGACATGAAAAATTGACCCACTTGAGTGAGTCATTTTCCCTAGATCCTTAGAGAGACCCTCCAACTTACCCAAAGCAAGTTTGGGCCTCTCTCCCCCTTCCTTTCCCTCCTTTTTCCTAGTTTTGATGAAATCATGATCGGCCCTTATGGGGCATGATTTCTCCTAGCTAGGGTTTTCTCTTAGAAAACCCTAATTTTTCAAATTGACCTCTTTGATGTCGGTTCCCCTTGGTTTTCCTACCCATCCTTGTTTCAAATCCCTTATAAATAGAGGGTTTGAAGCCTTCTTTTCTTCCAAGAAGTTTTAAGACAAGTGCCAATAGAATTATAGAAGCAAGCAAGAAGTGCCCAATTGCTAAAGTGCCAAGTGATTTGTTGAAGCTTTTTAATCTTTGTGGAGTTCTCTTCTGTTGCATTGATTGTGTGTTGCTGCCCTTGGTGGATAAGTGTTGGAGCCCTAAGGAGGAGTCTACTATCTTGGAGGTCTTCATCCTTTTGTCTACTTTTTCACTACCACCAGGTTGTTTTCACTCATTTGCATTCATATATTATTAATTTCACATCTTTCATTAGTTTATTTACATTGTTCTATTGCTTTTACTTTCTATTGTGAAATCATACCTCATAATTATAGGGCATGATTTTATCAGTAACAAAATCATGGCTACCTTATATAGGGCATGATTTCATCTGTGTCAAGCTTGGGGGTAGAAGTTCACCTCCAAACCCTAGATCTACATTTCATGTTATATTTAGAGCATAATTGCATAATTTGCACTTTATTCATCATACTATTCTGTTGCATTATATTCTATTTGTTCATCTTCCAAAAAGGTCAACTTTCACTTTTGCATTCTAAAGGTCAGCTAAAAGGACCTAGGGGGCTTGACTGTTGCACCTCCAAGTATAGTTATATAGCGGCCTAAGCAGGCCCCCTAATGTTGATCATATTTTTTGAGGGTTTTGTGAAGTTATTTTGTAGGATTGAAGTTGTGGGACATTGTTGGATGCAAGATAAAGCTTGGAACAACCACCGAATCAGATAAGTGCCCTAGTAGATCTCTAGGTTGTTTGTTGATTGCTTTCTATTCATTTTTGTTCAAAATATAGATCACAAGTAAGGAAAAGTATTTGATCAAATTTCTAGGCATTTGAAAGAATAAAAGCATATAGTGTGCATTTAGGGTTTTAACCTTGTTTGTGCATTTCTCTTGGACCCTTGCTTAAAGGCTTTGCTTTGCAATCCTAGGGTTAGTGATCATTCAAGCAAAGAATCATTCTAGGGTTAGCTCTTGTCTTCTTGCATCTTGTATCTTGCATTGTTCTTTTCCTTTTCATAGTGTAGTTTTAGAAAGGCCAAACATAGGTGCATGCTTAATTGACACATTCAAACACATTCCACCCCAGACTTGGAGTGAGTCCTAAAACCATTCCTGGTGAACCCTTCCCTTTGCCCATCGAGTGTAGAGTTATAACATACCCCCATGGTCACCTCGGCTCCCAATGGATCCAACCGAGAATCATACATGGTAGGGTAGTTTTCCCCCTCTACAAAGATCTAGGTATCTAGCTATAACATCTCAATTGAGATGAGAATCAAATTTATTTGTAAACTCTCAAGCTCTAAAGGAGAGAGTTGTGATTTGTTAAGGGTGGAGGACCAAAATACAACCCCTTTTTCTCAAGCAAAAAAATCTTACTAAAAAATTATGTATACTTTATCTTATAGTTAATTTTTTTTCCAAGAATAAAAATATATAGTTCACAAAAACAAATAAAGAATGCATTTTTTATTCTTATAATTTTCTAATCAATTAAATATAATGTTCATTTAAATAAATAGATGGAATCAAATGTCGATAGTTCAACCTCAACCGATTAGATTCTTTGGGATTCAAGGAGGAGACCTAGATCCAAATCTTGCCAAGTGATGCATGGATAATGTCCAAGCTTTTGTAATACCACTACAAATATATAGTGATGATGTAATACAATTTAGGCCCAATTCAAACCTATATAACCAGTTGAAATTAAAAAATTCAAGAGGAAAAAAGAGTTTGAAACTCAAAATACAATTTTTGAGGTTCAAACCCTATATTCAATTGGAATTCGGAGCATTAACAATTGATTCATAAGATGGTAAATAAATAATACATGCCTATGGTGGTTCAACGAACAAGTAGTTCGTGGAACTACCTCAACTCCCATATAACCAACTTATGCTATGCCCTAATGATTTAATAAAGTGCTCTTAAAGTATGTGCTTGCAAATAATGTAATAACCTATGCACCAAAATAATAACATGTGTGACCTATGCTAACATCCCCCCTTATTACATTATTTTCAAATACAAAGAGTGTTGTGAAATGACTCAAATTTGACACGTCCAAGTGCATTAGTAAAAATATCCGCAACCTGTTCATTTGTGGGAATGTACTGGAGCTGGATCTTGTGTTTTGGAACTTCATCTCAAATGAAATGACACTGTGTGTCAATGTGTTTGGTGTGTTCATGAAATACTAGATTCTTGACGAGTTTCAAAATAACTTGGTTGTCATAAAAAAAGTGAATTGGAAGTTTCTTGGGAAGACCTATACTTTCAAGAATGTGACGTAACCACATCACCTCGCAGACGACTCCATGTGCTACACGATATTATGCCTCTGTAGAAGATAAAGCAACTACCTGTTGCTTTTTACCGTGCCAAGATATAGATCCAGATCCAAGATGGAAAATGTAACCAGAAGTGGATTTTTTATCATCAATGGATCCGACATAATCTGAGTCTGTGTACCCCTATAAGAAGAAATTATTATTATTCTTGTACTCCAGAACATATTATGTACCACCACGGATATAACAAAGAACCCATTTTACTTCTTTCCAATGAATCACCTTAGGTTCTTGCATGAACCTTGAAAGATAACCCACAATAAAATTGATATCTGGCCTAGTGTTTGTTAAATATATGAGACTCCCAATCAGCTGGTGATAGAGAGTACCATATACCTATGGAGAAGTATTATATCACGATAACTGAAGCCTTAGTTCCATTGGAGTTGCTTTTGGCTTATAATCAGTCATGCGATATTTATAAATCAATGTCTTGGCATACTTCTTTTGTGTTATGCTGATATGATTATTTTTCTAAGCCACTTCTAAACCAAGACAATAGTGAAGAATTCATAGATCTGTCATCTCAAATGATTGTTGCAAGTCATATTTCATTGCATCAATAATTTTCTCTGAACTGCTATTGATGATCATATCATACACAGAGTACTAAAATCACTATGTCAGAACTATTGTTCTTGATATAGAGATTAGCATTTGAAGGACTTATTTTGAATCCATGCTGCAATAGGTGACTGTCCATTTTCATGTACTAAGCTCATGGAGCTTGTTTTAACCCATACAAGGATTTAACCAACTTGCAAAATTCTCGCTCTTGGCCTTCAACCATAAATCCTTCTAGTTGGGTCATATAAACTTATTTCAAGTCACCATTCAAGAAGGCACTTTTGACATCCATTTGATGTAACTTCCACCTGAACTGAGTTGGCATAGCACAAAGTACATGAATGGTAGTCATTCTTGCAGTGGATGCAAAAGTCTCTTCATAATCAATTTCTTCTTTTTGAGCATAGCCCTTTGCAACAAGACCGGCCTTATGCTTATCAATAGTTCCAACTGCCTTATACTTCACTTTGAACACCCATTCCCAGCCAATGGGATTCTTTCTAGAAGGTAGATCAACTAGCTTCCAAGTGTTATTTTTCATGAGAGACATATGTTCTGCATCCAAATAAACCTTCCATTGAGGCTCACTAAGTGTATATTGAATTGTTGTGGGTTCATTATCATCCAATGCAGATACTTTCATCATCCATATTTCCTTCTCTGTCTTCCTCTGCATCTATAGATAGTTCATCAAACTTTTGGTAAAGCTCATAAACCTCTGAATTTGATGCCTCTTCTCTCATATGTTGAGTCATGTTGCGAGTACAAGGTTGATCTAGAGTTAGATATGGAAGTGACTTCAACTTTGAATCTCTTAATATGCTAGTATACCATTTTGGAACCTTTTTTGTGGGGGTGGAGCTTATTTCTCTTTCTTAGGCTCTTCTTCATCCAGGTATACAGTGATATTCTCACAATGACACCGAGAGGGGGGGTGAATCAGTGTAGCTATTAAAATTCAAATCTACAACACTTAAAGCTGAAGCAAAGAGAACTTGAAAATAGGTAAAGCAATTTTCACAAGAGAGCACACCACAACACACAATGTAACGAGGTTCACCAATTTGGCTACTCCTCAAAAATGATCGCTTGGACTCCAATCCAAATCCAGCCTTTGCAAAACACCAATTTTACAAACACTTTACCAAAGACCCACTGGAAGGAGCACCAACCCCTTATTTTTCTGTTGCAACAGATAGGAGCACCAACCCCTAATGCCAAGCACCAACTTGGACTGCAATTCTGAATTATTTCAATGACATAAAAATGCCTTCATTGTTTACACGACCCTGACTGGTCTGCAATTAATCAAACTCTGCACGCTCTCACGGCTCTGCTTATTTCTCTCTCGGCCCTCTTCTAACCCTCTTTACGCAGCAATTTCTCACTTACAGTAGCAACCTGATTCTCTGTGCGACTATCCTTTTATAACCCTATTTCTCATTGAGACTTCTCGTCTTCTATCACTTTTGTAATCCCGCATGCAGTCTATTAACATTCTCTTCTGCCACTTGTCAACTGTAACTGCTTCTTTATGTAACTCCTTTTGTATATATAGAATGGGCATTTCGTCGAACACGTTACATGCAACATATACCTCTACCATGACTGTTCATCTTCTTGGTCATGACTGTTCGAATTCTTTTCTATGCATGCATGCATTTTTTGATTCTACTTATGCGACTGTTCGATTTCTCCTTCTTCGACCCGTACTTAAAAATAGCTGCATGATTTCTATTCTTTTTCTTCTTATTTTCTTTTTCTCTACAATCCCCTTTAACTATCGTTCTACTCCGTTAATCGTCGTTAGCGTGTCGTAGCGACCCGTCGTGAAATCGTGACACTTCTTCTCTTTGCACTCTTCTCGCCTTCTACCCACGAAAACAAGACATGTCGCGATATCGTGACACTTACACCTCCTTGCTACTCTTCTTGGCTTCAACAAGAAAACAAGACATGTCATGAAATCATGACACTTACGCCTCCTCGCTACTCTTCTTGGCTTCAACCAAAAACAACATGTCATGAAATCACGACATCTTTCTCTTTCGTACACTCTTCTCTGCAAACCCCAGTGAAAACCTGACATGTCACGAAATCATGACACATTCGCTACCTTGGCACTCTTCTCTCTTCCCCGAAAATGGAACATGTCATGAAATCGTGACATCTTTCTCTTTTGTACACTCTTCTCCCCCCTGAAACCCGACATGTCACGAAATCATGACACTCTTTCCCTTGTGCACTTTTTCCTTTCCCAAAAAGACATGTCACGAAATCGTGACACTTTCTCCTTGTGCCTTTTCTTCTTTGCCGGAAAACGCACCATGTCTCGCAAATCGTGACACATTTGCCTCCGTGCATCTCTCTCTCTTCGGTCGAAAACCGACATGTCATGAAATCGTGACACTTTTTCTCCTTGGCGCTTTCTCTTAACTGTCGCGAAATCGTGACACTTTTCTCCTTAGCCTTTCTTCATGTCATGAAATCGTGACACTTTTCTCCTTAGCCTTCTTAACTTGTCGCGAAATCGTGACACTTTTCTCTTTAGCGCTTTCTTCGAACCTGTCATGAAATCGTGACACTTTTCTCCTTAGTCCTTCTCTGAACCTGTCATGAAATCGTGACACTTTTCTCCTTAGCGCTTTCTCTCGAACCTGTCATGAAATCGTGACACTTTTTCTCCTTAGCGCTTCCTCTTGCAAATTGTCGTGAAATCGTGACACTTTTTCTTGCTAGCTCTTTCTCTCGATCATGTCACGAAATCATGACAACTTTCCTTGTGCTAACTAAACATGTTGCAAAAATCGCGACAGTCTTCCTTGCACTTTCTAAACATGTCGCGAAATCGTGACATCTTTTTCTCTCTCCTCTTTCTCTTCGCTTTGGTCCGAAATGAAACATGTCTCGAAATCGTGACAGTTTGCCAAATTTTCTCTCTCCTTCGATATGTCGGAAATCGAAATTTTTCTCTCTCCTTCGATATGTCACGAAATCATGATAGTTTTGCCTGCATTTTCTCTCTCCTCCGATATGTCGCGAAATCACGATAGAAAACATGTCGCGATATCGCGACAGTTTTCTTACTTGTCTTTTTCTTTGATCTTCTGAATCTGGGCCACTTCTTCTTCTTGGAAATTCACTGTACATGCTTCGACCGACCTCCGAACTCCTGTCCACTGCATCAACTGATCTATCTGTCTGTGTTGACAACAATGACAATACTATTTCTGCACCTTGCTCAACAATCTCCCCCTTTGGAATTGTTGGCAACACATGTGCAATTTCCTGTAATTCTTCTCCCCCTTTGACAATAATACCAAAGGGCTGCTGCAGACTCCCCTTGAGTCTATGCACAACATTCTCAGACACACATTGTTATAGTTAGCAAAAAGCATGAATATGAGCAAAACTATAAACATAGGCATAAATGCTCCCCCTAAGAATGTGATCCCAATTGATAGTCAATTCTTGGGAAATGTGACCACTCCCAACTTACTCCGAAGGTACTCAAAAACTTCCTTGGGCAATGGTTTTGTGAATATATCTGCTACTTGCTCTGTAGTTGGAACAAAATCCAATTTGACCTCTCCTTCTGCAACTTTATCCTTCAAGAAGTGATACCGGATCGCAATATGTTTGGTTCGAGAATGCATAACCGGATTCTTTGATATGTTGATAGCACTAGTGTTATCACATTTAACTGAAATTGGCTCTTTGAAGTGAATACCAAGATCTTTCAGTGTTTGTCTCATCCATAATATCTGTGTACAACATGTTGTTGCTGCAATGTATTCTGCCTCTGCTGTGGATAGAGAGACCGATTCTTGTTTCTTGTTGTGCCATGCTACCACCTGTCTCCAAGATAAAATGCTCCTCCACCGGTACTCTTTCCGTCATCAATACATCCCGCCCAATCTGCATCGAATATGCAATAAGAGTGAAGTCCTTACCTTTTGGGTACCACAACCCATACTCCATAGTACCCTTGAGGTACCTAAAAATCCTCTTTACAACTGTCACATGAGTCTCTTTGGGACTAGCCTAAAATCTTGTCTAGTAGCTATCAAATACAGCAGGCTTCCAATCATAGACCCGTACATGGTTTGATCTACATCTGGAGATTTGTCATCCTTGCTCAACTTGCAACCTGTTGTCATGGGAGTGCTAACAGGTTTACAATCCTCCATTGTGAACTTTTTAAGCATTTCTTTCACATATTTAACTTGAGAAATAAAAATGCCCTTTTCATTTTGATTGACTTGCAGTCCTAGGAAATAAGAAAGTTCACCAATCATAGACATCTCAAATTCTTTCTTCATTTTATTTGCTATGTCTCTACAATACTCATCCATGTTGCTGCCAAATATTATATCATCTACATAAACAACAAGTACAATAAGATGGCCATTCTCTGTTTTGACATATAAATTGTTGTCCACCATACCTTTCTTGAACCCCTGTTGAATAAGATAGTTATCCAGCCTTGCATACCATGCTCTGGGTGCCTGTTTCAGACCATACAACGCTTTCTTTAACTTGCAAACAAAATTGGGATTGTCACCGAGTTGGAAGCCATCTGGCTGTTCAATGTAAACCTCTTCTTCCAGTTTTCCATTCAGAAATGCTGATTTCACGTCCATTTGATATACTTTGAAATTTTTATGAACTGCTAAAGCCATAAACATTCCGATTGCCTCTAGTCTAGCTACTGGTGCAAAGGTTTCCTCAAAATCAATGCCTTCAACTTGAGCATAGCCTTTACAGACCAATCTTGCCTTATTTCTGACAACTTGTCCGTCTTCGTTTAATTTGTTTCGAAAAATCCATTTAGTACCGATTATGTTTTTATTTGCTGGTCGTGGTACTAATTCCCAGGTTTTGTTTTTCTCAATCTGATCTAGTTCTTCATTAATTGCCTTCATCCAACTTTCATCTGTGCTTGCTTCAACAACATTTTTAGGTTCAATGTTGGATAATAGAGAGTAGTTCCGTACTATTGCTCTTCTTGTCTGAATACCAACTATGGGGTCCCCAATAATCTGTTCTCTGGGATGATTTTTCTGCCAGCTGCCTGTTTTGAATTTCTTGTTTTCTTCTTCTTCTGAGTCGGTTCTTAAATCATCTGGGTCAATTTTTTGATTCTCTTCTGTTTCCTTTTCTTCATCTCCTTCAATGACTTCTTCATAAATAGGGTAGTTTTCTTGATAAGTAATTTCTCGTTCTCTACCTTCATCAACTTTAACATCAGCACTCTCAACAATTTTCTTTAGCCTCTTGTTGTAACATGTGTAGGCTTTGCTTTTTGTTGAGTAACCAAGAAAAATACCTTCGTCAACTCTATCTTCAAACTTATCGAGATTATCTTCAGTTCGTTTGATGTAGCACTTGCTGCCGAACACTTTGAAATATCTTGTTGTTGCCTTTCTGCCGAACCACAGCTCATAAGGTGTTTTGCTTTCATGCGTCCTTAGCATGCACCTGTTTTGGATGTAAACCGTAGTATGGACTGCCTCTTTCCAAAATCTGTCAGCTATTTTGTTCTCAGCCAACATTGTCCGTGCCATTTCCTGCACTGTCCTGTTCTTCCTTTCTACAACACCATTCTGCTGAGGTGTCCTTGCTGCTGAAAACTGTCTTCTGATCCCATATTTTTGATAGTACTCTGCAAACTCTTCTGAGATAAACTCTCCTCCTCTGTCCGATCTTAGGCATTTAATTCTTTTTCCAGTTTGATTCTCAACCTATTTTTTAAAAATCTTGAACATCTCAAAGGCATCTGATTTAAGCTTTAAAAATAGTACCCATGTCATCCTGGAGTAGTCATCTATGAACAACATAAAGTATTTGTCACCATTTATGCTTTGTGTTCTCATGGGTCCACACAAATCAGTATGTATTAGCTCTAAAGGTTTGCTGGTGAAGTATTCCTTTGATTTAAATGTGGATCTAGTTTGCTTTCCTTTTTGGCATGAAGCACAGATGCTATTTACTGGTTTGCCAATGGTGGGTATATCTCTTACTACCCTTTTTGAACTTATTTTTACCAGATTGTCAAAGCTAATATGACCGAGCCTCTTGTGCCACAACCAATTTTCATCTTCCTGTCCAATCAAGCATGCTCCTTCTGAAGTTTCTGAGAGAGTATATAGATTTCCAGAAGTCCTTGATCCATTAGCTATCAGCTTCCCACTGTGAGCTTTTCTGACTTCACAGCCTTGCTTCTTAAAAATGACTTCATGACCTCTGTCACAGATTTGACTTACACTCAGTAAGTTGTGTTTCAAACCAATCACAAACAGAACTTCTTTGGAATTGATCTTTCCATCACTTATCTTGACTGATCCTTTGCCAACTATCTTGGCTCCATCATTATTTCCAAACTTTACCGAGCCCCCTTCATATTTCTGTAGCTTTTCAAATTTTTGTTTATCTCCTGTCATGTGACTGGAGCATCCACTATCCAATATCCATGGTGCAGATTTGTTCTGTGCTTTGAATGTTGTCTGTACAATCAAGGATTCCTTTTCTTCCTTGAGTTGCTCCTTTTCTTTCCATTCTGATTTGACTGTAGTTTTGGTCACTTGTTTAGACTTTTCTTTGTCAGTGGCCCGTGCATGTTTTTCTGGGGAATTTTCTGTTTTGCCTTAAACTGTTTGGTTGAGTTCTTCTTCCCTGATATTTATTTGCTGCATATGTGCTTCTACAGTTTCTTGCAATGTGTCCAAAGTTATGACAGTTATAGCATTCTACCGCATAATCCATCAAGGGTGAAAAGACATTTCTATCGGTGAAATTTCTTTGTCCTATATTATAAATGCAATCTGAAATCTTATGACCGTAAGTATTGCATTTAAAACAATAACCAGAAAAGGAATGATTGAACCCGGGAGTTGGTCTTTGCCAATTTGTAGTAGGAGCCACAAATTTTCTTCTCCTTTGATGTGTGACTTTTGTGAATCCCTCATTGTCAACACTCTTCTCATGCCTGGCATTGTTGCTTTCTTTTGCATGATTCGATTTTCTTTGGTCAACCTTGATCTTATCTTCTTTCTTTACTGGTTCTACAGTTATGGCCTTTGATCCACTTGACGATTCTCCTTCGACAAAGCCCAAGCCAAATTTGATGCCTGTAGTCCTCTTGACTATTTATAATCTTTTCAAGCTTTGCAGAACTTCCTTCAAGTTTGTGATAGCAACTCAATTTTTGATTCTTTTCTTCTAGCCGCATTCTTAAAACAACAATCTCTTCTTCCAGTTTGTTGCACTCATCTATTTTCATGGTTAATTGTACTTCAAGTTCTTCAGACATTTTCTTAAATTCTTCTGTCTGTACTTTCAAACTGTTTATTATGTCATTGGCATCCTCTAGCTTTCTTGAAAACTTTTTATTCTTTTTCCTTTCTGTACTCAACTCTTCAAGTGCAGCAACCAACTCACCTTCCAGATATACTTCAGCCTCATCCTTAAGGTTTTCATCACCTTCCTATTTTTCTTCTGTTCTTTCTTCTTCAAATGCCATGAACAGAGCTTCACCTGTTTCTTCTTCAGAATCCTCACCTGAGCTTTCTTCGAAGAGCTGACATTCTTGGATATGAAACTTTTCTTCTTGAAGTTGTTCTTTCTAAAATTTGGTTTCTTCTTCCAGTCACCTTTTTCTTGGTGTGACCCTTCATCATTTTTGGTTTTCTCATGCATTGGACATTTAGCTGCAAAGTGACCGACGCCTCCACAATTGAAGCACTTAAACGGTAACTTTCCTCTATATTTTCCTTTTCCCTTTGTAAGTTTTCGAACAAAGTTAGCTTCCGTTTCATCCGATGTCTCTTCATCCTCAGATTCTTGTTCAGCTTTTATATTTTTGTGTGCTTTAAAAGCAGCTTCTCTGTCTATGGGCTTAGTTTGTCCTATTCTCATTTCGTATGCAGTCAAAGAACCATGCATCTCATCCATGCTAAAATTATTTAGATCTTTAGCCTCTTCTATTGCAGAAACTTTAGAGTTAAATCTTTTGTGAAGAGTTCTAAGTACCTTTTTCACGACAACCGCATCTTCGATTTCTTCGTCGAGTCCTCTGATTGCATTAATGATTCCATTGACTCTCAGCATATAGGCCTCTATGTTCTCATCGTCATTCATTTGTAATGCTTCGAACTGAGCTCGATGAGTTTGCAGCTTGGCTTCCTTGATCTTGTTGTCTCCTTCATGGATGCTCTTCAGTTTGTCCCACATGTCTTTTGTCGATTTACAGCTCATGACCCTTATCAGTTCACTGTCTACTAGCCCACACATTATGGCATTCTTTGCTTTGGAGTTATTCTCAAACTTTTTCTTCTCGACAGTATCTGTTGGAGGAGTAGCGGGTATTGTGTATCCACTTTCTACTGACTCCCAAATGTCGTATCCCAACGCACTCAGATATGTCTGCATCCTGAGTTTCCAGAATGAGTAATTAGTTCCATCGAACAAAGGAGCTTTGTTGGATGAGAATCCTTCACCACCTGCCATTGTGTTCCTTCCAAGATCACCTTAGCTGATTAAGCTTGTTCAGGAACCTTGCTCTGATACCAATTGATATTCTCACAATGACACTGAGAGGGGGGGTGAATCAGTGTAGCTATTAAAATTCAAATCTACAACACTTAAAGCTGAAGCAAAGAGAACTTGAAAATAGGTAAAGCAATTTTCACAAGAGAGCACACCACAACACACAATGTAACGAGGTTCACCAATTTGGCTACTCCTCAAAAATGACTGCTTGGACTCCAATCCAAATCCAGCCTTTGCAAAACACCAATTTTACAAACACTTTACCAGCACCCACTGGAAGGAGCACCAACCCCTTAATTTTCTGCTGCAATAGATAGGAGCACCAACCCCTAATGCCAAGCACCAACTTGGACTGCAATTCTGAATTATTTCAATGACATAAAAATGCCTTCGCTGTTTACATGACCCTGACTGGTCTGCAATTAATCAAACTCTGCACGCTCTCACGGCTCTGCTTATTTCTCTCTCGGCCCTCTTCTAACCCTCTTTACGTAGCAATTTCTCACTTACAGTAGCAACCTAATTCTCTGTGTGACTGTCCTTTTATAACCCTATTTCTCATTGAGACTTCTCGTCTTCTATCACTTTTGTAATCCCGCATGCAGTCTATTAACATTCTCTTCTGCCACTTGTCAACTCGTAACTGCTTCTTTATGTAACTCCTTTTGTATATATAGAGTGGGCATTTCGTCGAACACGTTACATGCAACATATACCTCTACCATGACTGTTCGTCTTCTTGGTCATGACTGTTCGAATTCTTTTCTATGCATGCATGCATTTTTTGATTCTACTTATGCGACTGTTCAATTTCTCCTTCTTTGACCATTCTTAAAAATAGCTGCATGATTTCTATATGTCACATCACTTGTAACTATAGTTAACTCTTCTTATTTTGGCTACCTACTTTTCCTCTACAACTGCCCCTTTAACTGTCGTTCTACTCTAGTTAACTGTCAGTAAGCGTGTTGTAGCGACCCGTCATGAAATCGTGACACTTCTGTCTCTTTGCACTCTTCTCGCCTTCTACCCGTGAAAACAAGACATGTCATGAAATCGTGACACTTACGCCTCCTCGCTACTCTTCTTGGCTTCAACTAGCAAAAATAAGACATGTCATGAAATCGTGACACTTTCGCCTCCTCGCTACTCTTCTTGGCTTCAACCAGAAAATGGAACATGTCATGAAATCATGACATCTTTCTCTTCCGTACACTCTTCTCCGCAAACCCCAGCGAAAACCTGACATGTCGTGAAATCGTGACACATTCGCCAACTTGACCTCTTCTCTGTCGCTTGCCCACGAAAATAGAACATGTCATGAAATCGTGATGTATTTCTCTTTTGTACACTCTTCTCTGCAAGCCCCAGCGAAAACATGTCATGAAATCGTGACACTTTTCCTACCTTATGCCTTCTTCTGCCTTTTGCCCGCGAAAACAACATGTCATGAAATCATGACACTTTCCTGCCTTGTGCCTTTTCTCTCTTTGGCCCATGAAACACATGTCATGAAATCGTGACACATTTGCCTCCGTACACTCTCTCTCCTCTTCGGGTCGTGAAAACTCGACATGTCATGAAATCGTGACACTTTTTCTCCTTGGCGCTTTCTCTTCGAACCTGTCGCGAAATCGTGACACTTTTCTCCTTAGGCTTTCTTAACTTCGTGAAATCGTGACACTTTTCTTTGCGAGCTCTTTCTTTTGAACCTGTCATGAAATCGTGACACTTTTTCTCCTTAGCGCTTTCTCTCGAACCTGTCATGAAATCGTGACACTTTTTCTCCTTAGCGCTTTCTCTTGAACCTGTCGTGAAATCATGACACTTTTTCTCCTTAGCTCTTTCTCTTCAAATATGTCACGAAATCGTGACACTTTTCCTTGCTAGCTCTTTCTCTTGATCATGTCGCGAAATCGTGACAGCTTTCCTTGTGCTTCTAAACATGTCATGAAATCATGACAGTCTTCCTTGCACTTTCTAAACATGTCGCGAAATCGTGACATCTTTTTCTCTCTCCTCTTTCTCTTCGCTTTGGATCGAAATGAAACATGTCACGAAATCGTGACAGTTTTGCCACATTTTCTCTCTCCTTCGATATGTCACGAAATCGCGACAGTTTTGCCTTTTCTCTCCCTTCTATGTCATGAAATCATGACAGTTTTGCCAATTTTCTCTCTCCTCCGATATGTCGCGAAATCGTGACAATTTTGACAGCATTTTCTCTCTCCTCCGAGATGTCGCGAAATCGCGACAGAAAACATGTCGCGATATCGCGACAGTTTTCTTACTTGTCTTTTTCTTTGATCCTTTGAATCTGGGCCACTTCTGTCTTCTTGGAAATTCACTGTACATGCTCTGACTGACCTCTGAACTCTCGTCCACTGCATCAATCGATCTATCTCCTTTGTGTTGACAACAATGACAATACTATTTCTGCACCTTGCTCAACTTTGAATCTCTTAATATGCTAGTATCAACTTTGAATCTCTTAATATGCTAGTATACCATTTTGGAACCTTTTTTGTGGGGGTGGAGCTTCTTTCTCTTTCTTAGGCTCTTCTTCATCCAGGTATACAGCTGTAGATGTATTATATGATGTGAAAGCTTCATCAAATACCACATCTCTACTTAAGTGAGTTTTCTTGGTTTTAGGATCTATCAACCGATATCCCTTCATAACCAAGAAAAATACACTGCAGGGATTTCTCATCTAACTTATTTCTCCTCATGTGTGAGATTTTCTTGGGATGAGTTGGGTGAGTTGGAAGGAGCCATGGGGTTAATAGTAGGATGGTTGGGGTTAAAATTGTTAATGCATAAAGGAGAATTATGTTGCATACCTTTATTTCATGGAGGTCTTCTTGGTGGGTTTATTGGTCCTTTGTTTGGAATATCTTCGCTATGCAGTCTTCCATTTAGTCTTCAATTCCACCTGTCACTCATGCACTTGCTTTGTAATATTTAGAAATTTTTTTGGACCAATTTAACAAAATTTTTTGGAATAGGTTGATCGAAAATTGGTTATTTTCTTGCAAAAAATGTGTTTGTTTGTCAAATTTTTGCTCCCACTGCAAAACCTTCGCTCCAACTACGAAATTATTTTGAATTTCAATGGCTATATGGTATCCAATGACTAGTTATTTTGAATTTCAATGGCTATATGGTATCCAAAGACTATATGGTGTCCAATGGTCAATTTTTATGGATGCGAATTGCTTTAAATATCAACGGTTAGTTTCCTTCATCATTTAATCTACTAACGGACAAGGGAGAATGTGACATAGGACTAGACGACAAGAAATGACACGAAATCCAATACTCATGAACAAGGGACAACATGACACATAACTAGATGATAAGGAATGACACGACACCCAACATGCTAGCTCGGGGACTAGACAATAAGGAATGACACGATACCTGACACACTGGTCATGGGGACTATATACCAACAAGGACTATATGACAAGGGATGACACAATATAAGACACACTAGTCGTGAGGACTACGCACCAAAATAGGACTATACGAAAAGGGATGACACAACATAAGACACGTTGGTCATGAGAAATATGCGCCAATAAGAGGAGGATACAAGACATGTTGGATTGGAGGAATACGAGGATGCATGAAGGTTTGTGGTCCGTGTGAACGAAGTCACACCTAAGGTTTGGTACTATGGTATTTTTAAACCTTTGCACAGTCGATTGCTTCGTTAGTGTGGGATAAAAACACAAATATGTTTTTGTGATAAACAAGGATAACATGACTTTTAGTTTCACGTGATTAGTAATTTATTATTCCTTGACGATGACGTATACTATTGGCAATGAACACAGAATATAATTAAAGTTGTTTTATGGGTATGAAGTGGAATACGATTGACACAAAAATAAGCAACACGACTAAGCGTAAGGTAAAATTTATTTATTAATTTATTTTTTGGTAATATAGGTAAAAGAGACTTAGGTAACGCCTAAGGTTTTAGACCTTTGTGATTTAAATAAAGAAGACGCAGAGTTTACATACCCAAAATATGTAATGCTTTCAACTGTTGCAACGCTTGCAAACTGATTAGTAAGGTGGCAAGATTGCATGGGTGGATTGAAGAAGATTTTCCTCATGAGTATTCCTTGTCAATAGTGTTTGAAAGCTATGGGATTTGATCAAAATTACTGTTGCTAAATGTGCAATAAACGTTGATTAGGTCTGATTTTGCGAACATCCTTTGAAGGGACTTCTTGACCAAACAATGAAAGGAAGAGATAGGACAATCAAAAATTACGAACCTTCAAGATTTTACCAATTATTTTCCTCACTTCTTATTCCACTACGATTGGCGATTGCTGATGTGGTTTTTGTGTTGTTTAAACCTTACGAACATTCAAGATTTAATCAATTATTTTCCTCTCTTCCTATTACCAATGATTTATGAGTACTGATGTGGGTTTTGTGCTTGTGTAAACCTTACGTCCTTTGGAACGTCTGCTAGAGAGTTGTACCTAGAAATATCTTCAAAATTATTATTTTTCTATTTTATTGCAAACTAATAGTTTCAAAAACAATTATTGGCGCTGCTTCCCAGAGTTTTTGCTTTCTACTACTTTTTTTGAATTATAATATAGTGAACACTTTAGTTTGGAGTTTAAAATTTTTGAGGGGGTAAATCAAAGGTCTTGCACACAGAATTTGCCAGCTCTGATACCATTTGAAGTAGAATTCTTGCAAACCAAATAATGATGATCAGAATTAAGTAAATCAAACAATTATCTTTTCCACTTGAGGAGGGCTAAGTCCTTTGCCACTAAGGAGGGATTAGTCCTTGTGAATACATAAATTAAACTCAAGATGATAATATGATAAATTATAAATTAACCTACAACTATATATAATAATAAATAAATAAATCGGTGAACACTTGTGTAGCACCCTAAAATTGGCGCAGTAAAATTATAAAATTTACATTCACCTTAGTAAATAATTTTAAAATCAAATTTAACCTCCCAAACCGCCCGTTAACCGTCGGGTAATCCGTTTCCCCCTTTTTCGCGCCAATTTTAGAGGTTGTTTTGACCGTTTGACGATATCGTCGCCGATCAGACGATATCGCCCTAGATTTGACGATTTCGTCTGGACTAGGACGTCCAGACGATCTTGTCGCAAAACTAAATTTGCATAGTTGGAATCTGTTCCAACGGGTCTCCAATCTGGGTAGAAGCGTGTCTGCGCCGTTGGGACCCTCCCCCGTTGGAGATCTCCCAAATTGGGATGATCTCCAACCTCCTACCTACTCCCTCTAAGCCTATTTAATCTCTAAGATTTTCCCTCCCCAACCCCTGGCTGAAATTTTCTGCAAAGTGATTCCCTCTACATTAGAACATCCTAATCTTGCATTTGCACTAGTTCCACATCGATTTTATTGTAGGTACATCATTGTTTTTCAGCCGGAGCCAACATCCATCGTCGTCGACGAACCTGTTCAGATCGGAGGCGATCCTGTCAAATGCGAGACGATTTCGTATTGATGCGAGACGATCTCGACTGCAGCCCACATCGAGGCAATCAGTGCCTTGGAGTTTGCTTTTCTCAACTCTATTTCTGTCATTTTATTCTGTAAATTAGATTATTTATTCAGTTTTTATGTTATTTTGCATTTGGAGTTCACCCATTTAGCTTAGATTGCATGCTAAGTTCATGATCTGCTATTAAAGTACAGTAATTGGCTTTAAATTCTGTTCTTAAATATTGTTCAATATTCATATTGCTATTTGGTGTAATTTGCCTCTGTTAGCACAATAGAATTTCTTGTATTTTGCATCTATTTTCTATCTTGCAGGTCTCTGGCGAATTCGTCTGACGAATTCGTCAGATCTCAGACGATTCTGTCGATGATTCTGTCAGATTGCAGATGATTCTGTCAGATTACAGGCGATCCAGACTGCTTCAAACGTCAGAATCTTCTTCAGACATCCGGATCAGGTATTTTTCATTGTCATTCTGTAAAATTCTCTATTTTCTGCTTTCAAATCTGTTTGTTGTATTCATGAAAGTTGCATTTTCATGTAGTTTTAATTTAGATTCATTCGGCCAAACCTAGGATATGAATGCTTAAGGTTAAAACGAACTCATCAAACACATTCCAAAACCTAGGCGTGGAAACTGCCGCTAAATGTTTCCTGGTGAACCCACCATCCGTCGAAAAATCACCAAAATACACCTCCCTTGAGAGGCGGGACCTTCGCAAAGTCCTCTCAGTCCGAGGTATCGCGACATCCTTTTCCCATCCTCCTTCCGGGCGCGGATCCTATAGCCTGAAGGTAGGGATGCGAAAAATTTGGAGCGATACATTTTGGTGAACCCGACGTGAATGCATCATAACCTTTTGAAAACAAAAACAAAAAATATATATATATGTATACAAGAAAAACAAAAACAAAATCATCATTTCATGTTTATATGTTTTAGATTCAATTCTAAATAGTAGATGCTAAATATTACTTTTAGAAGTACTAAAGAAACCATGAGTTTTTACTCAAATCAATATGAGCCCATCAGTAATGTTGGAAGAATTCAGCCAAATACATTTGTTGATTATGACCAACCTCATCCCTATTCAACATCACCTCCATCACACTTTTCTTATTTTTCATCCATAACCCAACAAAACAATCCCTTTGCCAATCCTCTTCATAACGATATTATCTATTCTCCCATATATCCATATTATGTCTATCAACCCACATATAATCCTCCTCCACCTTTTCAATACTCTTCTTTCAATACAACACATCCATTTCAACAAGAAAATACTTATTCTTCCAATTCTACCATGCACTCACCTCCTACATCGCAATCTTCCTGTCATCATTCTACCCATAATAAAGAAAGTAGAGGTGAGAAACCATTAGGTCCTTTTATGACAAAATTCCTAAGGCATTTATCAAAAACCTCTCAAAAACCTTCATCACGTAAATTTACTAAGCTCAATCAACCAATGGATATAATTCTCAAGTATTTACTTGACACAAATAAGATTGAACTCCCTTCCATAAGACAACCTGATACCACAACAGATTGGTTTAAACCTCGAGCTACATTGTGAATATCATAGAGTAGATGGACATATGACACAAAATTGTAAAGATTTAAGATGTGCAATTCAAGATTTGATTGATAAGGGTCTTTTTAATATAAAGGAATTACAATCTACAACTGATTATAAATCTCCAAGTAAACAATCAAACTCCTACACAACAAATACCAATAATCAATCAAGACATGGGGATCTCCCAAGAACCCCTATTCAATTATCAACAACAAGAAACCAATCAAATATTGCATGTTAATGTGTCCCATCATGATGATATTATTAATATTGTAACAAAAACTACAAATGAGCAACCTCAAGTTCAATCAACTCAATCCGATATTCAAGATATGGATTCCTCATTTGACCAACCTTCAAAACTATCTTTGGCTCTAGAGAATGATCCAAAATGGAATGTAAGCATAGAAAGCTCATCTTTAGAATCAAAATCTCAATCTGAAATCCACTTTGATAACCAACAACAAGTGATTAATCCTCAAGCAAAGATATCCCTTTTAGAAGTATTACAAATTTCTCATAAGGAAATTTTGTTCAAAATACCTAGCCAACAATTTGTTCCTCATCATATTTTCTCTAAGAACATAATTAATGGTATAAACCCTCTTGAGGTTAACCATATTTCATTCTATGATGAGGATATTCCTTCCTCTACTCCACAAGAAGACTCCTATCTTTACATTATCGGATCTAGTAAAGAAACACTTGTTAGAACTATCATGGTAGATAATGACTCCTCTCTTAATTTATGCACTTATCAATTATTCCAAAAACTCAAATCAAAGGAAGAAGATCTTAATGAATCAAATGTTATTATAAAATCTTTTAACAATGAAATTCAAGAAGCTCAAGGTACTATAATTCTTCCCCTTAATATTGGATCCAAGATCCTGGATACTTTATTCTATGTAGGATATTGTCCTTCACCTTACAACCTACTTCCCAGAAGTCCTTGGATTCATACGATGAGGGTTTTCCCTTCCACTCTTCACCAATGTTTGAAGTTTGAACTTGCAAATAAAATTGTTACCATACATGGTGACCCAAAACCATTTGAAGAATATTTAACGGTTGAAACATCAAGTTCTATACATTCTCTATTGTCACAATTATCTTCTATCCATCACTTTTCTTCATCCATATATGATCATCCTTGTTTACCAAATAACACCCATGCATATCTTTCACATATACTTTCTCCATCTTATCAAGACTTGGAATATAGTGATAAGAATGAAGAACTTTCTTATCCTTCTTACATTTTATTTTGTAACATGATCAATTTTACACATATAAAAGTCAAATCTTTTGCTACATTATTCTACATTATAACAAAGCTTTTGTTATCACTACCTTTTATTCATCACCTTCTATTCTTACCTTCACCTCAACCGGATTATCCTTCAAAACCTCCTTTGATTTTGAAGCAACCTTAGACATGCTATACTCAAATAACCTTGTATAGTGTATATAGATCATCTTGTATATACCACCAATTTCAATTCATAAATTAAAATCAAAATACAAAAAAAAAATCAAAATCCTCAAAATCTTCAAAAAAAATACAAATGCAACTAAGGACCTTAAAGGTAAATTTGAGCCCAACTGGCTTGGACCATACATTATTACTGCTAAATTTGAATCAAGAGCATATAAATTATCTACCTTAGATGGTAAAGAACTTAAAGAACCCATGAATATTTTGCATCTTAAACGTTACTATGCATAAACTTGGTCATTTCATCCATGTATATATTTGTTCAAAATTACTATCTTGTATTTCTTTCAATTTATAAAAATCCAAAAACACCAAAAACATTCATAAATCTCCAAAAATCTTCAAAAACTATCTATTGCATTTATTTAAAGCACTTGTTAAGTTCTTTTGCTCAAAAACTAAAATCAAAATAAAAATCTAAAAACAGCTATATGCTTGACTCTTTCGAAACCAAAACAATATACAGAAGAAAGAGAGAGTCAACATTCTCAAAACTTCTCAAATCATTTATATATATTTTCTTACAATTATTGCAGTTATATGTTTCAACTTATTTTGGATAAATTAGCATTTATTTTGAATCCCTCACTTGCACACTCACAAAAAAATAAATATCTTGCTTTTATCTGGCATGATTACTAATCTCTCTTATATCAAAGTTCACAAATTTCAATTAAATAAAGTTTGAGCATAGAGAATTGATCTTGTTATTTACCTAAACCAAGCACATCTTTTCACAATAAAATGATTATATTTGTAATTTCCATGTTTTGCTACATAGTAGAACTGATTTCTTGAGTGAAAAGTTTCCCCGCTATCCTATCATGCACATGGTCTAGAATCTTTGAGAATTGGCAAAAGGACAAGCTCACCCCTACCCGGAATAAAAATCCCTTGCTCTACAGACCTAATCCGAGCAAGTATCCCTAGCAAAGAAAAAGAGAAGAAAAATTCAAGAAAGAAGAGAAAAGAAAAATGTTATTTCAGCAATGTTCCAAGTATTATCAAGCAAAAGAAATACAAAAAGAAAAATAAGCAAAGTTCAAAAGAAAGCAAGAAAGCAATAAAATCCCTTTCCCTACCCTTTGAAAAGAAAAGAAGGGTTGATGAGCTTGAATCCCTGGAATTCTCAATTATTCGAAAACCGTGAGGTAAGCCCCATAACAGGTGGTTTGTGCCCAACCCGCTTGGCCTTGGGTAACTCCTAGCGTGGCGATATGTCTGTCACATTAGCGACCTTCTTTTGTACAGACCTATGTCTGCTTATGGATTAGCTAGCTCTTGATAATCCGACCTACATAGTAGTCTAATATGGTTATATGCATCTACATCATGGTTAATGAACACTTATTTGGTTTCTTCAAATCACTTGTATCATAGTATCTTGCTCAAAATTGGTAAATGAACAATGCAATTGCACACACATTTGTATTTGAGAGATTTTGTTTATCATTAGGATAAATCAAGATCGGAAATGAATGCACATATGCACATGGGATTCCTTATAAATCTAACTTTTGTCTTCAAAATACTTTGAAATATTATTTTTGCAACTTGTTTGGAATAATCAAGTACAATTATTTTTCACAAAGACAACTATAGAATTAGAAAAATCAAAAATTTCTTCCAAATTACACAAATCAAATCATATATATCCGGTTGACTTTCGCGACGATGGTATAGTTTCAAAACCAAAATTGGAATTTTATGCCTAGCGCAAGTCCTCATTTTCATCTTTTCCGTTCATCAAAAAATCAACCATGCAATAAAACTATTTTTTTTGGATTTTCGCGATGATGGTATAAGTCTATACCTACATATTCTATGCCTAGCGCAAACCATTGTAACAATTTTTATTCCCCATTTTATCAAAAATCATAAAAACCATATGACTTCATTTTACACAAATTATGCTTTTCAAAAGCAAACCCATTTTTTCACTATTTTTATGTCATTATGTCAACCTTCAACTTTGCAATGATGGTATAATTCCTAAGGAATTATTCACAAATTTTATCACACTTAGGAATTTATGCCTAGCAAAAATCATTTTAAAAATATTTCATGCATAATATTTTTCATGAAAATCTGAAAACAAACCAACCATCATCATCATCATTTGCACTATCACAACAAAGTCTTAAGACAGTCTCTTAAGCACTCTTTTACTTTTCGCAATATTTCTATACTGGGATTAGCTTGACGACCGAGTGAGCGGCGACTCCATGAAATGGTCTATAATAGCGACAATGTCCTTTGAAATTATTGTTAAAAGTCCCCTTTTATTTTTATCAAATTATTGCATCACAAACAACCACTTTGTTACATCAGATTATTTCATTTAAAATGTTATAGCATGACATTCAAATTATAATATTTCCAACGACATAATTACATCCAATTATCAAATCAATCAATCAAAACATAAAAGCATCATAAACATACACATAACACAAGTCATATGATCAAAAACATATATATCATCATATATATATCTCAAAAAAATATATACATCATATCCACCATTTCTTGCTTCCAGAGCTCTAAAACCAGAAAATGAACAGTAAAAATGAATTAGGGTTTTACCCTATTTTTCTTAATTTTATTCAACAATAATTTTTTGCTTTTTCGCGTTTTTACCTCAAACGTTCGATTTGGGTAAAAACACGGAGGGGGCACCATAGTAAGCCGTCGTACGATTCGACCAAGAATCGTCGCCTAAAAATGGGTATAATTTTTTGCTTTCTCGTAGATCGAGAAGAACTCATCTTTAACGCATTTTCTTCGGAAAATTCGCTAAAGAGGGGGCAAAATGTAGCACCCTAAAATTGGCGCAAGAAAATTATAAAATTTACATTCACCTTAGTAAATAATTTTAAAATCAAATTTAACCTCCCAAACCGCCCGTTAACCGTCGGGTATTCCGTTTCCCCCTTTTTCGTGCCAATTTTAGAGGTTGTTTTGACCGTTTGACGATATCGTCGCCGATCAGACGATATCGCCCCAGATTTGACGATTTCGTCTGGACTAGGACGTCCAGACGATCTTGTCGCAAAACTGAATTTGCATAGTTGGAATCTGTTCCAACGGGTCTCCAATCTGGCGTAAGCGTGTCTGCGCCGTTGGGACCCTCCCCCGTTGGAGATCTCCCAAATTGGGATGATCTCCAACCTCCTACCTACTCCCTCTAAGCCTATTTAACCTCTAGGATTTTCCCTCCCCAACCCCTGGCTGAAATTTTCTGCAAAGTGATTCCCTCTACATTAGAACATCCTAATCTTGCATTTGCACTAGTTCCACATCGATTTTATTGCAGGTACATCATTGTTTTTCAGCCGGAGCCAGCATCCATCGTCGTCGACGAACTTGTTCAGATCGGAGGCGATCCTGTCGAATGCGAGACGATTTCGTATTGATGCGAGACGATCTCGACTGCAGCCCACATCGAGGCAATCAATGCTTGGAGTTTGCTTTTCTCAACTCTGTTTCTGTCATTTTATTCTGTAAATTAGATTATTTATTCAGTTTTTATGTTATTTTGCATTTGGAGTTCACCCATTTAGCTTAGATTGCATGCTAAGTTCATGATCTGCTATTAAAGTACAAGTAATTGGCTTTAAATTCTGTTCTTAAATATTGTTCAAGTATTCATATTGCTATTTGGTGTAATTTGCCTCCGTTAGCACAATAGAATTTCTTGTATTTTGCATCTATTTTCTGTCTTGCAGGTCTCCGGCGAATTCGTCTGACGAATTCGTCAGATCTCAGACGATTCATCGCGTTTTAGACGATTCTGTCAGATTGCAGGCGATTCTGTCAGATTACAGGCGATCCAGACTGCTTCAAACGTCAGAATCTTCTGCAGACATCCGGATCGGGTATTTTTCATTGTCATTCTATAAAATTCTCTGTTTTTTGCTTTCAAATCTGTTTGCTGTATTCATGAAAGTTGCATTTTCATGTAGTTTTAATTTAGATTCATTCGGCCAAACCTAGGATATGAATGCTTAAGGTTAAAACGAACTCATCAAACACATTCCAAAACCTAGGCGTGGAAACTGCCGCTAAATGTTTCCTGGTGAACCCACCATCCGTCGAAAAATCACCAAAATACACCTCCCTTGAGAGGCGGGACCTTCGCAAAGTCCTCTCAGTCCGAGGTATCGCGACATCCTTTTCCCATCCTCCTTCCGGGCGCGGATCCTATAGCCTGAAGGTAGGGATGCGAAAAATTTGGAGCGATACAACTTGGAATATAGTTGACTAGCTATATTGGTGTTGTAACATCTAGACTGGTGTTTGTCAGATATATGAGACTCCCAATCAATTGGTGATAGAGAGTACCATCTACCTATAGAGAAGTATCATATTGCAATAATTGAAGCCTTGGTTCCATTGGAGTTTCTTTTGGCTTACAATCAATCATGCGATATTTATAAATCAATATCTTGGCATACTTCTTTTATGTCACGCTAATATGATTCTTTTTCAGAGCCACTTCTAAACCAAGACAATAGTGAAGGAGTCCTAGATTTGTCATCTCAAGTTATTGTTTCAAGTCATATTTCACTACATCAATCATTTTATCTAAACTGCTAGTGATGATCAGATCATCCACATAGAGTACTAAAATCACTATGTTAGAACCATTGTTCTTGATATAGAGATTAGCATGTGAAGGACTTATTTTAAATCCATGTTGTAATAGGTGGTTGTCCATTTTGATGTACCAAGCTCATGGAGCTTGTTTTAACCCATACAAGGATTTAACCAACTTGTAAACTTTTTGCTCTTGGTATTCAACCATAAATACTTTTGGCTGGGTCATAAACACTTATTGCAATTCACCATTTAAGAAGGCACTTTTGACATCCATATGATGTAACTTCCACTCGAACTGAGCTGCCATAGCACAAAGTACATGAATAGTAGTCATTCTTGTAGTGGGTGCAAAAGTCTCTTCATAATAAATTACTTCTTTTTAATCATAGCCCTTTGCAACAAGATGGACCTTATGATTATCAACAGTTCCATCTGCCTTATACTTCACTTTGAACACCCATTCGCAGCCAATGGGATTCTTTCCAGAATGCAGATCAAATAGCTTCCAAGTGTTATTTTTCATGAGAGACATATGTTCTACATCCAAAGCAACCTTCCATTGAGGCTCACTAAGTGTATATCGAATTGTTGTGGGTTCATTCTCATCTAATGCAGACATATAGACCCTTTCATCATCCATATATGCTTCTCTGTCTTCCTCTACATCTACAAATAGTTCATCAAACTTTTGGTAAATCTCATCAACCTCTGAAGTTGATGCCTCTACTCTCATATGTTGAGTCATGTTGCGAGTACAAGGTCGATCTAGAGTTAGATCTAGAAGTGACTTCAACTTTAAATCTCTCAATATACTAGTATACCATTTTGGAACCTTTTTTTGTGGGGGCAGAGCTTCTTTCTATTTCTTAGGATCTTCTTCATCTAGGTATACAACTGTAGATGTATCATCTGATGTGAAAGCTTCATCAAATACCACATATCTACTTAAGTAAGTTCTCTTGGTTTTAGGATCTATCAACAGATATCCCTTTGAATGCTCATCATAATCAAGAAAAATACACTGCAAGGATTTCTCATCTAACTTCTTTCTCTTTGCCTTTGGAATATGTATGAATGAATTACACCCAAAAATCCTTAGATGAGAAATGGAGGGTTTCCTACAACTCCATGCTTATTATGGAGTCATTCCCTGTAGAGCTTTTGTGGGTGCTCTATTCAGGAGGTACGTTGTTGTATTGACTGCTTCTACCCAATACTGTTGCTCAAGATGTGCTCCCTCAAGCATACACCGAATCATTTCCATGATAAAACAATTTATCCTCTCAACAAATCCATTTTTTTGTGAAGTATAGGCTGTTGTGAGCTATCTCTTAATACTAGGTGAATTTAAAAATGATGAAAATTATTTGGAGGTATATTCCTCCCTTGATCTGAGTGGAGGGTCTTGACGGAACATCCTGACTCCTCAACATTCTTCTTGAACTACTGAAAATATAGAAAGGACAATGAATTTAATTATAGAAAGAAAACCCACATTTTATGTGAGTAATCATCAATAAACAACTGAAAATACCTCTTTCCACCATAATTATTTGGCATAGGACCGCACATATCGGTGTGTACCAACTCCAAATGTTTCTTAGCTCATGAAGAGCTTACCTCAAATGGTACTTCGTGTTGCTTCCCTACTAAGCAATCCGAGCAAAGTGGCAAAGTGGATGAAAGGTTGGTAAGACCTTTCACCATTTGATATTTACTCAACTCAATCAAATATCCTGAACTCAGATGCCCATATCTCTTGTGCCAAAGAGAAGTCTCCTTTGTGTTTACCACCATGGCAACATGAGGCATAGAAATGGTATTTAAGATAAACAAGCCATGCTTGTATGAATCTGTTGCTACATGCTTTCCCTTTCTGGTGATGAAGTAGCACTTCCTGCCATCCTCAAATTTGAAAACAACATCCATGTATTTATCCAAGCTCTGAGGTATTGAAAAAAAAATGATTTTCAATTCAAGAACATAGATAACTTTCTCAATCTAACAATGTCCATTTGGAAGAGTGACTGAAACATCTCCTTCACATTGGACTCGATAGGTCTTATCATCAATAATTATCGTTGGTTTGCCTCCCTTTGCCTCAAAAGTCTTAAACCATGATCTATAACCAGTCATGTATTTGTTGGCTCTGAAATCAATATACCACACAAGATCCTTCTGCTGAGAAGATGTGTGAGTCATGAGCATCTTGTGTGCTCTCTCAAAATCTGATTTTGATTTCTCATAAGCAACATGTCCCTTGGGCTGCTTATTCTTCTTTTGTGGTTTGTATTTTCCCTTTATCTTTTTCTTTTGATCTTGGTCATTGGGTTGTTTATTCTTGAACCAACACTTTTTGGTGTCATGGTTCTCCATATCACATATTTTGCAATACTTCTTCTCTTTATGTTGAAGTTGTTTTTCTTTTCCTTTGGAAGAAGATCCTCCCTTTTGAAAGTTTCCCTGTT